>CM034302.1:53953612-54572004 GCA_019925795.1 Dendrobium chrysotoxum
AAACCATTTCATTTTTACTGCTTTCATTCGTCCCGAACAAACTTTTATTCATCCCGGATGAAATCAATTTTGTATTATACGAAGTTGATTCATACTGTATGATTTGATGTTTTTTCTATATAAAGGAGGGTCATTTTCTTTCATTGCACTTTCTTTCTAGAACCCTTTAGAGATTAGAGAGAAGATGTCGGGCAGTGGAAAGAGAGCATGTGTTGCTAGGGGTCCTGCTTCTAGGAGGAATTAGGATGAGAACTTTCTGAGTGAGGAGAATGAGGAAGCATACCTTAGGTATGCTGCTTCTGAGGTCACCCCTTCCCACATTCTGTTGCAAGAAAATATTCATTTTGCAGTAATGCCTTTGTTCGATTCCACCCAATTTGCTTTTCTTTTGACTCTGATCTATACATTTAACAAGGACCTTTTTCATTTATTCCTGGCTAACAAGACATTCAACATGGATCACTTTGTCATTTCTTCTTATGTCCTTAAGCAAAAAGTTGTGATAACCAAGGAGGATTTAGGAGAATATGTTCACTTGAGAACCTATGGGACACGTGCACACACCTTTTCTACTAGACCTGAGAATAATTGGTCTGAGGTGAACAAAGTCCTTAGAGGTGTAAGCACACCCACTCATGTTTCCCAGGTTGACTCCTTAAACCAGAATGCATGAATAATCCAACACGTGCTTAGGACATCTATCATTCCTAAGGAGGGAGATCGGATAAATATGACACCACTTCGTTCTTCAACAACCTATCTGATTATGATTGGCCAACCTATAGATAAAGCACAGTTAATCCTAGATTACATTTACTATCTCTCAGATATAGGTCTGACTAGTGTAAATAGAAAAAAGAATATTGCTTTAGGACACATTATTTGCTATATCCTTGAGAAGAAATACAATCTTGTCCATCCTTCTAAACCTTCTGAACTCCTACTTTACTTCACTAACGCTTCTTTTTGAGTGCTATTTGGGAAAGAAGGAACTGCTGACAGCTTTGATGATGAACCTGCTTCTACTTCTGCACCTACAACTGCACCTGGACCATCTCAAGATTTCTATCAGAATATGGTTTAGCGTTTTGAAATAATGGATCAAAAATTTGATCATATGGAGGAACATTTGAAGCGGCAAGATGATCAATACAAGGAGGATAGAGTATGGGTTAGGGATAAATTTGATGCCATAAATACTAATATTGCTACGCTAAACAGCCATTTTATTTTATTTGGCAATCTGTCACCTCCTCTAGATCAGGGTCCTTCTGAGTTTTAGCATTCCTTGTGCTTGTTTTGGCATGGATGTGATTGTAGTTTTCTTTTTTGTTCTCTTGCGTTGACTGGCTAGTCTGATGTTTTATGGTTATTGTTGGTTATTTTTATGAGTTGATTAGCAAGTTTATCATTTGGTATGTGCTACAACGGGAAACTTGCTTTGGTGTATGTTTTATTAGTTCTTATATGTTTTAATTGCTCTAATCTGAAATGAAAAATGTTCAAGTGTTGTTGTGCATATCTTTCTGTGTTATTGACTGAAAATGTACTACTCTTAAAGCACTCTACTGTAGTTGATTAATGTTCTACAATGTTAATTGAATTTATATTACAATTAAAAATTCTATGCATAACATTAAATTCTCAAAAATATTTCGATTTTGTTATGATTGGGTGTGATTAAAATATCTTAATTTATCTTATTTAGACATGTATTATTTAGTCTAAATTAATATATATTTGATGTTTTAATATTACTATTACATTCTATATCAATGTATTCATTATTATTTTTGTGACCAGAGATAGTGTTGTAGGAAAGAATCTTACATTCAAAGTAAAGCTTGAAAAGATGCACAAAATGTGCCACACAATAAAAGAAGCGCAATGTCCCCAAATATAAAAAGACACACAAAGTGTCATTTAAAAAAAGATGTGTAATGTCGCCAAATTTTAAAAAAAGGCACAACATTAGCCTACATTTTGAAAAGATGCGCAATGTCGCCAATTGTTATTTCCTTAAGCATTTTCTCCAAGTTAACTAATCAATAATTGTCACTTTTGACTTAGAATTTTGGTAATGTTATCTCATCTTTTGTGCAAAAGTTGAGACTACTAATCTGTCTAATACATTACTACTTTAGATCAACTTTTCTTCTCCTTAACATAATATGCAATCTAACACTTTTGAGTCTTTATGTTTTACATCTGATTTGAATATTGTAATTAAACTTTACTTAACATTATTTCACTTCTCAACTAATTTGAGTGTTCCCTTTTTGCTGTTGACAAAAGGGGGAGAGTTTTATTGTTTGACTAATGGTATGACTTAACATTGTCTGGTATGACTAAACATTGTCTGACTTTGTTTGCTTGATAAGTTTTTATTATTTGTGTTTGTGTGTGTGTGTTTTTTTTGTCTTTGTCTTGTTTGTATTCTTGTGCATGTGCTTGTATTATGTATGTGTGTATGTGCTTGTGTTATCATTCCTACTTTTTTCTACTCTTTCCTACTTTTTCCTACTCTTCCCCTGTGTATTTCATGTTAGATTCTCTATCCTCATATATCTTGATTAGGATAAGTCATTTCTTTAGGGGGAGCTTAGGGATCTTTTATTTAGGGGGAGCATACATTCAGTGGAAGCTTAGGAGAACTATTTTTATTTTTCTTAGTTCAAATAATAGTTGTTTTGCCATCATCAAAAAGGGGGAGATTGTTTTGATTTGAGTAAATCTATTCATTAATGTGAATTCTAATCTAAGTTATGTTTTGATGATTACAAAAGCTTATTATTTGTTTTATACTTCTCCTAACAAATATTTGAGTTTTTTGTTGTGTGTACTAAAGTATTCTTCAGGAAATTCACACTCTAGTTTGCTGAAGACTTCAAGTTTATTTATTCACTGTAAATGAAGTCTGTAAATTTTAATTTTCTTGAGTCTGAGAGAGTATGATTGTAAGTTGGATAACTGTGCACACACACAATGGGAAAAAAAAAATTTAATTTTTTAAACTGATCGTACAGTATGATTTGAATATTGTACGGGACGATCTATAGTATATATACTCAATATCGAACCCATATGGCAAGAAATTTTTTCTAAGTTTGTACAGTATGAACACTATTCGTACATGAGTTTTTGTTGTACGAACAGCTCAAAGTTGGGTTCGTCCTAAGGTTCATACGGGATGAACTTATCGGACGAAGCGCTCTGTTCAGATCGTCTAAGGGTTCATCCAGGAGGAGATGTTCATACGAAGCGCTCTGTTCAGATCGTCTAAGGGTTCGTCCAGGATGAGATGTTTCGTACGAAGCGCTCTATTTAGTTCTTCCAAGTGTTTGTACGGGACGAACTCATCAGATGAAGTGCTCTATTTGAATCTTCCAAGGGTTCGTCTAGGACAAGATGTTCGTATGAAGCGCTCTGTTTGGTTCGTCCAAGGGTTCGTACGGGATTGTATATTCGTATGAAGCGCTCTATTCAGTTCGTCCAATGGTTCGTACGGGATGAACTGTTCGTACGAAGCGCTCTATTCGAATCATCTCGTTGTTCGTACGGGACGGATTGTTTAATGTTTTGAACTATTCGTACATTACGATCATCGATCGTACGGGACGATCGATAGGGATTAAACTTGAAAATTCAGTTTTTGGATGGTTCTTCTTGTCCCAAGTATATAAATGACTTAAGACTGACTAAAGAAAAGATCCTTCTATGAAAATTCTTTTGAGAAGTCAAAGGAGAGTGATTGGGAGAGTGTTTGGGAGTAAGTATTGAGAGATCTTTTAAGAGAGAATTGTGAGGGGATTCACAAGGTTATCCAATTATGAGGATTTCTTTTACGT
Organism: Dendrobium chrysotoxum; assembly: GCA_019925795.1. Taxonomy (NCBI): domain Eukaryota; kingdom Viridiplantae; phylum Streptophyta; class Magnoliopsida; order Asparagales; family Orchidaceae; genus Dendrobium; species Dendrobium chrysotoxum. Next base: position 53,957,461 of record CM034302.1, read on the forward strand.
ATTCTTCAAGCATCTTCCTAGTTCCTTGGAGAATTTTACAAGAGTGTTGTTCGAGAGGATTTCGGTTCTCTGCCGCACTTGGAGGGTGAAAAGGATGACAGTTCTCTGCTGCACTTGGAGGATGAAAAGGACGACGGTTCTCTACCACATTTGGGGGGTGAAAAGGACGATGGTTCTCTACCGCACCGGGTTGGTTGAAGAGATTTTGTAAAGGCTTCTCCGCCTTGTTGTGGGGGAAAAAGGAGAGTCACTTGAGTTTAGTGAAATACCTAGACAAGGAGTCTCTAGGGAGAGGATGTAGGTCGTGTTTGACCGAACCACTATAAATTCTGGTGTTTTCTGTTCACTGTTCACTTTTCTACATTTTACATTTCTGGAGTTTATTTTCTTTGTGGTTGATTTATTGTGCTTAAGGAAAGAGCAAATATTAATTATGTTCATACTGTACGAAGTAGGATCGTACTGTACGATTAGCTTTATAATTTTCCAAAATCCCAAGAGTAAATTTTTAAAAGGACCAATTCACCCCCCCTCTTGGTTAGCCTAGGGACGTGAGCAATAGTTCTAACAACTTATTCGCACTTTCAGCAAGGTCCTTTATCCCCATAGAGATCTTCTTCTTCACAAAACATCCCTTAAGATAAACTTTAAAGCCAATGGTACTAAGGTGTAAGCTTACTAGAGAAACTGTGTGAAACCCCCTCTATACTCCCTTGAAACCCCCTCCAAGGATCTTACCCCTCTCAAACTCCACCCTTTCCTCTCTCTTTTTAATGGCTCTCTCTTCAAGTTTTCTCTAGAAGAAAAATGACTCAGTGCGTGCTAAAGACACTTATAATATCTTTGGAGAAAGCTTAAATAGATGGCTTTGAAAAACCCTAAAAATTCAATTCTTGCCGCAAAAATGGTCCATTACGATTGCAGAATCGTCAAGTACGGTGTGTAAAATTTAAAAAAAAAATCATAGAAACTCAATTCTAGTGGCATAGATTGTCCAGGATGATCGCAGGGTCATCCAGGATGATGTGCAAAAGCTAACCTGATAGTCATGGATGATGACCAGATAGTCTTGGATGATCAGTTCAAATTTGTATAGATAGTCCCGTATGATATTGGGGATCATCCTGGATAATTAGCTGAATAATTATGGTATTTCATCTTATACGATTATGGGTCATCCCATACATCATATCGATCATCTAAGATGATTATCACTAATCATCATCATCATCCTGGATGATCGAATTGAAAAAATTAAACATAATTAGTCCCTAATTATAGGATCAATTTAGGCATGATTATCATAAATCATCCAGTACGATGTTGATCATCCTGGATGATTAGAACAAAATTTGAATCTTAAAATTATTGCCTAAATTATGATTGGCGACTGAGTTTCTTTATTTGAATTGATCATTTTGGATGATCTAGATTATCTTGGATGATTAGTACAAAATTTCTTAATTACGTAATTAGCCATTTTAATGAGCTGAATATATAATACGATATAAATTATATAGTATAACAAGTTTAGAACTTGAACATCTAATTTTAACTCATTCTCACTCCCCCTGAGTGTGTGTGTGTATGGTTATCAAGCTAATATACACCCTTATAGGACTTGACTCAAGAAATAAAAAATACATCAATGAAAGTTACAGATTCTTTATAGCATAACCTACTCTACCCAATCTTGAGCCTTGAATCTTTGTTAGATGGTGCATGATGTTCCTAAAATATTAGTATACACACATTCAAATATACATTACAAATACTAGGAGACATAAAGATGTGAGACATAATGTTTGTTATCATAAAAAACATAAACTCGTGAGCTCAATTCGCAAAATTTCTACTATGGGGTTTTTTTATTATTAGATGTTTCTTGAGGTTGATGTTCTTTTGTTACCTTTTGGTTCATTAATATGTTACATGATGCCTCTTTAATCTTTGGGAGGTATTTCAATTTTTTGTTACTCATTTTGATTTTTTTATTTCTCCTATAAGGTATTGGCCCCTTATTGTCATCTACTGGTATGAATTGTTGCTTGGGTCATGCATAGCTTCTATATTTATGGTTGTGGTGGTCTCTATATTAGTCATGCTGGAGCACATATTTTGTTGATTGGGGTTTCTGCTCTTTTACAGGCCTTTATTGAAGACTCATAAGCTGTTATGTGAGGTTAGCTATTATTTTGGTTTAATATTTATTTTGCTCTTACATGTATTCTAGTTGGTAACTTATTATTCTTCAGGATTATCTGAGCTACAGGCTTTTCCACTATCTACTAGATTTTTTTGGTTTGACTTCTAGCCTTCCTTCTTATTTCTATTTGAATTTTGTAACCATCATGGGATCATTTACTCTTTAGGTTTTGTTTTTTCCTTTTAATTGTAGCTCTATGAGCATTATATGAGTAATGAAAGTTCAACTCGGATCGTTAAACCAACTTGAACTGCCTAAGGCATAATAAGAGGGGAGTGAATTAGGGTTTTAAAATTTTTTTCTTAAAAGAATTTTCTTTTTAAAATGATGATTAAACAAAAACACAAGCGGAAGAAATATCAAAAGCAAAATGAAATTTATATGTTTTTGAATGAACAAAAAAAAATTATTCCTTTTTCAATTTTTTTTCTTGTTTACAAAAAATAATCCTAAGCTATCACAATATTATCATCAAGGATTTTAAGAAAATAATATGAAGAAAATAAAATTGCAAGAAATAAAAGTAACAAGCACACCAAAAATTATATAGTGGTTTGGTAAAATCTAGAACTATAACCACTCCTCAAAGTCCTCCTCTCTAGGTATTTCACTAAACCTTTAGTTACTCTCTTTTATCTCCCACACCAAGGCAGAGAAGCCCTTACAAAATCACTTCCCCCATTCCCTGGTATGGATGAGAACTAGAATTCTTTCACCCTCCTGGTGAGGTAGAGAACCTGGAATCATTTTCACGCTCCTGGTGAGGTAGAGAACCAGACGATCTTCATCCTTGATAACTTCCACCCTAGAGCAACCCAAAAGATCAACAAAGATAGGTTGAGGAACTAAAGTAGAAGCATGCTTTGAGCAACTGCGTGAATCCCCTCACACTACTTCTCTCTCTTGCACAACTTCTCCTTCTCCCTATCCAAACTCTTAGATCTCTAAAGAACTCTCATAGAAATCTCTCAACCGTCACAGACTCGATAACTTCTTCAAAGTCCAATAAAAGTGTTTAAATACAATAAAAAATCCTAATTTATTAACTTTGTCATTTCTATTTATACAATATAATCTTGATTCATGCAGTACGATTAGATTAAAAACTTATTTCATATAGTATGGCTTAAACAGCCTTAGTATGATCTATTTAAACTTTGCATACTGATCATACAGTATCATCATTTAATCATATGGTACGATTAGATCATTCATCTTTAGATCATAAAGGAAGAACTCTAGGATGATTAAAAATCATCTCTACCCATTGTCCAGATGATATACATCATATGGTATAATTAGTTTAAAAAATAAGTTTTCATCTAGGATGAACCCTGGGATGAACAAACTTCATCTCTGCGAATCATACATTAAAATCTACATCATATTGTACTAGCTTCCATATTCATTAACCTTGATTTAATTGAATAATCACAGGAATTAATTTTGGTAAGATTTTAAATATTGTATAATAAGAATTGGTTCTTAGAGTATTATTTGTTTAAAATTTAAATATTAAAATACTTACCAAAATCTTGTTGGCGGCTAGGGTTTCAGTGTTATACATATCATCCTTATGATCTAGTTTGGATAGTATGATTAATACAAAAGCCTTAATGACTCAATTAGTTGTTTTAAAAAATTTTTTAAATAACTTATCTTATAGTACGATTGATTTCGTATGGCACAATTAGCTCAAAATTTTGAAATTTATTTTCTCACTCCCCCAAATCTGTGTGCATGGTTGCCAAGTTAGCATGCACTTTTACATGTCCTTTACTCTAAAATAATAAAATAAAGAAAAGAAGAATATAGACTCTTGTAAAACATTATACCACTTTACTCAGACTTTAGTCTTGAATCTTCTAGTGAATGGTGTATGATGTACCTGAAATGTTAGTACACACAAAAGAAAAAATGTACTAAAAATACTAGGAGAAATAAAGAGACAATAAATAATGTTTATAATCATCAAAATCAAAAGCTCGGGATCCCAGATTGCAATATTCTCCCCATTTTTAGTGATGGCAAACATTATTGATTGAAATTATAAATTATTTATAATTTGTCCAAATCTCCCCCTCACTAAGTGAATTACTTTTAAAAAATTGAGAAAAATATTTATTTTATTTCTTTATATAATTTTTTTACTATTATAGTTTTTATATTTGAAATGCAATGCAGTAAGGCACACAATGAACATAAACATAAAAAATAAAGTAAACTAAATAATAAATAAACAAATACAACTAAACACCTACTCCCCTTTTTTACATCTCCAAAAAGGAGAGACAACATAACATAAGAAAAAGTACAAATAAAAGTAAAAAAAATGTGAAAACACAAAAATTACAAATCACACACATCCTAAATATAAGATGGCCCCTAATCAGGTGGTGGTGGTATTGGTGGCTATAAATAGTAATGAAGAGCAGTAAATACGTAGTGAGCCACTTCCTATCAACCTCACACTGTTGTTGAAGCTGTTGGTAGCACTATAATAGTGCTTTATTCTACTGCTAAATCTGCCCAATGTTGATTACATTACTTGATATGCAAAGTGATCCTCATGTTCAGGCAAGCAGAACCCTTTAGTAAGTGGTGTAGAGGTTAGACTAGACTGTAGGGGTTGGTGCTGGGACCGAAGCTGGTGTTGCAGCTGGGGGTGGTGGTAGAGGAGATTCTCTGCCTTCCTTTCCAAACTCATGCTATTATTTGGAATCATCCCCATGGTTTCGATGGATAAAGATGTGAAAGGAGCCATCAGAATAGAAGATCAGGTACTTGTCAGCCGGTGCGGGATACAAAAGTTGATACTTCTAATCTAATATGTAGGGAACCAGTTATCCTAATATGAGGTAATGCTTATATCAGGTTGATTGTTGGTAAAGGGAAGAAAGGTTTTGAAAATAACAAATGAGCATGTAGGATTCTCAAAAGTAGTTCTATACAAGATAAAATATGTGATAACAGACAGATGTGGGTTGATATTGACCCTATGTCAAGCCTTAGGAAGAATTAGAGTGTCCAGAACATGCTGGATGACTTAGGCATTTTCATTTAGGGATTTAATAAAGGGCTGGTGTTGATTTAGGGGAGCATTCCTAAGGTTTAAATTAATAGTGGTCCAATCATAATCACTTTTATATGCTAAGTTGTGTAATTTAACACTTTTAGTGGACAAATATAGGTATTTAGCGAGGTCTTATTTCATTATTCCAGCATGGCACATACAAACATAGGAGGGAATGGAGGAGAAATCAACTTGCACTCTAAGGCCTACAAAAAATTTGAAGAGTAGTACAGAGTTGAAGCGAAGGGTGAGGGTTAAGAGGAATTGCGAAGTGGTGGATATAAAGAGGTTTATAAACAAAAAATTGATTATGGCTTGGTTCATAATATGGGAAGGAATAATATGGGCTTCCTTGAACTAGTGATATGCAGATTCATCATTGATTGCTTGAAAGTGATCATCAATAGGATGATGTGAGAAACTGCCTCAGAGCATATAGGCTTTCCTACCACCTGCCATATGAAGAGCTAAGGATGAAGGCTTGAAGACTTAGGAAAAGAGAAAGATTGAAGTGATAACTCAATCCTTAGAATTCCCTTTCTTTTTAGATTTTTCAACATATCATGCAGTACAATGGTGGATCATAATGGATGATAAAAAGACTTTAAGTCATCTAGATGATCTATCAGAAAAGTGACCAAGTTATATAGTATAATCAAGATCATACTAGATGATCTTCACAAAAGGTGTTCATCTCGAGGAGTTTTCTGGTATGACCTTTAAATAAAGGTTCATATAGCATGAATAGGTGTTTCTACAAAATAAAGAGAATTCAAATTTTATACCGGCTGATTAAATTCATCCAACAATTTACTAACATGTGGATCGTAAAGTATGAATAGGTTATTATACAGTACGGTCATCCATTATTGGTCATATCTGAACCGTTGATTTCATGAGTGTTGAGTATGTGCAAAAGTGTGTGGATCATATAATCCCAATGTGGTTCGTACAATATGATGTGAATAATTTTTTTAACTATCTTTTTTAATTATTTTTTTAATGTATTATGTGTGATGATTAGGGAACTTCTATTGATTAGGAATATTAAACACATAAATTAAAATAGTAAAGAATAAGTAAAAAACATAACAACATGGAAAAAATCACATAACTACAAAAGTTTATGCTTTCACTCTTGCCCTGAATCAAGCATGAATGTCAATCATACCTAGTATAGTCCTCAGTGTGCTAAAGGTTTCATAGCTTAGGGGTTTGGTGAAAATGTCTGCCAGTTGATTTTTAATTGTTGAATGATGTAGTTCTATATCTCCCATGGCTATATGATCTCTAGCAAAATGATTTCTAATGTCTGTATACTGAATGAGGGAGTGTTGAATTGAATTTTTATAAATGCATATGGCACTAGTGTTATTGGACTTGATTGGAATGGTCCTTACAGAAAGTCCATGGTCAATAATTTGCTGCTTTAGCCATAAGACATGAGCAACACAACTTCTTACTACTACTGAGTTTTGCTTCCTATTGGATCAAGAAACTAATGATTATCCTATGAATTGATAGGTTCCATAAGTACTTTTTCTATGTTTTCTACACCCTATAAAGTCTGAGTCTGAATATCTAATAATTTCAAATGAAGAACCATGTCTATGATACCAAATACCTAAATTTTTGGTTCCTAGAAGATATCTACGGATTCTCTTAACTGGTATTATATGAGATTCTTTGGGATTAGCTTGGAATCTAGCATAAAGACAAATACTAAATATTCTATATTGTCTACTAGTATTGAAATACAAAAGTGATACTATTATCCCCTTATACTTTTTTGGATCGATTGGTTTTTCACTTGCATCCATATTTAATTAAATTATAGAGCTCATGGGTGTATTAATTGCTTTAACACCTTCGATCCCATATTTCTTGATAATTTCCTTGATGTATTTACTTTGACTTAGAAAACTACCTTCATCCCTTTGCTTTTCACTAGATCCAAGAAAATATGTAAGCTCAACCATCAAACTCATCTCAAATTTTGTACTCATGGTTTCTGAAAAATTATTACAAAGTTGTTCATTTGTCAATTTAAATAATATATCATCCACATATATTTGAGCAATGAGTAGGTCATCTCCTACCTTCTTTAAGAATAGGGTAGCATCTACAATTCTCTTAATAAAAGATCTATTTAGAATAAATATATTAAGCCTTTTATACCATGCCCTATGTGCTTGTTTCAATCCATACAATATTATATTAATAACTTTTTCAATTTGTTTGCATGATAGGGGAAGGTTAAACTTTCAAATCTAGGGGTTATTCTACATAAACATCTTTCTTGATAACCCCATTTAGGAAAGCACTCTTTATATCCATTTGATACAAATTGAAACTTCTAAAGCAAGCAAAGGCTAACAACACTCTCATGGCTTCTATCCTCACGAAAAGAGAAAATAACTCCTCAAAATCTATGACTTCAATTTGATTATACCACTTAACTACTAATATGTCTTTATTTCTAATCATTGTTCCAAAATTATTCATCTTATTTTTGAAGACTGAGTTTGTGCCCACTATACTCTAATACTTAGGTCTACTAACCAACTCCCATACATCATTCCAAACAAATTGGTTTAACTCTTCTTGCATAGCTAGGATCCATAATTCATTAGATATGGCTTGATCTATATTTGTTAGTTGTACCATAGAGATGAATGCTGAATGACTAACCTCCTTCCTAAGTCCATGCCTAGTTTAATTACTATGGATGGATCTCCTAAGATGAGCTCCCTAAAATTACTACATAAGTATCACCATTCTCTAAGTATGGCTCCTGAGGTTCATTTGTATCTCATAAGTTAACTAATTCTACTCCTTATATAACTTCTACCTCATCATCTTCTTCTAACCTAGGCTCAACAAATTATCAAATTCATCAAATAGCATATGGGTTGACTCCTCTATAACTAAAGTCCTCCTAGTAAAGATCTTATAAGCTTTACCTAGAGGAATAACCTAAAATTACTCCTTCATTATATTTGGGATCAAATTTTTCAAGAGGACATTTTTTATTTAAAAGAATGAAGCATTTAAATCCAAAGACATGAAAGTGTAAAAGATTAAGTGTCTTACCATTAAGTATCTCGTAGGGTATCTTATTGAGTTTGGGTTTAATATTTAACCTATTCAAAACATAACAAGCAAATACTTCTACCAAAATATATCTAGGGAGAGAATACTCAATTAACATTGCCCTAGCATCTTCCAATAACATTTTATTCTTTCTTTCTACTATTTCATTCTATTGAGGGGTCCTAGGGGCAGAAAAGTTATGTTTAATTCCTAGCTCCTTATAAAAGATTCAAACTTAATTCTCAAATTCTCCACCATGATCGCTATCAGTAATAGATATTTCACATCATAATTTTCTTTAAATCCAAGTGGAGAATGTTCTAAATTCCTTAAATGATTCACTTTTATGAGATAGGAATCTAACCTAGATGAATTTAGAGTAATCATTAACTATTATACATCCAAAGGTTTTCCCAGTTAAGATGGCTTTATTAATAGGCCTAAATAAGTTTATATGCAATATCTCAAGTGGCCTATAGGTGGTGATGTCCTTAATAGAATGAAATAATGATTTGAATTTTTTTCCTAATTGGCAGGCATCACATATATGGTCCTTAGAGAATTCTAACTTTGGTATGTCTCTAAATAGGTCTTCCTGAGTTATTTTCCTAACTATTTTCATGATAGCATGACATAGTCGCCTATGTCTTAGCTATGATTCAACAATAACAATTTGCAAATATAATTAATTTGAATAATCAACACAATTCAAATCAAGCATGTGAAAATTATTTATTATTTATCCTTCTAAAATAATTTTTCCATTTAAACTAATCAAACATTTAGTAGATAGAAATTTTATGTCAAATACTTTGTCACATAGTTGGGTAATACTAAGCAAGTTATATTTCAATCCATCTACTAGTAAAACTTTTTAATAATAAAATATTTACAATTACCAATCATACTTGAACCCACTAGATTCTTATGGTGTTATCTCCTAATGTAACCTTGCCTCTTTCCCTGACCTCCAGTATGATGAATTGCTTAACATCTTTAATCAGGTGTCATGAACATCCACTGTCCAGGTACCATAGGCTCTCACTAGGCCTTTTATGAGAGCATCCCTATAATATTAATCAGTGGTCAAATTTGGGAACCCATGTGAGTTTGGGTTACACATTATGCTTTAGTTGATGGGATAAATACATGCTATACAGTGATGTAGATGATTCTGGCCTCTATACTAGATGTGTTCTACAATGTATAGTGCAAGTATGGGCTTTGTGTCCTATTATTCCACAAGAATAACACCTAACACCTGGAAATATGTTCACTAACCTATGTGAGTGGTAGTGCCTCCTTCGAGGGATGTGAGATGCATGCTTTTTTTTGGGTTCCATTATGTTAGTATAGGTGGCAGTTTATTATTTTAAAGTGTACGAACTCTCTCTATAAAGTACTCATTTGCACTCTTAAAGCTTTCAACTTCAAGTTTTAAAGCGTGCTCACTATGATCTAGTTTAGTTGCAACTGTTTTAAATTCCTTAAATGTATCTTCTAATTTAATATTTTTAGATTTCAGGGATTCACATGATTTGCTTAGTTTAATATGTTTTTTATTCAAATAATCAAATTCATCTAATAGAGAGGCCTGTTTTATGTCTAATGAAATAAGTTTGGATTTAAGATTAGCATGCTCTCTTACTAATAAATAATGCTTACATTTTAGATCAAAAAATTCATTTTTTAAATTAGCATGTTGTTTCTTTAGCTTCCTATATGAGTACTAATTTTTTTTTAAATAGTAAACAACTCATCATAAGATAGTTGACATTGATCATCTTGACCAGAATTATCAAGATTATCATATACTATAAGGTAAAAATTTATTATATCTTCCTCCACATCATGTTTTGATGAATATGAGGTAGAGTTTTCCTAAAATGTATTTTGCATCATCAACTTGCCCTTTTTAAAATAAGATTTTACTTCACCCTTCTCCTTCATATGGTGAGTTTTTACATTAGGGCAGTCAGATTTCTTGTGTTTTGATTTCCAACATTCAAAATAAATAGTGAGAGAGGAAACTTTAGCACCTTCCTTGATGTATGTTTATTCCACTGTTGATGACGTCTTTGCTTTCTGTTTAGAAAGCTCTTGAATTATTGGGTCATCAATGCTATATCATCATCTTCTTTAGTTGTAGAGCTGTTATTATCCAAATCATCAACCTTCAGTGCCATAATCTTCTCCTTCATCCTTTCACCTACATCCAAAAGTGTTATGCTCATATTTTGCTTGAAAGCAATGAGAGAGCCAAGTATATTATTAATAGAATAAACATTTAAATAGTTAGATTCAAAACTAACCGTGACTTTTGCATCGAACCTATCAAGCAAGTAATGAAGCACTTTATTCACTTTCTCAGAGTTTGATAGTTCTCTACCTAAAGTATGCAGGGATGTCACTATTTGAGTAAATCTAGTGCACATGATAGAGATAGTATAATTTAGTTTCATATGATATAGATCATAATTATGCAGCAAAAGACTTAAATAGGATTGTTTGAATTCATTAGTTCATTCATATGTGATGCAAAGTTTATCCCAAATATCTTTTTCAATGGAACAAGTAAAGACAATCATGAATTATCAAATTTAAGTGCATAGAAAAAAATACTTCAGACATGTTGCATTAAGTTGTGTAAGATCTCTATCATCATTTCTCCACTCACTAAATGGTGTTTCAACTTTGATGCCATTTACAAATCTAAATAGTGTAGAATTGCCTACTTGTATCATATGCCACATAAAAAAATTAATTGATTATTAGACATGCATATTTTCCAAATATTAAATGGAATATTATTGAATAAGAGTGGACGAGTTATTGAATTACCCTCAGTGATATTTCTATTTCCAAAATGTGTCATTTGATATTTTCTCAGAGATTTTTAAATTACTAATTCTAAGACTCGCTCTGATACAAATTAAAAGTTCAATTTGGGTCGTTAGACTGGCATGAACTACCCATAGCACACCAAGATAGGGGGTGAATTGGTGTTTTAGAGATTTCTTTTTCAAAAAAAAATTCTTTTTGAAATAATGTTTAAAGAAAAATAGAAGCAAAATTTATATATTTTTTACTCAATAGAAAAATATTTTTATCTTTTTGATTTATAGTTTTTTATTTTTATTTTTTCTTGCTCACAAAAAAATCCTAAGCTATCATAATATTATCATCACAAATTTCAAGAAAATTATATGCAGAAAATAAAATACAAGAAATAAAAGTGCAAAATAAAAGGAATGAACACACTAGAAATTTTATAGTGGTTAATTAAAACCTTGACCATGTCCATTACCCAGTGTCCATCTCTTTTGGTGTTGCACTAAACCTTTCATGACTCTCTTTTAGCTCTCATACCAAGGTGGAGAAGACCTTACTAAAATCACTTTTAGCCTTTCACGAAAGCGACTGAGAAACAAAATCCTTTCCATCCTCATGGTGAGGCAGAGAACCTAGAATCTTTTTCACTCTCCTTGTGAGGCAGAGAACCCGATGATCTTCGACCTTGAAGAATTTCTCCCTAGAGCAACCAAAAAGATCAATGAAGACACTTGGAGGAACCAAGATAAAAGCTTGGTTGAAGTAACCGTGTGAATCCCCTCACACTACTTCTCCCTCTCACATAACATCTCTTCTCCATCTTTAAACTCAAAGACCTCTTAAGCACTCTCACATAAATCTCTCAACAACTGAAGACTCAACAATTTCTTGAATTTCTAAAAAGTGGGTTTCAATATAGGGTAATAAAAAATCCTAAATTTTTAATTTTTCCATTTATATTCATAAAATATGATTTGGGTTTGTATAGTATGATAATGTTAGAAACGTATTTTATCTAGTACAACAAGACATTTATAGTACAATCTATTCAAACATTATATACCGATCTTATAATACAATCAATGAATCGTATGGTATGGTTAGTTCATTCATCTTAAGATCATATCAGAAGAACTCCAGGATGATTAAAAATTATCTCTCCCAATTATCTAGATAATCTACATCATACACTACGATTAGTTTAAAAATTAAAATTTAATCCAAGTGAATCGCTGGGATGAATGATTTTAATCTTTCCTAATCATCCAGTATGATCTATATTATAATCTATGATATGCCATTTTTATTAACCTTGATTTAATTGACTAATTATAGGGATTAATTTAGGTAAGATTTTAAATAATGTACAATGTAAATTAGGTTGTATAGTACAATCTATTATTAAATACTTATCTAAATATGATTGATGGCTAGGGTTTCTAAGTTAAATAAATCATCATGCATGATCTAGTTCATACAATATGATTAGTTCAAAAACCTTAATTACTCAATTAGCCATTTTAATTGATATTCTGTATAACTCATTGTATAGTATGATGGAGTTCACATGGTATGATTAGTTCAAAAATATAAAATTCATTTTCTCAGTCCCCTATGTGTATGTATGGCCTCCAAGTTAGTATAAACCTTTACATGACTTTGACTCAATAAATATAAAAATAAAGAAAAGAAGAATACAGGCTCTAGTAAAATATTATCCTATTCTGCTCAGATGTGAGTCTTGAATCTACCATTGCATGGTAGTTGATGTACCTTAAATGTTAGTACACACAAAAGCAAATAAGCTGTATAAATACTAGGAGAAATGAAGAGACAATGAATAATATTTGTTATCATCAAAATCATAAGCTCAGGATTCTAAATTATAATAATCTCCCCTTTTTGATGATTACAAACATTATTGGTTGAAATTGCAAGTTATTTATATTTTCTCTTAATCTCTCCCTAACTAAGTGAATTACTTTTAAAAATTAGGGAAAATATTTATTTTATTTTTTAATAATAATAATAATAATAATTATTATTATTATTATTATTATTATATTTTATTTTTTAATTTTTGAAATGTAAAGCAGTAAGGCAACATAAGGAACACAAACATATAAAAAACAAACTGAACTAAATAATAGATAAATAATACAACCAATCACCTACTCACCCATTTGACATTACCAAAGAGGAGAGACAACACAACTTAAGAAAAAATTCAAACAAAAGAAAAATTAAGAGAAAACATAAAAATTTCAAAAGAAAAAACAACCTAGAGGTAAGACGACCCTTGATTAGGTGGTCGTGGGGTTTGTGGTTGGAAATACTAATGAAGAGAAGTAAATTTGTAAGGAAACGGCTCCCTATTAGCCTTATATTATTGTTGATGCTACTAGTGGTGTTGTAGGAGCATGCCATTTTGTTATTGAATCTACATCCAGCGTTGATTGCATTCCTTGATATGCTAAGTGATCCACTTGTTTAGGCTAGCAAATCCCTCAATCATAGTGGTGTAAAGGCCATATTAGGCTGCTGGGCGTAGTCCTAGGATAGTATCTTATGCCGGAGATGGGGGTGGTGGTGGAGATGCTTCTCGCCTTGCCTCATTAAACTCATGTTCTTCTTCGTGCTCATCTTCATGGTGTCGATGAAAGAAGATGTGAAAGAAGCCATCATATTAGAAGATTTGGTACATGTTAGCTAGCGAAGAATATAGAAGTTGATACTTCTGATCTAATTTGTAGGAAACTTGATGGCCTAATCTGAGGTTATGCTTACATCACATGGATCGTTGGAAGGGAAGTAAGGTTTTGAAAATAACAAATAAGCATATGGGATTTATTAAAATGACTGCCAAATATGATTAAATATGTGATAACAGGTAGAAGTGGGTGATATTATCTCAAGCCTTAGGAAGATTAGAGTGTGGAGAACATGCTAGATGACTCAGGAATTTTTATTTAAGGACAATTAGGGGCTGGTGTTGGTTTAAAGCAGCATTCCTAAGGGTTAAATTATAGTGGCCCAATCATAATCATTGTTAGATGCTATGTTATGCAGTTTAACCCCTTCGATGGACAGATATAGGTATTCATCGAGGTCCTATTTATTTATTTAAATAGGTCGCCTATACACATTGGAGGTCATGGAGGTAAAATTTGCTAGCACTTTAAGGCTTGCATAAAATTGAAAGGGTAGTTCAGTGTTGAAGGGAAAGGTGAGAGATAAGAGGGAATAAAAAGTGGTGGATGCAAAGAGGTCCTTAAACTAATAGTTGATGATGGCTTGGTTCAGGATGCTGGAAGGTATAATGTGGGCTTCCTTCAACAGGTGATATATAAATTTGTCCTTAATTTTTTAAAAGTGGTTGTCAATAGGATGATGAGAGGAACTACCTTGGAGCATACAGGCTCACTTACCACCTACGAAAAGAAGTGCTAAGGATGGAGGCTTGAAGACCTAGGAAAATAGAAAGCTTAAAGTGGTGATTCAATCCTTAGAATTCCCTATCTTTTATAGATTTTTCAATAGATCATATAATACGATGGGGGATCATAATGGAGGATCAGGTGACTTTAAGTCGTTTGGATGATTTATCAAAAAAGTGGTCAAATCATATAGTATGATCAACATTACATTGGATGATCTTCGCAAAGGGAGTTGATTCTGAGGAGTCTTCTGGTATAACCTTTGCCTAAAGCTTTGTATAGTATATATAAAAGTTCGAACAATACAAAGGTATTTCAAATTTTATACTAGCCATTTAAATTTGTCAAATAATTACTAACACGTGGATCATGCAGAATGAGTAGGTGGTTGTATAGTATATTCATTAATTATTAGTTAAATCTGGACCATTGATTTCATGAGCATTGAGAACATGCAGAAGTGTGTGGATCATATAGTACAAATGAGGTTCATATAGTTTAATGTGAATTATTTTGTATAAATTTTTCTTTCAATTTTTTTTAAATTTTCAAAGTGTGGTGTGTGATGATCAGGGAACCTCTATTGATTATGAATATTAAGTACTCAAATTTAAAAAGTAAATAATTAAACAAAAACATTACAAACACAAAATCACACAGAGCAATTGGAAGTCTAATTCCTAGTTCTTTACAAAATGATTTAAACTTATCATTCTCAAATTCCCCATCATGATCATTATGGATGGTAGATATTTTACATCTTAATTTTCTTTTAATCTAAGTGGAGAATGTTCTAAATTCTGCAAACCATTAACTTTTATGAGATATGAATCTAACTCAGGTGAATCTAGAGTAATTAAATAAGTCTATATACATGATCTCTAGTGGCCTAGAGGTGGAGATGTCCTTAATAAAATGCAATGATGATTTAAATTATTTTCCTAATAGCAAGGCATCACATAGGTGGTCCTTAGAGAATTCTAACTTAGGTATGCCTCTAACTAGATCATTCTGAGTTATTTTCCTAAGTGTCCTCATGCTTGCTTGACATTGTCTCCTATGTCATAGTCCTTATTCATCAATTACAGTTTTCAAACTTAACAAATTTAAATAATCAACACAACTCAAATCAAGCATGTAATAATTATTTATTCTTTTTCTTCTAAAATAGTTTTTTTCATTTAAACTAATTAAACATTTAGTAAGTAGAAATTTTATGACAATATCACATAATTGACTAATACTAAGCAAGTAATGTTTCAATCCATCTACTCAAAAGTGCGAATAGGTTGTTAGACCTATTGCTCACGTCCTTAGGCTAACCTAGAGGGGGGTTAAATGGGTACCCTTTTTTTTTTAAATTACTCTTGATATTTTGGAAATTTTAAAGCTAATCGTACAGTACGATTTAACTTCGTACAGTACGAACAGAGATAATTTTTGCTCTTTTGTTCAAACATAGAAATTCAACCACAAAGAAAATAAACAGCAGAAAAATAAATATACAGAAAATAAACAGTGAACAGAGAACACCAGAATTTATAGTGGTTCGGTCAAAACAAGACCTACATCCACTCCATAGAGACTCCTTCTCTAGGTATTGCACTAAACTCAAGTGACACTCCTTTTGCCCCCACAGTAAGGCGGAGAAACCTTTACAAACTCTCTTCCACCAACCCCGATGCGACAGAGAACCGTCGTCTTTTTCACCTTCCAAGTGTGGCAGAGAACCGTCGTCCTTTTCACCTTCCAAGTGTGGCAGAGAACCGTCATCCTTTTCACCCTCTAAGTGCGGCAGAGAACTGGAATCCTCTCAAACAATGCTCTTGCAAAAGCCTCTTAGGAACTAGGAAGATGCTTGAAGAACAAGTAAAAGAAATCCTCTCAATTGGATAACCTTGTGAATCTCCTCACAATTCTCTCATGAAAGATCTCTCAAAACTCACTCTCAAACACTCTCCCAATCACTCTCTTTTCACTTCCCAAAAGAATTTTCACAGAAGGATTTTTTCTTCAGTCAATTTTGAGTCATTTTTATACTTGGGACAGAAAAAATCATCCAAAAATAGAAATTTAAAGTTAAGTCTGTGCCGATCATCCCATACGATCTATGATCATACTGTACGAATAGTTTAAAAAATATTGAACGATCCGTCCCATATGAAAAATGAGACGAATCAAACAGAGAGCTTCGTACGAACTGTTCGTCCCGTATGAACCTTTGGGCAAATCAAACAGAGAGCTTCGTACGAACTGTTCGTCCCGTACGAACCCTTAGACGAATCGAATAGAGAGCTTCGTACGAACTGTTCGTCCCGTACGAACCCTTGGACGAATTGAACAGAGAGCTTCGTACGAACTGTTCGTGCCGTATGAAATCTTGGATGAACCTAATTTTAAGCAGTACGTACAATAAAACTCATATAAGAATAGTATTTGTACTGTACGAACATGCCTTAGAAAAATTTTCTTGGCATGCGGGTTCTTTTTGGAGGACATATTCTACAGATCGTCCCGTACGATATCAAATCGTATTGTACGATCAGTTTAAAAATTTAAACTTTTTACTTCCCCATTGTGTGTGTGTGTGCACAGTTATCCAACTTACAATTACACTCTATCAGACTCAATAAAAAAAAAATTTATAAACTTCATTTACACTGAACAAGTGAACTTGAAGTATTCAACAATCTAGAGTGTGAATTTCCTGAAAAATACTTTAATACACACAACAAAAACCTAAATATTTGTTAGAAGATGAATTAGACAAATAATAAGCTTTTGTAATCATCAAAAATATAAACATGGATTAGAATTCACATGAACAAACCGATTCACCCAAATCACACCAATCTCTCCCTTTTTGATGATGACAAAATAACTATTGTTTGAAATGAAATACATAAAAATAGATCTTCTAACATCCACTAAATGTACTCCCTAAATAAAAGATCTACACTCCCCCTAAATAAAAGATCCCTAAAGTTCCCTTAAAGAATTGACTTATCCTACCCCTAAGCTCCCCCTAAAGACTAATCAAGATATATGAGGATAGAGAATTAAACATGGAATACACAAGGGAAGGGAAGGAAAGAGTGTAGAAACAAATAACACAAAACATGCACATAACATAAGTCAAACAATAAAATTTAACAAAATAGCACATAACATGCACATAACATAAGTCAAACAATAAAACCCTCCCCCTTTTGCCAACAACAAAAAGGACACTTAAAAATAATTGAGAAGTGGAATCATGTTAAAAGAAGTTTAACTACAATATTCAATTGAGATGCAAAAACTAAAAACTCAAAAGTGTTAGATTGCATAGTATGTTAAGGAGAAGAAAAGTTGATCTAAAGTAGTAATGTATTAGACATATTAGTAGTCTCAATTTTTGTACAGAAGATGAGATAACATGACCAAAATTTTAAGTCTAAAGTGAAAATTATTGATTAGTGAAAATAGAGAAAAAATGCTAAATGAAAGAATATTTGGCTACTTTGCGCATCTTTTTTAAAATGAAGGCTAATTTTGTGCCTTATTAAAATTTGGCGACATTGCGCTTCTTTAATTGGATGACACACTTTGTGTGGCTTTTCACATTTGGCGACATTGCGCATCTTTTCTTGTATGGCACATTTTATGCATCTTTTTAAGCTTTGCTTTGAATGTAAGATTCTTTCCAAGAATATTATCTCTTAGTCACAAATACAATAATAAACACAAAGATATAGAATGTAAGAATAATGTTAAAACATCAAAAATACATAAATTTAGACTAAATAATAAATGTCTAAATAAGATTAAGTAAGATCTTCTAATCCACACCAAAACATAACGAAATCTAAAAAATTTGAAAATCTAAAGTCATGCATAGTATTTTCTATTGTAATATCAACTCAATTAACATTCTAGTTCATTAATCAACTATAGTCAAGTGAAATAAAAATACAAAAAAGATAAGCACAGAAACACTAGAACATTTCATTACTAATCATTTGAAAAACATATAATATAGCAAGTTTTACATTGAGGCACAATCTCATCATAAAAAAAAATTTGCTTACATTTCCAGACATAAACTTGACAAAAACATAAAATAGCCTAATAACGGATAAACAGAAACACAATTACATTCAACCCAAACCATAACAAGGTGAGCTATAACTGAGAAGTGAAAGTACAAGATGTGCCAAGAGGGGGGGGGGGGGGGGGGGGGGGGCGTGAATTGGTATTTTAAAAAATTCAACCCTAAACAAGAGTTCTATTTTTTTTGTATTTTTAAAGGATAACTCAACGAATAACGTGCGGAAGAAAGTATAAAAATCACAACGACGATATTGGTAATTCAATTTCAACTTTCACAATACAAGATTAAAATTATGATTTTTCACCAAGCAATTTAATGTACTAATTAAGAGCATGAAAAGTAAAGTACGGTAAAATGGAAAAAACACACAAGAGATTTTTATAGTGGTTCGGTCACTTGACCTACGTCCACTCCCCGGAGTCCTCTACTCCGGGATTTGCACTAGTAAAAGTTGACTATCCTTTTACCCCCACAGCAAGGTGGAGAAGCCTTTACAATACTCACTTTCACCTCCCTCGGTGCGGCGGAATACCGAACGCTATGTCACCCTCCTGGTGACGGTAGCGGACCTTCTCCTTTTTCTCCCTCCTGGAGATGACAGAGTACCTTGACGATGTCAACTTGAAGTGACTCTTCCCTCGAGAACTTTCCCAAAGCTTCCCAAAGCCACAAGAGGAGCAAAGCATGCAGCTAGCTTGGAGCCACCGTGTGATCCCCTCACACTACTTCTCCCTCACGCTCAAGCTCACCTTGACCTTCCTCTCTCAAGCCCTGGATCTCTCCAAAAACTTCTCTCTATCGAATCCCCTTCTTCTCTGAAAGCCTCTCACAGCAAGAGGATAGATCAACAACACCCTAAAGAAAATTTTAAGTTATTTTTATATCAGGCTTCAAAAAACTCTAAAAGTTTCAACTTTTGCGTTTCTGCTCGTACAGTACGATCTATAATCGTACAGTACGATAAGTTCAATTACAGCTCCATCCAGTACGAGTACAGACGAATAGTTATCAAATTTTATACATATCATACTGTACGATATGTATATCGTACCGGATGATACTCTTGATTTGTACTGTTCGTACAGGATGATCTGTGGGATGATCCCTGGGACGAAAGAATTCATCTCTGCCAGTCATCCAGCACTCCTTTAGTCGTACAGTACGATTAGTGTTTTTCAGGATATCATCCTGTACGATACCAATATCGTCCAGGACGAATAGAAAAAAAATTCTTGGTTTCGTCTGATACGATCGATGGGATGAATGAAATCATCTCTGTTAGTCGCACGGTATGATATATGATCGTACATTATGATCGACTTTTGAATTAGAAACCAATGTTTATTTCCTGATTAGGGAGATAATTTTGGTAAGTATTAATTAATCGTACAGTATGATAAGCATCGTATAGTACGATCAGTTTAGGATATCAAAATTAAAAACTTACCAAACTTATTCTGGCGGCTAGTTTCTCAATTATATCTTATCATACAGTATGATAGGTATCGTACAGTACGATTAGATTATAAATTTAATCATCTGAAAATTAGCTGTTAGCCTGAGTAATATTAATTAATCATACAGTATGATATTAAATCGTATAGTACGATATTTTTAAAATTTTTTTTAAACATTTAAAATAATTCTCCCCCTGTGTGTGTGCATGGTTGCTCCTTTCACATGCCTGCTTCTGTGGCAGACTCAAGAAAATAAAAATTACAGACTTTTTAACATCCTATTCTACCCGGTTTGAGTCTCCAGTAACCTTGAGCAGTGTGCATCTGACCTGAAATGTTAGTGCTCATATACAAGGTTAAGCATCTGTAATCTAAAGGAAGTCTATATGGATTCACTAAGTATTAGTTGTCACTATCAAAATTAAGTGCTCGGGATCCTTGATTTCAACAAGAAGGACCCTGATTCGGAGGAGGTGGTGGAGCACCAAACAACGCAAAATAGCTGTTAAGAGTAGCAATATTAGTGTTTACAGCATCAAATTGGTCCCTAACCCAAACTCTATCCTCGCTGTACTGATCATCCTATCTCTTCAAATGAGCCTCCATGTCATCAAACCTTTTATCCATTCTATCAAAATGTTGGACCATGTTTTGATAGAAATCCTGTGATGGTCCAGATGCAGTTGAGGGTGCACCTGAAGGAGAAGAAGCAGAAGGAGGCTCATCATCTGAGCTATCAGTTGTACCCTCTTTCCCAAATAATGCTCTAAAGGAAGCGTCAGTGAAGTACAGTGGGATTTCAGAAGGACCAGAAGGATGAACTAGGTTGTATTTCTTCTCTAGGATGTAACACAAAACATGTCCTAAAGCAATATTTTTCTTCCTCTTCACACTAGCCAAACCAAAATCAGAAAGATAATAGATATAGTCTAAGATCAATTGGGCTTCATCTATAGGTTGGCCAATCATAATAAGAAAAGTGGTTGAAGAAAGACGTGGAGTCATATTAACCTGATCTCCTGCTTTAGGAATGATTGATGTCCTAAGCACATGTTGAATTATCCTAGCATTTTGATTCAATGTATCTACCCGGGAGACATGTGTGGGTGTGCTTACACCTCTAAGAACTCGGTTAGTTTTCGACCAACCATTTTTAGGTCTTGTCGAGAAGGTATGAGCTCTAATCCCTTGAGTTCTAAGATGAATATATTCCCGTAGATCCTCCTTAGTTATCACTACTTTTTGCATAAGGACAAAAAGAAGAAATGATTGTGTGATCCTGATTAAAGGTCATGTTGGCCAGGAACACATGAAACAGATCCTTATTGAAAGCATAAATTAAGGTCAATAGAAAAGAAAAATGGGTCAAGTCAAAGAGGGGCATAACTGCAAAATGTATATTTTCCTGCAATAGTATGCAGGAAGGAGTAACCTTAGATGCAGCATACCTAAGGTATGCTTCCTCATTCTCCTCACTAAGAAAGTTCTCATCCCAGTTCCTTCTAGACGCATGACCCGTAGCCACCTATGCTCTTTTTCCACTGTCCGACATCTTCTCTCAAGGCTCTAAAAGGTTCTAGATAGAAAGTGAAATGAAAGAAAAATGACCCGCCTTTATATAGAAAAAACTTGTGATCATATTGTACGAATCCAGTTCGTACAAGATGAACCTTACTTCGTCCGGGATGATCGAAAGCAGTCAAAATGAAACGGTTTTTTATAAACTGCTCGTCCTGAGGCGTCCTTTCATACAGGCTTTTTGACTTCCTAATCATACAGACGATGACGTGTTCGTCTGGGATGATCAGAAAATTTAAGATCATTCAGGCGACGGTTAGGTTCGTCCCTCACGCAAAATAAGACGTGGATTGTACAAACGAATGACGTATTCATACGTACGATCACCAATAATAACTGATGCTAACCGTGTTTTCTCCCAATTCATACAAACGAAGTATAGGTACGATGATGCAATCGTAAAGTATGATACGATATCGTATAGTATGAATAGACACTATAAACT
The DNA here is from genome assembly GCA_019925795.1 of Dendrobium chrysotoxum. Taxonomy (NCBI): domain Eukaryota; kingdom Viridiplantae; phylum Streptophyta; class Magnoliopsida; order Asparagales; family Orchidaceae; genus Dendrobium; species Dendrobium chrysotoxum. The sequence continues at coordinate 53,979,675 of CM034302.1, forward strand.
CCCATCACTTCAAAACTTGCATGCTTTTCAACATTCAATCAAGGAATAAAAAATACAACAGAAATTTTTTTTTTATTTTTCCCCCCTTTTCTTCTTTTTTTTTTTAAATATATAACTAAAACATCCAATGAACAAACTAACAAATGCAAATAAAAATACATTTGCAGAATTTTCAATCTAGTATTAAGATCTATCACACTGAGGCTTGTCCTCAACATGCTAAATGTGTCAAAGGCTAAGGTTTTAGTGAAAATATTTGCAAGCTGATCTTTAGTAGTGACATGATGTAGTTCAATTTCTCTTTTTGCTACATGATCTCTTATAAAATGATGCCTTATGTCAATATACTTGGTTCTAAAATGTTGAATAGGATTCTTTGAAATATAAATGGCACTAGTGTTGTCACAAAATATTGGAAAGGTGCCAAATTTAAATCCTAAGTCACTCAATTATTGTTTCAACTAAAGCACCTGTGCTACTTAACTCCCTAAGGCAATGTATTCTGCTTCAGCTGTAGAAAGTGCTACTGAATTTTGTTTTCTACTGGACCAAGATACTAATGAATTTCCAATGAATTGACATGTTCCAGAAGTACTTTTCCTATCCACCCTACAGCCTGTAAAATTTGAATCTGAGTATCCAATAATTTCAAAAGAAGAACTATTCTTAGATACCAAATTCCTAAATTTTGAGTTCCCAAAAGATATCTTAAGATCCTTTTTGCTGCTGTCAAATGTGATTCTTTTGGATCAGCTTGAAATCTAGCACATAAGCAAATACTAAACATAATGTCAGGTCTGCTAGCAGTCAACTAAAGCAAAGATCTAATTATTCCTCTAAACTTCTTTTGATCAATAGATTTTCCCTTAGGATCCTTATCTAATAGGACTGAGGAACTCATTGGTGTAGTGACTGGTTTAGCATTATCCATTTCATACTTTTTGAGGATTTCCTTCACATATTTAGATTGAAAAAGAAAGGTTCCTTCCTCATTTTGCTTTATTCTAAAGCTAAGAAAATAACTCAAATCACCCATTAAACTCATCTCAAATTCACTACTCATTATTTTTGAAAATTCATCACATAGAGCTTTATCAGTTGATCCAAAAATGATATCATCCACATATATTTATACAATGAGTATTTCATTTCCATGTCTTTTCAAAAACAGAGTGGTGTCCACACTTCGTTTCACAAATGATCCGTTTAATAAGAAAGTGCTTAACCTCTCATACCATGCTCTAGGTGCTTGTTTTAATCCATATAATGCCTTTTTTAATTTGAAAATATAATTAGGGTATTTAAAATTTTCAAAACCAGAAGGTTGCTCAACATAAACATCCTCTTCTATCACCCCATTTAGAAAGGCACTCTTGACATCCATCTGATACAATTTAAAATCTTTAAAACAGACAAAGGCTAACAAAACTCTTATTGCTTCTAGTCCTGCTACAGGGGCAAATGTCTCCTCAAAATTAATTCCTTCAATTTGATTATACCCCTTAGCTACTAATCTAGCCTTATTTCTCACAACTACTCCTGAATCATTCATCTTATTTTTGAACACCCACTTAGTCCCAACTACACTTTGATCTTTTGGCCTTTCAATTAACTCCCAAACATCATTTCTCTTGAATTGATTCAACTCCTCTTGCATGGCCAAAATCCAAAATTCATCCAAAAGTGCTTGTTCTGTGTTCGTGGGTTCTATCATTAAAATAAATGCTAAATGGTTCACTTCTTTCCTCAAACCATGCCTAGTCCTAACTCCTTCACTTGGTTCACCTAAAATCAACTCTTTAGGATGACTCCCTACAAATTTCCATTCTCTAGGCAATTGGTTTTCTTCTTATTTTTCAACCCTTTCTTCAACTTTTTGATCTTCAATGTTTTTTGGGTTATTACCTCAACCTCATCTTCATCCAACTTAGACCCTTTACTATCATAGGATTCATCAAAAATAACATGTGTGGTCTCTTCAACTACCAATGTTCTCTTATTAAAAACTCTATAGGATTTTCCAAAACTTGAATATCCCAGAAAGATTCCTTCATCTGATTTCAGATTAAATTTTCCTAGAAGAGTTTTGTCATTATTATGTATGAACACTTTACATCCAAAAACATGTAGATGCGAGAGGTTGGGATTTCTACCTTTAAGAAGTTCACAGGGTGTCTTGTTCAATTTAGACCTTATGTACACCCTATTCAACACATAACATGCTGTACTAACTGCTTCAGCCCAAAAATATTTAGGAAGTGAATATTCTGCCAACATGGCCCTAGCAGTTTCAACTAATGTCCTGTTCTTTCTTTCTACAACTTCATTCTGTTGAGGTGTCCTAGGAGCTGAGAAGCTGTATTCAATTCCAAGAGATTTGTAAAAATCATTAAACATTTCATTTTCAAATTCTCCCCCATGATCACTTTGGATACTAACTATTTCAAAACCAAGTTTCCTATGAATCTAAGTGGCAAAATCTCTGAACTCTTCAAATGATTCACTCTTATGATTCAAAAATCTAATCCAGGTGAATCTAGTATAGTCATCCACAATAACAAACCAAAATCTTTTTCCTCCTAAACTTAAGGTACTAACAGGTCTAAATAAATTCGTGTGAAGAATTTCTAAGGGCTTGCTAGTCCTTATTTCTTTGATCGAATTAAAAGAGGATCTCACTTATTTTTCTTGTTGACAAGCATCACACAAGTGATCTTTTGTGAAGTCTAATTTGGGTACTCCTCTAACTAGTTTCTTTTGAGTGATTTTTCTAAGATTTTTCATGCTAGCATGACAAAGCCTTCTATGCCACAACCATGATTCATCAGATACAGTTTTCAAACATAAGGCAGTAGATGGTTTAACAGAATTAAAATCTAGCATGTAAACTTTTTTAACCCTATCACCATCCAAAACAACAGTTCCATTTAGACTAATAACACAACTTGTAGATAAAAACTTTATATGATAGCCCTTGTCACATAATTGACTAATACTCAACAGATTGTGTTTCAAAACTTCAACCAACAGTATATTTTCAATAATAAAGTTTTTGAATTTCTAATTATACTTGTACTTGCCACTCTCTTGGTAGTATTATCTCCAAGTGTAACCTTGCCTCCATTCCTGGCTTCCAGTGATATAAATTGATTCGTATCTCCGGTCATATGCTTTGAGCATCCGCTGTCCAAGTACTAAATACTCTCACGAGGTCTTATGTGAGAGTGATCATGCAAAATGATCAAACGTTAGTCTTGGGAACCCAAATAAGTTTGGGTTCACCTCTTGACAATTTTAAACCAGATGCTTGTGTGATATGCTGGGAATTATGCACCTTAGGTCTCCACACTAAATGTGTTCTATACTTCAAAGTACAGGTATGGGAAATATGTCCTAAACTACCACAAGAAAAACACTTTATCCCTAGAAAGGGATTCACCAATCTATTCTTCCTAAAAATTTTCTTTTTAGATCTTGAGTCATTGTTCTTGTGGTAAGATTCATGAAACTCTTCAAGTTTAGGTGGTATTTTATTTTTCTTAAGTACTTTAATCTAAACTTTAAGATAAGCATTATCACTTTCTAAAATCAAATTATTAATTTTCAACTCATGCTCTCTAGAATCTGATTCATCCATAAAGGTCTTAAAATCATTTTCAAGTTCAGCATTTGATGATTTTAAAAGATTATGCTATTTGTTTAAATCATCATACTCATCCAACAAAGTCATGTGGCTGCTGTCAATTAATGCATGATCTTTTCTAAGGATCTCATAATCTTTCTGCAGCTCTTTATAATCCAAATTTAACTTAGCATGCAGTTTCTTAAGTTTCCTATATGTAGAGTGTATGCGCTCAGAAACTTCAAATAATTCTTCATAGCTTAAATCACATACCTCATCCTCATCTAAATGGTCGAGATTATCAGCCATTAAGCACAAATTGGTAACTTCCTCTTCTGGTGCTGTTTCGGATGAATCTGAAGCTGAGTCCGCCCAGAAAGCTCGTTGTACTCTCTTTCTACCCCTTCTATCCTTTGGTTTCTCCTCGATCTTCTCCTTGCTTGGATTTCCTTTGAGATTGGGGCAATCTGTCTTGATGTGTCCTCGCTTCCTACACTCATAGAAAATGACTTCATTAGATGCCTTAACATTCTTCAGGAACTTACCTTTGTTCCAATGTTGGCGTCTTCTCCGCTTCCTTTTTAGGAAACTTCTAATTGCCTCGTCATCAGGGCAATATCCTCTTCATCCTCAAGTAGTGACTGATCACTTTCAGAGTCGTCCACCTTTAAAGTAATGTTCTTATCCTTTCGCTTCTCACCTACATCAATATGTCTTTGAGTCACTGATTCCTTGTAAGCAATTAGTGATCCAAGAAGATTATCTACAGAATAAATATTCAAATCTTTAGATTCTGTTATTACAGTTATCTTTGCATCATATGCAGGAGGTAAATAATATAATATCTTATTAACTTTCTCTGTATTCATTAACTCCCTACCTAAAGCATGCAATAAAGTGGCTATATGTGTAAAATGAGTGTACATGTCAGAGATTGATTCATTCTGTTCATGCGAAAAAGTTTATAGTCGTGCAAGAGAATGTTCAATCTAGTTTATTTCACTTCATTCGTACCTTCATATGTGATGTAAAGTCTATCCCAAATCTTTTCCTGATTTACATGTAGACACACGCATGTATTCTTCTGACTTTAAAGCACTCAAGAAACTATTCAAACACTTAGTATTCAGTTGAGCTAATTCACATTCTTCTACATTCCAATTTGTAAAAGGTGTTTGAACTCTTATACCTTCTATAATCCTAATAGGTTCAGTATAACCATCCTGAACTAACATCCACATGCGATAGTCAAGTGATTGCAGAAAAGTAGACATGTGAGTTTTCCAAAAATCAAAGGGAATATTATCAAATAACGGTGGTCTAGTGATCGAGTATCCTTCCACAGTATTTTTATTTCCAAAATTAGCCATGATAAAAATTTCAAAACATATTTAAAACAGTTATTTTTGAAATTGGCTCTGATACCACTTGAAAGTGCGAATAGGTTGTTAGACCTATTGCTCACATCCCTAGGCTAACCAAGAGGGGGCGTGAATTAGTACCTATTTTTTTTTAAATTACTCTTGATATTTTGGAAATTTTAAAGCTAATCGTACAGTACGATTTAACTTCGTACAGTACGAACAGAGATAATTTTTGCTCTTTTGTTCAAACACAGAAATTCAACCATAAAGAAAATAAACAGTAGAAAATAAAAATATAGAAAATAAACAGTGAACAGAGTACACCATAATTTATAGTGGTTCGGTCAAAACAAAACCTACATCCACTCCCTAGAGACTCCTTCTCTAGGTATTACACTAAACTCAAGTGACTCTCCTTTTGCCCCCACAGCAAGGTGGAGAAGCCTTTATAAACTCTCTTCCACCAACCCCGGTGCGGCAGAGAACCGTCATCCTTTTCACCTTCCAAGTGCGGCAGAGAACCGTCATCTTTTTCACCTTCCAAGTGCGGCAGAGAACCGTCGTCCATTTCACCCTGTAAGTGCGGCAGAGAACAGGAATCCTCTCGAACAATGCTCTTGCAAAAGCCTCCAAGGAACTAGGAAGATGCTTGAAGAACAAGTAAAAGAAATCCTCTCAATTGGATAACCTTGTGAATCTCCTCACAATTCTCTCATGAAAGATCTCTCAAAACTCACTCTCAAACACTCTCCTAATCACTATCCTTTCACTTCCCAAAAGAATTTTCACAGAAGGATTTTTTCTTCAGTCAGTTTTGAGTCATTTTTATACCTTGGACAGAAAAAACCGTCCAAAAACTAAAATTTCAAGTTAAGTCCGTGCCGATCATCCCGTACGATCTACGATCGTACTGTACGAATAGTTCAAAAAAATATTGAACGATCCGTCCCGTATGAATAATGAGACGAATCAAACAGAGAGCTTCGTACAAACTGTTCGTCCCATACGAACCCTTGGACGAATCAAACAGAGAGCTTCGTACGAACTGTTCCTCCCGTACAAACCCTTGGACGAATCAAACAGAGAGCGACGTACGAACTGTTCGTCCCATACAAACCTTTGAACGAATTGAACAGAGAGCTTCGTACGAACTGTTTGTCCCGTACGAACCCTTGGACAAACCCAATTTTAAGCAGTTCGTACAGCAAAACTTATGTATGAATAGTATTCGTACTGTACGAACATGCCTTAGAAAAATTTTCTTGGTATGCGGGTTCTTTTTAGAGGACATATTCTACAGATTGTCCCGTATAATATCAAATCGTATTGTACGATCTGTTTAAAAATTTAAACTTTTTACTCCCCCATTGTGTGTGTGTGTGCACAGTTATCCAACTTACAATCACACTCTCTCAGACTCAATAAAAAGAAAATCTACAAACTTCATTTACAGTGAAAAAGTGAACTTGAAGTCTTCAACAATCTAGAGTGTGAATTTCCTGAAAAATACTTTAGTACACACAACAAAAACCTAAATATATGTTAGAAGATGAATTAGACAAACAGTAAGCTTTTGTAATCATCAAAAACATAAACTTGCATTAGAATTCACATGAACAAACCGATTCACCCAAATCACAACATCTACTAGTAATACATTTTCAATAAAAAAGTTTTAGAGTTACTAATCATACTTAAACCCACCAGTGTGATGAATTGCTTAACATCCCCAATCATGTGCCCTAAACATTTAATGTCCAGGTATCACATACAGTCACTAGGATTTTTTTGCGAGTATCCCTTATCTTGATCAGAATGATCGAGATTATTACTTACCATAAAGCACAACTTTTTTACCTTCTCTTATGCTTCATATTCTGATGAATTTTAGGCGGAGTCTATCAAAAATGCTTTTTGCATTCTCTTTTTTCCTATTTGGAAATTAAATTTTTGTTCACCCCTCTCCTTTGTAGGGTGAGTCTTTACATTGGGGTAGTTAGATCTCATGATCCTAATTTCCTACATTCAAAATAGATAAGGTTAGAGGAAACTTTAGCACTATTACCTGATTTACCTTTGTTCCATGGATGAAGATGTCTTTGCTTTTGCTTCAAAAAGCTATTGAATTGTTGGGACATTAAAGCTATATAATCATCTTCTTCAACTATTGATCTATTGTTATCCAAATCATAAGCCTTCAATGTAACAGTCTTCTCCTTCTTCCTATCACCTGTATCTAAAAGTCTTTGGCTCCTATTTTTCTCATAAGCAATGAGAGATCCAAGTAAATTAATAAAGTAAATATTTCAATCTTGATTTAGAAATAGTGGTAGAACTTACATCGAACCTATCAGGAAATTAATGATGTACATTATTCACTTTCTCAGAGTTTTATAGTTCTATACCTAAACCATGCATGGATGTCACTATCTGAGTAAAAATAATATACATTTCAAAGATAATCTAATTAGGTTTCATTCAAAATAGTTCGTAATCATTCAATAAAGAATTTAATTGGGATTATTTGATTAAATTAGTTCCTTGGCATGTGATGCACAGTTTATCCTAAATCTCTTTTCCAGTGGTAGAAGTAGAGACTCTTTTGTAATCATCAGATTTAACTATATAGAAAAAAAAGTTCACTCATTTTGCATTAAGTTATGCAATATCTCTATCCTCATTTCTCCATCCACTAATTGTGTTTAGACCTTGATGTCATTTATAAATCTAAATGGTGCAGGCTAACCATCTTTTATCATATGCCACATGGGAAAATCAACTGATTGTAAAAATGTAGACATCCAAAATTTTCAAAAATTAAATAGAATATTATTGAATAACAGTGGACGAGTTATTAAATAACCCTCCAAAGTATTCCCATTTCAAAAATGTGCCATTCGGTCTATTCTTTGGGATTTTTAAGTCACTAATTCTGAGACCCACTTTGATATCAATTAAAATTTTAATTCGAGTCATTCGATTGACTTGAACTGCCCAAGGCACACCAAGAAGTTGGTGAATTGGTATTTTATAAATTACTTTTTATATAAAGAATTTTCTTTTTAAAATGATGTTTAAACAAAAATATAAGTAGAAGCAAATATCAAAAATAAAATGAAATTTATATTTTTTTGATGAACATAAAAATATTTTTATTCTTTCTTTTTTTGAAATTTTTGTTTTGATCTATTCTCACTCAAATAAAAAGTCCAAAGCTATCACAATATTATCATCACAAATTTTAGGAAAATAATATATGAAAAATAAAAAAATAAAAAATAAAAAAATAAGAAATAAAAGTGCAAAATAAAAGAAACATGCACACCAGATATTTTATAGTGGTTTGGTCAAACCTTAATGTATGTCCACTCCATAGAGTCCTCTCCAAGTATTATAGTAAAATGTTGACCTTATTTTTGTATGAGGTCACTGGAACCTACCTGGGGATTCCTATAGTGGCCTAATGATTGAGGGATGTCCACCACTCAGACATATAGGTCCCATTTAGGACCCAATCCAATCCTATTCAAATCCAAACTCCACCCACCAAGTTTAAGCTTCACTGCAATTCCAAGCAACCCCTTGATCAACCTTCAATCACACTCCAACCCCATCTAATCATCAATAATAATCTCTTTGATTGTTAATGACATGGATAAATCATTTCCAAATATCCAAATCCAAAATCCAATCTAATTCCAAAATTCCAAACCAAATCTAAGGACTAAGGTTCTGAAACCCTTTCCAGGAGATTTTTTAGATCCTTTGGAACCTACCTAAGGACCTCTAATTTAGGGCCTATAAGTTCCATATTATTTAGGCATGCCTCTAAGGTCAACCATCCAAATTTGAGCTCAATCCAACACTCTTAACACCTGAAATTGAATCTAAACCCAAAGGCTGTAAAACCTTCAAATATTTATGGCCTATGCCATTGGACCTATCACTTTGTGGAATTTGACCTTGGAGCCTCCTCCAAACCCTCTAATCATTTCCAGCTCTTGGATATTGATATGTTGAACTTTGACCTGCATCATTTTGTATTCATTTTGAGAGTTGACTAGAGGTCAAAAAGACCATAATGCCCTTTAAAGTAATTTTTGGACTTTTGACCAAGAGCCAATATAGTTCAACCCCCTCAAACTTTGAAACCTCCCCCAACAAACTCTGAATGTCATTTAGGATCCATTAGACCCAATCCCAAACCCTGGTCAATCTGCTTGACCAAGTCAACATAGGTTGACCCAAAAGCCCCTTAAGGGTCAAAATAGTTATTTTGACTGAAGTGACCTCCACAGACCTTAAAACTACCTCTGGTGGACTCCTACGATCAATCCAAATTTGTTAGGTCCAACCCCTACCCCTGGGTCAACCTAGTCGACCAAGTCAACCTAGGTTGACCCAATCATTCATAAACTCTATGTTCAAATCAATTCAATTCCAAATCAACTCTAAGCTCATTCCAACTCCCTTGAACATATGACTTAGTGATTTGGGCTTGATCAGACCCTCTGACCCAGTCATTGGTTAACTTGGTCAACTGAACCCAAGTCCAGTCAACAATGGCTTATTTGGGTCAAATCAGTCTGCATAACCAAACCAACATCTCTAAACTTCATCAAGCCATCAAAATCAATCCATTCCATGACTCAAATACTCCTTGACCATTGGTGAGACAGATCCAATTTTATTTGACTAAGTCAACTCATTGGAACTTGGTAAAATCTCATTCTACACTTACTAACTTTCTCATATATTTAATTCAATACTCTAAAAAATTCATTCAACCAGCACTTACACTTCCTCCAATCCACCTCACCAGTCAACAAGACCCTTTGACTAGTCAAATAGTCCACTTGAGTTTTTCAATTCTTCTTTGAAATGTTCAAACTTCCCTTCCAACTCCAACTCCATGCTTTTAACCCTTTGGGATAACTCAACATACTGCTCATACCCCTTTCTTGCCGCCTCGAACCCCTTTGACCAGTTGAGTAATCAAGGAAGTCAACATGCTCTAAACCCTTTCCAAATGGTCAAAAGGCTATCCTAATCATTTATCCCTTAGATTAGGCTCTTGGAGTGTTTCCACTAGAGAACTAAAGCTCTCTCTAGGCCCTTTAAACCAGGCCAAGAGACTGGTTTAACCAAATGTTGAAAGAATGGTCCCCCCATCCATTCAAGCCTCTAATGGAAATGAGGTCATTCCAGCCTTTCCCTCTGCCACCCAACAGCTTGGGGCATGTGGAAAAGAACTAGGGAGGGTTCCTGAATGATCCAAGGCATCAATTCATCTCCAGGAGGTTTGAATAGGGCAAATGATCCAAAAAGAGAGACATTCTAATACCTAGACTCTCTCACTTCCCCAAGCTTCTCAAGGCCAACTTCCATTTCTTTTTGAATCTCCAGACCCTCCTCTTCATTTTCCAAGTCCAAAACCTCCTATCAAACCCCACCGGTGAGCCCTTCTCTGATGAACTCAACCATTTTTCATCTAAGGGGCATACCAATCTATAGGAAGCTTTTTCAAAATGTTGTTCCTGATGAGAAAAGAAGCATGGATAGTCTACAAGTGCAACCATATCATTTTTTTGTAGATCCAACTATAAAAACTCTTTAAAACAATAGCCTTAGGTTACTACACTTAGGCTTAAATAACTTTTTATAAAGTGCATTTTAAGTCGTGTCTTTTACTCCACATGATTTTTGTTCATGTATAGTCACTATGTTTAAAATTTCAAGTTATGATTAATCTTATCGAAAGAATGAAGTGAAATAAGCTATCTAGGGCATTTTTGTGGTCTCTGTTAATTGAATATTTCTGGACCATTAATCTCGCGATCAATGGTCCAGATCACATCATTCCATGCCCTGATCTGTTGTATGTACGCATATGTCGGATGAAAGCACTGCCTGGCTTGATCAGAGCTGTTCATTTCAAACCGTAGAGTATCCAACGACATCCGAGCCCTGCTAACTCGGATAAGTAGCTTGTACTGTTGCGAGGCCAGGTAGTGCATTAATGACCAATAATTATCACGGCATAATCATTGGCCATTAATGCTCACCCATTAGCACGATTTTGAACCCGCGCTCTAGATGATGCCACGTCGCCCCCCTGTTACCATGGGATTGATCCGATATGCTGGATTGTGCCGTGTGGCCCGCTATTACCCCCACCACTGTTAGTTAATTTTAATTAACTTAAATTATATTTTAAAAGTTACTTAATTAGTAGAAGTTTAAAAAAAATTTTAAAAATTCATTTGAAATCATAAAAATATATATTTTATATCAAATTGTCCAAAATTTAAAATCATTTTTATTAAAACTAATATCAATTTAAGATATTAAATATATTTTAAATTATTTTAAAAATTAAATAAGAATTATTTTGAATTAATATCTTCTTAAAAATAATTAAAATATTTTCTAAATTTAAATTTTTATTTTAAAAATTGGTTTTAAATTATCTTATATATATTTAAAATATTTTATTTAAAAATTAAAGTTAATTTAAAATATTTTTATTTAAATAATTTAAATATTTCCAATACTTAAAATATTCAATTAACTATTTTGCTAATATTTAATTAAATATAAATTTGATTAATCTTAGAAATATTTAATAAAATTATTTTAGATAATGTTAAAATTTAGGAATTTTTTATGAATTAATTAAACTTAATTTAAGAATAATTTTGAATATTATTTAATTTTAGATTTTTTAAAAATACATTCAATTAATTTAAAACTTCAAAAATTTAGAAAAAATTTAAATTAAATCATAAAAATATAAATAATACTGAAAATTTTTAGAAAATTAAGTATTTTAATGTTAAAATTAATTTTCAAATTAAGAACTTCATTTACTTTAAATAATTCCAATTATTTGATTACTTTAATGTTTAATAAACATTTAAATAATATTTAACTAAATATTATATTAGATGTTTTCAAAATTCAAAATTTATTTTGAAATATTTTAAATAACTAAAAATTTTTTTAAGATTGTTTTTATTATTATTATTTTATTATTTGAGATTAAAATTAATTTGATCAGATTTTAATTGTTTAACAACTTTAATAATTAATTAAACATTTAATTTAATTTTAATATTTCCAAAATATTAAAAATTTGACATTATTCTATAAAAATAAAAGAAATTAATTTATTTATTTTAATTTTTAAAATTTATTTTAAATATCTTAAATATGTTAAAGAATGTAAATTATTTAAATTTTAAGTATTTAATTAATGTTTAATTAGTATTCAACTTAAATAATTCTTCAAAAATCCAAAATCTCTATTTTAAATCATCTTAAATTATTGAAGTATTTTGAAAATTATTATAATTTTTTGAATTATTTTAAGATTTCTTTGAAAACTATTTTGAATCATATCAAATTTTTCTAGAAATTCCTAAAATTAACCTACTTTCTAATATTAAAATTAATTTTAAAACTATATTTATTAAACATGGTGAGCTTTGAGTATTACTTTGAAATTTTAAATATAGATTAAGTTTATGTGAATGGAAATCATGGGGAAGGATTAGTGGATAGTTGTGTTCCGACTATTCACTAGTCAAGTTATTATTTGTATTAATTATTTCCAATTCCTTACGTGTGTTGGATGCACCCACTCACCTAGCCTAGGCTTTCCTATTTTTAGGATTTGGTTGTAATGATTGTGTGCATTTGTATATATGTCAAGGGTTAGTCAAACATCAACTTGGAGCCCAATTAAACTTAGTGTCATTAAGGATAATAATTAGGGACCTTATCTTAGGGAATTTAGTTTTATTTTAAGAATTAAAGTTTAAATCCAATTGACTTAAAACTTAAACCCCTTCAGCTTAGTGACCTTCCCTTCTCTAGAGAAAAATTCTCACTAACATTTCAACCCTTTAAGCCCCTTAATTAAATCCCTTAAAATTAAACCTTATTTAAACCCTTAAAACTTCAAAAAATTCTAATAACCATATTTAAATCTAAAAAATACAAATAATATCTCTAACTGACCAAAATTTAATCCTTAAGAATTAAAAAATAAAAGCCCCTAAATTGGACTTTAAAATTAAGCTTAATTTAATTTTAATTAAAATTTAATAGCTAATTAATTTAATTAATTAAAAATTCCAAAAAATTTCCAAACATTTGGGAATATGTCCTTAGGTTATTCTTGACCTTTGGAGTTGATTTTAAGGAGTTGAGAGTTCATTTGAAGCAAAATCATTAAAACACCCTTAATTAAGCAATTTTTAAAAATTCAATAAATACTCAAAACTTTGAAAAATCATAGTTAATTCTAGAAAATTCCAAATTTAGCAAACTCAAAGTCATTCAACTTCAATTAAGATCTAATATTTATAAAAAATATCAAACCTTCAAAAATTAGAGAAAGTGAAAAAGTCAACAGTGGTTAAACTTAAGTTAAAATCAAGTCAAAACTTCAAACCTTCATAACTTAACGTTGAAAACTCCAAATTGAGTGTACTAGCAGTCTAAATACTCATCATAAGGTCTAATATTTGTTAAAAATTTGAAACTTGCAAAATTAACTCTAATTTAAAAAGTTAACTTTTAGACCCTTAGTTAATGCTATCAAATAATTCCAATAATTCCAAAAATCCAATAATTCATTTAAAAAAATCCTAAAAACTTTAATTTGAATAATAAAACACTTAACTAACATTTTAATACATAACAACCACTCCAAAGATGAATTTTATTTGTTGGACTACTATGGGCTGCGGGGCTACGTGTTCTGAGGAGTCTTGGTTCCTCGACCCTAATGGCACAACGCCACGAACCGATTGATAACAAAATAAATTAACTTAATTGCAAAAATTAACCCCTAATTAGCTTAATTAATAATTATTAATCCCTTAATTTTTTAATTAATTAAATCAACTTAATCAACCCTAATTGCTACTAGGTAACCCAGGCCTATGAGGCTATTAACTTAGCCCCAAAGAAGGTGAATTAAACATCATGGCCTCGGTGTGCAACAAAGGTAGTAGTCATTTAACCATTAAAATATATTTAATTTAAACTTTAATATATTAATATTTAAATTTTTATCAAATCTCTTTTTAAGCCTTCAACAAATTCAAACACCAGACAAATTAAATTAATTACCCATTCAAGGATCTACCCCAGCCACACGACTTTCTACACACACTTTAGATGGTTTGCTAGGAGAACCAACTCTAGTATAGGCTAGGTCAGTTTTTACTTTACTACTTTGTGCTATGTTTTTTTGAGATTTCATTGATTATTGTGATTGAAAATTGATTGATATGTTTGCTTACTTTTATTACCCTCTGTGAATTGATGTGATGAGCGATTAGATTACTCTTAGGTTATGATCATTCTGTTTGCTAACTGAATTTTTTACAGGTGACCGTACTCATGTAGAGCAATAAATGGGGGCTAAAAATAATAATCATTATAAAATGCTATAGTTTCTTATCCCCCAAATAAATAAAAGTATGGCCAAGCGTGGCTGGATGATTAACTTTAATTTTATTATATAACTGCTTGGCATGTATTTTAATATTTAAATGCTTAGGATAACCTTACAGGGGAGTCTAGAACTTTCATTTTTATATTAATGTAATTCATTTTAGGTAAAGAGTTGTGAATGTTATACATTTGAGTTGAGATATATTGATCCAAAGGTTGGATTCCAAAGAGGAAAGGATACCCCTTAGGGGGATAGTCCTTTTCTATTTTGAAGCCCAAATTTGGATCATTCTACTATCCAAAATGAAAAGAATAACCTCCTCCTTGAGGGAAGAGTTTTCTTTTCCATTTGGGTATCCTGCTACAAAGAATCCAAGGAGTCTGAAGAGGAGAAGACCAAGGGGTTAAAGATAAAGAATATCCCACTCAAAATCACTTATATTTGTATTAAGAAGAATTTGAGTTGTTGTTAGTGGTGCCCCACCACTTTTAATTTCTGTAGATCCTGGGTTGTAATAAAAATGCAATTTGTTTATAGACATTTATTTAATTGATTTATTTTATTAATGTGTTTAATTTAATTTGATTATAATTAGATATTGCCTGCCTTTCCTAATTTTTTTGGCTATTTGCATGTCGAGTTTTGTTTTAGCCTAGATTCGATTAGAGGCTCATAAGGGTACGATAAAATTTTTTTTAATAAAAAAGTTAAGATAATATAGAAATTTTAAAGATCTGAGAAGTAAGCATAGGATCACCAGGAGTTCTCAAAGGTATTTTTGTTGTACCTTCTTTCCTTTTATTAGGCACCTCCATGCCTGCAGGTTCTGGCAGACCACCTGGCCTATGAGAGTGGAGATCTATCAAGGGAAATCTGTGCAATCTAGGATAAAAACTACTTTTAAAACTTTTTAAAACTGCTTCATATATTTTATGCATTTTAATTGAGTCAATCACCATGCATTGCATTAGAAACTAATTAAAAAATATCTAAAATTTTAATTACATTTGCTTTAGCATTTTCACCCAACATATGTCAAGAGGTCAGTTATGACAATCTCTAGATGTCAGCCCCAACTCTAAAAAAAAACTTTAATAATAACATCATACCACTATTTCATAATAATGACTGGACTCATGGATTTTAATCATCTAGGTGGTTAGCTGGCTCCCAAATCCAAGCTGGGATTCATCCAGATTTTGTGTTGCATTAGTTAAGTTCAGGCCACCGTGGACTGCGGCCCAATTTAGTTTTAGGATCTAGGGCAGATTATGAATCATAAGACCCTAATCTCCGGGAATATAATCCCAATTTTTTAATAAATCATTCAACTCAAATTAAAATTCTCTCTTAGTCCAAAGTTTAAAGCCAAAAATTTAGACTTGGTTGGGACACTCCTAAATTATTTTAAAATATCTAAGTGTCCCATACCTTTCTTCCATTGAATCTACAATAAGTGCTCCAATTCAATTCATTCCCAGTTGAAATTCCAAGATCCAACTTCTTTGATATCATTCCTAGAAAATTTCTAAACAAGATTTCTACTGTTATTTTAATCGAGAGTTTTCATAGGGAATTCAACCTCCCTACAATATAATTAACTATGAGGGCTTGCGCTCATAGGAGATTTAGAACCCACATCAATTTTTAAAATTTATTTTCAAAATTCAATTAGTCTTCTTTAGGAAAGTTAAATCATTAATGATTGTTATCATCATATTCAAAGAATTGACAATAAATGATACGTTCTACCTTTGAGGAGATATATCCTTTATTGATAGAACTTTGGATATGAACTTAACGATAATCCTTCTGGATTATCATAGTTAGATATTTAGTTGAACTTCATTTTGACCCTTCGGGCCATACAAAGTTCTCTCTTAAATTTGGTTATGATTAAGATAAGATTCATAATTCTAAATCTGAACCCCATCCTGAAATTTTATTTCCAGATTCCTAGGTGGTATACTTTTTCTGATGGGATGTTTAATTTTAAAATAAGAACTCAACATCAATTTTAAAACTCCTCAAAGAATATTAGACTTTTCAAAACCCGCTTTTAAAACCAACATAAACCTTTAGTGACTCTCCTTTAGCTCCCAAAGTAAGCATAGAAGCCCTTACAAAATCACATCCACCCTTCCATGATGCCGCTGAGAACCAGAATCCTTTCCACCCTTCTAGTGAGACAGAGAACCTGAAATTCTTTTCACCCTCCTAGTGAGGTAGAGAACCTAGTGATATTTGACCTTGAAGTCTTTCTCTCTTGCATAAGCCAAAAGCTCAATGAAGACACTTGGAGGTACTAAGGTTAAAGCTTGCTTGGTGTGGCCTTGTGAATCATCTCACACTACTTCTCCCTCTCACAAAACTTCTCCTGTACGATCCGGTTCATACAGTATGATTAGTTTAAATACCTTAATTGCTCAATTGGACATTTTCGTTAAATTTCTAAATAACTAATAGTATAGTATGATCAAGTTCATACAGTATTATTAGTTCAAAATTTTAAAAATTATATTCTCAATCTCCCATGGGTGTGTGCTCAGTTGTTAAGTTATCATGCACCTTTACATGACTATGAATAAAAAAAGGTAAAAATAAAAAAAGAAGAATACAAACTATTAAAAAATATTATCCTACTCTGCCTAGCCATGAGTCTTGAATCATCTATTGCATGGTGTATGACGTGCCTGAAATATTAGTATACACAAAAGCAAATTTGCACTACAAATATTAGGACAGATAAAGAGACAATCCATAATATTTATTATCATCAAAATCATAAGCTTTGGATCCATACTATAATAAGTTCTTGATGAATTTATGGACTCTATAATTTTTTTTTTCTTTTTATGATATAAAATTAACCTTTGCAAAAAATAATAAATAAAAACAAGCAGGTTAGATGGGCTTTTAAGGTGGTTAACTAAATCTATTAAAGGATAACTATGGTATCTAAGGACTATCCCTACCCTTAAGCTAGGCTAAAATATTATTTTAATGTTAGTCATCAACAACTTAAGTTAGTGGCCAAAACTAACCATATGATGGCTAATTATGATAAAATTAATCATAAGACGAACAATTTAACCATTAATTGAGTTCAATTATTATAGAAAACTTGTTTGTGCTCAGATGAACTAAGTTTAATAATTTAGGTTTACTTGAGCAATCAATCAATAAAGCTTATCTAAGTGTTTAACCTGTTGGGATCAATTGGTAGAGTTAGGTTATGTTAATCAAACTAATTTAAGCAATATAATATAATTGACCCAAATGGGCTAAGCATGGGTTAACCTTGGGTCAAGTAGACTAATTAAGTTAAATGTGTTAAAAAATTGTTAATTTATCTCAACAAGGGAATTATAAACTAGACCATAAGGTTTGAATGAATTAATTAGATTAGACAAAAGCTTTAATATCAAATGATTAAAGTAGGTCTCTTAATGGTTTAACTAGGCTAAGTGAGCTAATTAGGTTTAATTAGCCCAACAAAGGGTTAATTGAGTTTAATTTAAGTATAATGGACCTAAATTGTTTAAATGGTGTGCTTGTCCCAAACAAAATTGATCGATTTTTTGTAGAAGATCCAAATGGGTAATTTTTATTTGCTAGAACAATTAGATATATTTTTTGGGTTTATGGTTCAATTTATGTCAATTAAAGTATGGTTATTCAATTTGAATGTTTTCCCAGGGTTTTCTTAATTCAATTTAGTCAAATTTCTCAAAATATTTACCACATTCATCATTTGAGTTACATAAGCCAATTGATCTAATCAAGCGGCAATTTATCTTATTTTATCTATGTTTGACCTATTACGTTTTGTTAGAGACATTAGCTTCAATCCATATGGTCATCAAGGATCTACTAGATTAAATAGCTCAATTTGGGCTACCATACATTTTCCAATTAGGTTTGCCCAATGATTTATTAGGTTTAATTAGCTCATGTCTAATAATAAGACATATTAAGAAGGATTTAATGGTTAACTAGAGTGGGGTGATAATTAGCTTAATATTCATAATGGATTTGGTTCTTATAAATATAAGTTATAATTAAATCAATGAATGAATTAATGGCTAGAATGGAATTGAAATTTTTTTTGATAATTATTAACTCCTCAAGGATCAAAGTACTATTCAAACTAAGCTAACCCAATATGAATTTATATAATCCACTTAATTTTTGTGTTTTAAACTCTTTTGAGCATGTTTTATAATGGTATGCACGTGTAAAGTGAGTTCAACTAGTCTGCATTTGTTGTGTTTTCTAGTCCCCGGCACTGAATTCTAAATTTTAAAAACTAAACTTAGATTTGACAAACATCTTGTTTTACTTTTCATTCCACTTGTTTCATTTGGGTAGCTGATTAGTGAGAGAAAGAGAGTATTTAGAGAGTGAAAAAGGTATTTGAGAAACTTTAGTCTATTATTTGCTATTGGCCAAGTTTAGAATATTATCTAGATCGAGTTAGGTTACATTTTCCCTATCTCAATCTTCAAAACTATGTAGTTTTCAAAAAGAATTGATTGAAGTTATAATTCTGTTATAAAAAATGCAAATAACTTTGTACTGGTAAAAAATTTCATGACATAACTTTTTGTATGTTATAGAGATCAAGATTTTAAACCTTTTAAATATTTTCAAGAAATTTCATACTAGGAATTTTAGAATTTTTACAATTTTAATTGAATACAAAATAATCTAGACTCTAAAAAAAAGATTGTAGTATAATTAAAGTCATAAAATAGTGTTTTGCATAATATTTGGTAATTTAGTTAAATTTTAAAAATATGCATTTTTTGCTTTTTACGTTTTTTTATTTCCCACGATTAGGGTATTTTGGAAAATTCTAAAAATGTTCATTTATGTATAAATCACTGCAATGTATTGAAATATGTGCTTAATTTGGTGAATTGGGTGATTTTGTGGAGATTTGAAAGGGGGGGAAGAAGTTTTATTTTTGTGATATATGCACATTCTACTTAAGATTTATTAAGCTCTGGCTATTACTCAAAGTTATTAAACTCTATCTATTACTTAGAGTTGTTAAATTTTATATATTACTTAGAGTTATGAAACTCTATCAGTTGGCTTAGAGTTATTGAACTCTGTCTTTTACGAGGCAAAAGGGTCAGGGTTATTGAACACTATCTTTTGGGAGTAATATATGAAGTGCTTATAGATTTTACATAAGGTTTTAATAAATGTATTTAATTCAATGCTCAATCCAACTTTTCATTCCCAGTGAATGTTTAATAAATGAAATCATTTGAGAATTTAGATTTGTTGGAATATGGCCTACTTAGCTATTTTAGCTCAATAATTTTTGCATTATATTTTCTGGGTCTAGAAAAGGGAAGGATTTGGTTCAATATTAATTTTGGGAATCTAACTGAGTCTATATTGGTATTTTTTTTATTTTGATTTTGGTACATTCATAGCCTACTTTTATTACATTCTGCTTAGTATTATGTTTTTTATAACCATGTGTTGTGGTGTAACAAATGTATATACCTCTTAATGATGAAATGTAAGAGACTTTTTGATGAGTTTATTTTAAAATATTGGACATTATTAGCAACTTTGTAGCCAGTTATCTATTTTAACTTTTTTATTGAAAGAAAATTTGAAAATTTTCCAAAATTGGATATTATGATTTTCTTATAGTAAGCCAACACGATAAGATCTATCCCATCACTAAGTCTTATCGGATTGGGTTGTGACCATATTTTGTGGTATTAGAGCAATCATTTTGAATCTTGATCATAAAATTGAGCTAAAAGAATTTATTTATAAGTGTAGTGAGGTGGTTTTTGGCATCTATTTGGACATTTATTTTATTTTTCCATATGCATGCATGTTCAGTTATGTGTTATGTGTGTTTATGGATATGTGAGACCTTAATATGATAGATGAGCATAGTGCTAATAAGGAAGCTCTTCCGTATAATACTATTGTGATCGTTAGTTTTTATATAGTTTCATAATTTTTTAGTATGGTATCCCATCTTATTGGTGAGGCATAGAGAAGACTTCTAGCTTTAGATCTGATGAGGTAGACTGGCATCTGTAGACATCTCTCAGATTAAAGCAACCTAGGTTTGAGAGCCCTGGTGAGCCCAAGGTAGCAGAAGACCGGTTTAGGAGACTAGAAAAGACTTTTGATAGTATATAGTGTTCTCATAAGAGGAAGGTGTCATTAGCTTATTTTGGCTATAAGGGAAGGTACAGTGTTGGTGGATAGGCCAGTAGGAGGAGAGGTTCTAAGAAATTTGTACTTAGTGATTAGCTGGTTTGAATTATTTATCTAAGCTTACAAAGAGAGGTCATTTGATATATAATGATCTGATTGCTACTCAGTAGTGATAGAATACTAGTAGTAAGAGGTTTGGTGCTAAGATTACTGGTAGAAGAATTTTTTAAAAAGAGGAGTAGATTTTTCTCGGGAGAGTCTTGGAGAGGAGGATAGTTTGTAGTAGTTTCTTGCAGTGGTAGTTGAAAGTTCAATTTTGGGTGTTAGACCACCTGAACAATAATACCACACCGGAGGGGAGTGAATTGGTGTTTTTAAAATCATTCTTTTCCAAATTTTTTCTTTGAACAATTTGATCCAAACATGCAATTGTAATTTAAAATAAGTTTCTCTAGCAAAAGCAAAATAATGAGGCAGATAAAATTTGGGTTTTGATTTTGAAGACAAATAAATGGGAAAATATTTTTTTTCCTTCTTATATTTTAAGATTTTTATTGAATTTTCTTTAATAATGAAAACTTAAATTAAAAATTAATCACATTAATTTTCATTTTAATTTATAAGAACATAAGCATGCAAAAAAAAAATAAATGAAAAAATAAAATTGAAAGATAAGGGTGAACATACCAGATTTATAGTGGTTTGATCAAAACTTGACCTACATCAACTCATCAGAGTCCTACACTTTTAGCATTGTACTAAACTCTTAGTTGATCTCCTTTTTCCCCATAGAAAGGCCGAGAAGCCCTTATAAAATCTCTTCCCCCAACCTGATATGGTATAGTATTGAAATCCTTTTCACTCTCCTAGTGAGGCAGATAACCAAAATCCTTTCACCTACCTGCTGAGGCAGATAACCTGAAATTTCTTTGACCCTCCTAGTGTGGCATAGTTGATAGTGGCCATTTGTCTTCAAGAGGTTCTTTTGAAGTTCCCCTCTAGAAAGAGTTTGACATATGGAGGAAGATGATGGATGTTGGCCAGAGTAATAATGTACATATTCCCTCTCTCACACTCCCTTAATCCCACAAGGCTATTATTCTCTCTCAACACACTTCTCTCACCCCCTTGCTAAAAGTATATCTTCAAACTCTCTCTCTCTCTCTCTCTCTCTCTCTCTCTGAAGAATCACTCCCTATCATAGCCAAAAGAGTTTTTAGAATGAAATAAGAGTTCTTTAAATATCAGGTCCCAAGAAAAATCCTAAAATTCAATTCAACTGTCATAGTTCGTATAGTACAGTCTAATGATCATACATTTTGATTAGTTCAGTTCTCCTTTTAGTACCATATTATAGCTATTTTTCTTTACAATCAGTTCTGGATGAAGCTTGGCGATTTATTATTAGCTTGGTCATCGCTTAGTTCATGTAGTACAGACCTCAGTTTGTGTAGTATGATCACTAATCATAATTAATTTGTGATTCGACTACTTAATCTTAGGAAGTTAATTAGGCAAGATTTTTAAATATCGTATGGGATGATTAAGATCACAACATAAGAATAGAAAAAATTTTAATTTTCAAAATATTGCCTTATTATAGATTATAGCAAGGATTTATAAATCTAAACTTATCATCCTATACGATTTAAATCATATAGTATGATTAGTTCATCTTAATTTTTATTTTCATTTTCTTAATTTCAATATTTTAATTATTTTTTTATGAACTGATCATACAAATGTGGATCATCAAGTATGATCTTCAAAAAAAGGATTGAAACCTTCTATTTCACTTTTATGTGTGTGTGCATGGTTGCTACGTTAACATACACCATTAACAATACATAGACTCAAGAAATATAAAATTCCAAACACTTGAAAACATCAACCTATTCTACCCAATCTTGAGCCCAGATTATTTGGTGATGCTTGGTGATGTTATACATGAGATGATAGAACACATAAAATAAATTATATGCAATAATAACAAATATGATATTCCAAACAAAGGCCATTAATGTTTGTTATCATCAAAATATAAGCTCGGGCTCCCGAATTGCAATAATAGTGTGGATAGTTTTGGTTTAATTTATGGATCTCCTTTGTATTTAAATTATGGTTTGCACCATTTTGATCAATGTTACAAGATGATTAGACAGTACTTTAGGTGCATGAAAACTTGACATAGGGTGGTTGAGTGTCCACAAGCGGGATTAGATCGATGATCTAAGACCAAATTTAAGACTCATAAGAAGACTGAGGGTCGATCTATTTTGTATGTTTATTGAGGGTTATTCTAGCAAAGGTAATATTTCTAGTTCTATAATTTAGCGGCAATTTGATAGTTATTAGAGAGAGCCTAGTGGTTTTTTTGTTCCAACTCTAATCACACACGTGTATAGTCTGACTTAGTAGGAGGTTGGAGATACTCAAGATGAGGTTACAGGTATGATTTTTTTCTAATCTACAAAATCTTATTTTATTTTATTCTTGAGATAGTCATTCATTTATATTTTAGAATTATTTTTATTTATTATACTTGCCTTAAGTTTTACAACTTTGTCCAATATCTATTATTTTACTGAATAGGTATTTTATGGTAGCCAATAGATTTTATTTAATGATAGAAATTTTTTGATAAGAAGTGGAGAGCTAGTTTGATTTTGTTACTTATTTTTGAATATGAGATTATTTTAGGTACAAAATGATTTAATCGGTATGAGGTCTCAATTGACTACTTAAAGAAATGAGTCATGTTTTTTTGGCAGTGAGAGTTGTGTATCTAGGGAGTTAGACGTGTTTTTCTTCATAATTTTGGTTATAAAAGTAAATAAATTATGGAACAATTGTTTTCTAGTTTTTTTTGAGCAGTTTTGGATAGGAGTATAACTTCTGGTTTTCTTTTTTATGTTTCAGCACTAAAAAAAATTTTAGATGTAATTCTCAAGCAGTTAATCATATTACCTCAAGATAGATACATGGTGTATTGATGTACTTTTAGTGCATCCCTAATTTCAAAACCTCCATATAGGTTAACACCTAAGCATCAAGAGATTAAGGTTTAGCTTTAAGAGGTTTTTGGCAGAGGATTTATTCATCCTAGTGTGTCTCCATGGGGAGCACCTATCTTATTTATAAAGAGAAAGGATGGTATGATGGACAAGTGTATTGATTTCATGGTGTTGAATAAAGTCACTATAAAGAAAAGTATCCTTTTCCTAGGATTAATAATCTATCTCGTCAGCTTGCTTAATCTTCTGTATTTTGTAAGAATGATTTGTGATCAAGATATTACCTAGTGTGTTGCAAATCTGGATTCAAGCATTATAATTTTGATGATAAAAAATATTCCTGTCACTACTGCACATCTGTTTAGTTGCCCTGCCAACTAACTTTTTATGTCCACACGATCAGTTGCAATTTAAGTCAGCTAAAGATTGGATAGATTAGAACTGAGTCAGTCAGTAACTTTTTAATTCCAATTATTTTTACCTTTTCTTGAGTCAAATGTAATAATGTGGATCCCGATGCTAAGTAGCCTTGCACACACACACACTCAGAGGGAGAAATTTGGTAAGTCAGAGAGTTTTCTATTTTTTGATCATATCGCACAGGACAATCCAAAATTGTCCTAGATGATTAGTTAAAAATAAAAACCCTAATTAGGGCATCTAGGTTAAGTAAATTTAATCAGGCAGATCATCCTAGACGATCCTCCCATCATCCTAGATGATATGTTTAAATTCAAAAATCAGCCACCAACCACATTTTAGGTAATATTTTATTTTATATATTTTGAACTAATCATACAAGATGATCTGGATCATCTTCGACAATTTATTACAGTCTTGGCTAAAATAATCCTTTGATTAGGAGACTAATTATGGTTAAATTGTTCAATCACATCGTACAGGATAATCGACCTGATCGTCCTGGACGATCATTTATATTATGTGGGATGATCACCAATTATCTTGGATGAAAATCATGATTTTCTTCTGATCATCCAGGATATTGTCCTGGACATCTCGAACTTTTGTCTAGATGATTTGTCAATTTTCACTCAAAATAAACTGATCGTCCCAAAATATTGTGTAATCATCCTAGACAAATACCCTTATTTTCTTCTGATCGTCCAGGATATCATCTTGGACATCCCAAACAATTGGCTGGATCATTTATTGATTACTACTCAAATTGAACTAATCGTCCTGGATGATCATGGAATTATCCTAGATGATATGTTGAAATTATTTCTTCTGATCATCCAGACAATGGAAATTGTCCTAGCTTAAAGTTTACTTTTGTACTAATCATACAGGATGATCTTTGATGGCAAGTTAAAATTTTGGGCACTTTTTGAGGCCTTCTATTTAAGCTCTTCTATTTGATGTTGAATGATCTTTTATAGTTATCTTATCCAAAGAGAGCTTAGAGGAGAGGGAGAGTTTGGAAGAGAGAGAGAGAGAGAGAGAGAGAGAGAGAGAGAGAGAGAGAGAGATGATCTTATGAGGGGGAGTTTATGAGGGGTTTCACAAAGGTTGCTCCAAGCAAGAATTCCATCTTCTTCCTTCTTAACCCTTGATTCCTTGGTGGCTCTAGGGAGGCGATCATCAGCATCTCTCTTCCTAGTCCAAGAGGGAGTAAAAGGATTGTCAGGTTCTTTGCTTACTCCAGGAGGGAGTAAAAGGATTGTCAGGTTCTCTTCCTACTCTAGGAGGGAGTAAAAGGATTCTGCGTTCTCTACCTTTACTAGGAGGGTGTAAAGGGATTCAAGGTTCTCTACCTCACTGGGTTGGTGGAAATATTTTGTAAGGGCTACTCCGCCTTGATATGGTGGCAAAAGGAGAGACACTATAGTTTAGAGCAATACCTGGAGGGGAGGCTCCGGGGAGTGGATGTAGGTTAAGTTGACCGAACCACTATAAATCTTGTGTGCTCTTTTCATTTATGTTTCTGCACTTTAATTTTCATATTATTTACTCTTGATTATTTATGTGGTTGAAATATCATAATCCTGTTTCTGTGATATTTTTCTACTTCTGCCTTGGGATAAAAGTAGTTTGTTTTAAAATATCAAAAATCACAAAAAGATTTTTCTTATTATTTAAGTTAAATTTTAAAAATACCAATTCACCCTCCTCTTGGTTAGCCTCGGGACTAGATCATAAGGGTTTAACAACCCTAATGAACTTTCAAGTGGTATCAGAGCGAGATTCATAAATCTAGTTTTGGAAAATTTTTGAATTTTGATCGATGGCTAACTTTGGAAATCGTAATACTGTGGAAGTTTATTCAATCACACGACCACCTTTATTTGATAATATTCCTTTTAATTTTTTGAAAAACTAGCATGTTCACCTTTTTACAATCGATCAATTATCACATGTGGATGCTTATTAGGGAAGGATATTATACACCTTATAGACTTATAAACAGTGTTAAAATTTAACATCCTTTTGCAGAATGGACAACTGATGATAGAGATCTTGCTCAATTGAATGCTAAATATTTAAATTGCTTTTTATGTGCATTGAAATCTGAAGATTATATGCGTGTTTCAACATGTGCAACTGGTAAAGAAATTTAGGATAGATTATGTAGTACTTATAAAGGAGCGAACGAGGTTAAACAATCTAGATTGAACATTCTTTTGCATGATAATGAACTCTTTTGCATGAATCCAAATGAATGAATTTCTAAGATTTACACTAGATTTACATAGAGTATTACCTCATTACATCCCTTAAAAAGAGAACTCACAAATTATGAAAAAGTGAACAGGATTTTGAGATGTTTAACTTCTTCCTTTGATGCTAAAATTATTACAATTATTGAATCTAAGGATTTGAAAGTTTATTCTTTTGATAACTTACTTGGATCACTAATTGCTTACTAGCAAGGAGTGAACTAAAGGTAGCTTGATGCAGGTGAGAAGAAAAAGGAGAAAACTATCGCCTTGAAGGCTAATGACTCTGACTCTAGCTCTTATGCTTCTAATGATGATGATATGGCCTTAATCACAAGGCAATTTCAGAGTTTCTTGAGGAAGAAACAAAAGCATCATCATAAGTGGAATAAAGGTAAGAATATAAAGCATTCTAAAGCTTCATTTGATGTTATTTGCTTTGAATATAAGAAGCTAGGTCACGTGAAGTCGGATTTCCCAACTCTGAAAGCACAAGTAAGGAGAAAGATGAAGAAAAGCCTAACATTAGTAAGGACAAGAAAAAGATCCAAATAGCTTTCTAGGCTGACTCAGCATCAGACTCCTCTGACACTGAACCAGAAGAGGAGATTATAAATATGTGCTTAATGGCTGATGATCTTGGTCACTCTGACCAAGAGAAGGTATGTGAGTTAACATATGATCAATTATTTAAAGTTACTGAAAGAATTCATTCTTCATATAGGAAGCTCAAGAAAGCTCATGTAAGCTTGAAAATTAAATTTTTAAATCTACAAAAAGAGCATAAAATTTTAATGAAAGATAATTTAACTCTAGATAACAATCACATGGCTTTACTAGATGAATTTGATTCTTTAAACAAAAATCATCTAGATTTCACTGCTAAGCATGATTCCTTAAAAACATCACATGTTGATTTAGAAAAAGCTTTCAAAGAACTTAACACCATAGTATGTAATTTAGATAGTAGTGAGCATGCATTGAAATAGCAAGTGGAAAGCAATTAAAAATTAAATGAGTTTCTAAGAGAAAAGGTCATTGCATTTAGAATAAAATGAAACACCACCTTCACATGTATGGTATTATAAAATATCAATAAAGCATGCATCATTCAAACCTAAGAAGAGGCACTACAACCTAATTAGATTAATAAACCTTTTCCTAGCCTTAAATGTTTCTCTTGTGGCATGCTAGGACATATTTCCCACACTTGCACCATTCACCATAGAACACATTTGGTGTGGAGACCAAAATTACAAAATTCACAGCATGCATGCATTCTTCTTTTCATCACAAGGGACCCAAACCTGTTTGGGTTCCCAAATCTAACATTTGATAATTTTGTAGGAATGCTCTCACAAAAGACCTCATCAGAGCTTGTGGTATCTGGATAGTAGATGCTCAAGACATATGACTGGAGATGTAAATTAATTTATTTCTCTAGAAGCTAGTGTAGGAGGCAAGGAAACACTTGGAGACAACACCACCAGGAGAGTGGTGAGATCAGGTATAATTGGTGATTCAAAAAATTTCATCATTGATAATGTTTTACTTGTAGATGGACTGAAACACAATCTTCTCAGCATCAGCTAGCTCTATGGTAAAAACTTTAGTATAAAATTTCTGCCAACTTATTGTATTATAAGCTTAAATGACAAAATTATTTTGCAGGGAAAAAAGAATAACAAGATCTACACTATTTTAAAGCTGATATTGTTATTTGCTTAAAATCAATTGCTAATGAATCATGGTTGTGGCAAAGGAGATTGTGTCATAAAAGCATGAAAAGCCTTAGGAAGATCTCCCAAAAAGACTTAGTGAGATGTGTCCCAAAATAAGAGTTCACTAAGGACCACCTGTGTGATGCCTGTCAATTAAGATAGCAAGTGAAATCCTCCTTCCACTCAATCAATGGCATAAACACTAGCAAACCCTTAGAAGTCCTTCACATGGATCTCTTTGGACCTGTCAGCACTTCAAGCTTAGGAGGGAAAGTCTTTGGATATGTGATTGTTAATGATTATTTGAGGTTCACCTAGGTTAGATTTCTATCTCATAATAGTGATTTATTCGAGGAATTTAGATCTTTCTCCTCTTAGATTCAGAGAAAATTAGGATGTGAAATTCTGACTATTCATAGTGATCATGGTGGAGTGTTTGAAAATGAGAAATTTGAATCTTTTTATAAGGAGTAAGGCATAGATCAAAACATTCCAGCTCCAAGGACCCCTCAGCAGAATAGGGTATCTGAAAGGAAGAATATGACCATGCTTGGTAGAAGTTTCTAGAGCCATGTTAGCTGAATACTCACTTCCTAAATAATTCTAGGCAGAAGTGGTGAATATTGCATTTTATATTCTAAATAGGGTAAATCTTAGATCTAAGCTGAACAAAACATTCTATAAAATTCTAAAGAGTTGGATACCCAACCTCTCCCACCTTCATGTCTTTAGATGTAAAGTGTTCATTCTGAATAATGGGAAGCCTCAACTAGAAAAGTTTGACCCAAAATATTATGAATGAGTGTTCCTAGGTTACTCAAGTGTTGAGAAATCCTATAGAGTTATCAATAAGAGAACCCCGATAGTTGAGGAGACCACTCATGTAGTGTTTGATGAATATGATAATTCTGGAGGGTCTAAGATAGAAGAAGAGGGGGTTATAGAAGTCACCTAAGGAGTAGAATCTACAAATCTGGAGGAAAGGGAAGAATCTGAAGTTACTCTGCTTATAGAATGGAGATATTCTTTGAGTCATCCTAAAGAACTGATCTTAGGAGACCCTTTTGAAGGTGTTAGAACTATGCATAGATTTAGAAAAGAAGTAAACCACTCTGCCTTTATTTTAATAACTGAACCCACCAATATTAATCAAGCCCTTTTTGATGAATTCTTGATCCTAGCCATACAAGAGGAACTAAACCAGTTTGTTAGGAATGATGTCTGGGAGCTGAAGAAAGACCTAAGCACCATAGTGTAGTAGGAACCAATGGGTCTTTAAAAATAAAATGAATGATTCTAGTGTGGTGGTTAGGAATAAGGTAAGTTTAAAGGCTAAGGGGTACAACAAAATAGAAGCGATTGATTTTGAGAAAACCTTTGCCCCTGTAGCCCGTTTGGAAGCCATTAGAGTGCTACTAGCCTTTGCCTGTTATAAGAGATTTAAGTTTATCAAATGGATGTCAAGAGTGCCTTTTTAAATGGGATAATAAAGGAAGATGTGTTTGTAGAGCAACCCACTAGGTTTGAAAATTCCCAAATTCTAAATCATGTTTTCAAATTAAAAAAGGCTTTTTATGGATTAAAATAGGCACCTAGAGCATGGTATAAGAGGCTTAGCACATTCCTACGGGAAAGAGAGTTTGTTAAGGGGAGTATAGACACCACCCTTTTTCTGAGGAGAGTAGGAGATGAATTACACATTATCCAGATCTATGTTTAAAATATACTTTTTGGATCTTTTGATAAAAAATTATATGATGATTTTTATAAAATAATAAAGAATTTGAGATGAGTATGATGGGAGAATTATCCTACTTTCTAGGATTTAGCATTAGGCAAATGAATGATGGAACTTTTCATAATCAATCAAAATATATTAAGGAAGTCCTGAAGAAATATGAAATGGGTGATACAAAGCCAATCAACAGTCCCGTGAGTTCTAGTGTTCAGTTAGATAAGGATTCAAATGGAAAATCAGTTGACCAAAAGAAGTACAGAGGAATAATTGGATCACTTCTTTACCTGACTACTAGCAAACCTGATATTATGTTTAGTATTTATCTCTATGCTAGATTTTAGGCAGATCCAAAGGAGTCCCACCTGATGGGAGTTAAGAGAATCCTTACATATCTTTTAGAAACCCAAAACTTAGGAATCTGGTATCCTAGACAAAGCACTGCCTTTGATATTATAGGATATTCTGATTCAAACTTTGTAGGGTGTAGGGTGGATAAAAAGAGCACCTCTGGAATATGTCAATTGATAGGATAATCCTTAGTCTCGTAGACCAATAGAAAACAAAACTCAATTGTCCTGTCCACTACTGTAGTTGAGTACATAGCCTTAAGAAGTTGTGTGGCCCAGGTCCTTTAGCTAAAGCAACAAATTTTGGATTTAGGACTTCCTGTAGGCACAATTCTAGTCTTATGTGATAACACTAGTGCTATCCATATTTCTAAGAATCTAATCCAACACTCCAGAACCAAACACATAGACATCAAACACCACTTCATTAGGGACCATATTACCAAAGGAGACATAGAGCTAGATCATGTAGCCACTGAAAACCAACTAGCAGATATCATCACTAAACCATGGACCTTTGAAACCTTTAACATATTAAGAACCAGATTATGTGTGATAGATACTCATGCTTGAAATTGATGATCTCTGTTTATATTTTCTGGGCTTAGTTTTATTTGATTTGTTTGTCTATTTCTTTTTATGTTTCTTTTAATTTCCTACTAATTTTCTTCATTTTTGTTTGATTTGTTTGTTTATTTTTTTATTATGTTTTTCTTTGGTTTTTGATTTTCTGTTGATTTTCCTTAATTTCCTAAAAATCAGATCACTGCTCACTACTGTTGATGAACTTGATTTCTAAATGAGATTTTTGTCTTATTTTTGTTTAAAAGCCTGTAAGCAGTGATTGACTTCCTTAAAATAGCTAAAGCAAGAAACATTGAGGACTATTTTCTCTTCCTCTAACTCCTTTAATGGTGTATTTTCTTTTTAAAAAAAATATATTTCAAAATTAAAAAGTTGGACTTTGAAATAGAGATCTATTTTATCTTCCTACAGTAATCTATCTCATATGAGTAGTGTTCCAAATCATTGAATCACTTTCATGTTTTCTTAATCAGGTGGTTGCATTTATCATATGAGAATGATTCTATTTTGTGGATTACTTTTTCTTATCTAAGAGAGTGAGTTTTTCTTTTCTTATATCTGGAAGATAATCTCAGAAATGAGAGTATTTTAGAGGTGTTGAAAGAAATGAAGCTCACAAAAGATGTAAAAAGTGTGTTAATCAACTAAAAAGAGGCACAAAATGAGCCCAACTCTGAAAAGATGCGCACTACTCACCAATAAATTAAAAAAATATACAAAGTGTATCAAAAATCAAAAGATGCGTAAAGTGCGCCAAATAATTAAGAAAGAGGAACAAAATGAGCCCATAAAGAAATAAGCTTTCTTTTCTTTCAAATATTTAAAAATCTTAGAAGAATATATGTGCCAATTATTATATTCAAACACTTGAGACAAAAAATCATGATTTCTGGTTCTTTACTTTGCAATACTACTTTATCAGATATTTTCTCTGGAACTAAGCATAAAAGGATCACTTTTCTTATCTAATTTTTTTTCTTCAGAATTAGATTTTTGTTTGAAGGAATTTGAACCTGTAAGGTGTCCGAGGTAGGGTTTACAAAAATCAAATTTCTAACTTTTCTGGATTTCAGCATCGACAATTTCTTCTTATTGGCTTTTCAATTAAAAATTAAGGAAAATTTTTTATTTACTGGAGCTGATCGATTAAAAAAAAATTTGCTTTTCTATTTCCTCCTTTTTTGTGATGTCAAATGGGGGAGTAGTGTTAGTGTTGTACTATTGTGTTGTACTGTTTACTTATTTTTTATAAAATTTTCTTTGCTTTGCTTATATTATTCTTCTTTGTCTTGTGTTTTATTTTTTATCCGCTTTATTTGAAATTGTTCAACAAATGTTTGACATCATAAAAAAGGGTGAGATTATTGTAAATCTAGATTCAACCATTATAATTTTAATGATAACAAATATTCCTGTCGCTACTGTACATCTATTTAGTTGCCTTACCTACTAACTTTTCAGGTCCATAAGATCAGTTGCAATTCAAGTTAGCTCAAGATTGGATAGATTAGGACTGAGTTAGTCTATTACTTTTTAATTCTAATTATTTTTATCTTTTTTGAGTCAAATATAATAAGGTGGATCCTGATACTAAGAAACCTTGCACACACACACCCAGGGGGAGAAATTTGGTAAGTTAGAGAGTTTTCTATTTTTTGATCATATCGTACAAGATGATCCAAAATTGTCTTGGACAATCAGTTAAAAACAAAAACCCTAATTAGGGCATCTAGGTTAAGTAAATTTGATCAGGCAAATCTTCCTGGATGATCCTCCCATCGTCTTGGATGATATGTTTAAATTCAGAAATCAGTTGATAATCACATTATAGGCAATATTTTATTTTGTATATTTTGAACTAATCATATAGGATGATCAGGATCATCCTGAACGATTTATTATAATCCTGCTTAAAAAAAATCCCTTGATTAGGAGACTAATTATAGTTAAATTATTCAATCACATTTTTCAGGACGATCAACCTGATCGTCCTGGACGATCCTTTATATTACGTGGGATGATCACTAATTATCTCGGATGAAAACCATGATTTTCTTCTGATCATCTAGGATGTGGTCCTGGAGATCCCGAACTCTTATCTGGCCGATTTGTCAATTTTCACTCAAAATGAACTGATCATCCCAGACGATTGTGTAATCATCCTTGATGAAAAGCCTTATTTTCTTCTCATTTTCCAGGATATCATCCTGGACATCCTGAATAATTAGCTGGATGATTTATTGATTACCACTCAAATTAAACTAATCATCCTGGATGATTAAGGAATCATCCAGGATGATATGTTGAAACTATTTCTTCTGATCATCCAGATAAAGGAAATCATCCTGGCTTAAAGTCTATTTTTGTACTAATCGTACATGACAATCTTTGACAGCGAGTTACAATTTAGGGCACTTTTTGAGGCCTTCTATTTTAGCTCTTCTATCTGATGTTAAAACATCTTTTGTTATTTTCCTGTCCAAATATAGCTTAAAGGAGAGGGAGAGTTTAGGAGATAGAGAGAGCATCTTATGAGGGGGAGTTTGTAAGGGGTTTCTCAAAGGTTGCTCCAAGAAAGGATTTGATCGTCTTCTTCCTTCCTCACCCTTGGTTCCTTGGTGGTTCTGGCGAGATGATCATCAGCATCAGATCTCGATTTTCTGCCTACTCTAGGAGGGAGTAAAAGGATTGTCAGGTTCTCTACTTACTCTAGGAGGGAGTAAAAGGATTGTCAGGCTCTCTGCCTACTCTAGGAGGGAGTAAAAGGATTCCGGGTTATCTGCCTTTACTAGGAGTGTGAAAAAGGATTCAAGGTTCTCTTTCTCACCGGATTGGTGGAAAGATTTTGTAAGGGCTTCTCCGCCTTGCTATGGGGGCAAAAGCAGAGACACTATAGTTTAGTGTAATACTTGGAGGGAAGGCTCCGTGGAGTGGATGTTTGTCATGCTGACCAAATCACTATAAATCTGGTGTGCTCTTTTCATTTACTTTTCTGCACTTTAATTTCTGCATTATTTACTCTTGATTATTTGTGTGGTTGAAATATCATAATTCTACTTATGCGATATTATTCTGCTTCTACCTTCGGATAAAAGTAGTTTATTTTAAAATATCAAAAATCACAAAAAGATTTTCCTTGTTGTTTAAGTTAAATTTTAAAAATACTAATTCACACCCCCCCCCCCCTCTCTTGGTTAGCCTCGAGACTAGTTCATAAGGGCTTAACAACCCTAACAAACTTTCATAGTAAAAGTTATAGAGGCTGATGTGATGATGATAGCTTTCAATACTACATATGGACATTTTGAGTTCTTAATCATGCCTTTTAGGGTTTCTAAGATACCATTGATTTTATAGATCTGATGAATATAGTGCTTAGTTTTTGTTTGGATCAATTTGTGATTATATTTATATACACCATTTTTGGTTTATTATGCTTTTGAGAAAGATCATGCCAGGCATCCAATAATTTCTCTAAGGACTCTAATGCAATATCATTTATATGCAACATTTTTAAAATGTGAGTCCTTGCTAAAAAAAATATTTTTGGGGCATGTGGTAAGTAGTGAAAATATCTTCATGGATCCCCATAAAGTTCAGGCAATTACTGAGTATCCAAGGCCTACTACTATATTTGAAGTAAGTAGTTTCTCTAGTCTGGCAGGATATTAGAGGAAATTTGTGAACTAATTTTTAAAAAATTTTCGCCTTTGACAAGACTGACTTAGAAGTCAGTAGCTTTTATCTTGACATCTGAGTATGAATCTAGCTTTCATAAGTTAAAGGATTATTTTACTTTTGTTCTAGTTTTGACTTTTCTATCTAGTATAGAAGGATTTTAGGTATTCAATAATGATTCATGGAAAGGACTAGGATGAGTATTAATGTAGCATGGTAAGGTTATAACTTATGCTTCGACACAGTTAACGCCACATGGAAGGAATTATCTGACGCATGATTTAGAACATGCTACTGTTATATTTTCTTTAAAGGTCTAAGGAAACTATCTTAGTTTCAGGTTTGAAACATTCAATAATCATCAGAGTATGAAGTATATATTTGTTAAGAAATACTTAAATTTGAGGTCAATAATATGCCTTGAGATGATTAAAGACTACGATCTAACTATTCAATATCATCTTGGTAATGCTAATATGGTATGGAATATTATTGTATTAGTTGATTACTTTTACTAATCGAGATTTAAGTGCTATAGCTTAAATAATTTTTGGACCTTTTCTAAAAGGATTCGGGAATTATAGAAGTCAAATATACAATATTTAAAGTTCATTGA
Source organism: Dendrobium chrysotoxum (assembly GCA_019925795.1). NCBI lineage: Eukaryota > Viridiplantae > Streptophyta > Magnoliopsida > Asparagales > Orchidaceae > Dendrobium > Dendrobium chrysotoxum. The sequence goes on from CM034302.1 coordinate 54,014,708, forward strand.
TTTGATAAATCTAATAAGAAGTATGAACATTGAGTATTTGATTTTGGTACTATATTCTATAAGGAAAGGTTAAGTGTTCCTAAATTTGGAGATTTAAGATATGTTATTCGACATGAAGCTCACTATTCATGTTATACTATTCATCTTGGAAGTATAAAATATATAGTGATCTGAAAGGTATAGTTTAATGGCCTAGATTGAAAATGGATAAAATAGTTTTAGTTCAAAATATGAAGATTATCAATTAGTGAAAGCAAAACATTAGTGACCAATGGTTTTTTGCAGCCATTACCCTTTTCTTAAGTGGAAATGGGAAGAGGTACTAGATTGTTTTTTGGATTTTTTGAGGTCAAGATATCGACACGATGCCTTTTTGGTTATAGTTGATCGTCTGATGAAGATTGCTCATTTTATTTTGATTTAATGGTCATATTCTGATGAAGATTGCTCATTTTACATCAACATTATGGAGGGGCATTCATCATATTTTGCATACAAAACTACATTTCAATAAGATATTTCATCCTTAGACTGATGGACTGATTGAAAGTATAAATTTGAAAATGTTTCAATTATCTTTGGGAGAATTGAAATTTTTGAAATTTTAATTTTGAAATTGAATGCTCATTATGAATGATATGTCACCTTGACAGGTGAACATATCATTCCCTAATAGTTTAGATTACAAAACTTTGAATTTGATCATGACTATCGTAATCAAACTCAGGAGAGACAACATATAATCCCAGAGAATCAAAATGATGTTTGATAAAATGTTTAACTCTATTAATCTGAATAAAAAGGATTATTAATTTTAAAATCAAAGCCTTAATCAGATATTTATAGTCAATGCAGACTCAAATTTGACCATTTTTCTTTTGAACTGACATGACGCTGGCTACCCAAGAGGGGTATTGTTCCTCCTAGATAAATTAAGCCTCGTCCAACTTCTTAACTTTAGAAATGACTTATTGTTCAATCTCCAAACACATGCATCATGGGGCTTGCTTGATAGGAATGGCATCGTGCCTGATTCCAAGTTTGTAGAATGCTACGCAACGGACAAACCCGACATTTCATCGTATGTCCAGGAGAAAAAGTCCTTAAACATAAAAAGAAGTTAAATTAGATCCTTAGACTCAACAAAAAACTTATAAATGCGGGGAAAGGGTCATCCTCTTCCCTAAGGTTGATTTTTTTAAGTTAATCATCTGTCGACTTAATCTCATCTTCAAATTCAGGGGGGGCATCTCGAACCTAATATTCGTCGGAATCATCTAAAGTCTCCAAAAAAAATCTATTGAGTGAATTGATGACTTCAGTAGGGACTTATTCAGATTCAGGATGACTAGTTATCATCAAAAAAATTCATCATTGTCAAATGAACTAACAGTACCAAAACTGATACCACTTGTCCAATTATTATTAAATTTTGAATTCAAGATATTTTTGTAGTACCTAGCTTGACCTTTAGTCCCTCGACTCAGAGAAAAACCTTTAGAGATAAGAGCTTTGACACCAATAAAAAGTAGCCAAAAGGTAATTCCATTAGTTCTTTAAAATCTACCTCCTAAAAGGTTTCCTCATCTTCATTCCTTGAGGAGGAGGAGCCAGGGAAGAACTTTTGGACCTTCCTTACATCTCCATCTAAGTTAGGGGCATCCTTAATTACTAACTCTGAGATCCTGTCAGAAGATAGAGAGGATAAGGTTAAGGATTCAACTGCCATATTAAGCTTTTCATATAGACTCAATTAAGTCTCATCACTTTGAACTTTTAAATTGGTACCCTCCTGGTCACTATCTAATTCTAAGGTGAGATCAAACTTCGGAGGAGGACTTATTTGTCTATAGTCAAAAGCAATTCTGGCACCCCTTTTCCTTGATTCTTCATCTGAACTTGACTCTAGTTCGATGTACATTGGGGAATTTCATTTTTCAACTGAAGGGTGGCCTCGACCGCGTACTCTTTGGGCCATCCTCCCACCTCTTTTAGGTAAACTATTTGGAGGCCTATAGACCATGCATTCGACGTCATTTTTACTACTAGAATTTTGTCTATTTTGATTCTTGTTTTTTTTTTCAATTTTTGAATTGCTTTTGAACTTTGACATTCTACCTTTTGCTTCTTGACATTGATCTTTACCTTAGAGCAGGAAGTGGATCATTTTGGCGTGTAGTATGCCACATCTTCGTAGATTCTGATCTCATGAATAGAGAATGGTTGTAGATCACCCTTGATTTCAAACTCATTATCATCTCATTGGTACTTGATGCATTGATGTTGGGTAAAAGGAACCATCCTATACTCATAGATCCAGGGCCTACCTAAGAGCGCATTAAAGGACATCTCTAAATTGATTATATGAAACTTTGATTCAATTTTCAACTCTCCTATCTCTAGAAGAAGGGTGATTGAACCTAAAGCCTTATCACCATTTTCATTGAACCCATGAAGCACCAATTTGTCTGTTAAGAGCTTACTAGTATCAACGCTAAGGTATGCGAGAGTCTTTATGTTCATCACATTGACCGTTGTTCCTAGATCAATAAGGACTCTTAATAATATGAATTTTCCCATATTTATGGTGATGTAAAGTGGACGATTGCAGTCGGCAGTTCTGAGGAGTAGATCTTCGTTAGAGAAGGTAACTCCTAGGATTTCTTTGAAGTACAAAGCTTCTTCTTCAAAAGTCCAAGCTAACTAAGCTAAGCAAAACTCTGGGTCCAGAAATACTTTAATTAGAGTCTCCCTCATCTCTTTTGAAAGGATGAGGCCATCGTAGATGCTCAACTGAGCAGGCAACTTCCTAAGATGAGCTAAGACGATGTAATCAATAATAGGAACATTGACATCAAAACTTGACGAATTTGAAGGGGTATTTATTTATTGAGCTACGATTTGAATTGGATTGTTGGAGGGAACTTGCTTGCCTTTTTCCTGGGGAAGAAGCCTAGGGGGTAAAACCTTGCCACCATATAGTTGTACTTGCATAATCTCATCAGAAGGACAAACTACAGGGGGGTCTATGCTCTCCTTATATGATTGATTGTCATTTTCTGAGTAGGAGTCCGAATACAAAAAGTATATCATGATGGGACTCCCTTGGAAGTTAATTTTAGGGGCATCACCATCTAATAAGATATCATATTCATTTTTCTCTTGAGGGGTCAAATCTCAAGAGCTGAGTTTTTGAACTTCTTGATTGATCTCAATCAGTTTTGAATTATTTTCAATAGAAGAGTCATTTCAAATTGAATTCTCAACATTAATCATCAAATTTGATCAAAAGGATCAGTCTTTTTATTTACTTTTTTGACTCGTTGCCTTTGATGGGGCAAAGTAAAAGTCATATAACATCAGTGGGGCCAGTGGTTTTGAGCCACAATCTACCACTTGTACACATCTCTCATCAACAAATTTCCTCTCTACAAAAGGTTTACTATATTCATTTTTATTAATTATAATTGTTCCTATAACTACTGGAGAGGAAACTGTCCCAACGTCTTCCTACGAAGCCTCTAGGTCAACCTCCAAGATCGAGCCCCAGGGTTCCATCGATAACTATTGAGAAAGATAAAAATATTGGCTAATAACTTTTTTAAATGCTCGTGATAGTGCTATATCCCAATAATCTTCAATGGACAAAGAAAACTTTGAATTTTGCCTAAAATTGATTTTATAGACCCCTGATCTAGATCGACCAGGTATTACTTTGGAATTATTATGTTGGCTTGACAAAAAATTTTCTTGAGCCAATCCTTGAAGATGATATAATCCTCGATTATGTGGCCCAACATGCGGTGGTAGGGGCAAAAAGTCAGATCATCATTCTTATTTGCCTCTTTTGGCTTCTTGGCCTCTGACAATCAAAAGTCTAGTTTCTTCTGGAGGCTCCCGAAGATTTTTCTCACCGACTCACTTTTAAATGGATACGGATGAGCTAATCACTCTTTAAAAGTAATTGGGTGAGATTCTCTGGTAGGTTGAGAAGTTGCTTGAAAAGGTTGGGATTTTTTAGTTTGTTGAACTGGAGGATTCCTTGATTGAGTATTAATCGATTTCTTCCCTTTATCGACAGTTGAAACCATTTTTGTTCCCATTTCAAAAGACTTCAATGGATTGCTAGCTTCCTTATCTTCAGTAGAATCTTTCAGGAATGGAAATTTGGAAGCCTCTTCCTATAGATTACTTACTTTATTGAGAAGTTTTTGAAAGGTTTTGATTATAAACCCCTTTAGTAGAAGTAATAGGCCTGTGGATATTCTTTAAAAGAATCTCCACTACTTGTTGCTCCTATAACTAGGGTTCACATTTCATGGAGAGGTTTCACCACCTCAAGTAATTCAACCAAAGGCTCGCCCATTTTTTGCTTTTCGATGATGAGATTGTTGCAAATCTGGTTTTGATGATGACAAACATGTCTCTATTGTATTTTTCTTGGCTAACCTGTTTCAGGCACAAAAGATCACAAGCAACTCAAGCCAACTCAAGATCGGGTCAAAGTGTGTCCAATGTAATATTTTCCTTTTTCTTGAGTCAATTGTAATGTAACTGATCCCCTAGCTAAGTAACCTTGCACACACACACACTCAGGGGGAGAGCTTGAGTGAATTAGAGTTTCTATTCATTTTTTTGTTCAGATCGTCCTGGATGATATTCACATCATCCTGGACGATCAAGTAAAAATAGAAACCCTAATTAGGGCGACCAAGTTAAGTGTGTATGATTAAGTAGATCGTCCTGGATTATCTTTGGATCGTACGGGATGATATGCTCAAATAAAAAATTCTCAGGTGCCAGATCAAGTTAGGCAAGTTATATTTTTAGATATTTTGGTCTGATCATCCTGGACGATACATGTATCGTCCTGAATGATCAACTGCAATCATGCCTAAATTAGTCTGATGATTAAGGAAAGTAATTAATACCTGATTGATACGATCATATCGTCCTAGATGATCATGATAATAACTGCGATCGTCCAGGACGATCATGATCGTCTAGAGTATTTCAGCTGTATGACCCAAACTGTGTACAGGAAGATTTGGGCACTTTTTGAACTAATCATATAAGATGATAACCGTATCGTCTTAGACGATCAAGTCATTTTTTGGTCGTCCAAAACAATTTTCTCTGGACGACCCGAACTGTCTCCTGGACGATATTCCTCAATTTGCACTAATCGTCCCGGATGATCGCAGGATTGTACGGGTTGATATGAACAACATTTTGTATTGATCGTCCAGAAGAGCCAGATCGTCCAGGCTGAAATAGTTGATTTTGAACTGATCGTACAGGATGATCTATCGATCGTCCTGGACGATCTTGGCCGACCAGTTGAGATTTAGGGCTATTTTTGAGCCCTCATATAAAAGATCTTTCTCTTTATTTAGAAAAAAATCTTGTGCCACTTTCCTTCCCAGAGAAACCCTAGAGAGAGAAAGTTGGGAGAGAGAGAGAGAGGATCTTATGAGGGGGAATTAGTGAGGGATTCACTAAGGTTGCTCTAAGCAAGGATCAGAGTCATCTTCTCCGCTCGTCGTCTTCCATATAGTTGGTGTTTGTTGTGGGAGGATCATTCATAAGAAGATCCAGGGTTCTCTGCCCGCTTCAGGTGGAAGCAAAAGGAGTCCAGGGTTCTCTGCCCGCTTCAAGTGGAAGCAAAAGGAGTACGGGGTTTTTTGACCGCTTCAGGTGGAAGCAAAAGGAGTTCGAAGGTTCTCTGCCTGCTTCAGGAGGAAGAAAAAGGAGGTTAGGTTCTCTGCCTCACCTGGTGGTGGAAAGGAGGTTTTGTACAGGCTTCTCCGCCTTTCTGGGGGAGCAAAAGGAGAGTCACTTTTTGTTTAGTGCAATACCCGAAGGGGAGGCTCCGGGGAGTGGACGTAGGTTGATCGAACTACTATAAAATCTGGATTGCTTTTCTAATTCTATTTTGCACTTTACTTTTCTGATATTACCTGCTTGGTTGAATATCTGTGATTGATCTTTTCGTTCTTGTTTACTTATTTCTGCTGCTAAGTATCGAAAAGATTTTTTTGTTGCTTGTGAAATTTTTAAATAACCAATTCACCCCCTCTCTTGGTTAGCCTCAGGACTAGTTCACTAGGGCTTAACATCCCTATCAAACTTACAAGTGGTATCAAAGCAGGATTCAAAATTTCAGTTTAAAAACTTTTGAATTTGATCCATGGCTAACTATAATAATCGTAATACTGCTGAAGGTTATTCTATTACCAGACGACCATTGTTTGATAACATTTCTTTTGATTTTTGGAAAACACGCATGTCCACTTTTCTTTAATCTATTGATTATCGTATGTGGATGTTAGTTAAGGATGGCTATGAAGCACCACATAGAATTATTAATGGTATTAAAACTAAACTACCCTTTGCAGATTGGACTTTTGATGATCGTGATTTAGCACAGTTAAATGCAAAATATATGAACAGTTTCTTTTGTGCTTTAAAATCTGAAGACTATATGTGTGTTTCTACTTGTTCAACAGGTAAAGAAATCTGGGATAGATTGTGTGTAACATATAAAGGTACAACTGAGGTCAAACAATCTAGGTTAAACATCTTGTTACATGATTATGAACTTTTTCTCATGAAACCTAGTGAGACTATTTCAGAAATGTATACAAGGTTCACTCAAATCGTTACCTCTTTGCATGCTCTAGGAAGAGAACTAACTAATTGCGAAAGAGTGAACAAAATTCTTAGATGTTTTCCTTCTTCATACGATGCTAAGATTACTACGATCACTGAATCTAAAAATTTAAATACTTACTCTATTGACAGCTTACTTGGATCACTCATTTCTTACGAGCAAGGGGTGAACTAAAGGCAACTTGATGCAGGTGAACGAAAGAAGGAGAAGACAGTGGCGCTAAAGGCCAATGATTCAGATGCTAGCACTTCCGGGTCTGATAGCGATGAAGTTGCCTTCATCACAAGGCAATTCAAGAGCTTTCTAAGAAAGAAGAATAAGAATTTTCAAAAGTGGAACAAAGGTAAGACCAGCAGAAACTTTAAAGGTTCATCTGAATCTGTTTGTTTTGAATACAGGAAGCCCGGACACATTAAGGATGATTGTCCTACACTTAAAGCTCATCCAAGCAAGGAGAAGGGTGAGGAGAAACACAAGTTCAGAAAGGATAAGAAGCGGATTCAGAAGGCGTTCTGGGCAGACTCTGCATCCGACTCCTCTGAGACTGAAGCTGAAGAGGAGGAAATAAATTTCTGTCTGATGGATGATGATCACCCTGGTCAGTCAGACCAGGAAGAGGTATGTGAGCTTACTTACGATCAGTTATTTGAAGTTTCTGAAAAAATTCATACATCGTATAGGAAGCTTAAGAAAACTCATGCTAGTTTGAAATTAGATTATTTGACTTTGCAAAAAGAGCATGATTCTGTAGTTAAAGATCATTCCACACTTGATTCCAATCACATGTCTTTGCTTGATGAGTTTGATGAATTGAACAAAAAATATTCTGATTTAGTTTCTGAGCATGATTCATTGAAAACCACTCATGTTGATTTGGAGAGAGCTTTTAAAGAATTAGATACAATGGCATGCGAAGTAGAAAGTAGCAATGGAGCTTTAAAATTTGAAATTGCAAGTTTAAAGAAAGAGAATGAGTTTTTGAAAGTGAAAATCAATGCTTTTGAAAAGAACAAAACACCGCCTACTTTTGAACAGTTTTATGCACCGCCACCTTTTGAAAAATCTATTGGAAATTCATCAAAGTATGTTTCATACATATCTAGGAAGAGGCACTATCACTCATGACATTTAGTTAATCCTTTTCCTGGTGTTAGATATTTTTTATGTGGCATGTTAGGACACATTTCCCACATGTGTACTATTCACCGTAGTACACATTGGGTGTGGAGGCCCAAACTGCCTATTTCACAGCACAGCATGCATGCATTGCATTCTTCTTTTCATAAGAAGGAACCCAAACCTGTTTAGGTTCCTAAGACTGACATTTGATGATTTTGTAGGTGTGCTCTCACACAAGACCTCATGAGAGCATGTGGTACCTGGACAGCGGATGTTCTAGACATATGACTGGAGATGCAAATCAGTTCATTTCGCTGGAGGCCAGAGCTGGAGGCAAGGTTACACTTGGAGATAACACCACTAGGAAGGTGGTAGACTCAGGTATAATTGGTGATTCAAAGAATTTTAAGATTGATAATGTTTTGCTTGTAGATGGACTAAAACATAACTTGCTGAGTATCAGTCAGCTTTGTGACAAAGGATACAACATCAAATTCCTGCCCACTAGCTGTATTTTAAGCTTAAATGATATTTTTATTTTGCAGGGAAAAAGGATCAACAATGTCTATAAGCTGGATGTAAGTTGCATTAAATCTGAGAATTTAATTTGCTTAAAAACTGCTACTAATGAGTCTTGGTTGTGGCATAGGAGACTGTGTCATGCCAGTATGAAAACCCTTAGGAGAGTCACCCAAAAGGACTTAGTTAGAGGTGTGCCCAAGGTTAAGTTCACTAAGGATTACCTGTGTGATGCCTGTTAGTTAGGGAAGCAAGTCCAGTCCTCCTTTCACTCTATCAAGGACATTAGCACCTCTAGACCTTTAAAAGTTCTTCACATGAACCTCTTTGGACCCATTAGCACTGTCAGCTTAAGGGGGAGAGTCTAAGGGTTTGTGATTGTAGATGATTATTCTAGGTTCACTTGGGTTAAATTTTTGTCACATAAATCTGAGTCATTTGATGAGTTTAGATCTTTCTCTACTTGGATTAAGAAGAAGTTAGGATGTGAGATTATTACCATCCATGGTGATCACGGAGGGGAGTTTGAAAATGAAAGATTTGGAAGTTTTTGTGAGGAGCAAGGGATTAGTCACAATTTTTCAGCTCCTAGGACCCCTCAGCAGAACGGGGTAGCTGAAAGGAAGAACAAGACCTTAGGGGAAGCCACTATAGCCATGCTTGCCGAGTATTTACCTCCAAAATACTTTTGGGCTGAAGCGATGAACACTGCCTGTTATGTGCTGAATAGGGTAAATGTGAGAGATCAAAACTGAACAAGACACCTTATGAGATCATTAAGGGTAGAACTCCAAATCTATCCCACCTCCATGTCTTTGGCTGTAAGGTTTTCATTTTGAACAACGGGAAGTCACCCTTAGGGAAGTTTGACCCTAAATCTGATGAAGGAGTGTTCTTAGGATATTCTGGTGTGGGGAAATCTTTTAGGGTGTTCAATAAGAAGACTTTAGTGGTGGAGGAGACAACCCATGTTATGTTTGATGAATCTAATCCTAAGGAGTCTAGATCTGAAGTAGAAGATGAAGAGATTATTGAGGTTACCCAAAGGATTGGAAATGTAAATCTGGAGGAGAGGGTAGAACCTTAAACCATACTGCCTAGAGATTGAAGATATTCTTCGAGTCATCCTAAAGAACTGATCTTAGGAGGCCCTTCTGAAGGTGTTAGGACTAGGCACGGACTAAGGAAGGAAGTAAACCATTCTACCTTTATCTCAATGACTAAACCCACCAACATCAATCAAGCCTTATCGGATGAGTTTTAGATCTTAGCTATGTAGGAAGAATTGAATCAATTTGTAATGAATGATGTTTGGGAGTTAGTAGAAAGACCTAGAAATCAAAGTATTGTGGGAACCAAGTGGGTCTTTAAGAACAAGATGAATGATTCTGGTGTGGTGGTTAGGAATAAGGCAAGATTGGTGGCTAAGGGGTATAATCAGATAGAAGGGATTGATTTTGAGGAGACTTTTGCCCCTGTAGCTAGATTGGAAGCCATTAGGGTGCTACTAGCCTTTGCCTGTTATAAGGGATTTAAGCTATTTCAAATGGATGTCAAGAGTGCCTTTTTGAATGGGGTGATAAAAGAGGATATTTTTGTAGAACAACCCCCAGGTTTTGAGAGTTCCCAATATCCAAATCATGTTTATAAATTAAAAAAGGCCTTATATGAATAGAAACAGGCACCTAGAGCTTGGTATGAGAGGCTTAGCACATTCCTGTTAGAAAGAGAGTTTGTTAAGGGGAGCATAGACACCACCCTTTTCCTTAGGAAAGTAGGAGATGATCTACTCATTGTCCAAATTTATGTTGAAGATATACTTTTTGGATCTTCTGATAAAGACCTATATGATGATTTTTCTAAAACAATGAGTAAGGAGTTTGAGATGAGTATGATGGGAGAGTTGTCCTATTTTTTAGGGTTTAGCATAAGACAATTGGATGATGGAACCTTCTTGAATCAATCAAAACATACTAAGGACATCTTGAAGAAATATGAAATGGACAAAGCCAAGCTAATCAATACTCCCATGAGTTCTAGTGTTCAGTTGGACAAGGACCCAAATGAAAAATCTGTTGATCAAAATAAGTTTAGGGGAATAATAGGATCACTACTTTACCTGACTGCTAGCCGACCTGATAACATGTTTAGTGTTTTTCTTTGTGCTAGGTTTCAAGCTGATCCTAAAGAGTCCCACCTGACTGCTGTTAAGAGAATTCTTAGATATCTTTTAGGGACCCCAAACCTAGGAATTTGATACCTTAGGCATAGCACTTCTTTTGAGATTATTGGATATTCTGATTCTGATTTTGCTAGGTGTAAAGTAGATAGAAAGAGCACTTCAGAAACTTGTCAATTTATAGGACAGTCATTAGTCTCCTTGTCTATTAGAAAGCAGAACTCAGTTGCACTTTCTACTGCTGAAGCTGAGTATATTGCCTTAGGGAGTTGTGTAGCCCAAGTCCTTTGGTTGAAACAACAAGTTCTAGATTTAGGATTACCTGTTGGCATAATTTCTATTCTGTGTGATAATACTAGTGTCATCTGCATTTCTAAGAATCCTATCCAACATTCTAGAACTAAACACATTGACATAAGGCATCACTTTATTAGGGACCATATTACAAAAGGGGACATAGAGCTACATCGTGTGACAATTGAAAATCAGCTGGCTGACATATTTACTAAACCACTGGCCTTTGACTCTTTCAGCATTTTAAGGACCAGACTTGGTGTGATTAACTTAAATGCTTGATTCTGAGGAATACTGATTTTTGATTTCTCTAATTTTTATTTTGTTTCTGTTAGTTAGTTCTTTTGATTTGATTATTTGCTTTCAGTTGCTTTTATTTTTTTCTTTTTCTTTTTCTTGTGCTGATTTCTATGTTAGCCTTGTTGTTAGTTGGATTTCAGTATTTACTTTGATGTGATTTCCTACCCATTTTTATTCACTGGTTAATCTCTTTTATTTACTATTTTATGCTTTTCAAAATCAGATCACTGCTCACTACTTCTGATAAACTGAATTTCTGACTAAGAGTTTTACCTTGTTTTTATTTGGAAGCTGGTAAGCAGTGATTGATTCCACTGGATCTGTTAAAGGGAAGAAATATTGATGATTGTTTCTCTTCCTCTAACTCCTTTACTGGTGTATTGTCTCTTTTGGATAAAAATCTTTTTCAAAATTAAAAAGTTGGTTTTTGAAATTGAGATTTATTTTATCCTCCTACAGTAATCTACCTCATATGAGTAGTGTTTTTAAAGTTTGAATCAATGTTAGGTTTTCCTAATAAAGAGATTGCACTTATCATATGACTTATGGTTTTTGTTTTGTGAATTTTCTTCTCTATTGTAGAGAATGTGTTTTTGCCTTCTCTTAATTTGGATGATATTTTCACAGCTGAGATTCTTTAACGATTATGAAAGGAAGCAAGCTTACAAAAGATGTGCAGTGCGCCAACCAAATTGAAAAAGAGGCATAAAATTAGCCCAAAACTGAAAAGATGCGAAAATGCCAAATACACAAAGTGTATCAAAAATCAAAAGATGCGCAGTGCGCAAAACAAATTGAAAAAAGGCACAAAATGAGCCCAACCTAAGCTTTCTTCTCTTTCAGATCTTTAAATGTCCTAGAAAAAATTCGTGTGCCACTTAATATGTTCAAAAGCTTAAGATTGAATATCATGATTTCTGATTCCTTACTTCGTAATACTATTTTATCAGTTATTTTTCTGGAACAAGGCTTGAAAGGATTGCTTTTCGAATCTAATTTCTTCTTTTCTAAACTTGATTTTTGTTTGAAAGTGATTTGAGCCTGTAGGGTATACGAGGTCGGAGTTACGAAAGTCGATTTTTCCAAACTTTTCTGGATTTCAGCGTTGTCTATTGTCTTCTTATTGGTTTTTGAATCTAAAATCAAGAAAAAATTCTGATTAACTGGAGCAGGTTGATCAAAAAAAAAGGGGGAGTCCGCTGTGTTATGTTTTTATAGCTATTTTTTTTCTTTTCTGTTTGTCGTGATGTTTCAGTATTTTCTGTTTACCCTCCTCCTTTTTGTGATGTCAAAAGGGGGAGTCCGCTGTAGTAGTTTCTGTTCTTGTTTTATTTTTATAGTTGTGTTTCCTGTATTGAGTTTTTTGTATTGCTTTGATTGTTAAATGAGAATTAAAACAAATTCTGCTTTTTGATCTCCTAGTTATTTTAATTTTGAAACTACTGCACATATGTTTGCCATCATCAAAAAGGGGGAGATTGTTGCAAATCTGATTTTGATGATGACAAACATGTCTCTATTGTGTTTTGCTTGGCTAACCCATTTTAGGCACAAAAGATCACAAGCAACTTAAGCCAACTCAAGATCGGGTCCAAGTGTGTCCAATGTAATATTTTCTTTTTTGTTGAGTCAATTGTAATGTAACTGATCCCCTAGCTAAGTAACCTTGAACACACACACTCAGGGGGAGAGCTTGAGTGAATTAGAGTTTCTGTTCATTTTTTTGTTCAGATCGTCCTGGACGATATTCACATCATCCTGGACGATCAAGTAAAAACAAAAACCCTAATTAGGGTGACTAAGTTAAGTGTGTCTGATTAAGTAGATCGTCTAGACGATCTTTGGATCATATGGGAAGATATGCTCAAATCAGAAATTCTCAGCCGCCAGATCAAGTTAGGCACGTTATATTTTTAGATATTTTGGTTTGATGGTCCCGGACGATACATGTATCATCCTGGACGATCAACTACAATCATGCCTAAATTAGTCTGATGATTAAGGAAAGCAATTAATACCTGATTGATACGATCATATCATCCTAGATGATCACCGAATCATCCTGGACGATCATGATCGTCTAGAGCATTTCAACTGTACGACCCAAACTGTGTATATGAAGATTTGGGCACTTTTTGAACTAATCGTACAGGATGATAACCGTATCGTCCTGGATGATCAAGTTATTTTTTGGTCAACCAACACAATTTTCTCTGGACGACCCGAACTGTCTCCTAGATAATATTCCTCGATTTACACTAATCATCCCGGACGATCGCAGGATCGCACGGGATGATATGAACAACCTTTTGTACTGATCGTCCAGAAGAGCTAGATCGTCCAGGCTAAAACAGCTGATTTTAAACTGATCGTACAGGATGATCTATCGATCATCTTGGACGATCATGGCCGACCAGTTGAGATTTAGGGCTATTTTTGAGCCCTCATATAAAAGATCTTTTTCTTTGTTTAGAAAAAAATCTTTTGCCACTTTCCTTCCCAGAGAAACCCTAGAGAGAGAGAGAGTTGGGAGAGAGAGAGAGGATGTTGTGAGGGGGAGTTAGTGAGGGATTCACTAAGGTTGCTCCAAGCAAGGATCAGAGTCGTCTTCTTCGCTCGTCGTCTTCCGTCTAGTTAGTGTTCATTGTGGGAGGATCGTTCGCAAGAAGATCCAGGGTTCTCTTCCCGCTTTAGGTAGAAGCAAAAGGAGTCCAGGATTCTCTACCCGCTTCAGGTGGAAGCAAAAGGAGTCCGGGGTTCTCTGCCCGCTTCAGGTGGAAGCAGAAGGAGTTTGAAGGTTCTCTGCCTGCTTCAGGAGGAAGCAAAAGGAGGTTAGGTTCTCTGCCTCACCTGGTGGTGGAAAGCAGGTTTTGTACAGGCTTTTCCGCCTTGCTGTGTGAGCAAAAGGAGAGTCACTTTTTGTTTAGTGCAATACCCGGAGGGGATGCTCCGGGGAGTGGACGTAGGTCAAGTTGACCGAACCACTATAAAATCTGGTTTGCTTTTCTGATTCTGTTTTGCACTTTACTTTTCTTATATTAACTGCTTGGTTGAATATCTGTGATTGATCTTTTCATTCTTGTTTATTTGTTTCTGCTGCTAAGTATCCAAAAGATTTTTCTGTTGCTTGTGAAAATTTTAAATAACCAATTCACCCCCCCCCCCTCTTGGTTAGCCTCGGGACTAGTTCACTAGGGCTTAATATCCCTATCAAACTTTCAGAGATCGCTAATGGTTACACGCTACTGAGCTCCTGATAATCTCTATAAGAATAGTCCCTCGAGCTTCATGAAATTTTTTACTAAGCCATTTGGCAAATCTACTTAAAAGAAATACCATACAGACTACTCACAATCTGGCAAAAGAGTAGAGCATCCAACCCTCTTGCATTGCAACAGGTCATTGGGAAGTGGGCCAAATGCTATCTTGGGTTTTCTAAACAGCTAAAAACTTTAAAAGAAGGTGGCACGAAGCCCTTCGAGTAAGGAACTAGATCATATTCATCGAGGTATGGTCTACCCTTTAGAATAGATATAGTCCCCTGAGAGTGGGCCATGGCCTCCCTTCCCTGGGTCTCAATCATTTGACAAATATCTATATCAGCTAGAGAGGCTGGGAAGTAACCTCTAGGATCCTGGTGTTCAAATCTTCTTTCTTGATGTGCTCTCCCACTACCTGATATGTAGGTTGTAATTTTTTGGATTGAGATTGCTGGCCTTTAATGAGCTGACTATGCATTTGTTTTACTTTTGACATCATCTGCTCAATCTTTTTTCTCTAGACACTTAATGTAGGTATCTTTGTCAATCAACTTGACTAAGTCATCCAAGTCGTACTCTACAGCCACAGACTCTTCCTTGTCAGACTGGTTTCTTTAAGGCTCAGCATCTTTAGTTGATAATCGGGTCTCAACCATGCAAACATTCCTGGCTGAATCCTCTAACAACAAATCATCAACATCTAGATTGAAGGCTCCTATAGCCTTCTGCTTAAGGATCTCTCGAATCTCCTATACCACCTCATCGATTGTTCTGCCATCAATTTCTTCTGAGTCGATTGGTAAGTATCCTTAGAACTCAAGTACTTGGTCAAGTTCCTCTCCATCCAACCTAGAGAGGATCTTCTCAAAATTGATATGCTCTTCAGTAACTATTTCTGATACTAGCTAGTCTAGCATCTCTTCATCAACATAAGAAACTATCCCCTCCACTCTGATTGTCGCAGGGTCGGTAGCTGCAAGGGTGACATCTTTCATAGGCTGAGGGACATCCACCTTGATTGGTGATGAAGGAGCTTGAGTGGGAACTCCAACATCAAGTAGGGGGTGGAATCCTCACATACCTTAATGGGGAGTCAGGGGACATTAACTAGTAACTAAACTGGACTATCCCTTATTTGAATCCTAGCAAATTTACTTAACTTCTTGGGAACATAAGGTTCTTTTAGCAATATGGGCCTCTTTCCCTTAACATCCACTGGCCATAAATCATAAACAATCTCTTTTGACTTAACTAATATAGAGGCCAGCTTTGATAGTCTAGGAGGAGGAACTGGTGGTCTACTGCTGAGGTGGAGACCCTTACCAGATCCAGTTAAAACTATCTCTTCCATCTTTACAGATGGAAGGTGAGGTACCAAATGGTATCCATCCACATAAACTAAGGTGACAGGTTATTTGGCAAACTTTTTGTTTCTCCTCAGTAGCTGAGGAGTCAAGTTTCTTGCTTCATATTTTTGTTCCTTCAAAACTTCTTTCTTAAGCTTATGAGAGATCACCCCCTTCAGGTGTCTCATATACTATTCTTTTTTCTGGCCTACTTGAGCAGAGCAAGTATGGATGATGTTTCTCAATATCAAAGCTCTCAAAGTTTGGTTCTCCTTTGAAGTCATCTTAACAGAGTAATTCACTGGGCACGGTGGAGTGCTAGCTATTCTAGTGACTCTCTCCTCTCCTGCAGCAGCTGTGAGGGGGTGGAAATGACTTCCTTTCTAGAGTGGTGAAGAGGTAGGGATTGGTAGCTCCTCAGCAGCCTCAGGCTGAACCAAACTTAAAGCCTTCTATTCAACTATCTTTCTTGATTTTGTGATTTTCTTCATCACCCTTCTCAAATGGTTCTTCCTTGCACTCTTACTACCAAAGAGTGCTTCAGAGCTGGAAGATCCTTTCTGAAAGATAGTCTTAATTTCAGCAGTTGTTTTCTATTTCTTATCCTCCTCTAAGGGAACCACAGGTTCAGACGCTACAACTATTTCTCTCTCAAGGATGGGAGGGGCATCGTTTCCTGCTCTTATTTGGTAGCTCAATCAGGGGAGCATCCTTATTGCCCTAGCGAGGTCTATCAAAGTTTCACCATCCATTGTTAACCTTAAAGACTTGAAGCCTAATCCAAACTGAATTGTACTGTGGTGAATCATCTCTTCAATTTGCGGGTCTCAATCCATTGGGAAAAGTAATTTTCCAGCCATTGTGGATGTTAAATTATCTGAGATTTGAAATGAAGAGATTTGAATTAGAACCTTGAATTTAGATTTGAAAATAAATTTATATTTTATTATGTATGTCGAATTATAAGAACTACAGTCCGATATACAATGATATGATATATGGATTAACTTTGATTCAAAGAAAGTTGGAATTTTTGTTTTATATGTTTAACTATAAGAGAATGTTGTAGAAAATATACAACAATGATAATCTAGATTTGATTTGAAAGGATTTTGAAAAGGGGTTTGAATTTTGATAGGTGACGGATTTTCCTTTAATTCTAAATCACAAAATGTTGAATTTGCATTCAGCATGAAGGTTTATAAATTTAAAGGAACATCCAAGGATTTTGACTCGACTCTCTAACCCCTCTAATTGACTCAGGTGTAAGATGTCAAAGACCAAATTTGGTTTGAATGAAATTTGGATTTGTGTTGCATATGTTCAACTATAATAGAATGTTATAGAAGACATATGGCAATGGTGGTTGAAGTTGATTTGAGCGCATTTGACAGTTTGAAGACCTTCTCTAAATTTTGAAACTCAATATATTGAATAAAGATTCAATATAAAGGTTTACATGTTTGGAAAGGGAGATCAAAGAATCTTAGCTTGACTCTTTTAGCCGAAATAATGACTTAGGATAAAATGTCAAAGTCTAAATATGACAGAGAAATTGATGTTTGACATAGATTTTTGAAAAGATTGAATTTGCGTTGCCTATGTTAAATTGAAAAAAATATTATAAGAAAACA
This sequence comes from Dendrobium chrysotoxum, assembly GCA_019925795.1. NCBI lineage: Eukaryota > Viridiplantae > Streptophyta > Magnoliopsida > Asparagales > Orchidaceae > Dendrobium > Dendrobium chrysotoxum. The sequence continues at coordinate 54,032,032 of CM034302.1, forward strand.
CAGGACAATGAAGATTTACAGTTGAATCATTTCGAAAGTTTGAAAATTTGGCAGCATCTCCCCTTATTTTTGAAACTCAAGGTATTGAATTCATATTCAATATAAAGGTTTACATGTTTTAGGGAAAATTCTAAGAAAATGACTTAACTCTTTCATCCTGACAAGTGATTTAGGGATGAAATATCAAAGATTGAATCTACTAAAAGGATTGAAGGTGCATTGCATATATTAAACTACAATGATCTTTATAGGAAAATATATGGCAATGAGGATTAAAGTTGAATAATTTTTGAAGAGATATCTAAAAATCTAAAAAATTGGCAACATCTCCCCTAATTTTTGAAACTCAATATATTAAATTATCATTCAATGTAAGGGTTTACATAATTTTTACAAGGAGATCCTAAGAAGTTGACTCAACTCTTTCTTCCTGATGAGTGATTTGGCAGTGAAATGTCGAAGGTTGACTTTGCCTGAAGGATTAAACTTTTGAATTAAATTTGAAAATGACTTCTACATTCAATCACATATATTGAATTATAAAGATTACAATCTAATATGTAGTGATACAATGTAGAGATCGCCTAGAATTTAAAAAAGATTTGAACTTTGCTAAGGAATTTCAAAATTTGATTTTGAAATCGAGGGACCTTCTATAAGTTATATAACTTAGCATGTTATTGATTAATCTGAGCAAGCATGTTTCTAACATTTATAGGAGTGTTTGAAAAGAATTTGGCTTGACTATTTCACTCTACCAACAAACTTGGAGGCAAAATGTCAAAGCCCGGCTTTAAAGAGGTCTGGCTACACTCACCTTTCATTTTGACTTGTCATATTGAGTTGGCCACACTCACTCAAGGGGGAGAGAGGGGTAGAGGGACCAACAAAAGAAAGGCAGTTAGAACTACTAATTTAACAAAATTTGTATCACTATTAAAGATGCAGAGTGAGATTTATCCCCAATCGAGTCGCCATTTTTTATTTGATTGAAAGTATAGATTTGAAAAAGATTCAATTATCTTTGGGAGAATTAAAATTTTTGGAATTTTAATTTGGAAATTGAATGCTCATTATGAATGATATATCATCTCGACAGGTGAATATATTTTTACCTAATAGGTTCAGATTGCAAAACTTTGAATTTGATCCTAATTATCATATACAAAATCAGGGGAGACAACATATGATCCCGGAGGATCAAAATGATGTTTGATAAAATGTTTGACTATGTTAATTTGGATAAATAAGATTATTAATTTTATAACCAAAATTATGATAGTAATTGATATATCTTTCCAAAAAAAGAAGATACCAATCACTATCGATCATTTGAAAATGACGATAATAATCATCGGGCTTGATTTTCCTAAAGATAATTAATTGATGTTTTTGAAAAGATTGATTTTCAAATTTGATTTTGGTTTCTAAATCTCCTACAAGCGCAAGCCATTGTAGTTAATCAGATTATAGGGAAACCAGAGTTTCCTACGAATACTCTCGATTAAAATAGTAGTAAAAAATTTATTTAAAATTTTCAAAGATTGATGTCAAAGGAGGTAAGGGTTGGAATTTTTAATGGTTCAAGGTTGAGAAGTTCTTTTTGAAAACCAAAGGAGAAAGGGTAGGGAGTGTTTTGAGATTCTAAATAACTTCAGAAACATCCCAGTATATCTTAACTGTTAGGCTTAAATTTAATTGAAAGAGATTTAAATTTTAAATGATTGATTTTATTAGAAGATTGGGATTCAATTCCCAGAGATTGAGGTCTTATAGCCTATGCCCACCTCAAAATCTAAGTCTAAATTGGGTACTAAAAATTAATGACCCGAACCTAGCTAATGGAAAGCAGGATCTAGACACACTTCGTCCTGGATTAGGGAGCCAGCTAAATCACCTAAACGCTTCAAAACCATGAGTCCGGGCTTTTATGTGAGAGTGGGTAGGGATATTATTTAAGATTAAGTCTTTGAGAATAGGGCCAACATCTAGAGCAGTCCTTAATTTTGCCCCTTAATTTATATTGGGTGATATGAAACTTGAAATAAAAATATAATTATGTTTTAGACTCATTTTGATTTATTATTAATGTGATGCATGCTAGTTGACTAGAATGCTTAAATCAAATATGAAGCAGCTTTTGAGAAAGGCTTAAAAATAGATTTTATCATAAAATGCACAGACTCTCCTTGACAGATTTGCACCATCATAGGTCAGGTGGTCTTCCAAAACCCGTAGGCAGGTAGGTTCCTAACAAATGGAAAGAAATGCAACAAATATGCAATGAGAACTCTCGACAATCCCGGCCTTACTTCTTAAGAGCATTAGAGTTGCTATCTTATCCTAAACTTTTTAAATTAATTAAGGTTGAAAAAATTTGTTCGTACCCTCATGAGCCTCTGATCGTTCCAGGCTAAAACAAAATTGGCAAGTAAGAATTACCAAAAAATTAGTAAAAGTAGGCAATCCTAATATCCCAATCAACATCAAATAATTAATTAAATAATTAAATCAAATAAATTAATAATTGAAATTTCCTTTGGCAAGTGCCCTTTAGTATTACAACCCAGGGTCTACAAGAAAAGTAAAGTGGTCGTGTACCACTAACTACAATCCAAATTCTATTCCTAAGACACAAGTGATTTTGATAATTGGGATTCTTCCCATTCTCCACTTCTTAGTCCTTCTATGAGCTCCTTCGATCATCGGGTCCAGATATCCAAGTGAAAACAAACTCTCCCTCGAAAGGGGTGCTATCTTTTCTCCTTGGATACTCAAGATATCCTAACTTAAGCTTCCAAATGAAGGAGGATTCTACCCTGAGGGATGTCCTCTCCTCTTTAAAATCTAAGTAGGATATGTGTATATCCCATCTCAAATCACTTTACAATTTATAACTCAATTCAAATTTATTTATATTAATTAAAATTAAAAATCTAAACTCAGGTACATCCTGCAGGGTTATCCTAATAAATCAACAGTTAATTTAATATCCCAAGCAATTACAATTAAACTCAAGTAGTTAAATAATTGAAATTAAAGTACTCAAATCACATCCACGCTTGTCCTGCTCTTTTAATTTTAAAGAGGGACTTAATAATTTTTGAAGCACCTATAGAAAAACATCATTAATTTACAGTTTAATTATTTATTTACCCCCTTTATTTCAATTTCCCTTTGCGAGCATGACCACTTGCATAAGATTGAATTAGTACAAATTGTCAGCACACACGAGTAGCAAAAAAGTAAACATCATCTTAGCCTAATACTAGAGTAGGTTATCCTAGCAAGTCATCTAAAGTGTGAGGGATATGCTGGGTGCTTTGGATATGTCCTATGTAGGATACTTAGTTAAAGTTATTTGATGTTCTAGTTGGATGAGAGGCTTAAATTAAGTTTAAGTATTAATTATTTAAAATTGATTTTAAAATGTATTATTTAAAGTTAATTGGTTACCACCTTTGTTGCTCATCAAGGCCATAAAGTTTATTTCACTTTCCTTAGGGCTAATTTAATAGCCTCGTAGGTCTGGGTTATCTTGTGGTAAACGGTTTAATTAAGTATTTTTTTATTAATATTAGAAAGTTGATTAATTATTAATTAAGATTAGTTAATTGCTTGTTTTAAGGTTTGAATTAATTTTAAGTTTGCTATCAACTGATTCGTGGTGTTGTGCCACCAGACTCGAGGATCAAGGTTTCCAAAGGACACGTAACCTGCAACCCAGAGTAGTCCAGCCTAAAAAGTTAGTTGATATAATTAGATTAAGGATTTTAAGTTTTATTGGATGATTAATAAATAATTAATTTAACATTTTAACACTCTATTAAATTCATTCATGACGTTGTGCCACCAAGCTCGAGAAACCAAGCCTCCTTAGAACACTTAACCCCGCATCCCGGAGAGTCCATCCTAAAAACTTCATCTTTGGAGTGGTTTTAGTATATTAAAGGGTTCGTTGAGTGATTTAAACATTGAATTAATATTTTTTGGAATTTAAAATTAAATATCAAAATTTGGAATTTTTTGGATTATTTTAATTATTTAATTAAGGGGTCAAAAGTTAACTTTTAGATTAAGGTTAAATTTTGGAAAATTAGTGTTTTTATAAAATACTAGACCTTAATATGATTAGTTAGAGTTTAAGTTTGCTTGATTTGGAGTTTTCTATGAAAGGTTATAAATTTTAGAAGTTTTGACTTAATTTTGACTTAAGTTTGACCGGGTTGTTGCTTTTTGACTTTGACTGACTTTTTAAGGTTTGATGTTTTTAATAAATATTAAATTTTCATTTGAATTAAATGTCTTTGAGTTTGATCAATTTGAAATTTTCTAGAATTAGTTATTATTTTTCAAAGTTCGGATAATTATTGAATTATTTAGTTATTTTATTAAGGGTATTTTAATGATTTAAGTCCAAATGAACTACAAACTTCTTGAAATCACCTTCAAAGATCAAGAATGATCTAAGGAGGGATTAGCAAATATTTGAGATTTTTTTGAATTTTTAATTATTTTTAATTATTTAAATTAATTAGATATTGATTTTTATTTAAAATTCAATTAAGCTTAAATTTAATGTCAAATCAAAGGGGTATCATTTTTCTTGTGTTAAGGGTTCAATTCTGATTAGTTTGAGATATTATGGTTATTTTTGTGATTTATATTTAATTTTTTGATTTTTTTGGAATTTTTAAGTTCTTAATTAAGGCTTAATCTTAACGGGTTTGGTTTAGCAGTTTAAAGGGTTCAAATTTTAGCGAGAATTTTTCCTAGAGCAAGGAAGGTCACAAAGGTTATGGGTTTAAGTTTCAAGTCAATCATATTCAAAATTGATTTGCTATAATTTTGGAAGTTATTTAATGGTTAATTACGGTTTAATTATAAGTAAATTAATTAAAGGGTTTAAAGATTTTTGAGATCAATAAAAAAAAATGTTCTCTTAAAGCTAAGGATGTCAGTAAGTTTAAATGTCAAAAGTTCCACTCTTAATAGACATGTATTTTTACTCTTAAAATTAATCTAAATTATCAAGACAATTGTCCTTAATTATAATCCTTAGGTGTCACTAGGTATATAGGTTTAAATCAGTGTTTTGCTAACCCTTGAACTTTAATCAAAATCACATTAAACATAGCAATCATGATATGAAATGATGTCCTAATGTTCTATGGAATGGTTTTATAGTAAATCATGAAAGTTATAGGTCACATAATGACATATAACTTTAATGATTAACCATAAAGAAATGAACATATCAAAGTGAATTGAAGACATTTAGGGGATGTAGGGAACATCCTCAAATTGTACTTAATTTAATTTGATAATACTATTATGCATGGTTTAAGAATTACGGATATGGACCCATACACTATTAAAAGCAAATATTCATAAACCATACATAGTAATAATCAAAATTTATTTTTTAGTGATAGAGGGTCTGTCACTGATTACATAGAGCCCTAACATGCATGAATTGGATTTGAAATGAATTAGTTGTAAACTTCCAAAAATCAAGACCAAATTATTACCACGCTTTTTGTAAAGTCATAACCGAGTTGAGATTACATCAAATGGGCTTAAAAAAATAGGAAAGGTCAATCATAAACCCGAGAATACCTCTGCCATAGTTCAAGTTAAAAACATTTATCTATTTTTATTTAAAATTAAAATATGGATTTCTATAATTTTGAAATAATAAATAAAATATTAATCAAAATATTTTAAGAACTCCAAAATCAGACAAGAATTGAAATTCCTGTGATTTTTTGAAGTTCTAAGAAATTTTTTGAATTAATTTTAAGGTTTTAATTATCCAGTTAGCCGACGGCGCTAACTAGATCTGTGCTTTCCATGCGATGGTGATGCATTGGTCCATGCAGACTGTGATGTTCATCCAACTGGATCACTTAACTAGTATGACACCGTACTAGATTGTTGGATCTTACACAACACGGATCCAACAATTAAAAACAAACCCACGGGATTAAATTCAATCCAGGATGATCCAACGGTTGAGATACCTTTGTGGTTTGATGAGAATGGCTGAGATCAAATTCTCTATTTCACTTTCCTATGCCAGATTTGATCTAATCCAAATATTTCCCATGATTTGAATCCGACGACTGAGATCAAACTCGACATTTCACTTATCAACGTCGGATTTGATCCGAGCCGTATATCACCTACGTTTTGAATCAGATGATCAAGATTCGGTTGAATGGAGATCTAATCATCCAATGGTTTTGGTTTACCGAATTAGACCATGAATATGACTCCATCACAACCATTGATCTAAAAAGAATAGGTCCAATGGCTGCGAGATCATCTCCCTCCTCCATCAACCCGAAAACCCTAGGATCATTTTTCATTTTGTTCTTGAAATATGATGAAATAAAAGATTTTAAACATTGAACAGAGGTAGAAAAGGATCTAAATAAGAGTGTGGAATAGTTTTTCAAGCCTTTTATGCAATCCTTAGGAATTTATTTAGGAACCTAAGTAAATGCATAGGGTTAGAGTTTTACGTGATAGGATTGATGGATTCAGATTGTTTAAGATCCTCTAAACTTGTGGATTGTCCAGACTCAATTCCCTTGAAGACTTTAAACTTGGTGGATGCTTCTATGGAGAGTTTCGACCATTGGAATGGAGTAGCCTTCAGTCCCTAGCTCTTCTCACTGTCCGCAAGCTCAAAGTGATGGAAAATCACTGGGAGAGAGTAGAGGAAACTCTGGGGAAGCAGAATGTAAAACTAGAGCTTTATGAAACTCACTGAAGTGTATGATAACATAGAATGAATAGCTTCAACCTTACCCCCGATTCAAGATGCTGGAGTTAAAGGGAATGGCTGGGATTGATCAGGTGGAGTGCTAGGATGCTGGACACCTGGACCAGGCCATTAGGGAGCAGAGGTGGTGCGTGGCTCAGGTGAAAATTACCCTAGGTCATTCTCAAGCATCTCAAGAATAGGGGGACATCTAGGGTTGTTTGAGCTATTTGGAGCTATGGAAATAATTAGGCTGGGTTAGGCTGGAGTCTAGGGAGCTTCTAGAATTATTTTAGATCACTAGTAGACCTGAATTTGGCTCAATGGACTATCTTAAAGCATTACAAAAATTATTTAGGGATTTATCAATCTCTAAACAATGCATAGGTTTGGTTTGACATAAAATTATAAAATCCCACTTAATATACATAAGTATACATGCCAAATTAATTAATATAGTGATAGAGTTGAGTATCGATCGCACGAGGAAGTTTTACTTGAAAATACTAGCATTGTCTATTGTTACTACGACAATTGTCTAAATCAATTAAAATAAGTTTTCATGGAGACTCAGTTACTTAATTTAAAATAAAAACTAGTTAAATGAAACACTATTAGGATAAAGTGTTTTGGATTGATGAAATATAAATACAACATATTTTCTAATGATTCTTTTTTATATTTATGCTATTCAGAACATATGCAGCACCAACCATTTAGTTAAGCATGATGAGACAAAGGATAGATTAAACTCTTCTAACCTCAATTTAACACTAAACTCCCATAGTCTATCACAACATGAGAATCTTAAACGAGTAAGTAAAGTATGTATTGTTAAAACCCCCTCATGATAATTCATGTCCATAATGTCCATAAATTTTATACATTACAAGCACTATGCCTATGCTTACATAATTTAAATCCAATATACTTGGTTGTGCCTACTTTCTTATTCCTAGGCTCCATATTACACTTGATATTAACTACACATATGGCCACTATGTGCATTAAATGATGACCTAGTATATTAAAAACATCATCAAATTATTGATGAAGAGAACTCATTAGTACTCCATATTGCATTTACACCATCAATCCAAAACTAGAGAATTTAGCTAGATATGTAGAACAAGTGAAGCATAATTATTTTCATTAATTAATGAAAGGAAGAATGTACAGAAGAAAAGATGTCACCAAATGGTTCAATGATCTCCTCTACACTTCTCCTAGAACTTATAGAATTGCATCTACAAACACAAGTCAATCACTCTAATGGAAGAAATAAAAAAGCTATCTCTCAAATCATGGGTTTTAAATCTATTAAGGAGTTATTTTACCTTAGGGTAAAATTGGCTTTATGGAGACTAGTAAGGGCTGAGTTTCAATTTATTGTTGATAAGGCCTTGAGGATGATAAACATTTGGGGAGGAAAGCTGATTTCTTTAGTTGGAAAAATTCTTCTTGTCAAAACAGTTTTGCTCTCTTGTACAACTTTCCATTGCACTATTCTTTGGTTCCTAAAGGTGTTCTTGATGAGGTTGATAAGCTATGTAGGAGCTTTATTTGAAATAAATTGAATGGAAGACATGGGATTCATTATATGAATTGGAATGTAATGTGTTTGCCATTAAGATGGGGAGGTAGAGCTCTACATTCTTGCTCTAATAAAGTTTCGCCTTTGAGAGCTAAACTTGCTTGGAAGTATGTTCAAGAGAAAGACACTTTGCTGTATAAGGCCATGTTCCTGAAATATGGTTCCCTATTTGTGGATGAATCATTGAAGAAGGGTGGATCTTCTGCTTGGAAAATTATCTCTGATGGAGGAAAATATTTAAAGCCTATTATTAGATGAAGCATCGCTAGTGGTGAGTCAACTGATGTTTCCAAGGACACCTGGTCTTGGAAAAAAGCTTAAATAGATGGCTCGCCTTTGTTATCTCTCATGAATTCAGTAACTTCATGGTGGACAGTTTCATTTCAGATGGAGGCTGAATGAGGCTGAACTTAGTAAGTAATTGGGGTTTGAACTTCTAAAACTTATGTGTCAAATTCAAATTCGTCCTGAACTGGGAGAAGATAGGATGGCATTATTTTGCCAAATATCTGGAAAGTCTATTTCTGCACTTGCATATGAAGATTAGGTTCAAAACAGTGCTCTAGTTCAAATCTGGAATTAGATTAGAAAGGCTAAGCTAAATCCACAGGTGGAGATATTTTGGTGGAGAACATTCAATAATGCTATTCCTACTTATCAATACTTATCTTATACGAGATATCAAAGGGAAATTGGGTATCCTAGGAGTTGTAATGAAGCTGAAGACATCGAGCATGTTGTAGTAAACTGTAAAAAGCTGCTAGGTGTTTTACAACATCTTAACAGATGGGAATTTGTTATTCCATCCTTTATCTCGTTTAATGAATGTTGTAAGTGCATGTCCAACAAGAGTTCTTTCTTAGCCAATTTTTATTGCAATGTGGTTTTCTTCTCATGGAAATAAAGAAATAAGTTGATTCATAAAGGGAATAAGGATAGTTCATTGGCCATTGCTGCTAATGCCGTGAGCTATGCCTCCATTTCTACTTCTATTGTTAGTATAAATGCGGGTATATGGGGTGCTGACCAGCCATCTAGGTTTTCTAATTTGCATTGGCATCCTCCTCCACCCGATTGGATCAAAGTTAATGTTGATGCAGCATTACTACAGTCTTATAAAGCTGGAGTTGGTAGGGTGTTTTGTGATAACAAAGGCAGATTTCTTTTGGCATTTGGGAATGCTTGTGTTCACTGGGACGTATCTAGATTGGAGCTTATATCTACTCAATCTCTCAAGGGAGTAATCAATGAATGGATGTATAGCTATAAGTGGATTATTATAGAAGGTGATAATGCTAATATCATCAAGTTTCTTCAATAAGCAAAAACAAGTGGTGATCCGAGATTGGAAGCCCTTCATTCTATCAAAAACTTCAATCACATGAATTTTAATTATATAGATAGAAGTTGTAATAAGTTAGCGGACTTATGTGCTAACTATGCTTTGATTAGTTCTTTTGTTTGGGATGACATTAGTCTGAATAAGGTTCCACCTTATTTTATGTCTTTGTTAAAGGAGAAATCTAATGCTTATAGTTTGTAGTTTGATTTTCTTTCTTTGTATTTAATGCAGCTGGTTGCATTTTCTTAAAAGAAAAAAGCACTCTAACGGAATATATCTAGTACTTCTCTTGTTTACCTTAGTTGTCTCTCCTAAGAAAAAATAAGAGAGGCACTATAAAGACTTCGATTACATAAGCGACCGATCTTCACTATTAACATTACGAATAATATATTTAGAGAAAAATCTAGAAGATAGATTTTGGTGCCACGGTGCCTAAGAAACTTACATTGTGGTACCCATAAAATGAACTAATGATGTAATGCTAATGGCTTCTTCCACTGTAGCACTTCCTGACATGGACCCACTGTTTAATAAATCAACATGGCGCTTCACTGGTAGATTGTGGCTTTAATAGTTACAATTTAAATATCATGATGATGTTGATAGTTTGAGCACTGCGACATCCACATGGCACTCTCTTGACTTAGAGGCGCTAGAATTTGGCATCATGATGCTATACAGAAAGAGACTTGGCTTTACTGTGCTAACTTTTCTGACACTACGATGATGGGATAATTGGATGGGCTTTGTGATGCTGACTCCTCTGATGTTGTGGTTCTATCAAACAAAGATTGGGCACTATCATCCATATTTGGGCACTCTAGTGGTGTCAATGACAACGTCAAGGTGGTATTGCGTCCGACCTCACAATGTTGTACCATACATTAAAATTTTTCTCCTTACCTATATTTTTCTGCACACACAACTATAACAATACATTTCAATTATAAATTAATACATAAAACATAACATTATTTGCACTTATCAAGTATACTTAAGAAAACACTAAAACATTTGTATTCATAAGTTCAAAATATTTTTTATTTTGATTAATTTATCTTTCTAGCTTTTAGTAGTAGCTTGTCGAACACCACCCTCCTTTCACTTCAATCGGAAGAATTTGCTTCTTTAGTAGACAACACTAGGGTTATTTTTAGGATATATAATCTCGTTAGGGGATCGACACTCTTCTCATTTAATTTATTACTTGATCGATGTGTGCACTTGCATTGCAATAATTACACCAACTTCCATCAAGTTTTTGGTTCCATTGACATGAAAACTTTTGTATCTTATTTATTTCTCTATATTATTGAAAACAATAGAAAATTTAATCCTACCTTTGTTTTTATATTTATTTTGTTTGGTTGGCATTATTACCTTTTGTTTTGTTCATTTGTGTCAATGTTTGGAATTTTTGTAAATATTCTTTTTCTTGCATTACATCATATTTGTTGTGTGTTGTGATTGTGCATGTGTAGTAAAGCAAGTAAGGGACCCTTATTATTCGACTTAGAAATATAAATGACCCTTAAAAAATCTAAAAATCCTAAATTATCATAACTTTAGAGATAGTGGAACCAAATCCAGATTAGGACTAACCAAGACCTCTTATGGAGTATACCAATCCCTTAATAGATGGAATTCACCAGTGTACTAATATACCAACCACTCAAGCTAATAAATTTTAACTAAAACCTATTGTCATCCAATTGGTATGGAATCCATAGTATAGAGGAACTCCTATGGATGATTTTAACTTATTTTTAACTAGTTTATTAGAGACCTACAAAATATTCAGGTACAAAAGAGTCTCTTATGATGCCATTATATTTTATTTTTTTCCTTTTTATCTAAGGGATAAAGAAAAGATGTGTTTAAATTCCTTACCCTAGGCTTTATAACAACTTAGAATGAGTTTAGTCCATAAACTCCTAACAAAGTAGTTCCCACCTTCAAAATATCCAAGCTTAGGAATGATATTACCTAATTTTATCAACTAGATGGAAAGTCAATTTGTGAATGCTAGGAAATATTAAAGATAAGGTTAAGGAAGTGCCTTACCATGCTTTACCTTATTAGTTCACTACAAAAAAAAATAACTTTTAATGACATATATATATCAAGACATTTTTATTTAAGTGCCTTAAAAATATTTATTATGACATATTATAATTTCGTGTTAACAGGGCGATTTGGCGCTAGTAGAATGATTTGGCGCTAAGAGAGGCATTTTCGTGCCCTCTTCTTCTTCTTTCATCTAGCGCATATTCAAATCTATTCACTTCCTTCATCGAATATCTGTGCCCAGAGTGCATTCTCTTCGTCTACTATTCCTAACTGATCATTGCTGCTATAACGGAAATCATGACTACCTCATCAGGTAATTTTTCTCATGGCTTTCAATCTTTTCACTTATTTCTTCTTTTCCTTGGCTCATATTCAAGCCAATTTCCTCTTTTCTCTTTTTATTGTCCAGGGTTCTTGAGGATCTTTGTAATTTTTAAACAATTGACCCTTTACTCGCTGAACGCCTACTATTTGTACATTGTTGAAAGGTAAATCATCCCTTGATCTTGAATTTATTGTTCAATTCATCGCTTGATTGCAGATGCTGGTCTGATTTTGGTTTACTTCATTCTATTGTTCGATTCATTACTTTCCTATTTATATCAAAAAGACTCCCTACTGCTACTTGAGAATTTAAAATTTTCTTTAGTTGACTTGATTGCAATTTTATGACAGTATTGCAATACTTTTTTTTTCTGATGTTTTGATATTAATAATTCTATGAATTTAGAATATGAATTTTTTTCTTGCAACCAAAATATGTTAGGGAATGATGAACCAAAAATAACGTTACAACTGAAATTTTATCTAGGGGCGCTTCCCCTGGAAACTCCCACAGGGACGCTACCCCCAGGAACCCCCATAGGTTGAACCCAGCCAGTATGCTGCTGCCCCCTTGGACCCGCGACCATACAATAGTTTAAAAGACCAATTTTGAGAATTTAAACTTGACTAAAAATTGATATTTAAATCGAATGTCTTCATTTTGTGCTACTACACAGAATGTAAGAAAGACTACCTATACCCCCCTCTTAATTGTCAGAAAACCTCACTTGGAACCCATTTAAAGAAAGCCACGAATGTGAAAACATTTCTTTGTCGAAGTTATCAACATGATGGAGACTCGAAGTATAAAAGATGAACTAACATTGTTAGAACTCTTTTACTTATAAAAAATTATTAGTGAACTACCTATATGAAATATTCTTAAATAGTTCATTTATCACCTAAGTTAACAGTTGATTAAGCTTTATGTTTGATAGCAGAAGGCATGAAGACATAGTTCTAAGGTATTAGAATAAGGTTGAAATGAAAAAATTACATAGGTGTTGAGTTGCCTCACAAAGCTTGAGAGGTTGATGTCTTTTAAGTAATTGGGAAGGATATCTCTCGCAAACTCTAAAGGTCTCCACACCACAAAGTTGGTAGCTTCTTCTTCCCAAGACACTATGTGATTAGTTGATGTATCATCAACAAGTTGATAAGTTTTTGAGACTATATAGAGACCACCATCTTCCTATATTTTTCTACATACAAAGTCGTAGGTTCAAAGTGACAAGAGATCAATGGTCTTATTTCTCCTCTCAGCCTATAGTGCCAACTTCTATTCATAGTCCCTCAAATATTCTCCCTTTATACTTTCCTCTCACTCAAACCTATGATGTACTTTAAATGCATAGACAAAAACTTGAAATTATAAAATATCTAATGTTGGCGATCCTTTCCAAAATGATGTCTTCTTATTATGTTCTTCTCAGAAGCAGTATATAAAGGGAAGAAAAAGACTTCATAAGTCCTTTGATGTAGCAAAATGATTTTAGATCCAACAATAAAAGGAATACCTTGTTTCTAGATCAAGAAAATAAATTCACTCAAAATGTTTTTTTGCTTCTTACTTAATCACTTGTTTATTTATAATGCAAATCAAGAGTTTACTTTAAACCCTTTAAATATGCATCCACTAGCTCTCATGGTTTCTAATATTCATTTATCCTTTGCTATATGAAGGTTCTAATATGGAAATGGATAGAAGTTGTATGTACTATTCAAGGAGTATTACTATTTTTAAAGAAGGAGTTGAAAACTTTCTAAGTTTTGCATTCAGTAATGGAAGTTCAAGTGAAATGATACTATGCCCATGTAGTGATTGTGGAAATGGAATTTGTAGGATAAGAGATGATGTTGAAGCTCATTTACTTTGGAGAGGATTCAAACATGGATATTACAATTGGACTGCTCATAGAGAAACTTCATTTAGAAATAACATTGGATCACATTCCCTCATTGTTGATGATGTTAATGATGACATGGAAAGGATATTAAATGATGCATTTGGGTTTGAAAGTAATACTACAGATAAATAAGATGAAATTAATAAAACAAATGTGGATGTTGCCAAGTTTTATAAGTTGATAAGTAACTCACAACAAAAATTATTTTTCGGATGTAAAAAGTTTTCAAAACTTGATTTTGTTGTGAGGCAACTTAAAATTAAATGCCTTGGTAGTTGGACTCAAAAATCATTTATGATGTTGCTTGACTTGTTAAGGGAAGTAATTGAAGATATTCATCTACCAAAGTTTTATTATGAGAAAAAGAAGATAATTCAAGATTTGGGCTTAAGTTATAAAAAATATGATGCATGTCACAATGATTGCATTTTCTATTGGGTTCCACATGAATTTAAGAATGATTATGATATTTGTAATGAGTAAAGATGGATTGTAGAAGATAGCACTTCAAAAGATATGTCAACTAAAAAAATAAAAAGGTTGTAGGAAAAGTCATGTGACACTTCCCATAAACATCAAGATTGTAGAGATTATTCATGTCATCTAAGATTGCATCATATATATGATATAGTATAAAGAAGATCGTATAAATGTTGGCTGCATGAGGCATCCAGCTGACACTCCAACTTGGTAGCACTTAGGCTACCAAGATACAAATTTTGCTGCAGATCCTAAAAATGAATGATTGGGTTTAGCATCAGATGGATTTAATCCATTTGGGACAATGACTTCAACTCATAGTATATAGCATGTTGTATTGATGACATATAATTTTCCACCTAACTTATGGATGAAACCACAATATATGATGCATTCTTTGCTTATTCCTGGGCCAACTCAACTTGGAAATGATATTGATGTTTATTTACTACCTCTTATGGAAGAGTTAAAAGAATTATGGTAAATTCGTTTGTAGACTTATGATGCACATTCTAAGGAGAATTTTCAAATGTGAGCTGCATTATTATGGACTATAAATAATTTTCCTTATTAAGCTAACTTATCAAGTTATAGTATAAAAAAGAAGTTTGCATACCCTATTTGTCAGGAAAATACATGTTTTGAGTGGTTGCATTTTAGTCATTAGAGATGTTATATAGGACATTGGACGTTCTTAGATCATGATCATCCTGATAGAAAAGATAATTGATCTTTTAAGGGTTGTGAAGTAAATGGGATAATGCCACCACCTATTAATGGATCCAAAATTGTTGATATGTTAAGAAGTATAAATGTGAAGTTTGGAAAGAAAACACCTGCTAATCCTAATTTGCCTTATAATTGGAAGAAGTTTAGTATACTTTTTATGTTGTCGTATTGGAAAAAAAATCTTTTACATCATAACTTAGATGTTGTGCATATTTAAAAGAATGTATGTAATAAGCTTTTGGGTATGTTGTAATATCTTGATGGAAAGACAAAATATCATTTGAATGCACGCAGAGACATGGAGAAAATAGGAATATGCCCTATATTGCACCCTAATTGTACTTCATTTGGACATACTTATTTACCTGCCGCATGTTTAACTATGAACATAAAAGGAAAAGAAATCTTCTGCAAAGTCTTAAAAAGTATTAAATTGCCGGATGGATATGCATCTAATATTTCAAGACGAGTGTAACTGAAACCATTGAAAATACTTAAGACTAAAGAGCCATAATCATCACATAATAATGCAACAATTATTTTCATTATTCTTAAGACGAGTCTTACTTAAGTCAGTTTGCCCTCCTCTAATTTGACTGTCATTCTTTTTAAGGCTTGTGCTCTAACGTTCTTCTACTAATTGTGGTTCCTAGATAGGAAAAAGAAATCACAATTACACTTTGCCAGCTTGAAAAGATATTTTCTCCTACTTTTTGGATATCATGGTGCATTTGATAATTTACTTGGTCACAGAGGCAAGGATTAGAGGTCCTGTATATTATCGTTGTATGTATCCTATTGAGAGGTTAGTAATTATTTCATGTATCATTATTTCTTTTATCATATATATTATTAATAAAAAAAATATCATTTCTCAATTAGATTTTTTAGATTTTTGTTGAAGTTAAAGTCATATGTTCGAAATAGGAGTTGTATAGAGGGAATTATTGCAAAAGGTTATATTATGAAAGAATGTTTAATAGTTTACTCTTTATTTTTGTTGAGCTTCTGGAAACAAGGCATAATCAACTTGGAAGAAATGAATTGGATGATAATATACTAAATGAAGGACTTAATATCTTTGTAACCAATGGTCGGCACTTGGAAAGGGAGAGGTCAAGATCTTCAATAATAAGACACTCATAAAAGCACATCGATATGTCCTTTTCAATTATGAGGGAATAGAACCATACGTTAGCTACAAAATAATAAGTTGAAGTATAGATATTTTTTTATATAAATACTATTATTACATTCTTGTAAATTTTATGATTATATACATTGAACATTACACTTCAATTAAAGAAATGACAAGACAAAAATGGTCTTACTATGGAGAGCATGAAGCTAAAAGGGTGCATAATGAAAATTTCATTTCTTGGTTTGCAAATAAGGTTAGTGTTATAATGTTAACAGATTTTAAATGAGAATTTTTACTGATTAAATCAACTTTGTTTTAATAGATTGCTTCAATTGAACCGTTAAAGGATGATACTATTTCTACTTATTTGAGGCACTTAGCTAGAGGTCCGTCCAATGTTGTCACACTATACAAGAAGTACCTTCTAAATGGTTTAAGATTTCATGTTGTAGATTTGATGAAAAAAAAGAAAAGCTCAAAATTTTGGAGTGATGGTTAAAGCTCTAACTTTAAGATTTGCTATTATCCAAGATAATAACCCTATTTCAAGTAACTTGACATACTATGGGATCTTTAAAAATATAATTGAATTAGACTACACAGCTAAACGAAGGGTTGTTTTATTTGAATGTGATTGAGTTTCTAAAATAAAGAGACTGAAGTAGGATAAGGATGGCTTCATCTTGACTAATTTCAATAAAATTAAATGACATCAAGAACCTTTTGCTCTTGCTTCTCAACATGTTTTTTATGTGGAAGATCCTATTGATTTGACATAGTACATTATTGTTACAATATCACGAAGAAATAATATTGATAACATTCACATAGACATGGATGTTGATGACTACTTACAAAGTGAGACTTCTACTAAGCAGCATTTTTTTCATGATGAAGTTTAGTGGACTAGAGATGAAGTTGATGGCATTCTACTAGAGTAATTGACTTGTGTGCTGTTAATTTTGTAATGTAAAACAATTTTTTATACTTATAATACTAGATAACTATATCAATCTAATTACTATCTAACATTTTGGTGTTTTATGTTTTTCTTATTTGTGTTTATCTGAAGGTTGCATTTACTTTTGATGTAGTGAACCTTATAATGTTTTTGATTATATTGTACACTTTATTTATTTCCATAGATTATGTGAGCAATATGGGTGACAAATCTACACACATATATGTTTTATAATGATTTTTAAGAAATGACACCACACACCAAAAAAATGTTACATAAAAGAAGGAATTGCTAATAGTATTGAGGCTTGTGAAGCTTTGGTAAGTACTGATAATACTCTATTTCATAAATTAATTATAAAGTATACAAAAATTTTCATGAAAGAGTTAATATTCATTATATTTAGGAAAAAATGAAGGAAAAAAGAAGTCAAGCAACTCAAACAGAAGATGTTGGAAGAGATAATATTTTCTCAAAGGTTTTCGGAAATGACAAAGTTGGAAGAGTTTGCATGTAAGGATTTGGTGAGACTCCTTATGTTGCATGGGGACAAATCCAAAATTGAAGTAGCGCTTATCTATTAATAGAAGGTTACAATGAAGCTTTCAAAAAAATGGAAAAACAAGTTTAAGAATAGGGTGAGGTAATTGCTAAAATGAAGTTGGATATGCAAAGTACATAGCAAGCTTCTAATAGCACCCCATTAAGAGCTAGAATATTCTCAAGATGGTGATGTACACTCTTTCAATAATAGTACTCTTATTCAAGTAAGCAAACTATTTACTTATGAACTTGTACAGCCATATTTTGATCTTAGATCTTTTAAACTTCATATATATATATATATATATATAATTTGAACTAAACTTGCAGTCAAAAGTGTTCTTGATTCTACCAAAATTGTGGCAATTAGATATATTCAAAGTATTTTTCCTACACGTAGGGTTGGTAACTATCCATTAGGTCCAAATTGGTGTTCACTTCATATAAACATTCATGTGAATTGGGAAGAACACTTGATTAGACTGTATAGTACTTTAAAAATAATTGATTAGGCAATTAGAACTAATGTTGGATGTCCTCAATCTTTAGAGTGTATTTTTTAATTTTAAAATTTTTATAAAATAATCAAATTACTTATATTTATGAAATAAATTTAAATCAGGTTGTTCATGAAGAAGATTGATATATAACAAGAATTATTTCTGAAGAGTCTACTTGGATTTGGGCAGTCTTAAATATATTATATTTTTTTTTTATATGTTGAAAAAATTTGGTTATGTTGTTACTCTTTCATCATTAGCTTTCTTTTTTTGAATATTCTTATATAGTATTATAACATGAAATACGAACCCATAATAGAAGATGTTGGCAAATTTTTATTTCAGGTTGTTCGTAATGGTTTTTTTTTATGTTATTTTCTTTCTACTGCATGAAGATTATGCTTTATGCTAATATTCTTTTTATTGTTTTCTCATTTGATTGTTCGATATTTTTTGAAATACTATTTATGATATTTCTCAACCGAAAAGGTCTAATTCCTAGTCAGAAATATGACTGGAGATTCCAAAATGAGCACTTATTTTGAAATATATATCATTGCAAACTATAACCATATTTGTGATAAAAATTGTAACCAGAGGATTTTGTATGATAGCCATAGCTCCGTTTGTAGAGTTAGTAGTGTTTAGGTTTTTCCTCTTTAACCAGTTGAGGAGCAAGCAGTGAGAAGAATTTGGAGTAAGCTCAAAGTGGAGAACTCTTAAGGCTGTGCATTTAAATTATATTGAGTTTCTCCAAGGAGAACTATTACAACTTGCAACATAGATTTATAAAGTTCATCTTTACATCAAATTGGTAGGTATTCTTTTTCAGCTCCAATTTTTTTTTTTAATTGGTTATTTCTTTCATTAGGCAATCTATGACTTACTGCCATAGCAGTCTCCTTTTTTCACCATTGAAATGTCCTTTTTAAATCAGAAGTGCATGGTATCCTTTTTTAACATGTAAGCTCCATCTCGTATATTCATTTCTTCCTTAGACATGATTGAGTTATCAATTCTTAAAATGAAATTTAGTTCATATGCATATTTCATCTAAAAAGAATGTAAATTATACAACATTTATGTAGCTTATAGCTTGGCCTTACACACACATCAGTATATCATAAATTAAGTTTCAATCATCTTTGATATATTTTGGTTGAGACAATCATGATCAAAGACGAGTTTTATAGTTCATGATAGTATCTAAGAAATTTGACAACTTGCGTTACAACACTCATCTAGCATAATTTAATATTATTTGTTCATCATTTTTTATTCATTTAACATGCAACTGAACCTAAATTTCTTATCTATTGTGCTGGGTTGTAGATTTGGATTTTACTTATGTGTTCTTTTTGTTCTTTGATGCACGTTATTTTCTTTCCCTTTGCAAAATAGTATATTTTCCTGTCAATTTGTGGCATATTTAAATTTTTAGATTCCCCACCTACTTGCCAGTATAAAACATCCAGGTTGCTTAGAAATAGGAGGACTCTCCACCGTTCATATAGAGGTGTTTTATCTGGAGGTGCTGTCAGGGAAAGGTCAGTTAATTGCCATTCAACTGCTCTTTCTTTTCTTTAATTATTGCTAATCCATCACTTCCCTCTATACAAGATCTTTCATGCTTTTTTTGTTGAAGTGCAGAAGATTATTAAAAAGGTTCTAAAGATATAGAAGGCCAAGTAAAAAACCAAGCTGCGAAGGCTAGGTTGGAGAAGTAAAATGAGGAGTTTTGTAACTAAAGCAAAATTTTGGCATTCATCATTAGTGTGATGGTCTGGCAGTCTTGGTGAGATGTATGTTTTTAATATTAAATTTAGTTTCCTAAAGCTTGTATGGACATTGTTTTGGTGATAAGTGGTAAATTTTTGGTGTATTGTTCTTTCATTTCTCTGAGGATAGGAACTGCATTATTAAGTTTGTGGTATGGAAATATTTGGAACTTTTGATTATTTCAAGTAGGATTTACAATATCCTAACTTATGTCTTTTCTCTTATCATTTAAGTCAACTGAGTCTGACATCTTCAGCTCCCAGAATTAACATTCTGTAGAATTTTTTTTTTAGCTTTATGACTATTTGAGTAAGCCCTTGTTAAAATTGCCATGTTGAATTGAGTTTGTTTTTATCTTTAAGTACAAAGATAGCATTTTCTTTCACCAAAATGCTAGACGAGCAAGCATTTTTGTTATTCTTTTCATTAATAGGTGCAGTCTTATTCAAGTTTTGGAGCAGCTTTTATTTACATCATCAATAACTACAGAGCCATTATTAACCACTAGGGTATATTATATGTTAATTATATATTTGTTGTGCTTTTTGTCACCTTTTTATGAATGTTACCAAGTATTTGTCCAATGATAGCATGGAAACCTTCAAAATGTTTGACAAATATATTTCTTATGTTCATGATTTTACTGTGTTTACAATAATGTCAGGCATAATTCTTGGGAGCAACCTTCGATTGCTCAAGAAAGTAATATTGAAATATCCTATGTTGGGGGTCATCAACCCACTGTACTAAGGACTTTTAGCCAGAGGATGAGCAAGAGTTTGAATGATGTTGTATATGGGTTTCCTTATAATGGGTGGTCTGTAATTGGAAGTGATATTGTGGAGGATGTGGCAATTGTTATCAACATTTACCCTAATAAGCTTCATGGTGGTCATTCAAGCTCTTCTTTATTTTTTTCACTAGGAGGTGGCATCTTATGTGCTAAAACATCCATGCTTCTTCAGAATGTTCCACCTGCTTTACTAGTTCAATTTCTGAGGGGGCATTAGTCTAAGTGGGCTGATTTAGGTGTTAATGCTTATTCATCTGCTTCACTGAGAGCCAGTCCTTATGCTATTACTGGTTTGGGTCAGTAGTGTCTTTTTGGTCAGCCATAGTATTATTGATCTTGCTCATACTGTGAAAAATGAAGAGGCAAAGTTTTTTTTTTCCATACTTGATTCCTTTGCCAAGATTTTTTTTTAGCCTATAGTACCCATCCATAACTTTTGTATCATGTCGATCTGTAGATCCTGGATGTTGTTTGGTTGGAAAGTCCTTGAATCAACTAGGAGGATGTTCTATCTAGGGACATGTATCTCTTGTAGGTTGGATATTCTTAAATGTTATCTTCTAATTATTTTCCTTCTTCTACTGAACCTACTGTTATGTAAATTATTTTCCCTATGTTTGCAGCTATGTAGTGGTATTGATGAGAATGCAGTTGGTGCTTGTGCACAGCTTGTATTTGCTCCCACAGATGAATCTTTTGTAGATGATGCTTTCTTGCTTCCTTCATGATTTTAAGTGATACCCATTGATGCTAAAATAGTTAGTAACGTGCTTTTTTTTTTATAATTCCCCTGAGCTAATCTATAAATATCTATTCAAATAACCTTATTTTGCTTATGTTTAATTTTTTTATAATTAGTTCATATGAACACCTAAATGCTCTATAATTTAACAATTATTTTTAGAATAGATGTTTATATGTTTAATTGATGCTATAATCACATCCTTCTGAACTGGTTAAATCAAAACTGCATTTTGTTTTTAGAAGACTACATTAATGGTTGTTATGCAGGACCCACCATCTACTACATGAACACTTGACTTCTCCTCTGCTTTAGAAGTTGGAGGAGGAGGCACTAGAAGAGTTGCTAATGATCTAGTATTATATCCAAGAAATTTATGGTTAGTTCAAACCATTGCATTCCAATTTACATTTAAGAACCATCTCCGTGAAAATGTTACAGCAATGGCTCAGCAATATATTCGAAGTGTTGTGGCCTCATTCCAATGGGTCGCAATGGCAATTTCTCCCTCTCGACTTTGTATTCAAATAGGAATGAAGCATACTCTCAGTTCACCTCAGGCTCACACCCTGTTGCTGTGGATTTCTCAAAGTTTTAGGTTCCATACTAGAGTCAGACTCATTATAATTAACTCTCAAGCTGGTGAAACTCTGAAACTCCTGTGGCACTATTTCTATGCAATCATGTGTTATTCTCTCAGGGCTTCTCCCTTGTTCACCTTCACCAACCAAGCTGGACTTGACCTACTTGAAACCACTCCAGTTGCCCTCCAAGACATTTAGCTGGAGAAGATACTTGACAACACCGTCCGAAAAGTTCTCTGCACTGAGTTCCCTAAGATAATGCAGCAGGGCTTTGCCTATCTCCTTACCGGCATCTTCATGTCGAGCATAAGGCAATCATTGTCCTACGAGTAGGCTATCGCTTGGGAGGTCCTAAATGAAGAGGACTCTTCCCATACTTGTCTGGCTTTCATGTTAGTTAACTGCTCATTTGTTTGAAGTTCATTTCAGTGCCACCTATCTATTTTATAAGTTATATGTAGTTACTATAAGAACATTTGTTGCTTCTATCTATTTCGCCCTCAAGCACCTAGGTGGGTTCCTTTTTTTGGCTCTTTTGTTATTGTGTGTGGTGGTGGCATTAATGAGCTAAATATAAACTAAGATTTTCACTTGTTTTGTATTTTGGTTTTCTTAACTTAATTAACATGAAGGAACCGAGTGATGTGTTTTCTAAAGACATTTATTGTAATAGATTGATTATGTACATATATGAAAATTGAAGTATAATTTCTGTTATATTTAAGGTGAAAATTTTTTATAATCATTTGAAGAAAATATCTTATGTAAGCTCTCATATGTACATTAGATTTTTTAGAAATTTCATTGGAGATTAATTATATGCAATCGAAATATTATGATTTAACATAATTAATTGATAATTGAATGTAATTTATATTGGATATAGAATATATTGAGGCACATAATAATATCATTTTTGTAAAATTATTTAATTAAATTATTGCGAAATCATATCTTAGGGCAACTTAATTGTGCCTGATTATTAAACATATTCCATCAAATAAATCTGTTAGGAAAGTTAACCTATTATGACACTTAATATTTATAGTATTTATTCACAAATTCCATCTTATGATGGTGTTAAAAAAGCTTTCTATTAGGACATCATCTGGGTGTCGTTGAGGAGACTATGCCATCAAAATTATATGTTATGAAAGATTAGTTTTTAGGGCACATAAAGATGCCCTTAACCCTATGCCAAGGGCCACCAAAGTGACACCATTATTTGATTCCCCAATATATCATGTGCCTTAATAGATACATATTATGGCACTTTAAAGTGCAATAATAGCCATTATTTTTTATGGTGGTTGATCATTCAATCTTTCTATAATGGGCTTGCAGGATCCCTTAGATCCATAATTAATGCGAGAGCTTGATGGTCTTTGATGTCAAAATCTTATAAAATGACTTATACCTTAAAAAGGTTATAGAATAAACAATATCCATTGGTCTGTTGACCTCATTTTTGTATGAGATCATCACGACCTAATCCAGACTCCAAATGAATCCAGGCCCCAGGATCAACCCTGATCTTAAATTAACTTAATTTAAACCCTTAGATCTATTTTGATCTTAGGATCCTTTCAAACCCCAGACCCTAGGACTTTTAGACTCTAGGATTCTCCTAGACTTCAGACCCTAGGATTAACTCAAGTTCCATATCAACCCAGACCTTAGATCAACCTATTCATAATTCAAAACAATCCAGATCTCAAGACAATTTTAACCTCTGATTAATATAGATCTTAGTTAAATATAGATTCAATTTTCAGACCTATACAAGCCCTTAGGATCTATTCTAGATACTAGGATCCTTTTAAATTCTAAACTATGTGATCTACTTAAGTTCTAGAATCCTTCTATAGCCTAAACCTTAAGATATCTTGACCTTAGGATCCTTCTAGAGTTTAGACCCAAGGACCCTCCCAGACCCTAGGTCTCTTTTAGAATCCAAACATTATGACCTTCTTAGGTATTAGGATTCTAGAAGACCACAGACCCTAGGATTTCTTAGATTCTAGAACACTTCCAGAATCTTGACCACAGGATCCACCAAGTCATTATGATCAATCTATTCCCCGGGATTCACCTAAATCTCAAACAAAACAAGATCCTTGGTTAATCCTAATTCAAATCAATCTAGGTCTTTGATTAATTTAAATCTTATGTCAATCTAGACATCAAATCAATCCAAACCTAAAATCAACTCAAATCTCAAGTCTACCTAGGCTATAGATCCATCTAGGTCTTAGGATCCCCTTAGACTTTAGACCTATTTAGACCATGGATTAACTCAAACTCTATGATCAATTTAGATTCAAACTAATCTTGACCTCAATCCAATCCAAATCTTAATCCAATTCAAACTTCAATTCAAATCTAGAATTCAATCCAGTTCAAAATCCAAACTTTAGTTCAAACCTTGATCATGTCTCTGATCAAACTTCAATCCTATCCTATCACTCATGATCATTCTAAATGATCATAAATGAAATGGATAATTCAAATCCAATCATTTAAATAAAAAAACAATCCAGCGTAAACCCAGATTTTCAATCCAAAATCCAAGGCCAAAAGACTTAGGTCCTCAAAGCCTTTTTAAGTGAATTTTCAAACCCTTCAAACCCCAGTTAAATGACTTTTGATACATTGTCTATCAATTCCACATTGATATGACATGTCTCTAGAGGCAATCCTCTAAATTTGAACCCATTCTGAGATTTTTAACCCCAGAAATTGGATTGAAATCCAAAGACTGTAAAACTTTTAAATATTTATGGTCTATGCCACTAGACCTATCACCGAGTGAATTTTGACCCTAGAGCTTTCTCCAAAGCCTCCAATAACTTTTAGACCCTTAATTTTGACATCTTAAACATTAAACTATATTTTTTGGGACGCATTTTGACCACCATTTGACTAGAGTCCAAAATGACCAAAATACCCCTATGGGGTGTGAATAGTCACTTTGGACCAAATGAGCTCTAAATCAAATGCAACCACTTCTAGCAAGTTTCAAATATTGAACCAAACCTGTTGGACCCAGACCCAGACCCTGGGTCAACTAGGTTGACCACGTCAACCTAGGTTGACCTAAAGACCCATCTAAGGGCCCAAAAAGGTGATTTGACCCAAATGACCTCTTTGATCCCTAAAACCACTTCTAAAAGACCCCATTCATCATTTCAAATACATCATGCCCAAATCCAGGTCTTGGGTCAACCTAGTTAACTAAATCAACTTAGCTTGACCAACTAACCCTTAAGGGTTCAAACTGGTCAATCCAATCCATTTGATGAAATCAAATCCCTCAAACTCTCAAACTCATTTGGAGTCAAACCATGTCAATTTTGACTTGGTCAAACTTCAACCCATGATCAAACCTATCTATACATGGGTTATTTCATCCAAATATTAAACCCATAACTTTTTACTCATATTCAATCCTTCTAGTTAGTCCACTAACCTTTCTTGAGTGCCACATCACCTACTTTGACCCTTTTGACTGGTCAAACCTATCAACTAATGGTCAAAAGACCATCAAATTTTCAAAATATTGATCCTATGACACTCAAGATCCAATATCCATCCCCCAATTCATCACTCCAGCAGTCAAAGAGCTCTTTCATGCCACCTCAGCTCCCACATGATATGGGTCCAGTCAAAGTGTCAAACCATGGTTTTATAGTGGTCAAAGATGATCAAAACCCATCTTAAAATAGCCCACTCCTTCGTAATCCCCTCCAGCTATTTGATCTGACTCTAGAAGCTTCCTAGAGCCTCTTCTAGCCTTTGGATCAAGATCTAATAGCTCATGTCAAGCCCACATGCTCACTAGAAGACAAAGGACACTTTCCATATAGGATGTCCTCTTGTCCTTGATTCACCTACCTCTCACCTAAAAGTTCGATAGGGATGTTAAGCCCTTGTGAATTAGTCCTGAGCATAACTAGGAGGGGGGGGGGGTGAATCGGTAGTTTTAAAAATTCGAGAGCAAAATAACAGCTTAGAAAATCTTTTTGAATGTTTTAAAACTTTTACAGTTATGCAATATTATGTAGATGTTTATAATAACAGAATAATACTCACAATCATCAACAAAAAAATAAATGGAAAAAATAATTAGAAAGAACATACCAGATTTTATAGTGGTTCGGTCAACTTGACCTACATTCACTCCCTAGAGGAACCCCCTCTGGGTATTTCACTAACACTAAGTGAATCTCCTTCTGCTCCCACAGCAAGGCGGAGAAGCCTGTACAAAAACTCCTTTCCACCAACCCGGTGAGGCAGAGAACCTGAACTCCTTTCTCTTCCCCCTGATGCATGCAGAGAACCTAGACTCCTTTCGCTTCCTCCTATTGCAGGCAGAGAACCTGAACTCCTTTCACTTCCTCCTGAAGCAGTCAGAGAACTCAGATCTTCTTGTGAACGATCCTCCCACAGAGACACTGATAAGACAGAGATGATGAACAGAGAAGATGACTTAGATCCTGCTTAGGGCAACCTTTGTGAATCCCTCACAAACTACCCCTCACAAGATCCTCTCTCTCTCTCCCAAGCTCTCTCTTTAGGTTTTTTTTAGAAAGGAAAGTGGCAAAAGATTTTTCTTGCTGAAAAAAAAGATCTTAAATAAGAGGGATCAAAAATTGCCCTAAATCTCAACTGGTCGTCAAAGATCATCCAGGACGATCGGTCGATCGTCCTGCATGATCATTTCAAAATCACATGTATCAGCCTGAATGATCTGGTTCCTTTGGGTGATTAGTAGAAAAATTTGTTCATATCATCTCGTACGATTCTACAATCATTCGGGATGATTAGTGTAAATCAATAATTTCATCCAGAAGACAGCTCTAGTCATCCAGGAGAACTTGTGATGGACAATCTCAAAATGACTTGTTCGTCCGAGACGATATGTATATCGTTCCGTATGATAAGTTTAAAATTCTCCAAAATCATTCGGTACATAGCTCTGGGCATACAGTTCATAACATGCTGGACGATTTCAAAATAACTTGGTTGTTCGGGACGATATTGGTATCGTCCTATACGATTAGTTCAAAATTGCCCAAAATTGTCCTGTGCATAGCTCGGGACGTACTAGTGAAAGGCACTGGACGGTCAAGATTTTTAACATATCATCCGTACAATCTTGCGATCATCCCGGATGATGTGATCGAATTAATTAAACCTTAATTACTTTCCTTAATCACCAGATTAATTTAGGCATGATTGTTATGGATCGTCCAGGAAGATACACGTATAGCCCGGGATGATCAGACCAAATCTCTAAAAATAAAAACTTGCCTAACTTAATATAGCGGCTGAGAATTTCTAATTTGAGCCTATCGTCCTGTATGATCAGTGGATCATCCAGGACAATCTGCTTAATCAAACTGACTTAATATGGCTACCCTAATTGGGGTTTCTATTTTCACTTTATCGTCTAGGATGATATGAACAAAAATTTCAAATAAAAACTCTAACTGACAAAAACTCTCCCCCTCAGTGTGTGTGTGCAAGGCTACTTAGCTAGAGGTTCAGTTACATTAAATTTGACTTAAAAAAGGGAAAAATTATATTAGACCTGAACCACAAACAGACCAACTCAATCTTGAGCTGACTTAGATTATATTTAATCTTGTGGACCTCAAATGGTTAGCCAAGCAAAATAGAACACAGACATATTTGTTATCATCAAAACTATACTCCTTAATTCCAGATTTGCAATAATATCCCTCTTTTTAATTATGGCAAATATTTGTTAGGAAATGCAAGTTCAGTAAATAAATATTGATATTTCAAAAAACATCTGAATATTAATAAGCCAAGAAATTACAATGATCCAGAAATACAACAACTAGAACACAACAATAATAAGACCACAAGACACAACAATAATAACTACTCCCCCTTTCGACATCTCAAAAATGGAAAAACACCAGAAAAATATATATAAACAATAATATAAAACAAACACAAGGAAAATAACAAAAGCAAAAATA
The DNA here is from genome assembly GCA_019925795.1 of Dendrobium chrysotoxum. Lineage (NCBI taxonomy): Eukaryota > Viridiplantae > Streptophyta > Magnoliopsida > Asparagales > Orchidaceae > Dendrobium > Dendrobium chrysotoxum. Next base: position 54,060,304 of record CM034302.1, read on the forward strand.
GACTAGTATGAAGGTGGGTCCTGATTAGATGGAGGAGTAGGTGGTGGCTGAATGTAGCCATGGATGGCTACAAAATGTGCTCCAAACCAGGCCATGTCCTAGTCGTGCTGCTGTTGCTTCTGGGTAGCGTAGTCATTAAAGCGCCTCAAATCTACAGTGTGCTACTGCTCCTAGGCAGCCATATAGGAATCAAAATGGGCCTCCTACTAGTCGAATCGTTGCACCAGATGATCGAAGGGTGATGCAATACAAAGAGGAGCAGGTGCATCAGGTGCAGCAGGTACATGAACAGCTTCTTCCTCTTCCTCCTCAACATCCGTGGTGGGTTTCAGATGAAGTCAAGTACTATGGAGGACATGAAAGGATTTATTTGTGTAGTAGGAAGGAGGGACATTGGCAGGAACTGGATATTACAGATCATATTTTGACTCAAGTGCGTAGGTAATGATGTATTAGGTAGTTAGGGAAAGTAAATGAGTGATGTGGATGCGGTCCCTAGCCTTTGGGATGATTGAGGAGCGAAGGACATATTGAATTGTACAGGCATCCTTAAGTAGAGAAGAACATGCATTATCATGGTAGTGGACGTTGGTATTTCTAAGGAAATGATTGGCGACACTCATATCAAAATCAGGATCATAAACTATGTTGTGGAGCTTATCTCGAGTGATTGAAAGTTGGAGGATATTGTGAAAATCCTGTGTGGTAAATTTTGCAGGTCTCTAATTTACAAAGGATTGCAGTGCAAAGTAATCAGAGGTAATGCCAAGATTAGCAAAAAAGACCCTAAGAAGTTCAGTGCTAAAGGGGAAGGCCAGGGTAAGAATGAATGTAAGGGAGGTATGAACAAACAGGTCTAGTACTGGGTAGGTAAGAGTGCAGGGGTTAATGATCTTTGATTGAGTGATTCCAACTTCAAGGTAATGCTAGAAGGCAGCTTGATCGGTTGCATTATAAAAGCAGGGATCGACATTTCCCTGGGATGAACTTGCACCGTGATGCCTTGATCTTTTTCCACCAGCCATGAGGAATAAAATGCAAGTGATGAGAGGAAAGAAGTGGAGTGAAAATTTTAGTGAAGAGGGGCTATATATAAAGAAAATGGACCGATCGTCCATGACGATCACATGATTGTCCAAGATGATAGGTGCAATGATGATGGCCTAGATGATTGTTTAAAAAAGTTATCTGATCATCCAGGATGATCAGATATCGTCCAGGATGATTAGACACATGCGATCATCCTGAGGAGTCAAGCTGGATGACCTTTGACAAAAAGTATTATCCTGGACGATTAGGTTGATCGTCCAGGATAATATGCAATAAATGCAACAGACGGGCCGAATTTGAATCGTCCAGTAGTAGACATGTGGATCGTCCAAGATGATAGAGTGGATCATCTAGGACGATCACCAATAATTGATGCATCTTAACCATTTGATCAGGATGGGGATAATTTGAATAGATCGTCCAGTATGATGTATGGATCATCTAGGATGAATAGGATTGTCAAGGACGATGTGGGGATCGTCGAGGATGATGTCAAGGAAAAGTGAAAAAAGATGAAGGATGGATAGGGAAGATCAGGGATCCCAAAAATACACAAAAAATAAGAGAATCCAAAATGAAATCAAGTAAAAAATGGAAATAAAAAAGAACAGTGAAAAATAACAATTTTTTTTATTGGCTCCATTAAAAAAGAATTTTCCCTGATTTTTCAATTCAAAAGCCAATAAGAAGAAGATCGACAACACTGAAATCCAGAACAGTTAGAAAATCAACTTTCACAACTCCTACCTCGTACAACTTACAGATTTAAATTCCTTTCAAACAAAAGTCTAATTCAGAAGAAAAGAAATTAGATTTGAAAAGAGATCCTTTCAAGCCTCATTCCAGAAAAAATATCTGATATAATTGTATTACAAAGTAAGGAATCACAAATCATGATTTTTCGTCTCAAGCTTTTGAAAATATTGAGTGGCGCATGGATTTTTCTAAGACATTTAAAGATCTGAAAGGGAAGAAAGATTATTTATTTATTTGCTCATTTTGTACCTCATTTTCAATTTATTTGGCGCTTTGCTCATCTTTTGATTTTTGATACACTTTGTGTATCTTTCCAGTTTGGCAACATTGCACATCTTTTCAGCTTTGGGCTCATTTTCTGCCTCTTTGCGCATCTTTTGTAAGCTTGCCTCCTTTCATAATCGTTAAAGAATCTTAGCTGTGAAATCACCTTCCAGACATAAGAGATGACAAAATTCACTTTCTACAGTAAGGAAGAGTAATTCACAAAATAAAAACCATACATCATATGATAAGTGCAATCACTTGATTAAGAAAAACATAATAATGATTCAAAGCTTTGAAAACACTATTTACATGAGGTAGATTACTATAGGAAAATAAAATAGATCTCTATTTCAAAAACCAACTTTTTAATTTTGATGAAGATTTTTATACAAAAGAAACAATACACCATTAAAGGAGTCAGAGGAAGAGAAACAATCATCAACGTTTCTTCCCTTTAACAGATCCATAGGAGTCATTCACTGCTTACAAGCTTTTAAATAAAAAATAAGGTAAAACTCTCAGTCAAAAATCCAGTTTATCAGCAGTAGTGAGCAGTGATCTGATTTAGAAGTGAGTAATCAGTAAATAAAAAATAAGAAGGAAGAAAAATAGACACATAAAAATCAGTAAATAGAAATCAGCAAATGAAAATCAACAGGAAAGGAAAAATTCTAAAGAAAAAAAGGGGACAATTAATTCAAACAAAAACTAAATAAAAATGAAAAATAGAAAATTCAAAAATTTGTAGTCATCTGATTCATGCATTTATGTTAATCACACCTAATCTAGTCCTAAAAATGCTAAATGAGTCAAAGGCCGGTGGTTTAGTAAAGATGTCAGCCAGTTAATTTTCAATTGCTACATGATGTAGCTCAATGTCCCCATTGTAACATGGTCCCTCATGAAGTGATGCCTTATATCAATGTGTTTGGTTCTAGAATGTTGGATTGAATTCTTAGAAATGTAGATGGCACTGGTGTTATCACATAGAACTGAAATTGTGCCAACAGGTAATCCTAAATCGAAAACTTGTTGTTTCAACCAAAGGACATGGGTCACACAACTTCCTAAGGCAATGTACTCAGCTTTAGTAGTGGAAAGTGTAACTGAGTTCAATTTTCTATTGGACCAAGAGACTAAAGACTATCCTATGAATTGGCATGTTCCAGAAGTGCTCTTTCTATCCACCCTACACCCTACAAAATCTGAATCTGAATATCCAATAATCTCAAAAGAAGTGTTGTTCCTAGGGTACCAGATTCCTAGGTTCGGGGTCCCTAACAGATATCTAAGAATTCTCTTAACAACAGTTAGGTGGGACTCTTTTGGATCAGCTTGAAACCTAGTACAAAGATAAACAATAAATATAATATCAGGTCGGCTAGCAGTATGATAAAGTAGTGATCCAATTATTTCCCTAAACTTCTTCTGATCAACATATTTTCCATTTGAATCCTTATCTAACTAAACAGTAGAACTCATGGGAGTGTTGATTAGCTTGGCTTTATCCATTTCATATTTCTTCATAATGTCTTTAGTGTATTTTGATTAATTTAGAAAAGTTCCATCATCCATTTGCTTTATGCTAAACCCCAAAAAGTAGGATAATTCTCCCATCATACTCATCTCAAACTCCTAACACATTATCTTAGAAAAATCATCACATAAAATTTTATCAGAAGATCCAAAAAGTATATCATCAACATAAATCTGGACAATGAGTAGATCATCTCCTACTTTCCTAAGGAAAAGGGTGGTGTTTACGCTCCCCTTAACAATCTCTCTTTCTAGTAGGAATGTGCTAAGCCTCTCATACAAAGCTCTGGGTGCCTGTTTCAATCCATATAAGGCCTTTTTTAATTTGAAAATATGATTTGGATATTGGAAACTCTCAAAACCTGGGGTTGCTCTACAAAGACATCCTCTTATATTACCCCATTTAAAAGGCACTCTTAACATCCATTTGAAACAGCTTAAATCCCTTATAATAGGCAAAGGCTAATAGCACCCTAATGGCTTCTAATCTAGCTACAGGGGAAAATACCTCCTCAAAATTAATCCCTTCAATTTAATTGTATCCCTTAGCCACTAATCTTGTCTAATTCCTAACCACCACACAAGAATTATTCATCTTATTCATAAAGACCCACTTGGTTCCCAATATAGTTTGATTCCTAGGTCTTTCTACTAACTCCCAAACATCGTTCCTTACAAATTGATTCCATTCCTCTTGCATAGCTAAGATCCAAAACTCAGTAGAAAGTGCTTGATTGATGTTGGTGGGTTCATTCATTGAGATAAAGGCAGAATGGTTTACTTCCTTCCTAATTTCATGCCTAGTTCTAACACCTTCAGAAGGGTCTCCTAAGATCAGTTCTTTAGGATGACTGGAAGAATATCTCCAATCTCTAGGCAAAATGTTTTCAGGTTCTACCCTTTCCTCCATATTTACATTTTTGACTCCTTGGGTAATCTCTCCTAAATCTTCTCCTTCCTCAACTCTAGTCTCCTTAGGATCAGATTCAATAAACACCACATGAGTTGTCTTCTCCACCACCAAACTTCTCTTATTAAACACCCTAAAGGATTTCCCCACACCAGAATAGCCTAAGAACACTCCTTCATCAGATTTGGGGTCAAATTTTCCTAAGGATGATTTCCCATTATTTAGAATAAAAATCTTACAGCCAAAGATATGGAGGAGGGATAGATTTGGTTCTACCCTTAATGATCTCATAAGGTATCTTATTCAGATTTGATCTAACATTCACCCTATTCAGCACATAACAGGCAATATTCACTGCTTCAGTCCAGAAGTATTTTGGAAGTGAATACTCAGCAAGCATAGCACTAGCAGCTTCTACTAAGGTCCTATTCTTCCTTTCAGCTATCCCGTTTTACTGAGGGGTCCTAGGAGCTTAAAGTTATGGCAAATCCCTTGATCCTCACAGAAGATTCTAAATCTCTCATTTTCAAACTCCCCCTCATGATCACTATCAATGGTAACAATCTTACATCCTAACTTCTTCTGAATCCAACTGAAGAAAGATTTAAATTCATCAAATGACTCAAATTAATGTGACAAAAATCTAATCCAAGTGAACCTCGAGTAATCATCAAAAATCATAAATCCGTAGACTCTCCCCCCTAAGCTGGCAGTGCTAATGGGTCCAAACAAATCCATGTGAAGGACTTCTAAAGGTCTAGAGTGTTGATGTCCTTAATTGAGTGGAAAGAGGAGTGGACTTGCTTTCTTAATTGATAGGCATCATACAGGTGGTCCTTAGTGAACTTAAGCTTGGGGACACCTCTAACTAAGTCCTTTTTGGTGACTCTCCTAAGGGTTTTCATACTGGCATGACCTAATCTCCTGTGTCACAACCAAGACTCATCAACAGTAGTTTTAAAGTAAATTGAACATCAGTTTTAAAGCAGCTTACATCCAACATGTACATATTATTGATCATTTGTCCCTGTAAAATAATTTTGTCATTTAAGCTTATAATGCAGCAAGTGGGAAGGAACTTGATGTTGTATCCTTTGTCACAGAGTTGACTGATACTCAGCAAGTTGTGTTTCAATCCATCTACAAGAAAAACATTATAAATAATGAAATTTTTTGAATCACCAATTATATTTTCTCCTACCACCCTCCTAGTGGTATTGTCTCCAAGTGTAACCTTGCCTCCAGCTCTAGTCTCCAATGAAATAAACTGATTTGCATCTCCCATCATATGTCTTGAATCTCCGCTGTCCAGGTACTACATGCTCTCACAAGGCCTTTTGTGAGAGTACTCCTACAAAATCGTTAAGCATTAGATTTAAGAACCTAAACAGATTTAGGTTCCTTCTTATGAAAAGAAGAGTACAATATATGTGTGTTGTACTGTGAAACATGCAATTTGGGTCTCCACACCCAAAGTGTACTACGATGAACAGTGCAGGTGTTGGAGATGTGTCCTAACATGCCCCAAAAAAGCATTTACCGCCATGAAAAGGGTTAACTAATCTATGTGGGTGATTGTGCCTCTTCCTAGGTTTGAATAAAACATGCTTTGATGATTTTGAAATAGATTCTTCAAAAGATGGAGGTGAATAAAATTGTGCAAAAGTAGGAGGTGTTTCATTTTTTTCAAAAGCACTAATTTTCACTCTTAGAAATTTATTCTCTTTTTTAAAACTTATAATTTCAAATTTTAATGCACCCTTACTACTCTCTAAGTCACATGCCATGGTGTCTAATTCTTTAAAAGCTCTTTCTAAATCAACATGCGAGGTTTTTAATGAATCATGCTCAGTAATCAAATCAGAATGCTTTTTATTTAATTCATCAAATTCATCAAGTAGTGACATGTGATTGTAATCAAGAGTAGAATGATCTTTAATCAAAATTTCAAGCTCTTTTTATAAATCCAGAAATTCTAATATCAGACTAGCACGAGTTTTCTTAAGTTTCTTATACGATGAATGAATTTTCTCAGAAACATCTAGTAATTGATCATAGATTAGCTCACATACCTCTTCTTAATCAGACTAACTAGGATGACCATCAGCCATCAGACACAAGTTGGTAGTCTCCTCTTCAACTTCAGTCTCAAAGGAGTTGGATGCAGAATCTGCCTAAAATGCCTTCTGAATCTGCTTCTTGTCCTTCATAAACTTGGGATTCTCCTCACCCTTCTCTTTGCTTAGGTGAGCCTTAAGTGTAGGAAAATCAGCCTTTATATGTCCAAGTTTCCTGCATTGAAAGCAAACAGTATCAGATGAACCTTTAAAATTTTTTTTACTCTTGCCTTTGTTCCATTTCTGAAAATTCTTATATTTCTTCCTTAGAAAGCTTTTGAATTGCCTAGTGATTAAGGCAACATCATCGTTATCAGACCTGGAAGAGTCAGTGTTAGTATCATTTACATTCAGCGCCATAGTTTTCTCCCTCTTCTTCTCACCTGCATCAATTTGTCATTGGTTCACTCCTTGCTCGTAAGCAATGAGTGACCTTAGTAAGTTATCAATAGAATTAGTGTTCAAATCTTTGGATTCAGTAATTGTAGTTATCTTGGCATCAAAAAAAGAAGGCAAACATCTCAGAATTTTGTTCACTTTTTTATAGTTTGTAAGTTCTCTTCCTAAAGCATGTAAAGAAGTGACAATTTGAGTGAACCTAGTATACATTTAAAAAATTGATTCACTAGGTTTCATGCAAAAGAGCTCGTAGTCATGAAGTAAGATGTTCAATCTAGATTGCTTAACCTTAGATACACCTTCATAAGTAATGCCTAATCTATCCCAGATTTCTTTACCAGTCGTATAAGTAGAAACACGCATGTAATCTTCAGATTTTAAAGCACAAAAAAAATACTTCAAACATTTTGTATTCAGTTGTGCTAAATCATGATCATCAAATATCCAATCTGTGAAAGGTAGTTCAGTTTTAATATTATTGATCATTCTAAAAGGTACTTCATAGCCATCCATAACAAGCATCCACATGTGATAATCAATTGATTATAAAAAGATGGACAAGCTAGTTTTCCAAAAATCAAAAGGTATGTTATCAAACAATGGTAGTTGTGTAATTAAAAAACCTTCAGTAGTATTATGATTACTAAAGTTAGCCATGGATCAAAATTCAAAAGTTTTTAAAGTTAATTTTTGAATCTCTCTCTGATACCACTTAAAAGTTCGATAGGGATGTTAAGCCCTTGTGAAATAGTCCCGAGGCTAACCAAGAGGGGGGGGTGAATTGGTAGTTATAAAAATTTTAGAGCAAAACAATGGTTTAGAAAATCTTTTTGAATGTTTTAAAACTTTTACAGTTATGCGATGTTGTGCAGATGTTTAACAATAAGAGAATAATACTCACAATCACACAATCATCAATAGAAAAATAAATACAGAAAATAATTAGAAAGAACACACCAGATTTTATAGTGGTTCGGTCAACATGACCAACGTCCACTCCTCGGAGCCTCCCCTCTGGGTATTGCACTAACACTAAGTGACTCTCCTTCTTCTCCCACAGCAAGGCGGAGAAGCTTGTACAAAACTCCTTTCCACCAACCCGATGAGGTAGAGAACCTAAACTCCTTTCACTTCCGCCTGAAGCAGGCAGAGAACCTAGACTCCTTTCGCTTCCACCTAAAGCAGGTAGAGAACCTGAACTCCTTTCGCTTCCTCATGAAGCAGGCAGAGAACCCGGATCTTCTTGGGAACGATCCTCCCATAGAGACATCGACAAGATAAGAGACGACGAACGGAGAAGATGACTCAGATTCTACTTGGAGAAACCTTTATGAATCCCTCACAAACTCCCCCTCCTAAGATCCTCTCTCTCTCCCAAGCTCTCTCTCTCTCTCTCTCTCTCTCAAGGTTTTCTCTGGAAAGGAAAGTGGCAAAAGATTTTTCTTGCTGAAAGAAAAAGATCTTAAATAGGAGGGCTCAAAAATTGCCCTAAATCTTAAGTGGTCATCAAAGATCGTCAAGGACGATCGGTCGATCGTCATGTACGATCAGTTCAAAATCACATGTATCAGCCTAGACGATCTGGTTCCTCTAAACTTTAGTAGACAAAATTTATTAATATCATCTCGTATAATTCTGTGATCATCCGGGATGATTAGTGTAAATCAGGAATTTCATCTAAAAGATAGCTCTGGTCATCCAGGGGAACTTGTACTAGATTATCTCAAAATGACTTGATCTTCCAGGATGATATGGGTATCGTCCCATATGATTAGTTTAAAATTCCCCAAAATGGTCTGGTACATAGCACTGGGCGTACTGGTCATAACATGCTGGATGATTTAAAAATGACTTGATCGTATGGGATGATATTGGTATCGTCCCGTATGATTAGTTCAAAATTACCCAAAATCATCCTGTGCATAGCTCTAGACGTACTGGTGAAAGGCACTGGATGCTCAGGATTTCTAACATATCGTCCCATATAATCTTGCTATCATCCTGGATAATATGATTGAATCAATCAAATCTTAATTACTTTCCTTAATCACCAGACTAATTTAGGCATGTTTGTCATGGATCGTCCAGGATGATACACGTATCATCCAGGACGATCATACCAAATCTCTAAAAATAAAAACTTGCCTAACTTAATCTGGCGGCTGAGAATTTCTGATTTGAGCCTATCATCTTGTACGATTAGAGGATCATCCAAGACGATCTGCTTAATCAAACTGACTTAAGATGGCTGCCCTAATTAGGGTTTTTATTTTTACTGGATCGTCTAGGACGATATGAATATCGTCTAGGATGATATGAATAAAAATTTTAAACATAAACTCTAACTCACTAAAACTCGCCCCCAAGTGTGTGTGTGAAAGGTTACTTAGTTAGGGGATCAATTACATTGAATTTCACTCAAGAAAGGAAAAAATTATATTAGACCTGAACCACATACAGACCGACTCAATCTTGAGCTGACTTGAATTGTACTTGATCTTGTGGACCTGAAATGGTTAGCCAAGAAAAACAGAACACATACATGTTTGTTATCATCAAAACTATACTCCTTAAATCAAGATTGCAACACCACCTACTCCCTGGACAGATGGCATTCATCTAAGAACTCCCCCAAGTAATCCCAGCCCTTCGTTCGATCTGTGATGGTAAGAATAAACCCCAAAAGGAGCTCTCATTCTATCATCCACTCTCTCTCACTTGCCTCTAACTCCCAGACCCCAACTTCTGCTCGTTTAAGCTCCAGACTTCCTCCATCTTCAACCCACAACCAAATCCATCATAAAAATCTCGTCGGTGATCAAGTCTCTGACGAACTCAAGCTATTTCCATCCAGGCCATATAGCTCTCGACCCAGGCATCATCAGCTCGAGGTGTCCTTTGCAAGTTTGAGCGTAGACAAACTACAAATTCAAAGCTATCTTGAAAGATTAATTTTGTCCAGTAAATTGAGCTAAAAATGAAACCCTAGTTTAGGAACACTAGATTAAATAGCTTTCATTACCGAGCATATTAAGACTTCAAATTTTTTCCATATAATTTCTGTTCACCTAGGCTATCTAGGTTTAAAATTTTGTTGCATTTGATACATCCGATCGAAAGAATGAGCCAAAAATGCTTCCTAGGGCGTTTATTTAGGCTATTTAAGGTATACATATTCTGGACCGTTGATCGCTCGATCAACGGTCCAGATCGAGCCTTATCGTGGTTGTGATTAATCATGGATTCGATCTAGTGATTAATCCTTCCATCCGGCTAGATCCTGACCATTCATTCCAAATCGTGGGTGATCCGACGATGCGGGAGCGGTGCTTACGTGGTTAAGTGAGTCGTCGCCGCCATTGCAATCATTGGCAATCATTGCATGGCGGCGCAATCATTACTAATGATTAACTGTGGTTTGAAGCGGCCGATGCGTGGCATTCTGCCGTCGGTGCCACCGCCAAACCTATTTAATTAATATAAATATTAGTTTTAAATCATTTTTTTAATCAAGTAAAATTCATAAAAATTCTAAAAATATTATAACATTATTTTAAAAAATTATCAAATTAACATCTCATATTAATATTCCAGAAATTTAAATATTTTAATTTAAGATTATTGTTAATCTAGTTTTTTTAAATATATTTTTGAAATTACTTAAATATTAATTCATAATTACTTTAAATAAATATTTAATAATTAAGTATTAAATATTTTATTTAAATATTAAATATTAAATATTAATTATTAATTATCAAATATTAACTTTTAATTATTTTAAATATTTGTCTAAGTAATAAGATAAGTTTTAAAACATTTTAAAATTAAAAGTTAGTTTTAAATATTTAATACTAATTAAATAATTTAAGTTATTTAACTAATTAAATATAAAATTACTTGTCAAAATTAAAATTTATTACAAAATATTTAATAATTAAAGAATTTTTTTAAAATATTATTATTCTTTTGAAATTTAATTAATTTTAAAACATTTTATTTAAATATTTTAAATAATATTTCATTGATGTTAATTAAATATTATTTAATTTGGATGATTTAATTAAAGATAAAAAAATTATTATTATTTAAAGTAATTTAAAATTCCAACACATAATTAAGATTTAATTAATTCTAATTTAAGAATTACTTTAATTATTAATTTATTTTAAATTAATTTAAACACCTTTAATTGCTAGAAACTTTAAAAATTTAAAATGAATTCTTTTTAAATTAGAAAAATATAACTAATACCTTAAAATTTTCAAAAAATTAAATACTTTAATTTAAAATTAATTTCAGAGATTGAAAACTTAATTTATTTTGATTAATATTAACTATTCAATTATTTTTATATTTAATTAATATTTAATTAAATATTAAACTAATTATTTTTAAAATTAAAAATTTATTTTCAAATAACTTTAAAAATCAGAGGATCTCTCATTTAAGTATCAAACTTACTTTAATAATATTTTGAGTATTTTAAATTGAAAATTTATATTTAGATATATAGGTTTATATGTATTACATATATATTCTGAGATTGTTTTAAAATTATATATATTTAAATCTTTAGATTGAGAGATCCATTTTGAAATTTTAAATATAGATTGAACATGTTTGAATAAAATTCATGTAGGAACATTAGTGAATGGTCATGTTTCAATCATTCACTAATTTCATTGTTAATTATAATTAATTAAGTATTAATCATTGCATGTGTAGGTGCACACACCACTTAGCTTTAAGGCTTTCCTAGTTCTAGAATGTGATTGTGTATGTATCTATATTTCCATGTATGTCAAGGGTTAGTTAAAACTTCAATTCAAACCCATTAAACTTAGTGACATCATTAAGGATAATAATTAAGGACTTTGATTAGAAAACTTAGAAAAAGTTCAAAAACTAGGATACATATCATTTTGATTTGAAACATGAATAATCTGAACATAGAGAAATTCTCAGCCTCTAGAAAAATTCCAACCGAATTTTGGAGTCATTAAGCTCTCTAATTAATTTAATCAAAATTAAACCTTAATTAAGCACTTAAGCTTTCAAAAAATGTAATAAATCAAATTTAAATTCAAAAATTACAAATAACACCTCTAACTGACCAGAATTAAATCTTTAATCAACAAAAATAAGATCAGTCAGATTTGACAAAAAATTTAATAATAATTTAATTTGAAGTGAAATTAAATATTTAATTAAATTAATTAATTAAAAATAATAAAAATTCCAAAAATTTCTCAAATACTTGATAATCACTCCTTAGATTATTCCTGGTCGTTGGAGGTGATTTCAAGAAGTTTGTAGGTCATTTGAATTCAAATCAATCAAAGGCCCATAATTAAACAAATTTTAAAAATTCAATAAATGCTTAAATTTCAAAAATTTATAACTAATTCAAATAAACTTCAAATTAAACAAACTCAAAGGCATTCAACTCATATTAAGGTCTAATATTTAGAAAAAAAATATTAAATTTATAAAATTCAAACAAATTTGAAAAAGTCAACTTTTGGTCAAACCTAGTTGAAAATCAAGTCAAAACTTCAAACCTTCACAATAAAATATAGAAAAATCCAAATCCAGCATACTTAGAGTCTAACTGATCATATTATGGTCTAGTATTTTATAAAAATATTAACTTTCCAAAAATAAATTTTAATTAAAAAGTCAATTTTTGACCTCTTAATTAAATTATTAAAATAATCCAAAAAATTCTAAAATTTAATAATTAATTTTAAATTCCAGAAAATATTAAATTAATGTTTAAAATACTCAATTAACCCTTTAATACAAAATAACCACTTCTAAAATGAAGTTTTTAGGCTGGACTACTCTAGGCTGCGGGGCTACGTGTCCTAATGAGGCTTTGTTCTTCGAGCCTAGTGGCATAACGCCATGAATGGATTTAAAAGTGTAAAACTAAATTCTAATTCATTAATGTTTACTTAAATAAATTTAAAATTTTTAATTCAAATATATTAACTTGGTTTATCGGCTGGACTACTCTGGGCTACGGGGCTACGTGTCCTAAGGAGGTTTTATTCCTCGAGCGTGGTGGCACAACGCCACGAACTGGTTAATGACAAACTTAAATAAATTAAAACTTTAAAATTAGAAATCAATAAACCTTAATTAAAAATTGATCAACTCTCAAACCTTAATCAAGTCAAACCATTTAACTATATCGGGTACCACTGGATAACCCAAGCCTACGAGCCTATTGAATTAGCCCCAAGGAAGATGAAATAAAATTCATAGCCTTGGTGAGAAATAAAGGTGGTATCCAATAAACAATTAAAATAAATTTTAAAATAAATTTTAAATCATTAAGACTTAAACTCTAATTAAAATCTTCCCTTAAGCCTTTCAACCTATCAGAACATTAAACAACTTTAATTAATTACCATACTTAGGACATATCTAAGCCACACTGTCTACCTTGCACACTTTAGATGGCTTGCTAAGATAACCAACTCTAGTATTAGGCTAAGTCAGTGTTTACACTTCTGCTACTTACGTGTGCCTGGCTTTCCTTGGTTTTCATTACAGGTTGGTTGTTAGATTTAAGTAATTGATATTGAGGTGATTGTTTATTTAATTTCTATACTCTGTGATGTGAATGATTGTGTGTTAGATCTACCCCTAGGTCAGGGATGATTTGTACTAATCCAATCTTATGCAGGTGGCCATGCTCGTACAAGACATTTAGAATTAAAGGGGGAAAATAATAATTAAGCTTTCAAAATTAACAAATTTTTCTACAGGTGCTGCTATGCTTAAGTCCCCTTTTAAAAATTAAAAGAGCATGGCCAAGTGTGGTTGTGATTGAGTACATTTTAATTTCAAATATATAATATTTTTGGATGTCAAATATAACTGTTGATTATTAGGATAACCTTGTAGGATCAATTTGTATGCATTGGACTAGATACAAACTTAAAATTGTCTAAATCTTTAATTACATTTTATTTTAAGCATTTCACCCAACATAAGTCAAATGGGTCAATAAGTAATCTGCTGTAGATGTCGACTCTAACTCCTTAAACCAATCCTAAATAATGTCCTTAACTACTCTTTCATTAAAGACTGGATACATTATTTTGAAGTGTTTAGGTGGTTTAGCTGGCTCCCCAATCCAAGCCGAGGTAGGTCCATAATTATATTGTATTAGCTAGGTTCCATGTCACTGATTTTCAGTACCCACTTTAGATTTAAGATCCGAGGCAAAATTTTAATCTTATGACCTCAACCTCCAAGAATTTAATTCCCACTTTCTAATAAAATTCATCACTTAAATATTAAATCTCTTTCCATCAAATTTGAGCCCAATAATTAGGATAGGCTGGGGCACTTCTGAATTATTTCAGAATCCCAGGTGCCTCCTACCCTTCTTCCTTTGACTTCAGAAATAAGTGTTCAACCTTGAACCAATCCCTATTGAATTTTCAACCTTCATCTCCTTTGATATCAATCTTTGAAAATCATAAATAAAATTCGTACCCCTAATTTAATCGAGAGTATTCGTAGGAAACTCCAGTTCCCCTGCGACGTAATTAACTATGAGGGCTTGCGCTCATAGGAGATTTAAAAACTCAGATCAAATTTCTAAAATTAAGTTTTTGAAACCTCAATTAATTATGTTTGGGAAATTCAAACTTAACGATCATCACCGTCATTTCCAAATGATTGATAATAATTGATATCTTCTTCACTCGGAAGAATATAGCAATTACTATCGAAATGTTGATTATGAAATTAATGATATTTTATCCAAAATTATTGTAGTTAAATATCCGATTGATTGATCATTTTGACCCTCCGGGGTCATATATGGTTCTTTCTCAAATTTGACTACGATAACTAGGATAAATTTTCAATCCTGTAATTTGAACCCATTAGGGAACGATATCTTTACCTCTCGAGATAATATATTGTTTATAATGATGTGTTCGATCTCAAGACTGAAATTTAAGCAATTAATTATTTCCCAAAGAAAATTAAATCTGTTTTAAAACTCCAATATATATTTTTCAATCAAACATGGCCATTTGATAGGGTGAATCCTAAGAGAATAGGGTAGAGTCTAATGCTCTATCTATATTACCTACCCAGGTAGAGACCATGTCTAAGAAATTATGTAATCTCAGAGTTAGTACAACCTTAGTATCATGTACACCTTTAGATGAAATTCTTTTTAACTCTATTAGTGATCATAATAATTAAGGGGTAGAGAATGTAAATGTTATTAGAAGATAAAATAACCCCCATTCGAATACAAATAATCTTATTTGGAGAAACCACAAAATTTTTTATTGGACTAAAAATAATGGTGAAAATAAGTGGAATGCAAATCAATCTAATCTGGGAGGGCCTTGGAATAACCCTCAGTAACCTGTAGTTAATCCCAGACCTTATTATCCCCATGCTTTAAGCAAAATAATCATTTCAAGTATAGGAAGACACCTTAGGAGGATTTAGAGCTTCAAATGGCGAATCAATTGAGGAGTAAGGCAACTACCATTAAAAATATAGAGATTCAAATTTAGTAGCTTATTTGTGTAATTAATAAAAAATCTTATGGTGCCCTTCCTAGTATTAATTTGAAAATTTTATGGAGCATTATAAATTCATTCATTTAAGAAGTGGAATGGAATTAGGAGACCCCCATAAGGCTAAAGATCATACTCAAGAGTAAAGTGTGGTAAGAAAGCCCTTAATGACTTACCCACTTAAAGAGAAACTTGAACTGGTTATGGAAGATGAAAAACCTATTAGGAAGTTTGTAGAGATACTACCACCACATTTTCCCTAGAGTTTGATTAAGCAAAATTTGGATATGTAATTCTTAAGGTTTTTTGAAGTACTTAAAATTTTAACATTTGACATACCATTCTTAAAAGCTTTAGAGCCGATACCCACCTATATTAAATTTATAAAATTAATCCTCAATAAGAAGAGAAAACTTAGAAAATGTGAGTCAGTAGCATTGCCTGATGAGTGTAGTGCTGACAAAAAGAAGAAACTCTTTGAAAAATTAAAGGATCCTAGTAGTTTTACCATTCAATCAATACTGGGGACAAATTTTATCGAAGAGCATTGTGTGTCATAGGTGATCGTATTAACCTTTTGCCTTTCTCTATTTTTATAAGGTTACATTTAGGAAAAATCTAGCCCACCTTAATCACCCTTCAGCTTGTTGGTCGATAATTTATCTGTCTGAAGGGGGTGGCAAATGATGTTGTTGTTAAGGTGGATAAGTTTATATTCATTTTAGAATTCATTATCTTAGATATGGAGCAGGAAAGGGAGATTCCCATAATCTTAAGGAGACCTTTCCTAGCAATGGATAAAGCTATGATAGATGTCCATAAAGTGCAGCTTACCATGAAAGTACCAGACCAAGAAGTAACTATAGATGTACTTAAGTCTATAAAGTTCCCAAGTGATGGAAATAAGGATTATTTTTGAGTTGATATGGAAGAATATATTATAAAGGATTATAAGGATGATCTTTTAATATATAAAACATTGGATAAATGTTGGAGTGAGGATGAGAATTTTGAGGGGTTAGAAATGTGTGCACATTTCATTTGGGAAACTTTTAGGAAGTTTAAGGAGTGGTATGAGACTTTAGATACCTCATATTTATGTAGAACATTAAGACCATCTATTAAGTAGGTACCTATTATAGAGCTTAGGGCCTTACCTAATCATCTTAGGTATGCCTTTTGTTTTGTACCAACACAACTGCATGTTATTATTTTTGGTAGTTTAGGAGAAGATCAATAAGGCAAGTTGATTAGAGTTTTAGGTGATTATACGAAGGATTTTAGTGGACTACTTTCAAAATCAAAGGAATTAGCCCATCTTTATGTATGCATAATAACTTGATGAAAATTCTTTACCAAAAGTTGCTCCCAAAGATGATTGAACTCATCCAAGAAGTAGTTAAAAAGGATATACTTAAATGGTTAGATGTAGGAATTATCTATCCCATTTGAGATAGTTTTGAGGTGAGTCGTATTAATTGTGTCCCTAATAAGGGTGGCTTAACTGTAGTGTCTAATGAGTATAATGAGCTTATTCCCACTGGGAAAGTAACTAGGTTGAGAATTTATATAGATTATAGGAAGCTGAATAAATTTGTAGGAAAGATAATTTCCCCTCGCCATCTACAAATCAGATGTTAGATAGGTTGGATGGTCATCCTCATTATTATTTCTTAGGAGGGTATTTAGGGTACCAATTAATACCTATAGCACCTGAGAACCAGTATAAGACCACCTTCACAAGTACCTATGAGATATTTTCTTTTAGAGGATGCCTTTTGGATTGTGTAGTGCTCGTGCAACATTTTATCATTATATGATGTCAAATTTTTAATATTTAATTGAGCAAACCATTGAAATATTAATAGATGACTTTCCACCATTTGGCCCTACCATTGATCTTTGCCTTTACCATGTGATTTATGTGCTTAAAGGTGAAATTTTGTAATGGTTGTTAAAACTTTTAAGAATAAGCCTGAGCATAACCAAGAGGGGGGTGAATTAGTTAATTAAAAACTTTTTTAAACAAAAAGAAAATTCCCCCTTTTTAAAATTTTTTTAATTTCTGAAAATAAATAATTTAATCACTAGATACTGAAGAAAATTAGTTTCGTAATAATAAATAATCAGAGATTTTCAACCACACAATTATCAAAAAAAATATGCAAAAAATAAAGTACAAAAAATAAAACCAAGAATAAACATATCAGAGATTTATAGTGGTTCAGTTAACCTGACCTACGTCCACTCCCCGGAGTCACCCACTCTAAATATTACACTAAACCTTTAGTGACTCTCCTTTAGCCACCACTGCTAGGTGGAAAAGTCCTTACAAAATCTCTTCCATCAACCCAGTGCGATAGAGGACTATAATCCTTTTTCTCCCACCAGGAGATGGCAGAGGACCCCAAATCCTTTCACAGGAAGAGAACCTCGAATCTCTTTTCCCTTCCCCAGTGCGATAGAGTAGTCGGGTCCTTTGACATACAAACCTTGACTATGATGGTACTCAAGTGCAAGCTTACCAGAGCAACCATATGAAACCCCCTCCACACTCCCTTGAAACCCACAAGGATTATCTCCTTCTTTAACTCCACCCTTTCCTCTCTCCCTTTCAAGGCTCTCTCTTTAAGTTTTCTCCAGAAGAAATAAGACTCAATGCATGCCAAAGACACTTACAATGTCTTTGGAGAAAACCTAAATAGAGGGCTTTAAAAACCCTTAAAATTCAATTCTAGCCATAAATATCATACAGTACGATCATAGGATCGCCAAATATGATGTGTAAAATTTGAAAAATCCTAACACTTAGTCCTGGTGGCAAAGATCATCCAGTACGATCACAGGATCATCTAGTATAATTTTCATAATTTGACCAGATAGTATTGGACGATCACCAGATAATCCAATATGATTAGTTTAAATTTACACTGATCATCCCGTACGATATTGGGATTATCCTGGACAATTAGGTGAATAATAATGGTATTTCATATTTTACGATTGGGGGTCATCCCATGCATCCTCTCAGTCATCCAATACGATCATCACAGATCATCCTGGACAATCAGATTGAACAAATTAACTATAATTAGTCCCCTAATCACATGATCAATTTATGCATGATTTTCATAGATCATTCAGTATGATGTATATCATTCTGGATGATTAGAACAAAATTTGAATCTTAAAATCTTGCATAAATTATGAGTGGCAGCTATTTTTCTTGATCATAACTGATCGTCTTGTCTGATATATATAGTACAGTATAACTAGTTAGATGAGCTGCTCATATAGTACGATAAACATCATACAGTATAATTAGTTTAAAATTTGAACTTTTGTTTTTGACTCAATCTCACTCCCCTTGAGTGTGTATGTGGATGGTCACCAATCTAGTATACACCCGTACAGGACTTGACTCAAGAAATCAAAAATAAATTAATGAATATTACAAAAAACTTTACATCATAACCTATTATACCCAATCTTAAGCCTTGAATCTTCGTTTGATGGTGCATGGTGTTCCTAAAATGTTAGTACACATACAAATAAATATATATT
The DNA here is from genome assembly GCA_019925795.1 of Dendrobium chrysotoxum. Lineage (NCBI taxonomy): Eukaryota > Viridiplantae > Streptophyta > Magnoliopsida > Asparagales > Orchidaceae > Dendrobium > Dendrobium chrysotoxum. The sequence continues at coordinate 54,079,467 of CM034302.1, forward strand.
GCAAATACAACTAGATATAAGGATGTGAGCCACAGTATTTGTTAACATCAAAAACATAAATTCATGAGCTCAAGTTGCAATAATCTCCTCTGTTTTTTATGATGGCAAACATTATTGGTTAAATTTATAAATTTAAAAATATTTTCTCCTAATCTCCCCCTCATAAAGATAAAAATAATAAAAATAAGGGGAAAATTAAAAAAAAATTTAAATAAAGATAAATAACATTTAGAAACCAAATGCTAATACAAGATGAACGGATGCAACCTAAACACGAATATAATCAGACAAATACATTCTCCCCCTTTGACATTATCAAAGAGAAGAGAAACATAAAAAATATATAGGGAACACACATAACAAACTAAAGATCATACGGACCATGATCAGGTGGAGGTGATGTTTAAAAAGAAACAATTAATTTCATCAAATTTTCTCAAAATGAGAAAGTTACCTCTTAATTTTATTGAAAAGTTAAGTAATAAATGCATTGACAATGCTTAAAGCAAAAAAAGTTAGAGATTCGAGTTTTATTCACCCAAACTCAAACTCCTTATAGATTAAAATCTTTTAAAATGAAAATCTAATTAAGATAATAAATTAGAAAAGGAATTTTAATCTTCTTAATCTTCGTACTTGAAATAATCTAATAGAATATTAATGCAAAAATGATGAATTAGGAATCATGATTTTCAAACTCAAGTGTTAAAGATATCAATTGGCACATGAATTTTTCTAAGATTTAAAGATTTGAAAGAAAGGAGAGCTAACTTTTTGTGGGCTCATTTTGTGTCTCTTTATCAATTTTTGACGCACTCTATGCATCTTTTGATTTTTGATACACTTTGTGTATCTTGTAATTATTTGGTGGATATTGCGCATCTTTTCATTTTGGGCTCATTTTGTGCCTCTTTTCATATTTTGTCAACATGCTTCCTTTTTAAATCTTTAAAGAAGGAGTTCTTTTAGATGTGACATTATCCTCCAAATATAAGAGAAGAAGAACCCACTCTCTTATTTAAAGAAGAGTAAAACACAAAGGAAAACCCAATCCATATGATAGAAACAAGCAACTTGATTAACAAAATTTGAAGTAGATTCATTGACTTGCAGAAAATATCCATATGAGATAATGAAATGTAGGAAGATGAAGTAGATCTCTATTTCTAGGTCCAATTTTTACTTTGAAATAGATTTTGATTCAAAAAGAAGTTTCACCACTAAAGGAGTTAGAGGAAGAAAGATAATTAATAATTTCTCTTCCTTTAACTATTTAGGGAAGTCAATAATCACTTACTAAAAATTTTAAGTAAAAAGGAGGCAAATTTTTCATTTTAAAAAATGTTATTAGACAGAAGTAATTGATACCCTTATGCAAATACGATACAAGATGACATTTCTGTGTGATGATCAGAGAGTGTTCACAAATACATACATTGAAAATACAATAAAAAATTATAAATATAAATATCTTAATATAAAACAAAACAATAAAATAAAATAAAAACATTCACGATGAACAAAAATAAATAAATGAACATTCACGCATGCATTAACTATAACACTGATAAACACAAAATAAAAACTTTATACCTCATTATATTCCTCCAAGTCTGATGATTCAGAAGCTAGGTCTGCCCATGAGATCTTTTGCTTTTATCATTTGCCCTTATTTCAATTTGCTTCTTTTTACCCTTTTCCTTTGCATGAAGAGTTTTTATATTAGGGCACTGATTTTTCTTATGTCCGGGCTTCCTACACCAAAAATAAATAACATTAGGGGAAATCTTATTATTCTTACCATTATTAGCTTTGTTCCACTTTTGATGATGCTTATGATTCAGTAGACTTTTCAATTTTCTTGTTATTGATGATAACTCTTTGCTCTCATCATCTACTAAGCTGCTTTCATCTATGTCTTCAACTTTTAGCACTATAGTTTCACCTGCATCAAAAATCCTTTGACTCACACTTTGCTCGTAGGCAATGAGTGAGCCAATCAGATTATTAATATAATAAGCATTTAAGTTTTTAATTCACATATAATAGTGACTTTAGTATGAAATTTATCAAGTAGATAGTGTAGAATTTTATTGACTTTTTTAAAGTTTGAAAGTTCTTTACCTAAAGCATGTCATGATGTCATAATTTGAGTAAGCCTAGTATACATGTCTAAGATCGGCTCATAAGGTTTCATGTAAGAAAGTTCATAATCATGCATTAGAATATTCAATTTTGAGTGCTTGACTTCACTAGTACCTTCATATGTAGTGCATAATTTATCCTAAATATCCTTTGCAATAGTACATGTAGAGAATCTCATATAATCTTCAGAATTCAAAGCACAAAAAAATAGTTCAAACATTTAGTATTCAATTGAGCATTGATTTGCTCTATTCTACTCCATTTAGTAAAAGGAATATCAGTTTTGACTCCATCCATATTACATGATAGTACAGAATAACCAGTTTGAATCATATGCCACATTCGATAATCAATTGACTCCAAAAATGTAGACATGCAAAATTTCCAAAAATCTTAAGGAATATTATCAAATAAAGGTGGTCGAGTGATTGAATATCCTTCTGCAGTATAACGAGTACCAAAGTTAGCCATAGATCTTTTTTCAAAAGTTTTCTAAAACTTAATTTATGAATCCCTATCTGATACCAATTGAAAGTTCATAATGGTTGTTAAACCTTTAAGAACAAGCCCGAGGCTAACCAAATGGGGGTGAATTGGATAATTACAAACATTTTTAAACAAAAAGGAAAATCCCCCTTTTAAAAGTTTTTTTAGTATTTGAAAATAAATAATTTAATCACTGGATGCGGAAGCAAATTAGTTTCATAATAACAGAAAATTAAAAATTTTCAACCACATAATTATCACAAAAATTAATGCAAAAAATTAAGTACAAAAAATAAAAATAGGAATAAACACCCAGAGATTTATAGTGGTTCAATCAATCTGACCTACATCCACTCCCCAGAGTAACCCACTCAAGGTATTGCACTAAACCTTTAGTGAGTCGCCTTTACACCCACAACTAAGCAGAGAAGCCCTTAAAAAATCTCTTCCACCAACCCGGTGCGGTAAAGGACAGTAATCCTTTTTCTCCCTCCAGGAGACGGTACAGGACCACAATTCCTTTCACAGAAAGAGAACCTTGAATCGCTTTCACCTTCCCCTATGCAACGGAGTAGCCGGGCCCTTCGACACCAAAGAGATCTTCTTCTTCTCAAAACATCCCTCAAGATAAACCTTGACTATAATGGTACTAAGGTGAAAGCTTACCGGAGCAACCATGTGAAACCCCTTCCACACTCCCTTGAAACCCACAAGGATTTTCTCCCTCTCATACTCCACCCTTTCCTCTCTCCCTTTCAAGGCTCTCTCTTCAAGTTTTCTCAGAAGAAATGAGACTCAATGCATGCCAAAGACACTTACAATGTCTTTGGAGAAAGCTTAAATAGAGGGCTTTGAAAATCCCTAAAAATTCAATTCTGCCAGTAAAGTTTATACAGTACAATCACATGATTGTCCAGTATGATGTGTGGAATTTAGAAATCCCTAGAAACTCAATTCTGTTGGCAAAGCTTGTCTAGTATGATCACAAGATCATCCAATATGATGTGCAGAATTTGACCTAATAGTACTAGATGATCCCCAGATAGTCCAGTACGATCATTTCAAATTTATACTGATTATCCCATATGATATTCGAGGTCATCCTAGATGATTAGATGAATAATTATGGTATGTCATCTTGTACGATCGGGAGTCATCCTATACATCCTCTCACCATCTAGTACGATCATCACTAATCATCCTGGATGATCAGATTGAATTAATTAACCATAATTAGTCCTCTAATCACAGGATCAATTTAGGCATGATTTGTATAGATCATCCAGTACGATGTAAATCATACTGGATGATTAGAACAAAATTTCAATCTTAAAATCTTGCCTAAATTATGAATGGCGATTATTTTTTATGATCATAACTTATCATCCTGTATGATATTTATAGTACAGTATGATTAGTTAGATGAGCTAATCGTATAGTATGATATAAATTATATAGTGCGATTAGTTTAAAATTTAAACTTCTAGTTTGGACTCAATCTCACTCTGCCTGAGTGCGTGTGTACATGGTCACCAAGCTAGCATTCACCGTTACAGGACTTGATTCAAGAAATCAAAAATATATCAATGAATATTACAAAAATCTTTATAAGTTTGTGAGGATTATGAAACCTTGTAGAACTAGCACAAGGCTAACCAAGACAGGGGGGTGAATTGGCGTTTAAAAAATCTTAACCAAAAAGAAAAATCTTTTTTATTTTTATAAATATTTTGAACCTAAACAATCTTAAGCGGAAGCAGATACCAAAATTAGTGATTTCAACCATAGAACAAATCACAGAAAAATGTGAAAATAAAATACGATAAAAGTAATAAGAAAGAGCATACCAAATTTTATAGTGGTTCGGTTAAATTTGACCAACGTCTACTCCACAGAACCACCCATTTCAGGTATTGCACTAGCCAATTAGTGTCTCTCCTTTTTCCCCCACAACAAGGCAATGAAGCCCTTACAAAATCTTTCCACCGACCTAGCGAGGCAGAGAATCTTGAATCCTTTTCCACCCTCATGGTGAAGGCAGATAACCTAAAATCTTTTTACTTCCTCTAGAGTAGGCAGAGAACCTGACAATCCTTTTACTCTCTCCTAGAGTTAGCAGAGAATCTAGACCTGATGCTGATGATCATCTCGAGCCAATAAGGAACCAAGGATGAAGAAGGAAGAAGACGATCGAATCCTTCCTTGGAGCAACCTTTGTGAATCCCCTCACAAACTCCCCCTCATAAGATCCTCTCTCTCTCTCTCTCAATCAAACTCTCCTTCTCCTTCTTTAAGCTCTCTTGGGTTAGAACAGCAGTAAAAGATTTTCTTAGCAGCAATTTAGAGAACATAAATAGGAGGCTTCAAAAATAGCCCTAATTTTCAATTTGGTGGCAAAGTCCGTCTAGGACGATTCAAATATCATCTGTTACGATTAGTATAAAATAGTCCTTTCAGGCAGTATGATCAGCATTTCCCTATACGATTAGTTTAAGTATTTGAACAAATCATTACGTATGTTCTTTTGATCATCCTTAATGATTAGTTCACGAGTGGCTATTAATCGTCCAGTATGATGCCTGATGATTAATTATCATCCCATGCAGTAGACGGATCATCCTATACAAAGTAGAGGTTTCATCCAGGATGATTGGTTAAAAAGTTAAAGTTTTTATTCTATATAATGGGTAATGATTAATTATAGTACTATGCAGTGCTCGGATCATACAGTATGTTATTTTTGATCATCCTGTATGATTTGATTGATCAATTTAACTATAATTAATCCCCTAGTCAAGGGATTATTTAGGCATGAATGTCATGAATCATTCAGGATGATATGAATCATCCTGTACGATAAGAATAAATTTTTATTTACGAAATATTGCCTAAATTGTGTTTTATGGTTGTTTGTTTCAATCTATACTGATCATCCTATATGATATAAATTATTCAGGATGATTAGTTAAATAAACTTAATAATCAGGGATACCTTAATTAGGATTTCTATTTTTAACTAATCATCAAGGATGATTTAGAATCGTCTTATATGATATGATCAAAAAATAAAAAACTCTCTAACTTACTAAATTCCACCCCATGAGTATGTGTGTGCAAGGTCACTTAGCTTCAGGATCCGTCACAGTATATTTGACTCAAGAAAAAGGTAAAAGGTACATTAAAATAGAAATCATAGACTGACTCAATCCTAGTTTACCTGATCTTATGCTGATTGATGTTCCAAGTGAACCTGTGGACCTAAAAGGTTAGTGAGTAGGGCAAACAAAATAGATATGCAAGAATAGTAGAAGTAAAGAAACATTAATATTTGTTATCATAAAAAATATTGTACTTGGGCCCATATTTACAACAATCTTTATAGCATAACCTAGTCTATCCAATCATGAGCCTTAAATCTTCATTGGATGGTGCATGGTGTCCCTAAAATGTTATTACACACACAAAAAAATATACATTACAAATATAAGTAGACATAAGGATGTGTTCCATAGTGTTTCTTATCATCAAAAATATAAACTTGTGAGCTCGAGTTACAACAATCTCTCTCTTTTTGGTGATGGTAAATATTACTGGTCAAATTTGTAAATTTAAAAATATTTTCTTCTAATCTCCCCCTCACTAAGATAATTATATTAAAAATAGGGAAAAATAAAAAAAATTTAAATAAAGACAAAAAAATTTAGAAACTAAATTATAGAAACTAAATATCAATACAAAATGAACAGATGCAACCTAACCATAAATACAACAAGGCAAATACATTCTCCCCCTTTGACACTGTTAAAAAGAAGAGACACAAAAAAAATAATATGAAACACACATAACAAACTAAAGATCATACAGACCCTGATCAGGTGGAGGTGATGGTGATGTTTAAGAAGAATCAATTAATTTCAACAATTTTTCTCAAAATGAGAAAGTTACCGCTTGATTTTATTCAAAAGCTTAGTAAGAAATGCATTGACAATACTTAAAGCCAGAAAGGCTAGAGATTCGAGTTTTATTCACCCTAACTCTAGCTCCTTATAGTTTAAAATCTTTTCAAATTAAAATCTAATTTAGAAAACTCCTTTTTGAGAGTACACAAGTCCTTTAGTATATTCTTATTCCAATAATAAAGGGATTTTAGTGATCTTTTCAGTTTCTTCTGTAGAATTTTAACTTCATTACCAAAATTTGATTTTTCCATGACTTGAGCATAATACTCCAAGCAGCTGGATAGGACTTCCAAACATCTTCAAATTTGATGATTTTGACTTGTGGATGAGGAATCTTCCCAATCTTAAAAATAATTGGACTATGATCAGATGCAACTCTTCCAAGATGCCTAATCATAGCTAATGGAACACACTATAAAGCTATCGAATTGAGTAAACATCTATATAAGCTTTCCCACATTCTTAAAGTTCCTTCCTTGTTAATGCGCCAAGTGAATCTTGGTCCAATGACACCTACATCATGAAAATCATTGTTAGCAATTAAAGATTTCATCTCCATGGGACCATTGGAGAAGATTAATTTTCTTTTGTCCTCCCTTATCATCTCTAGATAGAATACAATTAAAATCACCTCCCATAATGGATGGAATATCATTAGAAAAAAGCTTCTCAAGATTATTCCATAAACCTCTCTTAACATGCAAAACCTTATTCCCATAAACAGTAGCAACATTCCAACTTCCCTTATTAGAAATTTGGATACTACAAAAAATAAATTGAGAAGACTCATCTAACATCAAACACCACCTCCCTCCTTTTCCATTAAATAAGAATACCACCTGACAACCCATCAGCAGGATGATGATAAAAATCCTAACCATCACCAATAATCCTATTCACCTCCCTCCTATCAATACAAGACTACTTGGTTTCAACTAACCCAATAAAGAAAATATTATTATCTCTAACAATCTCTCTAAGATACAGAGAACTCGCCTTTTTTGGCTCCTCTATAATTCCAAAAAATAAAAGAAGAAATTAAATCATTAAAGGTGTTACATCCCTGCTAAACAGATTAACACCCACATCCCTATCTTTTTTCTAGGGATATATTCTATAGGGCCTATTAATTTTAGCTCCTTATTATATTTTTATTTCATAACAAAAGAACTATGACCCTCAAAGCCATCAACCAAACTTACAAAATTTTTACTTCTTTCCAAATCCATATTTTGATTAGAAGTAGGATTAGCTCCATCAACCATAGCAGCCCTCAAATTCTTTACTAAAAGACCTTTAGTAATCTTCAAATTAGCACTAGGATCAATAATAATCTTGGTAATAAAATCTTCAGCAACCTCTGACAATAGATGAAATTTATTAGCATCTATCACTAACTTATCTGAAACATGACCTATAGAACCATACTCACCATAAGAAGTTTTCCTTCCTCAGTAGTACCAAATTATGATAGGACTTCTGAATTTCTTTTAGCTTGATTTAGATTGGTAGACCCATCATAAAGAATAGGTAAATGTTACCCTGCAACCTTCTTGCATACACTAAGTAGATCCTTAGTAACACTTATAACATTCTCTTGTTTACTCAAATCTAATGTATTATCATCACCTTTAGCAGCATCCTTAAAAGCATTGCCATCCATCTTCTTAACTGACTCTCGAGCTGAATCAGTAAATTTCGTTTCTGCACCAAGAATATCTAAAAAGAACTGGGTTTTCTTCTTAAATCTTGTACTGGAATTACCAAATCCGTTTATTTTATCCTTTAAGGGGAAAATAAAAATCATTTTCTCTATGTTTACGTTTTATCTTTAGGGATGAAACAAATGCATTCTATCATAAGATTATAACATGTTGATTAATGACTACAAGTGCTTTGGAGTTCTTTATTACCATGTTTCTTTAAAACCTAAACTAAAGAGCTTAAATAATTAAACTTTATTAATAAAATATAAAGTATTACAAATATTAAAACTTAAAATTAAACTATATCCCTTGGGTATTTAAATAAAAAATTTAAGTTATAGACAACATCAATCATTAATCAACCTAGGCATATCCAAACCACACAACATAGCACACACTTTAGGTTTTTCTTTCAAGGACAACCAATTTTAGTCTAGGCTAGGCCATTGTTATACTTTCTTACACTTTAGTTTGATTAGAAATCTTCCTTGAAAGGTGTCTAATATTACGAGTATTTATTTTTTTTGTATTTTGGGATGTTGCACATGCATTTTTTTGCACATTTAATTATCTACATTTCACCTTACTTTCTTTATTATGTTACACTTGCACCAGTATAGTTAGAGTCAACTTTCTTTTGTAAAGTGTCAGAGTAAATTATAAATTATCATTACAAAAAAGTAAAATGTCAACAAAAAACGTAAGGTGTCTATATAAATGTAAATTGTAAATATAAATGCATTAGTAGATTGAGTTGTAAATGTATAAGAGTTATGAAAATCTTAGTTGTGCTTGCTTATCATCATATACACTTGTAGGACACTAGAAGATATAATCCCACTTCCTTCAAGGGACATTATCTTTTGAAATCTATATAAGATTGAGAGCTAGAGGATATGAAGATTAAATAAGCTACCATATTTATAAAGATTTATGTCATTCTATAGGTGTAAAAATTAAAGCTTATTGTTATTGGTGCTTCACCACCATTCTTTTCATACAGACCCTAGGTTATACTTTTAGTGGTATTTTCTACTTTCCTTATATATTTCTTCATTTATACGATTTTATTCATTCATGATTTGCAGATGTTATATGATTAGGAATTAAATGTTTTTCTTAGTTCCTTTGCAACGTATATTTACTTACTTGGACATATATAATAGTCTTAGGTCATCTTGTTAATTATATTGTAGACCCCAACATTCTTACCTATTCATGAATAGATGCACATTTTTATTTTTCATGCAATATACATAAACTAACACACACAAGCCAATGATAATCAAGGGGTGGCCTAACCGAGGAGGTTGAACCTACTATTCCCTATGGATTTAAGGCCATTATAAAGCTAATTTTTTTTTAAAATGGCCATATTGATAGCATTGGTTGTGTAGTATAGATTACATTAAGTGCATCGCAGAAGATTTAGAGTCTAAGTTAGAACCATTTTAAAGTGCATTAGTTAGGTGTATGACATATTCAAAATTTTTAATTTAGGTTTAAATTAAATCCTTAATTAAAGTTAAACAAGAGCTATCTACCTTGCATGCATTAGACCTAAAAGTATCGTTAGTTGGCTATCTACTTGAAGAAAATGTAAGTCAATATTTTTGTAAACCTCTTATACTACCTTCTACGAGCATTATCTGTGAATTCTCTATAGGTTGTTAAACCTAAGTCAATTGTCCCAAGGCTAACCAAGAGCGGAGGGTAAATTTGTAATTTTAAAATTCTCTTGGAAATTGAGAAAACTAATTAATTAATTTTTATCACAATACCAAATTTTCTAAAAATTAGTTTTTAACCATAGAAAAATAAATGAAAATGCAGTAAATAAAAATACAGTAAAAGGGTAAAGAACAAAAAACTCCAGATTTTATAGTGGTTTGGTCCAATAAGACCTATGTCCACTCCCTGGAGACTCCTTCTCTAGGTATTGCACTGAACACTAGTGTCTCTCCTTTAGCCCCCGTAGGAAGGCAGAGAAGCCCTTATAACAACCTCTCTTTTACTACCCGATGCGGCAGAGAACTGTCATCCTTTTTCACTCTTCTAGTGAAGGCGGAGAACCCACTATCCTTTCTCACCCTCCTAGTTATGGTAGAGTACCAATCATCCTTTCACACCCTCCTAGTGTTGGTAGAGAATCAAGCATCCTTTCACACCCCCCAGGTGTCAGCAGAGTACTGAGCATCCTTTCATATCCTCCAGGTGTTGGTAGAGTACCGGATCTCCTTCTAAAAATCTTCTCTCAATGGCCTCCAAGGAAATATGGAAGAATAATGAAGAATAAATAAAAGATCCCCACTAAGAGATCCTCTCACAAATCCCCCTCATAAGATCTCTCACTCTCCACTCTCTAAACACTCTCCCAAACACACTCCTAAGGCTCACTCAAGAGAAATTTTGAAGTAATGGCAGTCAATTTTTTTGGATCTTTATATGCAAAGGATAAGAAAAATCATCCAAAAACTAAAAATTTTAAGTTTGATAGAATATAATTGTACAGTACGATCATACTTCATATGTATGAATAGTTTAAAAAGTCATGTATGATGTTATACGAACTTCATTTCGTACACTGATCAGCATCTGTATGAATGCTGATCATACAGTACGATCAGTTCAAAAATTAAGACTTTCATCTGTATGAACGTGGATGAACCCAATTTTATATGCTGATCAGTGTCTGTATGAACCCATATCGTATAGTACGATTAGTGCAAAAAAAGGCCTTTCGTCTGTATGAACATGGATGAACCCCATTTTATACTCTGATCGATGTATATACGAACCCATATCGTACAGTACGATCAATTCAAAAAAAAGACCTCTCGTCTGTACTATTATGTAAGAACCCCATTTCATACTCTGATCGGCGTCTGTACAAACCCATATCGTATAGTACAATCAGCTAAAAATTTTTGTGTATTCATATGGGATGAACTGGATGAACCTGATTTCATACTCTGATTAGCGTTCAAGATGAAATCATTTCATGCATTACAAAATGTACTTAAAAATTTTTTTAAGTCATGTTCCAAACAACTCCTTTCTGGTGGGACATTTGTCCTAATCGTCCAGTACAATTTGTAATCGTACAGTACGATTAGTTATAAAAATTATTTTTTGTTTTACTCCCCCAGTGTGTGTATGTGTACGGTTACCCAATTTACAATCACACTCTCTCAAACTCAAGAAAAGTATAAAAAGTACAGACTCTAAAAATAATAAACTCTAATCTAATCTAACTTGAAGTCTTCAACTGACTGGAGTGTGATTTTCCTGAAATATTAGTACACACAAATAACAAAAGTAATATATCTAATATATGTTAGGAGAAATAGTAGTCAATACAATATTATTTTGGAATCATCAAAAACACACATAATAAAAAAATATAGCTATAAAAATAAAGTTGCAACATTATCCCGATTATTTAATAAATTATGAAAGTAAATAAAAATTCAATCCTAATATAAATTGGTAAATCCTAACTATATTATGGGTTTGAGTGTTTCTACATTTTCTTGAATCTCAAACACTATTTATCCTTATCTTATTAACTATATAAAGAAGAGTTTGGGCTTTGAACTTTCCCAATTTTTAGGTAGGTCTAAATTCAATTCCTTGATTAAACTATTAAAATACTGAAGAAGGCTAGTCACAACTTTAATCAAGAGTTTTCTTAAGACATGTCTTGGCATAAAACTAACTATAGTGATTTATCCCTATAGGAACCTAGAACAAAGTAATGCAAAACATTAGATTGCTAGAGCGGGTGAGAAATCTCTAAATATACATTAACATCTTATTCATTATTAAAATCATTTTCAAAATTATAGTTTAATATTATTTTATCTTTTTGGATGAATAGTATATTATTTAATAATGTGTTTGATTATGTAAATAAACTCCTTTTTTGTTATCATATTAGGTGGGGTGCTCTTGACACTTGCACCGCGACCCCCATTAAATAAAATAACATTGTAGTGTTGAAAAATGTTCTCCTCTGTGATGCTTATTGATATAGACCCACTGTTTAATGAATCGATGTGTTTCTTTTCTAGCATATCATGTCCTAGTCAGTTAAAACTATAGTGTTGTAGCACTGTGGTGTCCACATGGCACTCCCTTAGCTTGGCGGCTGTGGAAATTGGCATCGCAGTGTAATGCAGATAGAGACTTAGCTTTGTAGTGCTGACTACTATGGTGCAGTGGCACTGTTAAATAGAGACTGGGCATCACCATGTCCATTTTGGGCACTCCGGCGATGTCAATGATAGTGCTTTAGTGTTATATTGTCTGATGCTATGGCGTTGTATGGTACTTGAAATTTCATGCCTTTCTTATATTTTTCCTGCACAACAAAACTAAAATAACACAGTTTCACTAAAAATTTAACATATAAAATATAACATTATTTATACTCATCAAATCCTCCCCAACTTAAACTCTTGCTTATCGTCAAGCAAATAAAATTTTGTAATTCTGATTAAGTGATTAACTAAAATAAAATGTGACAATCTAAAATTAGTAAAATATAGGATAATACATCATTGTATATAATTAGTAAAAATGAATAAGGTTATACTGTTAATTTGAAAAATTACTAATATTTAAACTAATCAATCATACTAGTTATAGGCCAATTTAAAATTATAAGTTATAGATTTAATCATTAACTTTTAATTATTGAAATGAATAATTGAGTTTTAATGATTAGATATAATGATAGTTAAAATTGTACTTTAACTAGTTCACCATCTCTTATATTAGCTCTCCCATCTTATCCTTTTTTAGTTTATGTGTCAGATTATATTTCCAATCATAAGCTTTCACTGAAACCATTTTTTTAATATACTCATCTTTTTCTATTGATTCTTTTCTTTTTCTTTTTATTTTCTTTGAGAACTATTTTATAGTTCTTTTTTTTTTGTGGAGTACATAATTAATGATTTTGAATATCAGCTTCTATTTTAGACCTTGAAGTAATATTAATGATTTTAATATAAGGAATTAATGAGATTACTAAATTCATCTTCAGGTTAGCTATGCTTTCAAAGTTTAATCTACTCATATCTAATTTTTATTACTAATTATTCATCATACAATTTTAAAAGTTAATTTCATAAAGGTATAGCTTATAATCAAATTAAGATAATAGCTCAAGTGGTTAAATGAGTTAAGTATTAGTTTTTCCAACCTATAAAGTATAAATAAAGTTCATTCAAATTAGGATATAGGATTTTATTATTATCCTTATTCTATATAATTTTTAATTATCATTTTTATAAGGGATAGTTAAATAATCAGAATATCTAAATAATTAGAGGATAATAATAATTTAAGTATGAAGAAAATCTTCAAAATGTAAATAAAACACATAAATAAATACTACAAACACATACTTTCATAAAAATGATAAAAGGCATATAAAATATATATTGAACACAAAACATGACATGAGATTCCAAACAAAACAGGTACTAGCATAACACATATATGGGTTGCCTCCCAGAAGCGCTAAGTTTTAAGTCTTTAACCAAACTATACTAGATTTTCCATTTGGCTAAGGTGGATGATTATTACTCTTCAATTAGGTCCCATTGGTATCACTTTCCTTCCCCTTAAGATTAACTTCAATGTTACTAAGTAAGGATCCTATGGACCTACTACTCACAGAAATTGCAAGCTAACTTAATTGAGTTTCCAAGTTTTTAATTGAAGCAGCTTGGATTTATAATTAAGTTCCCAATTATATGGCCACATCAACTAGTGGTGTCTTTCTAGTTCCACACTGATTTCCTTGATTAAATATTGGAGGATAGGCTGGTCTTGGATTACTATTAGCTTCATTTTGATTATTTCAACTTATTCCCTAGTTATTTTGACTATAATTCCATTAATTTTCACCATTATTATTTGACAAACTAAAATTGGGGTGATTCCTTCAAGCTAGATTATATGTAGTTGAATAAGGATTATTTTATCTTCTAATAAAATATATATTTTTAATTCCTTAGATATCATTCTCCTCTATTAAGCTTTTATCTTCTAAATGTTAAGATGAATAAGAATTTAAGCTTAAAATGCTCAACTTCTTTGGTATTGCTGGAACTTGTTCAATCAAAATGGATAAAGTATCATTTTCATAGACTCCTGCCACAATTTTAGGATTCATCTATTAGCATGCCACTGAAAATTATTTGTTACCATTTTCTCAATTAATTCATAAGCATTCTCAAAAGGCTTTGACATTAAAGAACCTCTAACTGTAGTATCAAGTATGGCATTATGAGATCCTATCAATACACTATAAAAAGTTTCAATTATTAACCAATCAAGTAAGGCATGGTGAGGGTATTTTTAAGCACCTTATTAAATCTCTACCAACTCTCATAAATAGATTCTTTTTCTAAGTGAGTAAAAATAGTAATATTATTTCTAAGTTTCTCTATTTTAGAAGGTGGGAAATACTTTCCTAAAAATTTATGGGCCAACTCATTCCATGTGGTAATAAAGCATGGGGGGTAAAGACTTTAACCATATTTTTGTTATATTTTTTAAAGAAAATTGGAATAATTTAAGTCTGATGACATCATCACTAGCACCATTATACTTAAATGTTGCATAAATTTCTAAGAAATTTGCTAAATATAGGTTAGGATCTTCAATGGGAGTTCCCTCAAACTGAGAATTTTATACCATTGGAATTATTGTTGGTTTTAATTCAATGTTATTAGCTTGGATGACAGGTCTATTTATGCTCTGATGAATTCTATCTATCATAGCATTTGTAAAATCCTTAAGTGGTCTATGATGATCTAAGTATTGAACAGGGTCCTTCATTTTGAAAATTCTTTTTAGCAGTTTTAATTTTAGAAAGGGTTCTCTTAATTTTCAAATCAAAATCTAGCAATGGTTCCTTTCTATGGCTTCTAAGAATACAATCATAATTGTGTAATTAGTAAAATAAAAATAAAAGAATAAAAAAATATAATAGAACTAATTATGCAATTAATTAAATAATATAGTAAAATTTGTAAATAAAATTAATTCTTCCCTGACAAAGGCCCCAAAAACTTGATGGGGGCGATGGAGTAAGCTACAAAATTATAAAAATAATTTATGGCTCTATCAATGCCTAAATATTGTTTTGATTTTCTTTGATATAAAAATTATAAAAACCTATTTAATATATGTAGGCATATATGCTGAATCAGGTAATATATTGATAGAGTAGAGTATCAATGCCAAGAGGAATAATGTTTACATATAAATACTAGTATTATCTACTATAAATAAAATAATTATCCTGCTCAATAAAAAATAAGTTTTGGTGGAGATTCAATCACTTAATTTAAAATTAAAAAAAAATAAATGAAATACTATTTGGATTCAATATTTTGGATTGATGGAATCTAAATATAATATATTTCCTAATGATTCTTTTTTATATTAATGATATTCAGAGCATATGTATCATTGACCGCTCAGTCTAGCGTGAAGAGACAAAGGATAGATAAAACCTTCCAATATAAATACCACTCTAAACTCACATAGTATATCGCCTTATGAAAATCTTAGAAGAGTAAGCAAATTATGTACTGTTAAAACTCTCTCATTACAATTTATTTTAAAATTTTTGGTATATGTCAAGCACTATGCTTATGCTTGCATCATACCAATCAAATACACCTAGTTGTGCCTACTTTCCTATTCTTATACACCATATTACACCTGATAATAACTACACATATAACCATTATGTGAATTATAAGAAGATTTGGTATATTGAAAATATTATTAAATTATTAATGAAAAGAATTCATTGATACTTCATATTCAGTTTACACCATCAATTCAAAACTAAAGAATTTAGCGAGCCATGAAGAACAAGTGAAGCAAATTCATTCTCATTAATTATACAAAAGACAGACAGTACATAAGAAAAAGATATCATTAGATAGGTTCAATGATCTCCTCTACACTCCTCCTTGAACTTACATAACTATTTTCACAAAGATTGGCCAAACCCTCTTATGAAGTGTATTTAGTGCTACCTGAATTCCCTTAGTTGTCAATTCTAAGGAAATTATAAAGAAGAATTATTAAGACTAAAATTAACTAAGTGAGTGAACTCCTTAACTAATATTACAAACAGACTATTTATAGAAAAATATAAAAAATAGAATATGGCACCGTGGCACTCTAAATACTTGCACCGTGGTGCCCGTAAAATGAACTAACACCGTAGCGCTGAAGAATTTTCTCCTCTTCGGCGCTTGCTGACATGGAATGAATCGATGCATCACTTTGTTAGCAGATCGTGTCCTGGTCGGTTACAGCTGCAGCGCTACGACGCTGCTGACAGTTAAGCTCTACGGTGTCCACATGACATTCCTCTCATCTTGGAGACACTGGAAATTGATGTCGCGATGCTGTGCAAATAGAGACAGGTCGTTGCAGCGTTGACTCCTCCGACGCTGCAACGCTGTCATACAGAGACTAGACGTCGATAAGACCATATTGGGCGCTCAGACGGTGTTAATGATGGCATTGCGGTGGTATAGTGTCCGATACTACAGCGTTATATGATACTTAGAATTTCATGTCTTATATATGTTTTTTTTTTTTTTTTTGCATAACACAACTAAAACGACACGGTTTTACTGATAAATTAACATATAAAACATAACATTATTTACACTCATTAAATTTACACCAACAATTAAATAATTCTAAAAAATATTTTAAAGACTTATTTTAATTTAGAATAAATCATACTATTAAACAAATATAAAAAAAAAGAATCAAACTTAATTAATAAAACATATTCAAACAACTTAAAAATATGATTATTTATCTAGGGCGTAGCTTTCCTCCATAGCAGCCAAACATTTCTCGCCTCCTCCGCGTAGGACGATTAGCTATGATTTAAGAAAAAATTTTGCTTTCTCTTAAGTCAGTTTTTACCTTGTTATCTCTCTCTTATAATGGGCTTCGGTAATAATCTTTATTTGATCTTCTACTGTGCTTAGCATTAAAATCGATTGAATTATATACGTTGTTTCGTTAGTAGGGATTGCCTTCGATCGATACCTAATGCTGTTCCTCTTGCTTCATGTGATGTTCTTTTATGAGCTGTTTGATTGATTGAAAAATAGAAGGCAGCGTAAAGGAAATATTTTATATTATTTGAATAAATGTAAAAAAAAATTATTAAATTTTTAGTTTTTTTAAATAATAAATATAATATAAAATTTAAAATTGATGGCAGTAATCTAGGGGCGGCAGGAACTGTTGATGATAATGGACTCCAACATAATGGTAGCTTGGGAGCAGGTGATAACGGCCAGCGACAATATTCATGATCAGCAGTGACGGGAAGTTTACCTCAGAAAGGAATTGCAGATACCGGGTAAGCTTGGTACTTTTACCTATCAGCCATTTATTTATTTTAATTTTTTTACTTTAATTTTTTTTTATTTGCAAGTTGTAGTATTGGAATGGCGAATTCACAGCAATACAATGACACGTTTTGCCCCTTGCAACTTGCTGACGGCGGCGGAGGAGAATGGATGAGCACCATGAGTGGGGCCGCACACGTGTAAGCCACTATAAAATAACAGTAGCACGCGGCTTCGCATCTCAGCCGTTCATTATAGATCTGATAGCTTGGGTTTTTGTCTTTGTCCGTGGGCAGTGTTTTGGAAAGGACATCGGCGTGGGGAGCGATGGCGACATTTTGCAGCTTTCGAGTTTCATTGTAGTTTCCCATAGAACTCGTCCGCTCTATTGAATATTGAAAATTTAATATAAAATAGAAATATTGTCGTTCTGAATTCTAAAACAAAAAACTAATTAATAATGGAAATCCCTGCATGTCGGGGGGATTGTCCGAAATAAAATTTTTTTCTGCGCAGATATTCTCTGGCAAAAAATTTTTTTTTTTGGGAAAATTAAGGGCAGTGCCCGTTCTATTAGAGAATAGAAGAAATTACAGGTGTAAGCCAATAACAGCCAGCTTCAAAAACATGAGACTGTTACAACAAAATTAAAAGCTATACCCCACAACCAAAAAGAAAAGAAAAAACAGAGAGCAAAATTGACAGAAAAAATACTGTCCGGCCAGGACTCAGGAAAGGATAGCATCACAAGACAATAGGTTCCAGAATCCCTTGGTTGCCACGAGGCCGTCCAAAGGACGTATAAATCCTTGGTTGCCTGGTGACCCTCCAAAGGGCTGGAGGCAGGCTTCATCATTGTCCATGGCCCAAAAAAGACCTGCCAAAGAATCTGAGCCAGCCCGATTGGCACAAGCAGAAAGCGTCGAAGACAGCAAAGCCTGAAGCAACAAACAGAAGTACTCCAGACAGATAGGGGCACAGAAGCAGAAACCATCAAGAATGAAAGCCCACAAGAGGAAGCAAAAAAAGAGAGTAAATCCCAAAACTTCATCAATACTTCAGATTCAATTTATCCATAAAGAGCTCACCATTTTTCCAACTAGCAATTTTGAGATATGCAGCTCTAGAGATCTTTTTGGAAAGAGTAACAGCACAGATAGCATTACCTTTAAACCTTCTCGTATTCCTTTCAATCCAAAGGTAGTAAACAATAGAATTTAAGGTAATAAGCAATCCATTTTTAAGAGAACCAGCAATAGAGAGGCCGTGAATGTGATCTAGAGCTTGCAGTAAATTCGGTCTAAGGAAGTAGTTGTGGAATAGAGGAATAGTGTTCAGCAGGATCTGAAAGGAATAATCACATTCAAACAGCAGATGAGATAAAGATTCATTATTTTGATGGCAGAAATTACACTTAATATCCTGAATGTGGATGCCCCTAGGAAGAAGAACCTCAGCAGTTTTCAAACCCCCTCTAAGAGCCAACCAAGAATAAGCCGAAAATCTAATTGAATGTTTTTTATGCCAAACCGAGGGATGCCAGTCGTAAGTGGTGTCATTTGCAAAAAATTCCTCATAAAAATCTTTGAATTTGGCCTTATTTAAATTATCCCACCAGATGTGGATCTTGCTATTAGGATTAATAGTAATGCCATTAATAAAATTCCTAATAAGGGAGTTGACATGAACTGGCATATTCCAGATATTGTTAACCATCCAATCATAAAGGTGAGCATTAGCATTGCAAACAGTAGAATCAGAGAAGTCCGGAAATCTGTCAGTAATAGATTGACCCAAGCACCAGAGATCCCAGTGTATAGCAATAGGACTATTTTGACTAAAAATAAAACTGAATTTATTTTTGGCTAGGCAAGCAGTGTTGCAAATGCTTTTCCAAAAATTTGTGGCAGAGTGGGTAGGAGGCCTCCAGGGAGAAGTGTATCTAACCTTGATCCAATTAGAGAGAGGGTTGGGTCTATTATAGCATCTCAAAATGGTTCCACAGTTGTAAGCATATCTTAAAGCCTGAAATGAGGCAATCCCTAATCCACCTTTAGACAAAGGTTTGGAAGTATTAGACCAAGAGAGTAGATGAAGTTTCCTTGTGTCAGAGCCCCCATAAAAAAGGAAGTTAGAGCATAATTTGCCAATGGCCTTGATGACAGTTTTAGGAATAATCGTGGCTCTAATCCAGTAAGCCACAGTATTGGTGATGGTAAATTTGATAAATTGGAGTCTTCCTGCTAAAGAGAGTAAGTGAGCCTTCCAACCTGAAAGAAGCAAAGTAACTTTTTCCAACAAAGGTGAGAAATCAGAAATTTTAGTTCTACCAATAGATAAAGGAATCCCCAGATAAGAAATTTTGGTGGAGATGTTAGGAATTTGAAGGGTACTTGAAATGTCAGTGGGGGAGGAAACAACAGGTGAAATAAGAGTGGAGCTTTTGAGTAAATTCAAATGCAACCCAGAGAAATTGGAAAAAATTTTGAGGATTTCCATGAGTCGCATGCAGTTGGGGATATCAGCCTTCCCAAACACAAGGAGGTCATCAGCATAAGTTAGGTGAGTGAGGTGATAATTATCATAGCTAAAACCTTCAAACCTTTGAGTTCCAGCAGTATCATCAAGGAGACAAGAAAATACATCCATGATGATACAAAAGAGGTAGGGACTGAGAGGACACCCTTGTCTGATGCCAGAGGAAGAGGAGAAGAATCCCTCAAGAGCCCCATCAATACAAATAGAGAAATGGATGTCATTTATACAAGCTTTAATCCATTGAATAAATAAAGGCGGGAAACCTTTTTGAGCCATTCTAGCAAAAATGAACTTCCTTGAAACCGTGTCAAAAGCTTTCCTAATATCAAACTTAGCACTAAAAAACTTAAGGTTAGAATTCTTTTTGAACAAACTAATGATTTCAGCTGCCAAATTTGTATTGTCAGTAGATAGTCTATTGGAGAGAAAGGCAGTCTGGCTTTGATGAATGATCTCCGGCATAATCGATTTCATACGAGCAGCAAGAATCTTTGCAATGATTTTATGAAAAACATTACATAATGCAATAGGTCTAAAATCTTGGATGTTCTCAACATGTTTATTTTTGGGAATCAATGCTATGGCAGTAGCCTTAGCACCAATTGGGAGATAACACTTTGTGAAAAAAGATTTGACAGCCTTACAAACCAAAGGACCAGTGATAGTCCAAGTTCTCTTATAGAAATCGAAAGAGAATCCGTCCGGTCCAGGAGCAGAATTGGAGCAGCCGGACAAAACAGCAGCATGAATTTCCACATTAGTAACAGGCAAAATAAGGGAAGGAATGGCCGTAGGAGATATAGTGTTTCCCGTAGGAATAAGGTCTATGTTTGTAAGCAACGGGTTAGGAGAATTGTACAAATCCTTGAAATGGTGGATAGTGTTTTGGATATTATCCTCGTAGGAGTTGTCAGAACCAAGGATGGAAGCTGATAGGGAGCATCTATTAAAGGATTTCCGCTTACGAAGCTTAGAAAATAAGAATTTCAGATCTTCCTCACCATTGGTCAGCCATTTAACTTTCGCTCTCTGGATAGTCAAAGAAGCCCAAATGGAATTGTAGAATGTAAGCTCAGCATTGATGTTCTTAAGTTTATCACACAACAAAGTGTTGAGAGGATCTCGGTTAATCAACAACTGACAATGTTCTTGAATATCAGAAAGCTTTGCACATTTCGAGGCAATGACATTGGAAGAGTCCCAGTCCTTAGTTTTTATGGTTTCTTTCAGCATTTTCAGTTTGTTGTATAAGCTAGTAATAGGATTTCCTTGGCTAGGAGTGTCAAAAATATTTGTAAGGATGCTCCAGAAGTCGGGTAATTTGATCCAGTAATTTTTATACATGAATCTGTGCTTAAGGTTCCTTTCAGTGTTCACTCTAATAATGAGAGGTGAATGATCAGAAATAATACTGTTAAGCACCTTATAGTGAGAATTTGGGTAAGCCTCAATCCAAGCTTCATTAACAAGTGCACGGTCCAGTTTCAAATGAATCAGATTGTCTACTCTTTGATTAAACCAAGTAAAGAAATTTCCCGTGGATGGAAGCTCTAAAAGATTGGTGTCAAAGATAAAGGAGTTAAAAGGTTTTAATCTAGAATCCATAATAGGATTTCCACCAGATTTTTCACTTTGAAACTGGCAACAGTTAAAATCACCCACCACCATCCAAGGCAAGGAGCCATTGGGGTTCAGATTCTGCAAGTCATTCCACAACAAAATACGTTCTTCAAAAGAGTTTGAGGCGTAAACAGCAGAAAGAAAGATAGAATGTTGAGAGCCAAAATTGAGAATCCCAGTAATCATCTGATTTGAAGAGAAAGTGGGGGAAAAAGAAATTTTTTCCGAATTCCATTTTACCCAAATCCGTCCCGAGGATGCAAGCTCAAAATTATTGCAACTAAGTTCTTGATCAAAAACTTTGTGAGTAGAGCAAAACCACGGGTCACTGAGATTGGATATCTGAATGCGGTTTTCCAGGATACAGAGAAGG
Source organism: Dendrobium chrysotoxum (assembly GCA_019925795.1). Lineage (NCBI taxonomy): Eukaryota > Viridiplantae > Streptophyta > Magnoliopsida > Asparagales > Orchidaceae > Dendrobium > Dendrobium chrysotoxum. The sequence continues at coordinate 54,101,710 of CM034302.1, forward strand.
TCCAGCCCATGGTCACGGACCAAATTTTTACAGCAGAACACCTTATCAGGGTTGTTGAAACCCCTGATATTCCAAGCCCCTAAAGCCGGAAAGATCATGATTTACTGGTTGGATTTGGGCCTTTCCTGGAGCCCTTACCACGAGTATTTCTGTGGGATTGTGAGCTAGAATTATTAACCCCTTTGGAATGAGACAGATTTGGCTGGAGACTGGCAACCAGAGAGATATTGGTTTGGACATTCTGCAAATTTTTAGAATTATTTTCCTCAAAATAGGGAGAGGAGGAATCTTCAACATCATTCGAGTTCTGTAAAACTTTAAATTTATTGGGTGATATGATGTTATTAGATTCTATAGGAGGAGCTGTTCCTGAGGGGGGAGCAATAGAATCTGTGGAAGAGGTGGTCACAGAAGTGGGGGAGTTGAGGTTTGGAATTATGATGTTAGCTATAATTACCTAGTCGGTGGGGATAGGGGCATCTGGAGTGGAGATCAGTGCAGTCGCAGGAGCTGTATTTTCATTTTGGTTATTAAGGTTTTGATCTGGGATTGTGGTTTGTGTAGGGTTTATTTTAGGGGACAAAATACCTCTCTGGTTGTGGGAAGGGTGCCGTGCTCTAGGACTAGAGCTTCTTCCTCTCTGAGGTAAAGAGGTTGGTATTTTATCAGGATTTGGGTTTAGGGCACAGTTCGAAGAGAGGTGGTTGAGGGATTTGCAGATGGAGCAGAGAGAGGGTCTCCACTCATATTGTATCTTTAGATTAAACAACTTACCCTCAACTAAAATAGGAATAGTATCAGGGTACAGAGCCGAGGCATCAACTTGAACACAAACTCTAGCGTAAGTAAGTCTGGATTTGGAGGCAGTGAGAGCATCAACAGCCAATGGATATCCAATTTTAGTGGCTATTTTAGAAATTCCGACAGGGGTCCAGCAGCATAAAGGAAGATCGTGAATCTTGAACCAGATGGGAACCGAAGTGAACTCCTCACGTTTCGGGGAGAAATGCGAAGACCACTTCTGAAAAATAAATGGTTTACCCAGAATAAACCAAGCTCCTCTAGACCAAACCAGTTCGTAATCCTCAGCGCATGAAAATTTGAACAGGAAAAATCCATCACTAAGGGAGATAAGTTTGAGATTACCTTTGAGCTTCCAGATTTTCTGAACAGCAGTTAGCAAAGTCTCATAGTAAGGTCTTTTACCTAAGGAGTATCCAACAAGCGCCAGATTCCACTCCTCACAAGCAGTCGCTACATCTTCAGTGGGAAAGTTGATAATCTCATCTGGAGTAGGAAGGGGAGAAATGGAAAAATCGCAGGGTTCTGGGGTAACGGAGAGAACGCGGTCCCAGGGTAAAGGAGCCGAGGTCCCAACGGGAGGAGGGAGCGAGGAGGAGCAATTGGGGGGAAATGAAATGTTGTAGGTGGAGGGATCCATGGATCCCTCCAACAGCTTCGGAGAGGAGCCTCAAAAGAGTCGAAATGCCCTATCCCTAGCAGAGCAAAAAATCTCTCACGTTGTTAATTGCTGTCCCTGGCAAAATTTTTGGCTTCAAGGCTGGACAACTTAATAATTCTCATTAATTATATTGAAAGTTTAAATAAAATTTTCTTTCTTTAAATAATTTTTATTATATATATATATATATATATATATATATATATATATATATATATATATATATATATATATATATATATATATATATATATATATATATATATATATGTATATGTATATATACTTTTATACTTTTATGCACCAAAGTTTAATCGGATGAGATAATAAATATTAGTTAAATAAAAAATAATTAATTTGAAACAAGAGTTGCACATTTTTTAGTGTAGATCCAGAATAGAACCGAATGACATAATAAAATTCATTTTGACATTAAACGAGTGTTGTGCATTTTTCGGTGTAGAGCACTGATAGGTTTTTGCAAGCCCCAAGGGGTTGGGTTTTCTTCATCCCCCCATTGTTAGGTTTTCGTATGGATCTTCTTAAATGCTTTTTCCTATGCATTATTCTTGATACATCATCAAAAAATTATCTTGTTCATTCTTTGTTGAGTAGTCGTTCGAGTAAGTCTTGAATGAGCCCCTATAAAGGTTGATGCAAATAAACGAATCTTTTTTTGACATCTTCGAGCTGTATATCCTCGTTTAACTATGGTCATTGAATCAAATGAGACTTTCTTGAATAACTAATTGATTTCTCTTCTTTCAGTCATCCTTTTCCTCCGGTCGATGACCTATGTTGTGTTGAAATCTATATAATCCGATCGATTGCGTAAGGGTTGCGGTAGCAACGGAACCGGGGAAAGCATACAGAAAAGGCAGTTCTTTTTCTATTATATCTTTTCTATTATGTATTATTATATTATTATTTTATTATATTCTAATTATTAGATATTTTAATTATCTTATTCTTAGAATTCTTTCTAATTAGATTAGTTATATTAGTCTTATAGTCTTAGTTTTAGTATTAGTTAGTATTAGTAAAATTTTCTAATTATTAGAAAGCACAAATCTTGATGCAAAATCAAGTTAGAACTTCAAAAATTAAAATTGAGCGTCTCAGAAACACGAACACAACGACACTAAAATCGACCCAATCCGAGCCCAAGTGAGTACAAATCAAAGACTCGAAGCACTTTTGGAAGGATGAAACCACAATTTGGGTTACCAAACGGTCTCCAATCGTGACATGCTTATAGTCGAATCGAGCGGCTCAATGAGACGAATCCAACGAGCCCAAAATCATCAAATTCTGATATCATTAAGATAGTCAAAGATCCATTGAACGGTGCATGATCACAGAAATCAATATTGGCCGTCCATCCGAACCACTCCCAATTTACCCTTGATCTTCCACTTATTTATAAGTCATGCCACTCAAGAATTCTATAAATAGAACATCATTTCCTCTTGAAAATGGGGATTGAAGCCAAGAGAGAAGAAGGAAGAAAAGGAAGAAAGCTCTAGCCGCCTAGCTCCTCTTCGACCACTACCGGAGTTTTGTCGCACCATTGTTAGGTGCTGCTGCACCACCGGCGAACCACCAAGGGACGCCGGAGTTCTGTCAAACCACCACCAGACCATCAAAGGATGTCAAAGTTCCACCCGAAGCCGAAGTGCCTCCTTGACATTGAAGCTCCACTATCGAACCACCGCTTGACACCAAAGTGCTGCCAGACCACCACCTGACGTTGGAGTGACACTGGACTATTGCAAAACTTTCAGTTGACACTTGTAATATGTTCATCTTCAAGGATAAGTTAGACCATTGCACTTTACTCAAATTCTAGTGGAATCATCTTCAACTTGGCTAGGTCCCATAGTGTTTTCCCTTTCTCGGGTTTTCTACGTAAAAAATATTTTGTTATCTGTGTATGAACTGGATATATTTGCAATGCTAAGACATAGAATTATAACACTATCACCACGTATATTCTAGCCCATAATAGTGTGGCACCGTCTGTGGGAATGACAGTCCCAAAATATTAATCATTAGTTCAATGGCCAATAGGCATAGCAATCGCCACCAGGGAGCCTCTAGCTCTAACTCTCACTAGTCCAAGAATAAGTCCCTGAATCAGGGACACCAGGCATCAGCCTCTTTTCACCCTAGTACAAAACCCTGCTAGAGAAGGGACATCATAACCATTTATGGATGATCGCATCCAAAAAATAGAGAAATCTTAGAAGGAGATCCTTTAACTCCTGAGAGGGGTCCGACAACCAATGCTAGCAGAGCAGGAGGAGGTTTGTCTTCCTGAAGATCCATCACTGGCCAAACTATTGCAGTGGTCCCCTCAATACCCAATAAAGTCTTAACTGCAGCTAGCAAGGATCTAACACCAAAGAAGTCTCGTGCTGACCACTTTATTACTTTTGATGATACCGATCTAGTCAGAGTTCAGACCCTCATCAGGATCTACTAATAATTAATGCAGAAATTGGTGACCCATGCTTCAACGTCAAAAGGATCTTAGTTGATAATGGGAGCTCGGTGGATGTCCTATTTTACTCCACCTTTTTCAATATAGGCCTGATTAGGGAAAAGCTCCAGCCAGCTATAGGACCACTATATAGGTTTGACAAATGACCCATACAGTTAGAAGGATCAATCAGCCTCCTAGTAGTGCTCGGAGAATTTCCACGACATACTACACATTCAGTCTAATTTATTTTAGTGAAGTCAGAATCTGATTATAATGCCATCTTTGGAAGACCACTCTAGGCGATCTTTGGAATCGTTGCCTCCATCCCACACCTTAAACTAAAGTTTCTCACCATGGCGGGAGTCGGTATAGTGTGTGGAGATCAATAGGTAGCTTAGTCATGCTATCTTAGACTGGCTCAACTACACCCATCAGTTACCCTAAGCATTAAGGATTTTGATCTACGGAACGTAGACATCCCTCAGAAGGCTTCTCCTGTAAAGGATCTTGATTGTGTCTCTCTATCAAATAAGCACCCTACCAGAATGGTGTAGATGGAATCATTACTCTTTGAGGAAGAGAAGGCAAAATACAAAGATTTTTTATATGCAAACTAAGACATCTTTGCATGGAGTCCAGCCGACATGCTAGGAATCAACCCAGAAGTAATCATGCACTCCTTCAAAGTAAATCCAATATGCAATCCTGTTATCCAGAAGAAATGAAATTTTGCACCATATCGCTTGCAAGCTATCGAGAAGGAAGTTGATAAACTCCTGAAAGCCAGATTTATACAGGAAGTGCACTATCCCACCTGGCTAGTGAATGTTTTCATGGTCAACAAAGGCTAGCAAAGCTTGGAGGATATGTGTGGACTACATAGACCTCAATAAAGCTTGCTCGTAAGATAATTTTTTGGTTCCGCATATTGACCAACTGGTTGATGCCACCTCTGGGCACCAAATGCTAAGCTTTATGGATGCTTACTCTGGATACAACCAGATAAGGAAGCAATGACATTTTAGATAGATAAAGGACTATATTGCTATCGTGTCATGCCATTTAGGCTTAAGAATGCTGGGGTCATATATCAGTGCCTTATGAATAAGATATTTAAAGATCTACATACTATAGAAGTATATATGGATGATATGCTAGTCAAAAGTTTTAAAAAATCACAACATATCTTTGACTTGGTAATGCTTCTATCGTCTTCAATCCTATAACATGCACCTCAATCCTTCTAAGTGTGCATTCGAAGTCACCTCAAGAAATTTTTTGGGATTCATGGTTACTAACCGTAGGATCGTGATAAATCCTGAGAATATCAAAGCATGGAGAGATGTGGTACCCTCAAGAAATATCAAGGAAGTCTACTAACATCTAAATGGAAGAATCATAAATCTTTCTCAATTGTTTGGCATGGTCTGGCAATAAATGCCTGCCTTTCTTCAAAATACTGAGAGGAGCCTGTAACTAAGGATTTTAGTGGACAGATAAATGCCAAGAGGCTTTTGAATGACTTCGAAGTTATCTAGCCTTCCCTCCACTACTCTCAAAGTCAGTACCTGGTGACATATTATACATCTATATGGTTGTCTCTTCGCATGCCATAAGTTTAATCTTGGTTCAAGAGGAGAATGCTGTTTAATGCCCTCTTTATTATATTAGTAAGGTACTCTCTAAAATAGAAGTGCGTTACCCATTAGAGGTTAAGACAACCTTGGCATTAGTTTTCTTAGCCAGAAAACTACATCCTTATTTTCAAGCCTATACAATTGGTGTCTATACAAAAATACCCTTGATGAGCATTCTTCAAAAGCCTGAGGCATCTAGAAGATTAATCAAATGGTTAGTAGAACTCATAGAATTCGACATCCATTTTTTTCCTAGACCCGACATCAAATCATAAGTATTAGCAGATTTTGTGGTTAAATGTACCAATCCTACTTCTAATGAACCATTGGCTACTTCTCCTTCCTCCCCGAGCTGGACCATATACGTCGATGGAGCTTCTGGTAGTTCTAGCACTAGTGCTGGAATTCTATTGATCTCTCCATAACAAACTACTCTCAAATATAGACTTCGACAGAAGTTTTCTGCAATAAACAATGTTGCTGAATACGAGGCCCTTATTGCAGGATTAAGGCTAGCAATCGATTATGAAGTTCATAACTTGGTGATTTATACTGATTCACAATTAGTCACCTCTCAAGTGAAAGGGGAGTTTGACGTCCACAACCTACTGTTGGCCTAGTACTGCAACATATCAAAATCACTTTTTTCCCAAATCACCCAGCATCAAATTATCCATGTCCTCCAGGAGTAGAATGCATGAGAAAATGCTCTCTCTAAATTGAATATTTTGATAACTGGTGACATCTTCAAGAGAAAATATATCGAGGATATTTATTTCCCAAGTGCCCAAGGCGCATGGGTTATATAATCAATTGATGAACTGAAGGAAGCTTCCAGGATCAATCCCATTTTATCTTTCTTATAAGATGGCATACTCCCTGAAGATCCAATATCGGTAATGCAACTTTGAAGGTAAGCACCAAACTTCACTATTATTAATGGAGAGTATACAAACAAGCCTTCATGGGGTCGTACCTCAAGTGTCTCCCATCTTTGGAGGTTGATTATGTACTATGAGAGGTTCATTCAAGCATATGCGGAGAGCATCTGGGGGGAAGGATATTAGTCAATAAAATCATGAGGCAGGGATTTTACTGGCCCACAATGAAGTAAGATGCATTGGAGTTTGTACAAAAGTGTAATAATTACCAACTATATGCCAACCTTACCCATTCACCGGCTGTGGAGATCTTGTCTCTATAAAGTCCCTGGCCTTTTGCCTAGTGGGTGATCAACATAATGCGTCCTTTTCCTATAGACACCAGATAATGAAAGTTCATCATCATGGTTGTAGATTATTTCACCAAATTGGTGGAGACGAAACCACTGGCAAAAATTACTGAAGCCAATGCCAAATAATTCTTGTGGAAGAACATAATATGTAGTTTTGGCATCCCAGCTAAAGTTATCACCGATAATGGAACTCAATTCACTAGGAAGATTTTTATGATATTTTATTAAGATCTCTGTATTCAACTAGTTCATACAGCTGTTGCCCATCCTCAGATAAATGGGTAAACTGAGGTCACAAATCGTACTATACTGAAAGGGCTAAAGACACACCTAGGAATGGCTTGGGGGCAATGGGCTGATGAACTCCCGAATTTCCTCTGGGCTTATCATACCAACACCAGAACTCCAATAAGAGAAACTCCATATAATTACTATTTTGGCACAAAATCAATACTTCTCGTAGATATTGGAATTCCAAGTCCTAGAGCTCAAACTTTTGACTTTAACAGTAATAAGGAGAAGCTCTGAAATAATTTAGATCTCCTTTATAAAGTAAGAGATATGGTGATGCTTAAAATTATTGCATATCACCAAAGAGTTGCCCATTATTATAATCAAAGAATGAAATCTCGACATATTTTGATTGGAGACTTAGTTCTATGTAGCATCGTGACAGCAGGAAAAGGTCCTCAATGTAACAAACTCTCCCCCCTCTAGGAGGGTCCTTACTTGGTGGCTGCAATGGTGAAGCCCAAAACTTTCAAGTTGAAGAATGCTAAGGAAAAGATGCTCCCTCAAACTTGGAATATAAAAAATCTCCACAAATATTATCAGTAGAGACTAATAATACTACTTGTCTTCAGTGTTGAGTGTTTTTTATCTCCTATTTTTAAATCATTTGTATCCCTAGGTTATAATAGGGATGTTTACTATTGCTCAGTATTATGAAACTTTATTCGTTTATATTATCTTCTTCTCTGAGAGAAAGTATAGTAATCATTTCACACATACTGTGAACACTAACATTAAGATCCTTGATTTTAAAATTATATAATCTTCATTGCATCTCAATCACTGGATAATCAATCCTAGGGGGATTTGATATGATCACTACCATATATGTTAAAATCATCAAACAATGCTTTTATTAACTACCTTGGAAAGGTTAAACATCCTTGGTGGGTGTCATATAGATCTTCAAATCCTTGATCCAAGAAAGATGTATCTCAATCACTGGATAATTGGTCTTTGGGAGAACCAATTTGACCTCTTTTATACAGGTTAAAAGGCATTAATAGTGTTATAACTAACAACCTCAGATAAGTTAAGTGTTCTAAGATAATATTTTAAAAAAAATCACGTGAGTTGAGTAAAAATATTAAAATATTCTTCACTAGTCAATTTGAGATAAAAGCACTAACAAATCTTTATTAGATTATAAGAGATCACAAATATGGATACAAACATCCTACACATTAAAATTACTAAGAAAAAAAAATGATGCAACCAATGAAAAGAAAAATACTACTGAACATCTATCGACTCACATTACTAGAAAAGGCCTTCCTCAGCTCACTTTTAATCTCAGCTCCATCGAAATCTGAAGAAGGATCCTCAGAAGCCTGGCAAGTAGTTAGCCCATCAATCTTAACTCTGGCCTTGCACTGTACCGATCAAACTCCCTTAAAAAAACCCCAGGTGAAGCCTTCATCCATGCACTGCTGCTCTAGAGCCTTTACCTCTACATCATATATATGCTCGCGAGCCTCCTGAAGGTGATTCTGGATGATGGTCTTGAAGGTTATAGACTTCTTAAAATCTTTAATAACTCTCAAAGATTCTAAGTCAAACAATTCGGCCTCCTTCTCATCTATAAGAGTCTGAGATTTCTTATTTTTAGCTTTAAGTATTGCTACCTTCTCTCTAAAAACCTTTTGATCCTTTATAAGCTGTGTGATCATTGCTTGTGCTTCCACGTTTAATCTAGAGTTGATCTATCTTCTGGTTCTTAAGAGAAGTAGCAGTCATGATGTTGGGTAACTCAGTTCTGTAGTTGGTCAATTCCACTTCTAGCACCTTCACCTCTTCGGTCTTATGGTTGTACTTTCGCTTGTATTCTCCTTAAAGATATTTCACCTTCACAAATTCATCATTCCATTCATTTAAGGTTTGGGTAAGCTCGACTTCAAGCTCCATACGGCATGATAGTTGAAACAAGACAGGATGGTGCATGGATAACGTTCCAATTGATACACAAAAAAAGAAGTGTGAAAAACAAAGGAGAAGCAGCTACTCACCAAGTCATCGGCTTTGCGATATCCGAGGCACTAATATTTTAACACCTCCCCAGGAACATGTAACCTGGAAGGGGAAGAGTCATGGGGAACATGGCTAGTGCTCGTTGAAACTCCCTCTAATTTCTTCTTCTTCAATAGAGCCTGAGGATCGTCACTTTTCCGCTTAGAAGGAGCTTTTGAAGATGGGGCAGGTGGCTCATGAATTTTAGAAGACTTTTTCAACATCTTTGCCTCTAACCTCCCAGCTTTAATTAATAGCCCCACTTTGAATAGAAACTCTTCTTCAATATATTTGGTCAAGTAACGAACCTCGAATAAAAGATGTTTGACGTCAGGGATGTTAAGAATCCTTAGGATGTCTTCTTCTCTGACATATAAAGGGACGGGTAGGTCCTTCATCCTCCCCCATTTCTTTATGAGTCCCCAGTCATTTTTCACATAAAAAAATGCATGGGCCCAACTCTTTAACAGATCCCAGGTACGCATGTTTAACCATTTTGATCAAAATATTATGCGCCCCCATATATCAATAATTAATCGACCCATCTGCGAAAGATACTTGGGTGTCAAAATGGCTTCTCGATCTATGAAGAATGTAATCAGCCCCATTGTCACCAACATATCTCTGTGCAAAAATTGGGCTAAACTTACTCCACACCTTCTAGAGATATTGATCAGCTCAAGAGAAGGAGAAACTACAGCCCAACTCACAAACTAGACTCAGAAATGGTCAGATATCCTGGTGGAGGAACACATGCCTGATCTAACATTTTAGGAACCTTCTCCATGAGGTCATCAGGAAAATGAATTTTTTTGTAAAAGATGATCAGGGAATCGCCAGTAACGATGGACGCGACATCATACGATTTGGCTCCCTTGTTAGACCCCCCTCACCGTCATTCTGGGTAGTAGGATGTGAATCTCCTTTGGTTATCGGGTCTCTCAAAGGATGGTGTTTGCCTGTCATGACCACAATATTGGAAGAGACAAGAAAGAGGAGGAAATTCCTACTTAGTGAGGGGCCCTAGGGCTGAATATGGGATATCAATCTGAACAGAGCTAGGGGAAGGCCTCAACTTGAGAAAGAAGAGAAGAGAGGGGGAGATGCAAATTTTCATACTCCAAAGTGGGGTATTTATAGTTGCATGAGGGAAGATAAAGAGTCTCTCTAGAAATTTCTATAAAAATTTAAATATAATTTTTGGAATTTTAAGAGACAAAAATAAATTATCTTCATAAACATATGTTAGAATTTAAAAGGTCATTTGAGAATTGTTTCAATTTTTTAAATTTTTAAGAGAATTTTAGAAGAAAGAAATCATTTATTTTAAAAAAAATTATGAATACAGCCGCCTTAATTAATCGAGGCTATGGGGAGGCCAAAGGCAAACCAAATAAAAAAAATGTGTTATATTAAACATTATTAACATGTTAAATGTATATTATATAATATAATGGTGGAGATGCGGGGTATCAACAGAACTTATGATACCTATTATTATCATATTAACAAGAATATAATAACATATTAAATGTTATATTATTATTATATTATATTATATTAGGTTTTAACAAAAGTTATGATACCTCATATTAAATATTATATTATATTATAACAGAAGTTATAATATAATAAGTATTATAACATGATATTATAATAATAATATAATAAATATCATAACAAAAGTTAGAATATATTTTTAATTCATTATATATTTATTTATAAATTTAATCGATAAAAAATATGGTGTGATTATCCACTGAATATAACATAATACATGTTATAACATATAATTAATAAATATAAAAATATAATTATAATATAAAATAGCTATGGTCTGACTATAGATCTAATAGTCCAATCAACGGCTTGAAAGCAAACCAAGCAATAAAAATAAAAATGTAAAAAGTGTACCAAATCTTGGAAATTGGAGCTATTCGGGACATCTACGCTCAAGATCGGGTTATTCAAGAGTTTCAAATAGCATCAAAAATTCAACAAACTTATAATAGATATTTTCGGACTTCTGAAGCTTCGACGTCAAAAATAGGGAGGCAACTGATACATCATCAAAAAATTATTTTAATCAGGCATAAATCTTGAAGCAAAATCATGATGGAAGCTTCAAAAATTAAAATTGAGGCCATCCAAACTCTGATTTCTGCAAACTTATAGTCAAATTGAGTGTCTCGGAAACATGACCTAACAACACCAAATTTTACCCAATCCGAGCCCAAATGAGTCCAAATCTAAGTCTCGAAGCACTTTTGGAAGGATCAAACCATAATTTGGGTTACCAAATGGCCTCCAATCGTGGCATGCTTATTGTCAAATCTAGAGGCTCAACTAGACAAATCCAACGAGCCCAAAATAATCAAGTTTTGATATCATTAAAATAGTCAAAGGTCCATTCAATGGTGCATGATCGCAGGAATCAAGATTGGCCTTCCATCCGAACCACTCCCAATTTACCCTTGATCTTCCACTTATTTACAATCCATGCCACTCAAGAATTCTATAAATAGAACCCTATTTCCTCTTGAAAAGGGGGATCAAAGCCAAGAGAGAAGAAGGAAGAAAAGGAAGAAAGCTCCAGCCTCCTAGCTCCTCTTTGACCACTACCGGAGTTCAGCCGCACCACTGCCGGACCACCAAGGGATACTAGAGTTCTGTCAAACCACCACCAGACTATAAAAGAACATCAAAGTGCCACCCAAAGCTGGAGTGCCCCCTTGACACTGAAGCGCCACTATCGGACCATCGCTTAAGACCGAAGTGCTGTCGGACCACTACCTGACATTGGAGTGACACTGAACTTTTGCAAAACTTTCAGTCATCTTTAAGGTTGAGTCAGACCATTGCACTTTACTCAAATTCTAGTAGAATCATTTTCAACCAGGCTAACCCTTTGGTTTTTTCCCTTTCCCAGGTTTTCCACATAAAAAGTATTATATTCTCTACGTGTGAGCTGGATATTTATGTAACGCTAAGACATAGATTTATAACTCTATCACAATGCATATTCTATCCCACAACAATTTTGTTAATTTCCCTCCATTGAAATCGGCTGGTCATCCGGGTTCCGCCCTCGGGTTGGATTCATGTGGTCTGAAAGAATGGTAGGGGCCTTTGACTTCTAGTCAATCTATGGCAATGATTATGTTATTTCTTCTATTTTGCCTACAAATAATCTTGCTATCTTCTTGAAAGAATATATTTCAGCTGCTTCTCAAAATTGGGGGCTAACCCTAGTTGGGTATTCTTTAGGCAAAAGGACTTTTTATGAGGCTTTGCATGCTGTTATGTAGAAAGCTTGGAGACTCAAAGGTTTGTTAACTCTTCTTTCCTGAAGTGAGTGTTTCATTTTTTTTTTTTGAGATTTTCTTATCCCGAGGACTTCAATTTAGTTTTAAAGGGGGTCCTTGCTTTTTCTTTGGTAAGCCTTTTGTTTTACAATGTTGGTCTCCTCTTTTTCGTCCTAGACAGGAAGAGTTTGTTTCGATCCCTCTCTAGATCAAAATCTTTGACCTACTCTTGGTTTGCTAGACTTCAGAGGGTTTATCGAAGATTGGTAATTTGATTGGTATACCTATTGTTGTCAATTCTTTAACAACCAAGAAAACTAGGCTTATGTTTGCTATAATTTGTATTTTAGTTAATAAAGATTACCCCCTTCTTGAAGAAGTTAATATTTGAGTTGCTATGAACATTGTAACTCTCAAAGTTGTTTAAGATTGGAAGCCAATTTGATGTTCAGGTTGTGAGTCAATTGTTCATCCTGCTTCTTTGTGTCATTCTAACATGCAATCTAAAACAACTTCTAAACCTGCTAATATTTTGAAAGTTAATAGAGGTATAAGTAGGAGTAGGTATATGGGGAGGGCTTCTTCTTGTCCTGCAAGATCTATCGTTAATAATGTGATTGTTAATTCTTAAGTTCTTAAATATTTGAAGGATTTTAAGGATTTGAAGGATCTTGATGCCCTTCAAGTTTCTCTTGTTATTGATACCATAGAGGTTTCTTCTTTAGCATTGAAAAGTGATATTCCTAATCTGAATTTAACTATAGATTTTCCTTCCGTTCCTATTTCTGTTCCTATTCCTGGTAATATTTTTGTTAATGTTTTTTCTCCTATGTTGGTTAATTATTCTATAGTGTTGGCCGATTCAAATCTGGTTTCTTTCTCAAGAAATTTTATTTTAGATATGGATTTGCATAATTCATTTCAGGTTTTACAAGCTATTGAATTGAGTTCTGCTTAATAGGTTAAATATGTTTCATTAAAGGATCTTAAGGAAAAAGATTATTTAACAAAAAAAGTGATAGATCACACTACTATTGAGTTGCCTCATACTTCAGGTATATCAACTAGAGCTAAAAATGTCAGGATGGTAACTTAATTTTATAATAAATCTTGATGTTATTTCCTACTATTTCATCTTGAAATATTAAAGGTCTTAATAGTATGGAAAAATGTATTTCTTGTAGAGAACTTATTCATAGGCTTGATGTGTATGTTCTTTATATTTTGGTAGCTAAAGTGAATTCTGATTTGGCTAATGATCCCTGGTTTGCTGCTACGCTTAATATTTTTTATCATGAATATAGTTTTAATAATTTTTGTTGTTTTAATCCAGGGAAGATTTGGATGAAATGGAATGCTTCTTGTATTTCTTTTTCTCCTATTTTTATCATCAGTCAACTTATTCATGGCTTCTTAAGGGTTGGTTCTTCCTCATCATTTTTTCATAACTACCATTTCTGCTTATAATTTTTCTAGTGAGAGAGCTACTATTTGGAATGATCGTCTTAACTTAGTTATAAATATTTCTTCTCCTTGGGTTATTTTACGAGATTTTTGTTGTTGTAGATTTGCTACTAAAAAATATGGGAGAAATGGTATCCCTTAGGGCAAATTATGGGGGTCAATTTTATTTTTACTAGTGGTTTGCAATATTTTTCTACTATTTTATTATTTTTCACCTAGTTTAATCAGAGGAATGATTGTCCTATTCACATAAATTTAGATAGAGTTCTAGTGAAAAATATTTTGGTAGATTCTTTTCCTTCTTATTATTTGATTGATAAACCTAATCACTCTGATCATTCTCCTCTTATTCTTTGCAATTATCATATGAGTATTGGGCATCATAGATTTCTTTAAAAAAATTTTAGTGTAAAAATCCAGAATTCTGGATTTTACTTATTAACATTTTTTCTGCTAGTAATAGCGATAGTCCTATTAATGATATGTACTCAAGGTTGCATAAGCTTAGAGATTGTACTAAAAAACAACCTTGGGTTTCTTCTAATGTTGTCTCTACTACTATTGAGAATCTTCAAGCTTAATGATTCTTTGAAAGAGGTTAATTATCTACTCAATCATAATATGTCTCTTTGGACATCTTGGATGGTTCAAAGGTTGAAATCTAAATGGAATTCTTGTGGAGAAGAAGATTTTGGTTTTCTGTATTCTAAAATTTGTTACAAGAATAACATGATTTAATTGAGGTTATTTCTACTAATGAGGGGATTTCTTTTGATCTTCACAAGATTACGTATGCTTTTGTACAATATTTTAAGAAATTTTTAATTCTCACAAACTTGTTTTTGCTACTTCTAATGATATTCCTTGTGGAAGAATGGTTCTTGATATGTTTATTCCTTCTCTTATTGCACCTATTACTTATGTGGAAATTAAGCACATTTTTTTGCTCCTTCTTCTCCCCTAAGACCAGATGGTTTTACTTTTGAATTTTTTTAGAATTCTTTTGTTATTGTAGGGCCTTTTTTTTGCAAAGCAGTCTTGCATTATTTCTTGACTAATTTTATGAATAGAGCAGTTAAAGCTTCTGCTATTGCTCTTTTTCCTAAGAGGTCCCTTTCCTCTTAGTTTTTTTATTTTAGGACTATTTCATTATGTATGTTTTTTAATAAAATGGTGGATAAATTTTTAGCTAATAGAATACAAAGTGTTATGCCCATTTTTTTAATAAAATGGCAGAAGCATCAGCATTTTAAATGATATAAGGATAGGTGATAAACCTATTTGTAAATGGCCAACATTTGTCAATATTAGTAATCTTCAAGATCTAACTGTTGACAAATTTTTAATTCCAATTTTTTGTATGACTACTTTGGTGAAGATTTGGTCAAGGTTATAAAGAAAATTCAATTTTTTCCAATCATTTTGAAGATAGAATGGAGTTAATTCATTAGCATTCAGTAAAGTCTATAGCAGCTTTAGCATTTGAAGAGTTCAAGATCTTTGATACTAATAATATTAATTGGTTGAAGAAAATAAAATTGCAACCAAGAATTCCTTTTTATGGTGCAGCCATGGAAAATTTTCTCTTCCTACTAACAGCTGGATTAATCATAGAGATTTGCTAAATTCAAATCTTTGTCCAAGAGATTGTCTTCTTGAGGAAAATATTATTCATATTGTGATTTCATGCAAAAAAAACTGATTGAAGTGTTTGTTGCTCTAAATTAGTGGGGGTTCAAATTCCATCTTTTATTTTAGTTTTGAAAATGTGGAAACAATTTCACTCTTTGTTTATTAAAAATTCAGTTCTGGTCAGAATTTATTGCTCTTTTATCTTCTATTATTGGAAAGACAAAAATGATATCAAGCATGGAAACCTTATTCATCCTCTACATTTATTTCAGCTGAAGTTCTATCACTTTCAAGTAATCCATATCTAAATCCTATTTTTCATAATTGGGGTGCTAATCAGTTGTCATAACTGAATTATAAATTTTGGCATCCTCCACCTCCAAAATGGATTAAAGTAAATGTAAATACTTCTTTACATAGTTCCAACTGTGCAAGAATTGGTGGAGTAATAAGGAATGATAAAGGAAGATTTATATCTACTTTTGGAAAGCAATTATATCATTGGGATGTAGCTCAACCTGAAATCATTCCTATCCTTTCTTTAAAGGATATTCTTGAAGAATGGATGATTGAATCTAAAGGAATTTGGATCGACAGTTATAACATTAATGTTATCATGCTTATTCATAGATCTTTGACTTCTCAATTTTGGCTAGATGCAAATTCTACCTCTTTAGATTTATCTTTTTTATATGACTTTAAGTGTATCATTTTTATTTGTATTTCTAGAGAGGAAAATAAGGTTATGGACTTTTGTGCAACCTATGCCTTAGATGGTAGTTTCTTTTGGGACTTTTTTCATAATAATCTTCCTTCTTTGTCCAGTTCTTTATTAAAGGAGGAATGTGATAGGTTACCTATCATTTAGTTGTAATTTTTCTTTTTGGTAGAAAAATTACTATTTGCATTATTTCTAAAAAAAATAGACAAGCTAGGTTTAAAAAAAAGGATTTTTTCTGATAATATTTTTCTTTTCACTGATTTACTTAGGGATTTTAATTATAAGGCTGCTATGAAGTATTTTTGTTCATAAGGCTTTTGATACGATCTCTAGAGATTTTTTTTATGAAGGTTGGCTCAGAAAGGTTTTCCTATGGTTTTTATCTCTTGGATTAAAGGATGTATTGATGATTTTTTTTTCTATTACTCTTAATGCTGCTTTAAATGGATTTTTTTGCTCATCTTCTAGTCTTCGTTAAGGTTTACCTCTTTCTCTTTATTTGTTTTGCATTATTATGGATGCCTTATCTAATTTGTCTGAAGATAAGTTTAAAGATGTAAATTTTGATGGCATCATTGCTGGAGAGAATTACATTTCTCTTCTTCTCTATGCAGAAGATGTTTTGGTTTTTGTGTAAGGTTTTATTTCTAATACTAGAAGGCTAAAGGAGATTCTAAATTATTTCTCTTGTTGTACCGGTCTTTATTTTAACCATAGTAAAAGTAAGGCTATTCTTTCTAATCTTTCTTCAGATGCTATGAATATTGGTCAGATCTTGAATCTAACTATTTCTATTAATTCTTTGAAATATCTTTGATTGCCTATTTCTTGTGAAAGGCTTTATTCCTTTAATTAGCAACATCTTATGAGTATGGTTTTTGATCTACTTGCTAGTTGGAAAGCTAAAGTTTTTTCTTTTACTGGGAGAAGTTTATTTATTAAATTTACCATTAGTAAAATTTTTTCAAGCTGGATTAGGGGCCTTAATCTTCCTAATTCCTATTATAAATACATTAAAAAGGTTTGTTCTATTTTTCTTTTTTTTTTTGAAGAGGCCTCTATTGAGAAAATTCATTTTAATGCTTGAAAACATGTTTGTAGACTTAAGAATGTTGGAGGTCATGGTATTCCATGATTTGGCATATTCTTAATGGTATTGTTCTTCTTTCTTGATGGGTTAAACACAAATATTTTTTTCTTTGAAAGCATCCTCAAAAAGATTCTATTTTTTGGAAGAATTTATGTTATACTGCTAGTATGATTAAAAGTTAATTGTCCTTCATAATTCTGCCTAACTGTGCTCTTTCACCCTTTTTGAACCCTTGGTGTAATGGAAGAGCTCTTCAAGAAGTAAGTAAATATAATTTGGGAGCCTTTAATAATGATGTTGTGAGTGTTTACTGATGGTTGGAAGATTCCTAAGAACTTAAAGGCTAATTTTTGTGGATATATCTTCTATTCCTATATCCATATTATTTTTTCTTGTGTTTCTTGAAATGAGGTATCTTATCCATCTTTTAAAATGTTTCATGCTACCTTTTATGTTGGTTTAACTAAAGTTCAGTGGTATTCTTTTATTTGGCATTAAAGGTATGCTTTGAGATTTTATTATTTGTCTTGGATGATTATCTTGAAATGTTTGAAAACTGCAAATGTTCTTTGTGAAAGGAATTTGAGTGTGCATCTTAATTGATTTTATGTGCTAAAGCTGAGGATAATTAAACACATCTTTTCTTTGAGTGTGATTTTTTTCTTCAAAATTATTCTGGTTTAGTATGAGGGGTTGAATTTTTTACGCTGAGGCCAAACCTGAATAAGGTTTTTTAATTTATTTTGGCTAATACAAAAGAGAATAATTTAAAGGTTGCTTTATTTCTTACATCTTATCGCTTGATTTATTTTTTATGAAGAGAAAGGAATAATAGAAGATTTACTAGAAAGTTTAATTGTCTTGTTAAGGTGCAAAGGCTTATTAAGAATGTTATTTGGCTAAGATTGCCTCCTAGAGATCTTTTCATATTATTAAGCATTTGGTTCATTAATAGTGTTATGTGATTTTGTTGGACTCTTTTCTAGTTTTGGCTAAGGTGCTGGACTTATTCTAGTTTGTCTATCTTGTGGGGGCTTTCTCTGGAATTTATGGCTCTATTCTATTTTGGAGGTTGGTTATTGGGATGATAATGAATTAGTCTTTTCAATGGTTTCTTGTGGATGGCTAGCTCAGTAACCAGTTTTATTCCCAGATTGTTCATTTGTAGAAACTAGGGATTTTCCATTTTGGGTCCCTGTTGGTTGGTTGACCTCTTTTAGTGGCTTGGTGGATCTCCTTTCTATGACTTGATGTCTTTTTTGTTAATTGCTGTCTTAAGGAAGTTCTTTGTGCTGATTGTCGGCCCTTTTTGATGTAGGAACAGATTTGTGATTGGTTGAAGTTGGGGGACTTAACTTCTCTCTACGAATATTATGATACTTATGTAAGGGTTTGGTTCTCTATTTTGAAGATTCAATTGGCCTTTTGGACTATAGATTCTTATGTCTTGCTAATTCTACTAGTTTATATTGGAGTTTTTTGTTTATATATTTAATCATTGTTCTTTAGGTGATTAGATGGTGTTTTTTCTATTTTCAAGATTATCCTTTGGTTGCCTTGGTTAGTAGTTTTTGTTAGTTTAGCAAAGGTCATATGTTTTTCTTATTTTTCTTACATTTGTTTTGTTTAATATTTTGAAATGGTTTCATTAGAATAATGAAAATTGGGCTTGATTGCCCCTGCTTTTTTGCAGAAAATTATTTCTTTACGTAATAATGATGTAATTATTTGCACAAATATAACAAAAAATTAACAGAAACATTACATGAAGCTTAGCATATCTAGTATAAATAAATCAAATAATTTTAAAGTTAAATACATTCATTTTGTGATTAAGTGCCCTCTTTATGGTTGTAACTTGAATGATAAAATCCAATTCTTTTCAGGACATCTTGGAATTTCTTTCTTTAATAGGCAAAACTAAGAAAGTAAAAGAAAAATTAGATCATTACTCGGATAATTATATAATTATTTTGAAGAAATAAGTAAAATATGTTAATTAATTAAAGATGAGAAGAATATAACCTATAGAAAGAGAAAAAAGTTTCTTATTTTATACTATCTAAAAACATAATGAAATAACATAATATATTAATGATATAGAGATAAAGGTAACAAGTAAAAATCATTTATCTTTTAAAGTTAAATTGTTTAAATTTTTTTATAATAGGCTATAAAAAATGCCCCAAAGGTTGACTCTCCTAGTCCTGCTTCTCAAAAATTTTCTATTCCAAAGGTTTTTATAACATCAAACCCGATTATATCATATTCATCCCATTCATTACCATTATCACCTTCATTGACAAATAAGAAACATAAAATAAGACTTCAATTTTGAATTTATCCTACTATTTTTTTACGATATGGTCATGAAAAATTTTTATGATCTAATGTGATGTTACTTGTCACAAGGGAATTGCTTTTACCCTTGTAAAAATAATCAGTCACAACTAAAATGAATTGATGACCCTTCAAAGAAGGAGGGTCAATAGGACCTAACTTTCAAAGGGCTACAGAATTATCATGGGATGTCACACATTTGGTGACTAATGTAAAATTATTGCAATCAGGATCCCTAGTTGATGATTTTGATGATGATAAACATTACTGGTTGAATTGTTGCTTTTCTCAGAAAATGTTTTAGATATTTCTTTTGTCTATGAGTACTAACATTTCAGGTAAGATATACATCACTTAAGACTGTTAAAGACTCAAGATTGGGTAAAATAGGATGTAAAAGAGTCTGTAATCTTATTTTCTTTATTTTTTTACTTCTTAAATTTGGCCACATAAGAGTATACAATTTGGGTGCTATGTACACACATGGGGAGAGAAAAATATTTTTGAAAGTTAAATTTTTTTAACTAAATCATACTGTACAATTTTTAATCGTATTGTACGATTTGTTATCTACAAATATGCTTAACAACTAATCTAAAAAATTAGTTTTTTTGTACTAATCATATTATATGATCTTGATTGTACTGTATGATTTGTTACGATCTCAAAACCCTAGCTGTTAGATAAGTAAGATTTTGAAATTTAATTTTTGAACTAATCATACTATACGAACTCAATTATACTATTCAAATATTTAAAATCTTACTAAAATTAACCCCCATAATTAGTCAAATGAATCATGGTTTAATTAATGATAGCTGATCATAATGTACAATCTTGATCATACCAAATGATTAGTAGAGCCAAAAATTGGTCATCCTAATGATCATACCAAATAAAATCATGATTTTTGAACTAATCGTATTGCACGATATTTATATCATACAAGATGACCTACTTGAAATGAACTAATTATAATATACGAAGAAAGTAGTACGGGATAATTAGTAGAGATGAATTTCAGTCATCCCAGGAATCATCCCATAAGAATAGAGGAAATTGAACAGATCGTACTGGACGATCTATTAATCATACAATATGATATATTCATAACATTTAAATGATTTGTTTGAACGACTATTCACATCGTACTTAATGGGACTAGTTTTGAAATTATCATATTGTATGAACTTAGATCATACTATATGAACATTGATGGAAAACTTAAATTTTTAGCATTTATTGAAGCTTATTATAAAAGCTATATTTTAAGTTTTCTCTTATGAAGGAAGAGAGGAATGTGTGACTGATGGAGGAACTATGAGAAAGTAGCTTTTGAGACAAAAATTAGGGTTTGTGTGAGGAAGGAGAAGGTGGGCATTAAGCATGAGGAAGAAGTAGTGTGAGGGGATCACATGGTTGCTTTGGGCTAGCTCCACCCTTGCTCCTCCTGTGACCTTAGTGAGTCTTTTAGAAGCTCTTTAGGGAGAGAGGCTGTTTAGTCTTGTCATTGAGGTTTTCTTCCTTTTACAGGAGGGAGAAAAAGTAGCTGAGATTCTATGCCTTCTCCCGGAGGGAGAAAAATGATTTAGGGTCTGTTGCCATCACTGAGAGGGTGACATAGCATCCGACACTCTGCTACATCAAAGGTTTGGTGAGAGTGAGTCTATAAGGGCTTCTCCATAATGCTGAGGGAGTAAAAGGAGAGTCACTTTGTGTTAGTGCAATATTTAGAGTGGAGGGCTCTAAGGAGTGGACGTAGGTCAAGGGTGACCGAACCACTATAAAAATCTCTGGTGTATTTTTTCTTTTCACACTTTTACATTTCCTGCATTTCATTTCCATTCATAACTGCTTGTGAAAAATGTTGATTATTGCTCTGTCATATAGATCAAAATTTCATCATAGTAAAATTTAATATTTTTTATTAAATCTCTCGCTTTTCTAATAAGTTTAGTTTTACTATTTTCAATTAGTAAAACGATTTTCAAAAATATTGTTATTGTTATTTTGAGGTTAAGAAAACTTTTTAAAGCACCAATTAACCTCCCTCTTGGTTAGCATTGGGCTAGTTCCATAAGGTTTAAAAACCTTCACAAACTTTCAATTACTACATTATAAACTTGGCACTGATGACAATGTCTTGCAATATTTATGCTATCATATATCATAGAAGTCCAATAATATCCAAGTCTTCTAATTTTTAGCAATATTTTGGTTTGGGGAGCACCATATAATCAGACATGCACCTCATTTATGATCTTCAGGGCTTCAAATTTTTTTCAATAATGGAGCCATATTTGGTCGAATGATTGGCAATATAGAGTTTCGTTAATAAGGTATTTTATAGATCTTGCTTCTTGATTTGACTGGCAAAGGATTTGTCAGGTGGGAGTTTAATTTCTCATAGGTAATTGATGATAGGCTACCTCCAATGATTTTCTTCATCATTTATTGTAAATGTAGATGAAATCTTAAAAGTCTTTTTATTAATATACTCTAAATTTATACGAGATAATGCCTATCTTTTTTGAACTTCTATAGGAATGAAGTCTTCTTTTGGGCAGCCATTTCTTTTATAAGCTTTGTCATGACATCCACCGTACAATCACTTCCATGAAATTTTATATATAGTTAGAGTAAGAATCTACTCAATAAGGGGTTTCATGTATTGATAATATTTTAGAAGTTTAGGATTCAAAATTTTGTAGATTCTAGCATTCTAGTTGATAACCAAATGAGAATTTCTAAAGGTTTTGATTTCTTTTATTTTCATCAATATGGTAAGTTCCAGACTATAATGATTCACCAAATGAGATAATAAAGAGCACTTTTCTTGCCTTCTTTACTTACTTAAGCTAATAAGGCACCAAATGATTCATCCAAAGTTGTAGTGTATAAGATCTATAGCTTCCCTAAAATTCAGGTCCAATAAATAAAAGGATTGATTAGACATTGCTAAATGATTTAAAAAGCATATTGATTTTTTTAATCCGAGATGAATTTGGAGTTCTTCTTAGCCAAAGTAACAAAATGCCAACATCATTTAGAGAGGTTTCTAATCACTAATCTTTGTTTATAATTTCATAGTGCCTCAATATAAAGCCCAAAAACTTTCTTGAGGCAAAACTAAAAGTACATTTTAAAGGATTTATTTTGAGATAATAATGATGTAACCATTCAAAGATAATTCTTAAATGTTATAGATGATCTTGTTTAAGTTTGATTTTAATGACTAAATCATAAGTGTAACGTTCCACTCGATAGTGAGTTTGTAAAAAATCTTGGTTATGGTTGTTAAGTGGAATTAATATACTTATATCAACTTTGCATTTCAACAAAAAATATATTATTTTAGTTATTTTTGAACAAGAAATACTCAAAATGGTGAAAAATATAAAGTATCATATAGCATTGCAATGCTGGATGAAATAATTTCGCTATATTAAAACCAACTCTACAAAAGCGCCATTTTTGGACATGCAATGCCATCCTCTCTATTTGAGAGCACTACAGAGGAATCATAGGCATTACTACTACATTAATAGCACCACTTTGTTGAAACAATTAGCTTGGCAGTGCCAGGTTATCCAAAAAATGAATGTGATAACACTACACTTCAAAGTGCCCCAACATCGAAAATTCCTGGTGGGCGCCACAACACTAAGATTTTCTGAGTCCCATGGCTTAGCAGTTATAACTTTTTAGAGCCATAACTAACAAAGTGAAAGGATTTGTCTATTCAATTTAGTAACTATTCCGCATCATCAAGTGCCACAGTGGAGAAAATTAGTTAGCACCGAGGTACTTATTAAACTTTAAGTGCCATAGTTCCACCTTGTAAAGCTCCTTGACACTTGAGTCCATTTTTGTGTTTTCATATAAATAGATGTTCCATTTTTAGTATATTTTAGTGTACTTCTCTAGTACTCTTTGAGAGTAAAATCTAAAGAGCTTAGGGAAGTGCAAGATACAATCTCTGAAAGAGTTTAGCCCGTGTTTCAGTAAGAAACTATATAAGTGGAGGAAGAAAGAGTGTAGAAAAGATACTTTCATCCTTCCTGGTGATAAAATTTCATTGCTTCTCTTGTACTTTAATTCATCTATGAATATAACGAAAATGAGTGTGCTGCTATTTCTTTTATGTCTCGCTATATCTCTTATTTTGTATTAATGATGTAAACAATATATTAAGTACTAATATATACTCTTATATTCTAAAGAATTTATGGATATTTTTAATATATCCCATTCTTCATTTATTCCATGCAATGGCCATGTTTGTAATTCAAATTTAGTCTAATGTATAGTCTCTATGAAGGAATAAAAGAATAATCAGGAGTATTGATATAGAATATTGACATGCCTAGACATAGGATGTTTGAATATTCTATGTTCTATGGAGATATTAAAATTGTAAGAGATCAGTAGATATTCTTTTCACCTCTATAAACTTGATAGAGATCTAGGGATGCATATGCTCTGATCCACATCTAAAATTAAGAGTGTCATTAGGAAAAGTATGATATTTACATACATCAATCAAAAATATTTTATTAAAATGGTATAAAATGTTATACTTATTTTTATTCAATGGTAGAAACTCTAAAAATATTATTTTTATTTTAGTATGATAAATTATGCAGTTATAGTAAATAGGTATACTTTTATTGCAAGTAAGCATAACTCTTTCTCATGAATCTAACACTTTACCTCATCACTTTATTACTTGATTCGGCATGTATACTTGCACTTATTTTAAGGGGGTTTCAATTACTGACATATCAAAGAAAACTTAATCATATTTAAATCATGCATGTCACATCAAGCTAAAGTTATATATATAATCAATCACGATATTCTACGTAAGCCTCACTAAATAATGTTTTTAGTGCTATTACTGGGGAAGTAATTTGTATATTATAATTTTAAGAAAATTAGTAAAAAAAGTGCATATTTTGACCTACTTGTATTATGTATCCAATTTTTCTCATTTTTTATGTGTTGTTATTATTTATCATAATTTTATGCTTTATAGATCTAAAAAAGAGCCTTTGTTATTTGCTTTTGAGATAGAAAGGAGCCTTTGAAAAATTTAAAAAACTAGAAAGATTTTAGAGATGTCTTACCCCATGTTAGATCAGGATTACTCTAAACATCTTAGGGAGTATGCTAACCCTATGGAAAATGAATCCATTCGACTATTAATGGACGTGTTGTCCAGGCTAATAATTTTGAATTAAAAGCTGCAATCACTTAGATGGTTAAAAACTCTAAGTTTGGAGAAACTTCTATTGAAGATCTTAATTTACACATAGCTATTACCTAGAAATTTGTACAATATTTAAGTATGAAAGTGTTAGTGATGATGCCATTAGGCTTAGTTATTTTCATTTTCTTTAAGGGATAAATCTAAGATATGGTTGAATTCTTTAACTCCAGGTTCTATGACCACTTGGAACGAGTTGCCTCATATATTTCTCGCTAAGTATTACACATCTACAAAACTACAAAATTTAGAAATGATATCACATCTTTTGTCAAGTTTGATGGAGAATCAATTTATAAAAGATAGGAGATATTTAATAAAATGCTTAGGAAATGCCCTCACTATGCCTTACCCAATTGGTTGGTAATTCATACCTTTTATATTGGATTAGTAGGATCTCTAAGGTTAATCAAAGTTGATATAGCTGGAGAATCTTTAATATCAAAGCCATTTGAGTAAGTATTTGAATGAATAGAGAAAAATGGCTACTAATAATTTTAAGTGGCCTGCTAATAGTGTAAGTCTAAAGATAATAACTAGAGTCTGTGAATCAAACGCTTTGTCAATTCTTACTATATAAGTTGGAGCAATTTCCAAGAAACTAAGCATAATAGGAGTAAATTCAAGATCAAGATCTAGATCATCTATGCTATTAGAAGATTAGGATTTGAATTATAATAAAGATAATAATTTGTAAGGGATTAAAAATGTGAATTTAATCAGAAGATAAAATATTTCCTACTCCAATACATATAATTTAGGTTGGAGGAACCATCCTAATTTTGATTGGTTTAATAATAATGTTAGTGGTAATAATTAATTAAATTCTTATCAAAATAATTAAGGTGGAAATTGGAATAATCCTCAATAACCTATTGTTACTCCTTGACCTTCTTATCCTCTGAGATTTAATTAAAAAAATTAGTTTGGAAATAGAAAATCACCTTTCAAAGAGGTAGTGATTCCATTAGAAATTTAGTTACAAAGTCAAATTGCTTCTATTAAAATTTTGAAAACTCAATTAGGATAGCTTGCAATCTCATTTAGTAGTAGTCCTCTTTGATTATTATCTAGTAATATTGAAGTTAATTCTAAAGAGAAAGAAAAGATCCTAGTGGAAACCACTTGAGGAGTGGTAGTTATGTACCCTAGCCAAATTGATAAATCTAAATAAGTCTGACTGAAGACTATAAACTTAGTGCTTATGGGAGGCAACTCATTTGAATCCAAAGTCATTTAGAGTAGTAGAATGGTTCCCTAAGTGTTAGTTATCCTATAGTTCATGTATCACATGTTATGTGCTTTATTATCATTTGTTTAAGAAGAACGTGTTATTAACTGTAGTTACCATATGTTTGTATTTACATTTGAGCTTATTCTCCTTATGCATAAATCTTGTTATATTGTCTTTAATTAACATTTTTTTTATTATTTATTTAGCCAAAAGAAAAATGATTTTAAAAATTATATAAAATTAAGATAATAATAAAATACTAGGCTATAGTTTGAATGAACATTACATTTTAATTCATTGTTTCAAAAACTTAATAATTGACTAACTTAGATCATTTAAGCTATTGATATATCTTTAATTTATAAGTTATACATTAATACATTGATATTTCAATTGAAATATGAATAATTAAGGCTAAAGAAAAGATATGGTAGCTTAAAATTGAAAATCATGATAACTTAAAATTTGAACTTTTGATCTTATTAAATCCTCATATTAAAAAAGTTAAGATTACATGAGTATAAAAACAAAACTGATATTAAACCATATTAATTATGTAAACCATGAGAATGAAAAGAAATGGAAAAGGCAAAAGTTCTAAAATAAATATTTGGAGAAAAGAAAGAAAAGGCAAAGAGTACATTTAAATATTGGAATCAGGTAAAAGCATAAAGTACAACTGCAATCTTATACTTAAAAGTTATAAAGGTAAAGTAAGAAAACTAGCACAGGAGATGGTGAAAAAATAAACTTTTAATTTTAACTACAAACATATCTAATCTTTAAGATATCTTATTAATTTCAAGATTCAATAGTCAATGTTGTATTTATAGCATATAAATTCAAAATAAATAATGGCAAGGGTGACTGATTAGGATAATTATTAAGGACTTTTTAAATTATAATTATAACATTGTTCATTCCAATATACTTCTAGACTGTGATATATTATACTACATTTTAGTAATTTTAAATTATCAAGATTTACTTGGGTTATTAAATTAATCTAAAGCAAAAGATTTTTTTTATTACTTGAGGACAAGCAAGAGTTTAAGTTGGGGAGAATTTGTTAAGTATAAATTAAATACTATGTATTGAAAGTTCATGAGGGTTGTAAACCCTAAAGAACAAGCCTTAGGCTAACCAAGAGAGGGGTGAATTGGTTATTTTAAAAACTTCTTTAAAAGAAAAAGTGAAAAAGCCCTTATTAAAGCTTCTTCCAAATATCTAAAATGAAATAATTTAATCACGAGATGTAGAAGCAAATTAGTTTCATAATAATAGGAAATCAGATATTTAAATCTCACAATTAATCACAAAAAAATAGAAGGGCAGTAATTAAAATACAGAAATAATAAAAGGAAAGAACACACCAGAATTTTTAGTGGTTCGATCCAACCTGAACTACGTCTACTCCCTAGAACCCTCCATTCTAGATATTGCACTAAACTTTTAGTGACTTTCCTTTAGCCCCTACAGCTAGGCCGAGAAGCCCTCACAAAATCTCTTCCACCAACCTAGTATGGTAGAGGACCGTAATCCTTTGACAAATAGAGAACCTCGAATCCCTTTCACCTTCCCCAGTGCGGCAGAGTAGCCGGGTCCATTGATACCAAAGAGGTCTTCTTCTTCCCAAAACTTCCCTTAATATAAACCTTTATAATGATGGTACTAAGGTGCAATCTTGTCGAAGAAAGCATGTGAAACCCACTCCACACTCTTTGGAAACCACCTTCAAGGATCTTCTCCCTCTCAAACTCCACCCTTTTCTCTCTCCCTTTCAGTGCTCTCTCTTCAAGTTTTCTCCAAGAGAAAAATGGCTCAATGCATGCCAAAAGACACTTATTGAATCTTTTAAGAAAGCTTAAATCGAGGGTTTTAAAAAACCTTAGAAAGTTAATTCCAGCTGAAAGATCATTTTGTACAGTCGCAGGATCATTTAGTATGATGTGTAGAATTTGAAAAACCACAGAAACGCAATTCTGGCGGCAAAGATCATCCAGTATAATCATAGGTTCATCCAGTACGATGTGTAAAATTTGACCTGATAGTACTGAACGATCACAATATAGTATAGTATGATCAGTTCAAATTTGTGTTGATCATCCAGTATGATATTGGGGATTGTCCAGCATGATTAGATAAATAATTATGGTATTTCATCTTGTATGATATGCGATGATTAATTATCATTCTATGACAAATTTGAGTCATATAGTACGATCATCTACGATCATCCTGTATGATCTGATTGAACAAATTATCCATAATTACTCCTCTAATCATAAGATTAATTTAGGCATGATTGTTATAGATCATACAGTACGATTAGAACAAAAAAGAAAATTTTAAATATTTTGCCTAAATTGTGAGTGGCGGCTGAGTTTCTTGATTTCAATAGATCATCCTATACAATATGATTCATACAATACGATTAGTTCAAAATACATGAATTATCAAAGTTAACAATTTAGATGAGTTGATCGTATAGTATGATATAAATTGTACAATATGATTAGTTTAAAATTTAAACTTCTAGTTTTGACTCAATCTCACTCCCCCTGAGTGTGTGTGTGCTTGGTCACCAAGCTAGCATACACCCTTACATGACTTAACTCAAGAAATCAAAAATATATTAATGAATATTATAAAAATATTTACAACTTAACCTATTATACCCAATCTTGAACCTTGAATCTTTATTAGATGGTGCATGGTGTTCTTGAAATGTTAGAACACACACAAACAAATATACATTGCAAATACAAGTAGACATAAGGATGTGAGCCACAATATTTGTTATCATCAAAAACATAAACTCATGAGCTCAAGTTGCAAGATGTATTACATTAAAATTTTAATAAAAAAAAGTTATTTGAGTTATATTTAGATATAATGAAATATAAAGTATCATATTACGCTACGGCATTGGATGAAGCAACATCGTTGTAATGAAGCTCCATTTTTTGATATTGCAGCACCATCCTCTCTATTTGTGAGTGCTATAGTTGCATCATAGGCAGTGTTACTACATTAGTAGCATCACTACATTGAAACATTCATCTTGGTTGTGCTAGGTTTTTAGGAAAATGAATGTCGCAGTGCCACACTTCAAAGCACCCTGACATTAGAAACTCCACATGGAGGTTGTAGCGCATAGATCTCTTGAGCATCATGGAGTAACAATTACAACTTTGTAGATCCATGATTGATATAATGAAAGGATATATCTTTTCAATTAGTAACCATTCCACATCATTAAACTCCACAACAGAGAAAATTAGTTAGCGCTGTGGCACTAGTTTAACTATAAGTGCCATGGTGCCAGCTTTTCAAGCATCATGGTGCTTAAGGCCATTTCTATGTTTTCTTATAAGTAGATATTTAGTTCTATTTGTAAAAGAGTTTAGTCACTTGGCTAAAGATTTGTAAACTTTATTGCACTTCTCTAATACTCTCTAATAGTAAAATCTAAGGAGGCTAGGGACATGTAAGAATATAATTTCATAGATAGTTTTGCCTACATTTGTGAAAGCAATTATATAAGGGGAAGAATGAGTGTAGAAAAGATACTTTGGTCCTACTTGGTGATAAAATTTCATTAATTCTCTTCTACATTAATTCTTCTATTAATATAATGAAAATAAGTTTGCTTTTTATTCCATTTATGCCTGGCTAGATCACTAATTTTGGATTAATGATGTAAAGGGTATATTAAGTACTAATGTATACTCTTGTACTATAAAAAGTTTATAGTTGTTTTAAATATATTTCATTCTTCATTTTATTCTTATAATGACCATCTATATAGTTAAAAATTTCTCTGATGTATTGTCTCGATGTAGGAATGCAAGAACAATCATGAGTATTTAGGTAGAATGTTAGCATGCCTAGACATAATTTTTTTAAATATTCTAGGTTTCTTGGAGATGTTAAAACTATAGGAGTTTAGTTGATATATTTTTTACCCCTATAAGCTCGATAGAGATTTAGGGATACATATGCTCTGATCCACATCTAAAATTAAGAGTTTTATTAAGGAAAAATATGATATTTATGAGCATCAATTTAAAACACTTTATTAAAATTGTATTAACTATTTCACTTATTTTTATTCAGTTCTAGAAGCTCAAGAAACATCATTTTTATTTTGTATAATAACTTATGAAATTATAGTAAATAGTAGTAGTTTTATTGCAAGTAATCATAGCTCTTCCTAATGGGTTCAACACTCTACTTCATCACTTTATTACTTGATTTGGCATGTATACCTATGTATATTTAAGTGGGCCTTAATTACTAGCATATTAAAGAAAACCTAATCTATTTAAATCTTGCATGGATGTCACATTTAACTTTCAGGTAGAATCAATCTGGATAATCTACATAATCCGCACCATATTGATGGACCGTTGGTTGGTTACACCAGCATTTTTATGACCAATGGTATCACATTATAACAAAAAATTCTTATAGGTGTTTTAAATAACGTGTTTCTCTCATCCTATGGAGCTATATTGATTTAGTTATATCTAGACAAATCATTCATGAATTAAAAAATAACATGTATAGAGGAAATAATAATCATGAGTTTTAGTATAGGTAATCAGAACTCATCTTTTGGACATGCTTTGTTTAGATCTCTATAGTCAGTACATACTCAAATTTGACCATTTTTTCTTTCTAACTAGCATAATATCGGCCATCCAAGAGGGTTATTATTCCTCTTAAATAAAATAGCCTCAACCAATTTCTTTACTTTAGAGATGATTTAATATTTAAATTTGAGTGCATGCATTGAGGAACATGCTTAATGGGAATGACATTAGGCCAAATTCCAAGTGTATGAATTACTACTTCAGAGGATAAGCCTGGCATTTCATTATATGACCAAGAAAAGCAATCCATAAACTCAAAAAGCAATTTAATCAAGTTATATAATTCATCCTCACCCAACAAACAGCTAATGAAAGTGGAGTGAAGGTCTTCTCCTATTCTATGATTAATTTCCTTCAGTTCATCAATTATAGATTTAACTTCTTCTTCAAATTTGGAGGTGGATACCTAACTTGAAGCTCATCTAATCATCTTATTTTTTAAAACAAACTTCTTCAAAGACATATTGTTTTCTATAAAGACCTTTTTATATTTAAGATGATTAGTTATCATAAAATAATACTCATCATCATGGAATATTCTAACGGTATCAAAGTCGATACCATCTCTTGAGTTTCATTTATTTTTTATAAGAAAAATGCTTTCAAGTTATCTAGCTTGACCCTTAGCCCATTACCGTAGTGTGAGACCTTTACCAATCATATTTCTTACACATAGAGGGTAACAATCAATGGGTAATTTCATTAAGTTATTAAAATCATCTTTCTGAAGTTTTTATTATATTCCATTCTTGAGGTAGATGGGCAAGGTAAAAACTTTTCAACCTTTCCTTCTTCACTAATAAGACTAAGAGAATCCTTAACTACTAACCTTACAACTCTATCATGTGATAGTGGGGTCAAAGCTAAAGTTTTAATTCTTTGTTCGACCTTTCATACATAGTTGATTCAGATTCATCACTTCTTCATCACTGTCCTGTTCCATAGTAATGTTGAACTTTTGAGGAGGATTTATTTTACTATAGTCAAGAGGAATTCTTACACCATGTAAAATTGAATGTTTATCTAAATTTAGTTCTAATTCAATATACATAGGTTATGTTTTTCTTTAAAATGAAGCATCAACTCGGCCATGTGCTCTTTGAGTCATCCTCCCACCTATTTGAGGGTAACTGTTTGGAATCCTAAAGATCACATTTTCGATGTCATCTTTTCTTTATTTTCCTTTTTCTTTTTCTTTTTCTTTTCCTTTATGTTTCTTTTCCTTTTCTTTTTCTTTTCCTTTTTCCTTCTCTTCTTTTTCCTTATTCTCTTCTCCTCCTTAGTTGCATTTTTATTCTTGGAACATATAATAAATTTCAATGTCCATAATATGCAGCTTCTTCATAAATCATTATTTCTTATTTGTTCTTGATGCATTATGGTAGGGTAGATGGGATCATCCAATAATCGTGAATCTAGGGCCTACCTAAGAGTGCTTTGAATAACATTTATGAATAAATTATGTAGAATTTTGCTTCAATTTTTAACTCCCCATTTCAAATAGTTGGGCAAATGATCCTAAATCATTCTCACCTTTTTTATTGAACTCATATAGGTTCATCTTGTTAGTGCTAAATCTATGCATGTCTACGCTGAGATTGGTGAAAGTCATTATGTTCATCAT
Organism: Dendrobium chrysotoxum; assembly: GCA_019925795.1. NCBI lineage: Eukaryota > Viridiplantae > Streptophyta > Magnoliopsida > Asparagales > Orchidaceae > Dendrobium > Dendrobium chrysotoxum. The sequence goes on from CM034302.1 coordinate 54,134,163, forward strand.
ATTGACTATGCACCTATATAAATAAGGACTCTAGAGAATTTGAAGTTTTCTATATTTATGTAAATATATAGTGGGAGATTATGATCAATAATTTCTTGAAGTAAATTCTCTTCAGAAAAGATTACTCATAGAATTTCCTTAAAGTATATAGCTTCATCTTCTAAGATTAAAGCTGACTGGGCTAGGTAAGTCTCAGGATACAAAAAAGTTTTTATTAGAGACTCACTCAATTCTTTTAAAAGAATGAGGGGTTCATAAATGTTAAGCCTATCTTGTAACATCCTAAGATGAGCAAAAATATTATAATTAACCTTTCAAGTATTAGAATAAGGACCCATTCTACAAGAAGAAGGATTTGATTATTTATATGAGGAGTGAGTTAGATCATTGGATATGACTTGCTTTCCTTTCTCATTAATTTTAAGCCTAAGTGGTAAGAATCTACTGCTACAAAGTTTTATTTCCATGATCTCCTCAGGATAACAAACCATTGTAGGGTCTATACTATCCTTAGGTGATTTTATGTTATTTTCTAATAAGACATTTGAATCTCAAAGGTCTATCATGGAAGGGTTCCCTTGAAAATAAATCTCATTGGCATCACTATCTGACAAGACCTTAGATTCATCCTCCTTATTAGAGATTATGATAAGACAATCATCTTTTATAGAATTTTCATTGATCACAATAAGATTAGAGTTATCATTATGACTACTATTTTTTGTTTTCGTTTATTTTCACTACAAACCATCAAGATGTAAGTAGAAGGATTTTTCATTTCTTCATGACCGTTTATCCTTCGAGGAATAAAGTAAAAGTCATATAAAGTTAATGGATATAGGAATTTCACCCCACTATCCTCCATATGAACACATTTATTTTAAATTATATCTTCCTTATCAAGTTTTACATAACACTTTCTTTTTCAATTTTGTTTACAGCAGCTCCGAAACTACTTAAGAGGGAATCATCCTAACATCCTTCTGTGATGCTTGTAGCTTAATCTCCAAGAATTGCTTATAAATTCTCATTAGTAACTATTGAGAAAGTTGAAAGATTTGTTAATAGCCTTTTTAGAGGTATGGGATAAAGCTAAATCATAACTATCTTCATGTAAATGATGAGAAGTGTGAGAAGGTTTACCCAAAATGGCCCTAATAGACCCCTGATCAAGATCGATAATATACTTTTTTGGTTTGATCACATTTTCTTGCTAAAAGTTTCTTTCTAGCCAGTCTTTGAAGGTAAAATATGTAAATTCTTTGTAGGTTGTTAAACCTAAGGCAATTGTCTCAAAGCTAACCAAGAGGGGGGGGTGAATTGGTAATTTTAAAACTTCTTAGTTTTTTCGAAAATTGATTAATTATTTTAAACACAATAATCAATTTTCTAAAAATAATTTTTCAACCACAGAAAATAAAAGGAAATGTGAAAAATAAAAATGCGATAAAAAGTAAAGAATAGAAGATACCAAATTTTTTAGTGGTTTGGTTCAATAAGACCTGCGTCCACTCCCTGGAGACTCCTTCTCAAGGTATTGCACTAAACACTAGTTACTCTCCTTTTGCCCCCACAGCAAGGCAGAGGAGCCCTTACAAAAACCTCTCTTCTACCAAACCAGTGTTGCAGAGAACCATCATCCTTTTTCACCCTCCTGGTGAAGGCAGAGAACCCACCATCCTTTCTTACCCTCCTAGTAATGGCAAAGTACCAACATCCTTTCACAGCCTCCGGGTGTCGGCAGAGTACCATCTTCCTTTCTCATCCTCCTGGTAATGGTAGAGTATCGAATCTCTTTTAAAAGTCTTCTCTTAAGAGCCTTCATGGTAGTAGGGAAGAACTATGAAGAACAAGTAAGAGATCCTCACTATTGGGCACCTTTATGAATCCCCTCACAAATCCCTCTCATAAGATCTCTCACTTTTCACTCTCAAAACACTCCCAAACACACTCCTAAGGCACACTCAAGAGAAATTTGAAGCAAGGTCAGAGAGATGACTAAGTGTCAATTTTTTGGACTCCTAAATTTGAAGGACAAGAAAAACCATCCATAAAACTAAAAATTTCAAGTTGAATGTACTTGGATTGTACAGTACGATCATACTTAATATGTACGAACAGTTCAAAAAGTGATGTACGATGCTATACGAACCTAATTTCATACTCTGATTAGTGTCTATATGAACTAATATCATAAGTATGATCAGTTCAAAATTGAACCATTCGTCTGTACAATCATGTACGAACTATATTTCATACTCTGATCGGCGTATGTATGAACCCACTTTGTACAATACGATCAGTTCAAATTCTGGTGAATTCATATAGGATGAACGTGTATGTGCCCATTTCGTACTCTGATCGGCATTCAGGATGAACCCATTTCATACAGTACAAACTGTACTTAGGAAGTTTGCCAGTCGTGATTCAATCAACTCAATTCTGGAGGAACACTCAAGACAAATCATCACAGACAATCCATGAATCGTACCATACGATTAGTTTTAAAAATTCAAGTTTTGTCTCACTCCTTCAGTGTGTGTGTGCATGGTTACCCAATTACAATCACACTCTCTCAGACTCAAGAAAAATAAAAAGTACAGTCTTCAATTATAATAAACCCTAATCTAATCTATCTTGAAGTCTTTAATAGTCTGGAGTATGATTTCCCAGAAACGTTAGTACACAGAGACAACAGAAACAATATTTCTAATATATGTTAGGAAAAATAGTGATCAATATAATAAGATTTTGGAATCATCAAAAACACACATGATATAAAAATATAGTTATGAAAACTAAGTTGCAACAAAATAGTCTTCAATGGTGTGGCCTAGCATGCATTGGTAAGGGCAAAAATTATGGTCATCCCATATATTTGCCTATTTCAGCTTCTCGTCCTTCAGTAATTTGAAGTCAATTTTGTTGTGCAGATTTTGAAATTTTTCTTAGTGACTCTCATTTAAAAGATAGCATTTATTTATCCTATCCATGAAAGTTGTTAAGAAAGTATCTCTAAAAGGACAGGAAGATACCTGGAATGGAAAAGGATGATTATTTTCTAACTAATTTTTCACTTCCTGCTTGCCCTTATTAATGGCTGACATGGATGTTAACTTCATCAAAAATGCTTTTGATGGTTTTTCTATTTTTCTTTCTTCAGTCTCATCTTTCACAACGAGCAAACATGAAGCCTATTCTTAAAAATTTTGACAGTGAACCATTTCAAAATTAATGTAATAGGTCTATGGATGTTCTTAAGCAAAACCTCTACTACATGATGTTCTTGTAGTTTGGTTCACATTTCATGGATAGGTTCCTCCATCTCAAAATGTAATCCACTAAAGGCTTACCTGACTTATTCATTCCAACAACTGGATCTCCCATAGTATTGTCATGGTAAGTCTTAGAAAATCTTTTTAAAAGTAAACTTTCCAACTCGCTTAAGGTTCTGACTGACCTGTTGGGTAGACCAACATGCCACTCAAATAAAAAGTAAGAAAGAATGCTAATAAATTGTTAAAAAAAGAGGACATGACTACCTTCAGTTGCAATCCAAGAACCCTAGTATATGATTTCAATGATGACAAATATTACTGATTGAATTGTTACTTTTCTCTATGAATATTTTGGATATTTCTTTTGTTTATGACCACTACCATTGCAGGTAAAATATAAATTACTCAAGGCTATTGGAAGCTCAAGATTGGGTAGAATAGGAATGTCAAATAAATAAATTCTCTACTTTTATCTTTCTTTATTTTCTATTTCATGAGTCTAGCCACATAAGAGTATATACATTTGGGTGCCGTATACACCCACACAGAGGGAGTAAGAAAAATTTAGTTAAATTTTTTTGTACTAATTGTACTATACAACTTACAATCATACTATATGATCTATTAGAGAAATAATGGACTTAACAGCTAATTGAATAAATAGTTTCTATGAACTAATCGAACTGTACAATCTAGATCGTACTGTATGATTCATTACAATCTGTAAACCCTAGCCGCTAGATAAATTAAGTAAGATATTTGAAAAATTGATTTTGAACTAATCGAACTATACGATTCTCTTTGTATTGTACCAAATTTTGAAATCTCACATAAATTAATCTCCATAATTTGTCAATCAAATTATGGTTTAATTAATAATATCAAATCATACTGTATGATCTTGATCATACCGTATGATTGATCAAGATGAAATTTGGTCGTGCCAAAGATCATACCAAATAAAGTAATGATTTTTGAACTAATCGTACTATATGATCTTTATATCGCACTGGACGACCAACTTGAAATTAACTAACCATACTGTATGAAGATAGTAGTACAAGACAATTGATAGAGATGATTTCTAATCATCCCAGGAATCATCCTGTACGAACATAGAGAAAGTAAATAGATCATACTAGATGATATTTGGATCATACTATACGGTGTGGTTGAAAAGCTAAACAATTCGTCTAAACAACAATTTACATCATATTGGATGGGTGTATTTTTTGAACTAATCGTATTATATGAATACCAATCATACTATATGAATAGTGATGACCAACTTGAATTTTTATTATTTCATGAAGCCCAAACCCTAAGCAATGGTTTTAAAATCTCTTTGAAATAAGAAAGGATTATGTGACTGTTGAAGGAAATCTGGAAGTTTTTTCCATTTAACATTTGTTCGAGTCCCGGCAATAGAAAGCTTCTTTTTTGAGAAAAGCCAAGGAAGTTTTCAAAGAGAGAAACTAGTGAGAGAAACTAATGAGAGAAATTCCAAATTTTTAGTGAGAGAAATTTTCCTTCTGTTTTCAAATTTTTTGTCCCACCATACTGGGCGGCCATTTCGCACATGGAGGAGGTGCCGTCTGCTACCGATTTGAGTCACTGAAGATCGTTCGAGCATGTTCCTCCTAACTATTATTTCGACAATCGGCAAACTACTTCGAATAATTATTTTAGCAAGATCAAGATCAATGGTCTATTGGTTATCGAAGAACCTGATGCAGGAGTTATAAAGAAAATTTCACCATTTGCTGGGAAAGGAAAGAAAGTTGTTGAAGAACTCATTTTCAAAATAGCTAAGTCTTTGAAAGAATCTTCATTGTCAAAAAAGACATTCAATTTTGAGGCATCATCATCCTCGAATATGAAACTGTTTGTCAAAGGATTTGGGAATGTGACCAATAAAGAGAGTTCTTTGAAAAAGAATGAAGGATTAAGCATCGTAGATGATTGTGAAAATGCTCAGAAGGTATTTATTGAAGAATCTTTAATAGGGAAATTATTCCTAATGGTGTGAAGGTTACCGATGATAAGGCTAGAAATTCATGGACTAAAAGTCCTAATGTTAAAATTAGCCTTAAAGATAATGAACCATTTTTATCAGACGATGGTGTTGCTATCAAACTACTTGAACCTAATGTTAGATATAATTCTAAAAAGCTTTAATGCTCTATAGTGGTGAAAGTCTTTGGTAGCAATAATCCAGTTCACATGGTTGCTGAGGAATTATGTCGGCAATGGTTCATTTAGGGAAGTTCCATTTAACCATTCTTGGCCTCGGTTGGGTTCTATGTTCATTCCCCTCATCTAAAGCTATGGAGGGAGTATTACCAGGTAGGCGTTGGTTTGTTCATGGACATTTTGTGGGGTTTGATAAGTGGTCACCGAAATTTAATCCTAGTTCTCTAAAGGGATTGACTTCACCTATATGGGTAAGAATGCCTCATCTACCTTTATTTTGTTGGGATGAAATCAATATTTCTCGTATTACTTCTATGGTGGGAACAACATTATTTTTGGATGGCAACATGTTTCAATGGGGATGAAGATAATTTGCTAGAGTTTGCATTCGTGTTGCTCTAGACAAAGAACATCCTTTAGGGGTATGGGTTGAAGGTCTTGAAGGCCAGTTTTTCCAAAGGTTAGAATATGAGAAAATTTCCACTTTTTGCTTCAATTGTGGGAAAATTGGTCACCTAACTAATGGTTGCGGATCTAAGATGAACTCTATAGCTCCTAAAATTTCAAGTAACGATAATTTTGAGGATGTTGCTGATGAAAGAGGGAAGTCTTATGGCCCTTGGATTCATGTCGATTATGGTAAAAGAAGGAAGTTTGGTGTTCCTTATAGAGGTGTTAGAAACAATTTCAAGCAAGCTAAGCCTGCCCCCATTTATGTCAAGAAGGATCAGCATGTTAAGGATACTGATGTTGAATCAGTGATGAAAAATTTTGAAAAATCTGTTTGGCCAGAAATCATTGAAAAAGATCCACTGAATGCTATTCATAAAGAGCAGGTTATATATAAAGAGGTGGAAAATGTTGAGTTGGTTTGTGGTTCTTTTGAAAAGTGTGAGTTAGAGATTGTCAACTCCATGGTTAGTAATGTGGATCCTGAAAGTGCAAAAAGGTTGTTAAACCTATTGGTCACGTCCCTAGGCTAACCAAGAGGGGGGGGGGGGGGGGGGTGAATTGGTTCTTTAAAAATTTGCTCTTGATTTTTTGGAAAAATTTTAAAGCTAATCGTACTGTACGATCTAACTTCATACTGTACGAACAGAAATAATTATGCTTTTCTTCAAACGCAGAAATTCAACCACAAAGAAAATAAAACAGCGGAAAAAGAAAATGCAGGAAATAAACAGTGAACAGAAAACACCAGAATTTATAGTGGTTCGGTCAAACACGACCTACATCCACTCCCTAGAGACTCCTTCTCTAGGTATTGCACTAAAACCAAGTGACTCTCCTTTTGCCCCCACAGCAAGGCGGAGAAGCCTTTATAAACTCTCTTTCACCAACCCCGGTGCGACAGAGAACCTTCGTCCTTTTCACCCTCAAAGTGTGGCAGAGAACCGTCATCCTTTTCACCCTCAAAGTGCGGCAGAAAATCGTCATCCTTTTCACTCTCCAAGTGCGGCAGAGAACTGTCATCCTTTTCACCCTCCAAGTGCGGCAAAGAACCGTCATCCTTTTCACTCTCCAAGTGCGATAGAGAACCGGAATCCTGTCGAATAATGCTCTTGCGGAAGTCTTTAAGGAACTAGGAAGATGCTTGAAGAACAAGTAAAAGAAATCCTCTCAATCGGATAACCTTGTGAATCTCCTCACAAATCTCTCTTGAAAGATCTCTCAAAACTTACTCTCAAACACTCTCCCAATCACTCTCCTTTCACTCCCCAAAAGAATTTTCGTAGAAGGATCTCTCCTTCATTCAGTTTTGTGTCATTTTTATACCTAGGACAGAAAAAACCGTCCAAAAACTGAATTTTCAAGTTAAGTCCATGCCGATCGTCCCGTACGATCGACAATCGTGCTGTACGAATAGTTCAAAAATTTAAACAATCCGTCCTGTATGACTCATCAGACGAATAAGACAGAGCCGTTCGTACAAACAGTTCATCCCGTACAAACCCTTGGATGATCAAGTCAGTAAGCTTCGTCCGATCCATTCATCCCGTACGAAGGCTTGGACGATCAAGTCAGTGAGCTTCGTCTGAACACTTCATCCCGTACGAACGCTTGGACGAATAGAATAGAGAGCTTCGTCCGATCCATTCGTCCCGTACGAACCTCTGGACGAACCCAAATTTGAGCTGTTCATACAGCAAAAACTCATGTACGAATGGTTTTCGTACTGTACGAACATTCCTTAGAAAAATTTTCTTGTCTGATGGGTTCTTCCTGGAGGACATATTCTTCATATCATACTGTATGATATAAATTCGTACTGTACGATCAGTTTAAAACATTTAAACTTTTTATTCCCCCATTGTGTGTATGCACAGTTATCCAACTTATAATTACACTCTCTCAGAGTCAAGAAAAAGAAAAAATTTACAGACTTCATTTACAGTGAACAAGTGAACTTGAAGTCTTCAACAATCTTGAGTGTGAATTTCCTGAAAAATACTTTAGTACACACAGACAAAAACTCAAATATATGTTAGAAGATGAATTAGACAAACAATAAACTTTTGTAATCATCAAAAACATAAACTTAGATTAGAATTCTCATGAATAAAATGATTCACCCAAATCAAACCAATCTCCCCCTTTTTGATGATGGCAAAATAACTCTTATTTGATAATATACAAAAATAGATCTTCTAACATCCACTCAATGTATCCCCTTTAAATAAAAGATCTACACTCCCCCAAAATAACCTAAATCCCTAAAGTTTCCCCAAATAAAAATTGACTTATCCTATCCTTAAAGATATTTGAGGATAGACAAGAGAAGGGAAGAAAAGAGTGTAGGAATGAGCAACAACCTACATACAAACATACAAAGCAGCACATACAAACATACAAGAACATACACATACAAGAACATATAGCACATAACATAAGTCTACAGCATATAACATAAGTCATAAGTCAAACACATAACATAAGTCAAACAATAAAGCTCTCCCCCTTTTGGCAACAGTAAAAAGAGCTCTTAAAGATAGCTGAGAAATGGAATTATGTTAAATGAAGTTGAATTACAATGTTGAAATGAGATGCAAAAACTAAAGACTCAAAAGTGTTAGATTTCAAAGTATGTTAAGGACAAGAAAAGTTGATCTCAAGTAGTAAAGTATTGGACATGTTTAGTAGTCTCAATTTTTGTATAGAAGGAGAGATAACATTATCAAAAATTCTAAGTCTAAAGTGACTATTATTGATTAGTGAAAAAGAGAATAAAAAAAAACTAAAGGAAAGAATATTTGGTGACTTTGCGCATCGTTTGATTTGATGACACACTTTGTGTGTCTTTATACATTTGGCGACATTGCGCATCTTTTCTTATATGGCACTTTTTGTGCATCTTTTCTTATATGGCACTTTTTGTGCATCTTTTCAAGTTTTGCTTTGAATTTAAGATTCTTTCCAATAATATTATCTCTTTAGTCACAAATACAATAATAAACACAAGGATATAGAATGTGAGAATAATGTTAAAACATCAAACATACATAAATTTAGACTAAATAAAACATATCTAAATAAGATTTAAGTAAGATCTCGTAATCCACACCACAATATAACGAAATCTAATAAATTTGAAAATTTAAAGTTATGCATAGTATTTTTTTTATTGTAATATGAACTCAATTAACACTCTAGATCAGTAATCAACTATATTCAAGTGAATTGAAGCAATAAAAAAAAACATACACTAACACAGAAACATTAGAACATTTCATTACTGATAATTTCATAACATACAACCATAGCAAGGTACACGTTAAGTCACATCTCATAAAAAGAACTTGCTAAACATATCCAAAATAAAAGTTCAGAACAACACAAAAACAACTTAAAACATATAAAGAGTTACACAATCACATCCAAGCTAGAAATGAGAGGGACTCTGATCCGGAGGAAGAGGAGGTGGTATACCACCAAACAACGAAAAATAGCTGTTAAGAGTAGCAATATTTGTGTTAACAGCATCAAACTGATCATCCTGTCTCTTCAAATGAGCCTCCATATCATCAAACCTTTGGTCCATTCTATCAAAATGTTGGACCATGTTTTGATAGAAATCCTGTAAAGGTCGAGGTGCAGTTGAGGGTGCACCTGAAGGAGCAGTAGCAAAATGAGGCTCATCATCTGAGCTGTCAGCTATACCCTCTTTCCCAAATAATACTCTAAAAGAAGCATCAGTGAAGTATAGTGGGAGCTCTGAAGGACCAGAAGGATGAACTAGGTTGTATTTTCTCTCTAGGATGTAACAAACAATATGTCCTAAAGCAATATTTTTTTTCCGCTTCACACTAGCCAACCCGATGTCAGACAGATAGTAAATCTAGTCTAAGATCAATTGGGCTTCATCTATAGGCTGACCAGTCATTATAAGAAATGTCGTTGAAGAAAGAAGTGGAGTCATATTAACTCGATCTCCTGCTTTAGGTATTATTGATGTCCTAAGCACATGTTATATTATCCTAGCATTTTGATTCAACATTTCTACCCGAGCGACATGTGTAGGTATGCTTGCACCTCTAAGAACTTGGTTAATTTTCGACCAACAGTTTTCAGGTCTTGTGGAGAAGGTATGTGATCTAGTCCCTTGAGTTCTAAGATGAACATACTCTCCTAGATCCTCCTTAGTTATTACAACCCTTTGTTTAAGGACATAAGAAGAAATGGCTGTATGATCCTCGTTAAAGGTCATGTTGGCCAAGAAAACATGAAACAAGTCCTTATTGAAGGCATAGATCAAGATCAATAGAAAGGAAAATTGTGTCGAGTCAAAGAGGGGCATAACTGCAAAATGGATGTTTTCTTGCAGTAAAATGCGGGAAGGAGTAACCTTAGATGCAGCATACCTAAGGTATGCTTCCTCATTCTCCTCACTAGGGAAGTTTTCATCACACTCCCTTCTAGACACCCGACGCCTAGCCACCCGTGCCCTTTTTCCACTGCCAGACATTTTCTCTCAAGGCTCTAAAGGTTTCTAGATAGATAGTGAAATGAAAGAAAATGACCCGCCTTTATATAGAAAAAATCTGTTATCGTACTGTACGAATCCAGTTCGTACAAGACGATCCTAGATTCGTCCGGGATGACTGAAAATTCATCCGAGATGAACGAAAATAGTCAAAAAGAAATGGTTTTTTATAAACTGCTCGTCCCGAGGCATCCTTTCGTACAGGCTTTTTGACTTCCTGATCGTACAGACGATGACGTGTTCGTCCGGGTTGATCAAAAAATTAAAGGTCGTTCAGGCGACGGTTAGGTTCGTCCCTCACACAAAATGACACATGGATCGTACAGATGAATGACATATTCGTACGTACGATCACCAATAATAACTGCCGCTAACCGTGTTTTCTCCCAAATCGTACAGACGAAGTATGTGTACGATGATGTTATCGTACAGTACGATGACATATCGTACAGTACGAATATAACAGAAAACCAAACACTTCAAAAACTTGCATACCTTTTAACATTCAAATAAAGAACAAACAAAAACATAATTCAGAATTCAAACAAGTAACAAAAATATAATAATGAAAATAAATCAACAAACAAACTAACAAACACAAACACATAGAAATATATTTGCAGAAAATTTCAATTAAGCATTTAGATCTATCACACCTAGCCTTGTCCTCAACATGCTAAATGTGTCAAAGGCTAATGGTTTTGTGAAAATATCTGCAAGCTGATCTTTAGTAGCCACATGATGTAGTTAAATTTCACTTTTCGCTACATGATCTCTTATGAAATGATGCCTTATGTCAATATGCTTGGTTCTAGAATGTTGAATAGGATTCTTTGAAATACAAATGGCACTAGTGTTGTTACAAAATATTGGAATGGTGCCAACTACTAATCCTAAGTCACTTAATTATTGTTTCAACCAAAGCACCTGTGCTACACAACTCCCTAAGGCAATGTACTCTACTTCAGCTGTAAAAAGTGCTACTGAATTTTGTTTTCTACTGGACCAAGATACTAATGAATTTCCAATGAACTGACATGTTCCAGAAGTACTTTTCCTATCCATCCTACAGCCTGCAAAATCTGAATCTAAGTATCCAATTATATCAAAAGAAGTACTGTTCTTAGGATACCAAATTCCTAAATTTTGAGTTCCCAAAAGATATCTTAAGATCCTTTTTACTGCTGTCAAATGTGATTCTTTTAGATCAGCTTGAAATCTAGCACATAAGCAAACACTAAACATAATGTCAGGTCTGCTAACAGTCAAATAAAGCAAAGATCCAATTATTCCTCTAAACTTCTTTTGATCAACAGATTTTCCCTTTTGATCCTTATCTAATAGGACTGAGGAACTCATGGGTGTAGTGACTGGTTTAGCATTGTCCATTTCATACTTTTTGAGGATTTCCTTAACATATTTAGATTGACAAAGAAAAGTCCCTTCTTCATTTTACTTTATGCTAAAGCCAAGAAAATAAGTCAAATCACCCATCAAACTCATTTTGAATTCACTACTCATTATTTTTGAAAATTCATTACATAAAGCTTTATTAGTTGATCCAAAGATGATATCATCCACATATATTTGTACAATGAGTATTTCATTCTCAAATCTTTTCATAAACAGAGTGGTATCCACACTTCCTTTAACAAATGATCAATTTAACAAGAAAGCGCTTAACCTCTCGTTCCATGCTCTAGGTGCCTGTTTTAGTCCATATAATGCCTTTTTCAGTTTGAAAATATGATTAGGATATTTAGAATTTTCAAAACCTGGGGGTTGTTCAACATACACATCCTCTTCTATCACCCCATTTAGAAAGGCACTTTTAACATCCATTTGGTACAATTTAAAATCTTTAAAACAGGAAAAGGCTAACAAAACTCTTATTGCTTCAAGTCTTGCTACAGGGGCAAATGTCTCCTCAAAATCAATTCCTTCAATTTGGTTATACCCCTTAGCTACTAATCTAGCCTTATTTCTAACAATTACTCCTGAATCATTCATCTTGTTTTTGAATACCCACTTAGTCCCAACTACGCTTTGATCTTTTGGCCTTTCAATTAATTCCCAAACATCATTTCTCTTGAATTGATTCAACTCCTCTTGCATGGCCAATATACAAAATTCATCCAAAAGTGCTTGTTCTATGTTTGTGGGTTCTATCATTGAAATAAATGCTGAATGATTCACTTCTTTCCTCAAACCATGCCTAGTCCTAACTCCTTCACTTGGTTCACCTAAAATCAATTCTTTTGGATGACTCCTTACAAATTTTCATTCTCTAGGCAATTGGCTTTCCTCTTCTTTTTCAACCTTATCTTCAACTTTTTGATTTTCAAGCTTTTGATTTATCACCTCAACCTCATCTTCATCCATCTTAGACCCTTTACTATCATAGGATTCATCAAAAACAACATGTGTGGTCTCTTCAACTACCAATGTTCTCTTATTAAAAACTCTATAATATTTTCCAACACTTGAGTATCCTAGAAAGATTCCTTCATCTGATTTTAGATCAAATTTTCCTAGAAGAGTTTTATCATTATTATGAATGAACACTTTACATCCAAAAACATGTAGATGTGAGAGGTTGGGACTTCTACCTTTAAGAAGTTCATAGGTTGTCTTATTCAATTTAGACCTTATGTACACCCTATTCAATACATAACATGCTGTACTAACTGCTTCAGCCCAAAAATATTAAGGAAGTGAATATTCTGCCAATATGGCCCTAGCAGTTTCTACTAATATCCTGTTCTTTCTTTCTACAACTCCATTCTGTTGAGGTGTTCTCGATGCTGAGAAGTTCTGTTCAATTCTAAGAGATTTGCAAAAATCATTAAACATATCATTTTTAAATTCTCCCCCATGATCACTTTGGATACTAACTTTTTTAAAACCAAGTTTTCTCTGAATCCAAGTGGCAAAATCTCTGAACTCATCAAATGATTCACTCTTATGATTCAAAAATCTAATCCAGGTGAATCTAGTATAGTCATCCATAATAACATTCCCAAATCTTTTTCCTCCTAAACTTAAGGTACTAACAGGTCCAAATAAATCCATGTGAAAAATTTCTAGAGGCTTGCTAGTCCTAATTTTCTTGATAGAATTGAATGAGGATCTCACTTGTTTTCCTAGTTCGCATGCATCACAAAAGTGATCTTTAGTAAAATCCAATTTGGGTACACCTCTGACCAGTTGCTTTTGAGTGATTTTCCTAAGATTTCTCATGCTAGCATGACAAAGCCTTCTATGCCACAACCATGATTCATCAGATATAGTTTTCAGACACAAGGTAGTAGATGCTTTAACAGAATTAAAATCTAGCCTGTAAACATTGTTTACCCTTTCACCATTCAAAACAACAGTTCCATTTAGACTAATAACACAACTTGTAGGTAAAAATATAATATGATAGCCCTTATCACATAATTGACTAATACTCAACAGATTGTGTTTCAAGCCTTCAACTAACAGTACATTCTTAATAACAAAATTTTCTGAATTTCTAATTATACCTATACCTACAACTCTCTTGGTGGCATTATCTCCAAGCGTCACTTTGCCTCCATTCTTGGCTTCTAGCGATATAAATTGACTTGTATCTCCGGTCATATGCTTTGAGCACCCGCTGTCCAGGTACCAAATACTCTCACGAGGTCTTCTGTGAGAGCGTTCCTATAAAATGATCAAACGTTAGTCTTGGGAACCCAAACAAGTTTGGGTTCACCTCTTGACAATTTTAAACCAGATGCATGTGTGATATACTGTGTTCTATGCACCTTAGGTCTCCATACTAAATGTGTTCTATACTTTAAAGTACAGGTAGTGGAAATATGTCCTAAACTGCCACAAGAAAAATACTTTATCCCTGGAAAGGGATTCGCCAATCTATTCTTTCTAAAAATCTTATTTTTAGATCTTGAGTCAATGTTCTTGTGATAAGATTCATGAAATTCTTCAAGTTTAGGTGGTATTTTATTCTCCATAAGTGCTTTAATCTGAACATCAAGATAAGCATTAGCACTTTCTAGAATCAAATTATCAATTTTCAAATTATGCTCTCTAGAATCCAATTCATCCATAAAAGTCTTAAAATCATTTTCAAGTTCAGCATTTGGTGATTTTAAAAGATTGTGCTGTTTGTTTAAATCATCATACTCATCCAACAAAGTCATGTGATTACTATCAATTAATGCATGATCTTTTCTGAGGATCTCATAATCTTTTTGCAGCTCTATGTAATCCAAATTTAACTTAGCATGTAGTTTCTTAAGTTTCCTATATGCAAAGTGTATGCGTTCAGAAACTTCAAATAATTCTTCATAGCTTAAATCACGTACCTCATCCTCATCTGAATGGTCAAGATTATCAGCCATTAAGCACAAATTGGTAACTTCCTCTTCTGGTGCTGTTTCTGATGAATCTGAAGCTGAGTCTGCCCAGAAAGCTCGTTGTACTCTCTTTTTACCCCTTCTATCCTTTGATTTCTCCTCGGTCTTCTCCTTGTTAGGATTTCCTTTGAGATTGGGGCACTCTGTCTTGATGTGACCTGGCTTTCTGCACTCATAGCAAATGACTTCATTTGAAGCCTTGACATTCTTCTGGAACGTACCTTTATTCCAATGCTGGCATCTTCTCTGCTTCCTTTTTAGGAAACTTTTAAATTGCCTTGTTATTAGGGTAATATCCTCTTCATCCCCAGGTAGTGATTGATCACTTTCAGAGTCGTCCACCTTTAAAGAAATGTTCTTCTCCTTTCGCTTCTCACCTGCATTAATCTGTCTTTGAGTCACCGATTGCTCATAAGTAATTAGTGATCCAAGAAGATTGTCAATAGAATAAACATTCAAATCTTTAGATTCTGTTATTGCAGTTATCTTTGCATCATATGCAGGAGGTAAACAATGTAATATCTTGTTAACTTTCTCAGCATTTGTTAACTCCCTAACTAAAGCATGCAATGAAGTGGCTATGTGTGTAAAATGAGTGTACATGTCAGAGATTGATTCATTCTATTTCATGCAAAAAAGTTCATAGTCGTGTAAGAGAATGTTCAATCTAGTTTGTTTCACTTCATTCGTACCTTCATATGTGATGCAAAGTCTATCCCAAATTTCCTTTCCTGATTTACAGGTAGACACATGCATGTAATCTTCGGATTTTAAAGCATAAAATAAACTATTCAAACACTTAGCATTTAATTGAGCTAGTTCACGTTCTTCTACAGTCCAGTTTGTAAAAGGTATTTGAATTCTTATCCCTTCTACAATCCTAGTTGGTTCAGTATAACCATCCTGAACTAACATCCACATACGATAATCAAGTGATTGCAGAAAAGTAGACATGCGAGTTTTCCAAAAATTAAAAGGAATATTATCAAATAACGGTGGTCTAGTGATCGAGTATCCTTCCAAAGTATTTCTATTTCCAAAATTAGCCATAATCGAAATTTCAAAAAGTATTTAAAACAGTTATTTTTGAAATTGGCTCTGATACCACTTGAAAGTGCAAATAGGTTGTTAGACCTATTGGTAATGTCCCTAGGTTAACCAAGAGGGGGGGGGGGGGGGGGTGAATTGGTACTTTAAAAATTTACTCTTGATTTTTTGGAAAAATTTTAAAGCTAATCGTACTGTATGATCTAACTTCGTACTGTACGAACAGAAATAATTATGCTTTTCTTCAAACGTAGAAATTCAACCACAAAGAAAATAAAACAGCAAAAAAAAGAAAATGTAGGAAATAAACAGTGAACAGAAAACACCATAATTTATAGTGGTTCGGTCAAACACGACCTACATCCACTCCCTAGAGACTCCTTCTCTAGATATTGCACTAAAACCAAGTGACTCTCCTTTTGCCCCCACAGCAAGGAGAAGAAGCCTTTACAAACTCTCTTTCACCAACCCCGGTGCGGCAGAGAACCGTCATCCTTTTCACCCTCAAAGTGTGGCAGAGAACCGTCGTCCTTTTCACCCTCCAAGTGCGGCAGAGAACCGTCATCCTTTTCACTCTCCAAGTGCGGCAGAGAACCGTCATCCTTTTCACCCTCCAAGTGCGGCAGAGAACCGTTGTCCTTTTCACCCTCCAAGTGCGGCAGAGAATCGGAATCCTCTCGAACAATGCTCTTGCGGAAGTCTCTAAGGAACTAGGAAGATGCTTGAAGAACAAGTAAAAGAAATCCTCTCAATTAGATAACCTTGTGAATCTCCTCATAATTCTCTCTTGAATGATCTCTCAAAACTTACTCTCAAACACTCTCCCAATCACTCTCCTTTCACTCCCCAAAAGAATTTTTGCAGAAGGATCTCTCCTTCATTCAGTTTTGTGTCATTTTTATACCTAGGATAGAAAAAACTGTCCAAAAATTGAATTTTCAAGTTAAGTCCGTGTCGATCGTCCCGTACGATCGACAATCGTACTGTACGAATAGTTCAAAAATTTAAATAATCCATCCTGTACGACTCATCAGATGAATAAGTCAGAGTCGTTCGTACAAACAGTTCGTCCCGTACGAACCCTTGGACGATCAAGTCAGTATGCTTCGTCTGATCCATTCGTCCTGTACGAAGGCTTGGATGATCAAGTCAGTGAGCTTCGTCCGAACACTTCGTCCCATACGAACGCTTGGACGAATTGAATAGAGAGCTTCGTTCGATCCATTCATCCCATACGAACCTCTGGACGAACCCAAATTTGAGCTGTTCGTACAGCAAAAACTCATGTACGAATGGTTTTCGTACTGTACGAACATTCCTTAGAAAAATTTTCTTGTCTGATGGGTTCTTCCTGGAGGTCATATTCTTCATTTTATACTGTACGATATAAATTTGTACTGTACGATCAGTTTAAAACATTTAAACTTTTTACTCTTCCATTGTATGTGTGCACAGTTATCCAACTTACAATCACACTCTCTTAGACTCAAGAAAAAGAAAAAATTTACAGACTTCATTTACAGTGAACAAGTGAACTTGAAGTCTTCAACAATCTTGAGTGTGAATTTCCTGAAAAATACTTTAGTACACACAGACAAAAACTCAAATATATATTAGAAGATGAATTAGACAAACAATAAACTTTTATAATCATCAAAAATATAAACTTAGATTAGAATTCTCATGAACAAAATGATTCACCCAAATCAAAACATAGCCTTTACTTAATCATATGAACAAGTTCAGTTTATTAGAAGTGGACATTGTAGATGATAAGCCTTTTTCTGATAAAGTTGGAGCAAAATTTGGTGCAATTGAAAAGGAGGATGGGGAAGTAAGTGATGTTGATTGCTCGAATACAATTGATAAAACGAGTTCAACTGATGCTGTGAAGTTTATGCTATATAAAGAGCTTAGATCACTTGGTAATAAGAAGGTTTGTTCACGAAACAGAAGAGTTGAAGTTTTGAAGAGAAATGCTAGTGGGAGAGATCCCACTATCATTCTTAAATGACATCCTATATTTTTTTAGAATTGTAGAGGGGCTAAGAAAGTTGAAGCCTCTCGGTATGTGAAAGATATTGTGAAGGATCATGATGCTTTGTTTGTTGGCTTAGTAGAAACAAAAATCTCTTCATTTGATGCATTTGATTTTAAGAAGTATTTAGGTGAAAAATGAAACTTTTACTTCTTTCCTGCAGATGGGTTATCTGGCAGTATCCTAACTTGCAAGAGGTATGATATTGCCTCCTTTTCTGTTATAGAAGCTAATCCTCAAGTGGTAATGGGACAACATAAAATTGCCAATAAAGAAAATTTGTTGATAGCCACTGTTTACGGTAGTAGAGATTGTTTTAAGAGAAGAAGTTTGTGGAGTTGCCTTGAAGTGCTAGCTGATAAGAATACTCCTGCGGTTATGGGATGTGACTTTAATTGTTTATTATCTCAGGATGATAAGAAAGGAGGTAAGAAGTTTATTATGTCTCAAGGACCACAAGATATGCATTCCTTCTTACGCAATTGCAATTTCCATGATGTTGGATTTCTTGGTCCTAAATACACATGGTGCAACAAAAAAAATTTGAGGGGCTCGGATCTTTGAAAGGTTGGATCGTTGCTTACTTAACTCAACTTCCTTAAAGACAATCAATATGGCAGTTGTTAGATATTTGGCAAGGATAGGTTCTGACCACTGTCCCATTTTGATTAATATTTCTTCTAAAGACTATAGCAAGAATAGAACAATTATGTTTGAAGATGTTTGGGCTACATTTCCTGCATCCCAAGCTATTATTTTTAATTTTTGGAAGAAACTTGTAAGAGGAGGCTATGAGGAATCCTTTAATGTTAAATGCAAAAGAGCTTTGAAAGCTCTTTTCTTTTGGAGCAAGGCTAAGCACAAGAGTTTGTATCAATTGAAGGAAGTTCTCAAAAATGAAATTCTGGATTTGCAAGTGGAAGAATCGAGTAATGGTGGACTCTCGGATCATAAATTACTTCTTTTGAAATCTAAGGTGAATGAGCTCAATTCCACTCTTGGTCGGCTTTGTACTTAGTGGAGGCAAAGAGCAAAATTTCAATGGATGAAGGAAGGTGATTCAAACTCCAAATTCTTTCATGCCTATGCTTCTTCTAGAAAGAATGCAAATTAGATTAATCAAATCAAAAACAAAGATGGAGAACTGATTGAAGACCAAGCACAAATTGATAGAATCTTCTTTAACCACTTCAAATATAAATGGAGAGAGCATAGATGTCTTCTAACTGGGTGGCCATCCTCTCATGTCAAATTAGGAGCTGATGAAATGAAGTTACTCGAGAAGGATTTCTACTTTGAAGAGCTGGAGCATGTAATCAAGCATTTGGAGACAAACAATTCTCCAGGTAACAATGGCCTTACCTACTCCTTTCTTAAAGCGTACTGGAAGATTATCAAAAATGATGTTTAGTTGGCTGTTAATTCTTTCTTCATTTTGGGCAAATTTATGTTCTGAGTGAACAATCCATTGACTCCTTCTAATTATTGTCCCATTAGCCTTTGTAAATCTATTTACAAGATTGTGGCTAAAATGCTTTTGAATAGGATGTCTCTTTTATTCCCTATCATTATTTCTGAAGTTCAATATGCCTATGTTAAAGGCCGATCCATGTCGGATCAGATTTTACTTGCACAAGAGCTTTTTAACAAATTTAGATATTCTAAATCTAAGAAGGGATTGATGGCTATTAAAATAGACATGGAACAAGCATATGATAGTATGAGTTGGTCCACCCTCAATTAAGTGCTTGATGGTTTTGGTTTTCCAAGTAAATTTTCTAATCTTATTATGGAGTGTGTGAAGATGCATAAATTTTCTATTATAGTGAATGGTGGTCACTCAAATTGGATTGAAGCTAGAAGTGGGTTTAGACAAGGTTGTCCTTTGTCTCCTTACCTCTTCATTATGTGGTCCCAGTTATTGATAGATGCTTTTGCTCATAAAGGGAAGAAGGTGGGTATAAGGGTAGCTCCCAATGCTCCTTTAATATCTCACTTAATGTATGCTGATGATATAATGATTTTTTCTGAGGCCAACCTTAAAAGCGTGAAGAAAGTAAAGAAAATTGTTGGAGAATATTGTAGATGGACTGGTCAGAAGATCAATGTGCTTAAATCTTCTATTCTTTTTGGGAATTCGGTTAAGAGGAAGAAAAGGAGAGCTCTCTCAATGTTGTTTGGCTTCAAAGTGGTGTATGAAATGGAATATCTAGAGATTAAAATTGCCTTAAGAAGAATGGTATTCTCTTATTTTCAAAATCTATTAGTTAAAGCTGCTAGTAGATTGAGTTCATGGGGAAATAAATTCATGTCACTTACTGGTAAATTGACTATACTTAATTCAGCTCTTCTTTCACTTCTGATTTTTATAGCTACTCATGCTTTAATTCCAATGGGCGTCTTAAATGATTTTGAGAAGATGTGCAGAAATTTTTTATGGCATAAAAATGATACTACGAAGGGCCTACATTATGTTGCTTGGGATGTTCATTGTAAGCCAAAAAGTGATGGAGGGTTGGGTTTGCAATCAATTGTAAAGAAAGTTGGCCCTTTGAGGGCTAAGTTTGCTTGGAACTTTATATCAAAGCCTAATTACCTTCTCAACAAAATATTGGCTTCAAAATATGGATCAGATTTGTGGAATGCAGACTGCAGAAATTACTCTTCTTCAGCTTGGAAGATTGTTTTAAATGGAGCTAAATCTCTTCAACCAATTGTGAGATGGAGGGTGTCAACTAGTATGGAAATAAATACCATCATGGACACTTGGATCTTGGATAGAAGCATCAATAAATGGCCTACCTTTGTTGCAAATATGACTGAAGAAACTGTTTTACTTTCTAGATTCATTAGTGAGAGGAAGTGGAACGAATGTAAATTGAAGGAATTTTTTGTGCATCAGCTAGTGGAGATCATCCTTTCTTTTCCAATTCAATCTCATGTACTGAAGGATCAAATGGAGATGCAGATCAAATGTTCTGGTAAGACAAATTCTGCCTTAGCAATGAGGACAACTTATGCATATGACGTGAAGGATGAAGATTGGGTTTGGATGAAGAAACTTAAATTAAGACTAAACATTGCTTTGTTCTGGTGGCATTTGAAAAGGAATGCATTTCCATGTAATCATTTTCTACACTATAGAAGGCTGGCGGATGGCAACGGCTGCCCAAGAGGATGTGAAGCAGAGGATAGTGCTGAACATGTTGCGGTCAGCTGCTCAATGTTGCATCAAGTTTTTAGTTTCATTGTTAAATGGGGCTTTAGTATTGATGCTTTCCATTCTTTGGAGGATTGTTATGATAATTTGAAGCTTCTTGCTAATTCTAATCCAATTCTTGGAAACCTATATTGCTCTTTTTTTTTCTGCTGGAAGAGTAGAAATAAAATTGTTTACAATGGTGTGGAAGATGGTTCTTCTTATATAGCAGTTAATTCTATTAGCCATGTAGTGGCCTCATTTTCTGCTAATATCATTTGGGAAAACTGGGATACTAATCAGCGGAAGCTATCTCCTTCATCTTGGTGTCCTCCTCCTCCTAAATGGATCAAAGAAAATGTTGATGCTTCATTGAAAAGCATGAATAACGCCGGTATTGGTGGTGTATTCAGTGATTGCAAAGGTAGATACTTATGTTCTCTTGGCTTCAATTTTCTACATTGGGATTGCACTCTAGTGGAGATATTATTTATTCTTTCTTTACAAAAATTTATTTAGGAATGGATGTTTGATGCGGAAGGAATCATTATTGAAAGTGATAACTTTAATGTTGTCAAACATTTTCAAGATGTTTTGAATAAGGTTAAAGTGAAGGAGTACTTTCTAGATATGAAGAATTTAGGCATTCCTGGTTATTTTAAACAAGTTTTAAACAAGAGATTGTAATAAGTTAGCTGATTTTTGCAATAACTTAGCTCTTGTTTCGAATTTTTTTGGGAAGATATTAGTTCTAATAATATTCCACCTTCCTTTCTTAATTTGTTAAAGGCAAAATGTGTTTGTAAGTAGTTTTCTTCAATAAAAGTTGCTATATGCATTATTCTAAAAAAAAGATGGAACTCTTGAAGAGAAGCTTTTGAAAGAGATTAAGGGTTTGAGAGGAAGGACAAGGTGAGGTAGAGCGTGAGGGAGAAGGCGACACCCTTGCTCCTTTTGTGGCCTTGATGTGTTATTGAAGGTTCTCTTGGGAGTGATGCTTCTAAGACAAGTCCTAAAGGTACTCTACATTCTCCAAGAGAGAGAAAAGGATTGGAGGTACACTTCCTTCTCTAGGGGGGAGAAAAACTTTGGCTTCTCTTCCCTTTCCAAGAGGGTGAAAAATGATTCAAGGTTTGCTACCATCACTGGGGAAGGTGACATAGCTTACGGCACTCCGTCGCATCAGGTTTAGTGAAAGTGAGTGTATAAAGTCTTCTCCACTTTGCTGTAGGAGCAAAAGGAGAGCCACTTTGTGTTAGCGCAATTCATGGAGCGGAGGACTCCGGGCAGTGGACATAGGTCAAGGTTTACCGAACCACTATAAAATCTTTGGTGTGCTTTCTCATTTTTTGCATTTTTCTTTTTGCATTTAATTTCTATGATAACTACTTGGTGAGAATCTAATATTAATGTTCTGTTGTATTAATTAGAATTTTGTCAATAATATAGAAATTATTGTTAAATTGTTAGCTTCTGCAACGAGTGATCAAATTATTTATTTCAAAATTTTGAAAAACTAGAAAAAGAATAGTATTCCTACTTGGAATTTTTAAATTACCAATTTGCCCTCTCTTCGTGGGCCTCAGGCTAGTTTAGTGAGGTTTTACAACCTTCTCAAACTTTTAAGTGGCATAATAGGGTGTTTTAAAAATAAGGTTTTAGAAAACTTTTGAAAAATGACTAATGGCTCATTTTGGTAATCGTAACACAGCTGAGGGTTATTCAATAATATGTCCATCTTTTTTTTGACCATATACCTTTTGATTTTTGAAAAATTTGTATGTCTACTTTTTATAGTCTACAGATTATATCATGTGGATGTAAATCCAAGAAGGATATTCTTCACCCTTTAGTTTTGTGAATGGTATTGAAATTGATCTTTCATTTAACGAATGGAGTTATGAGGTAAGAATTTAGCCTAATTGAATACAAAGTGTTTAAACTATTTCTTCTATGCATTGAAATCTGAAGACTATATGCATGTATCAACTTGTACTTCTGGAAAAGATGTTCAGAATAAACTATGCATAACCTACATAGAAACTATTGAAGTAAAACATTCTAGGTTAAACTTCCTTCATCATGACTATGAACTATTTTGTATGAAACCTAGTAAATTAATTTCTGAAATCTATACTAGATTCACATAAATAGTTACATCCCTGCATGATTTGGGTAAAAAACTAACAAATTCTGAAAAAGTTAATAAGATTGTATGTTGTCTACCTAGTTGTTATGAAGCTAAAATAACTACAATTACTAAATCTAAAGACTTGAATGTTTACTCTATTAACAATTTTCTTGGGTCACTCATTGCCTGTGAGCAAGGAGTGAATCAAAGGCAAAGTGCTGCAGGAGAGAAGAAGTAGGAGAGAATTGTAGCACTAAAAGTAAAAAATTATGATAGTAACGGTTCTATAGCATAGGAGGATAATGACATTGCCTTAATTATGCGACCGTTCAAGAGCATTTTGAAAAGAAAATAGAGGCATCATAAACAACAATGGAGCAAAGGTAAAGTAACAAAAACATTAAAGTTTCTTCTAACATAATTTGCTTAGAATACAGGAAACCAGGACACCTATGAACTGACTATCCCAACATGAATACTCACCTAATCAAGGAGAATAGTGAAGAGAAGCTAAAGTTCAAGAGGGATAAGCAAAAGACATAGAAAGCATTTTGGGTATATTAAATTTCCTATGATGAATTACACATTATTTTTGAAAATAATATTGAGTCGTATAGGAAGCTGAAAGATGTATGCTAGTATCAATACTGAATTATCTCCTTTGCAAAAAGAGCATGCTAGTTTAATTGTTGAGCATTCAAATTTAGATGGTGATCACATGACCTTACACGATGAATATGATGCTTTAAACAAGAAGCATATCGAGTTAGCTAATGCGTATACCTCCTTGAAAATATTGTATATTGAATTAGAAAAAAATATACAAAAGATTAAAATCATGTGCATTAGAAATAGATGGTAGGGAGCATATATTGAAAATTAAAATGTCCATCTTACAAGTGTGAATAAGTTTTTGGAAGCAAAACTAACTGCAATTGAGAATAACAAACCACCATCTACCTTAGAAAAATTTCATAGCACCTCAACACAACATGCATCACATAAATGTAGGAAGAGGCACCATGACCCACAAAGGTTAGTAAATCCATTTCGTGGTGTTAGGTGTTACTCCTATGGCATGTTAGGTCATATATCCTACACTTGCATAATCCATCGTAGGGCCCATCTAGTGTGGATGCCTAAATTACATTCATCATGGCATATCATGCATTCATCTCATTCATTCATGCATATGGAGGAACCCAAACTCACTTGGGTTCCCAAATCTAACCTTTGAATTACTATGTATGGATGATCTTATAAAAGGCCTAGTGAGAGCATGTTTTATCTACATAGAGGATGCTCGAGGTACATGACTAGTGATATGAACCAGATCATCACACTAGTGGCTAGGTCAGGAGACAAGCTGACACAAGAAGACAACACCACAAGGAAAATGGTGGGCTTAGGTATAATCGAAAACACTAAATGCTTTATTATTGAGAATATTTTTCTAGTAGATGTTTAAAGCATAATTTACTGAGCATTAGTCAACTGTGTGATAAAGGGTTTCACATAAAATTTCTTTCTGAAAAATGCATAATTAGTTTATAAGAAAAACTTATGTTAGAAGGAAAATAAATAAATAATATTTATATACTAGACTTAAACTGCCTTGAATATTCTAATTCCATATGTTTGGAAAGTATCATTGATAATTCTTGGCTATGGCATAGGAGAATATGTCATGCTAGTTTGAAAACTTTTAGGAAGATTACACAAAAAGATCTAGTTAGAGGCATCCATAAGTTAGGCTTCACTAAGGACCACCTATGTGATGCCTATCAACTAGAAAAATAAGTCAAGTCTTTATTTCATTCAATTAAGTACAACAACACCTCTAGGTAACTAGAAATCCTTCACATGGACATAATTAGACCAGTTAGTATGACTAGCTTAGGAGGGAAGATATGGATTTGTGATAGTAGATGACTTCTCTAGATTTACTTGGGTTAGATTCCTTACATAGAAGAATGAGTCATTTGAGGAATTTATAACTTTCTCCACTTTGATTCAAAGGAAACTATCATTTAAAATTTCAATCATTCATAGTGATCATGATGGAGAATATTAAAATGATAGGTTTGAATCTTTCTGTCAAGAGATAGGTATAGAATATAACTTCTCTGCCTCTAAGAGAGAAAGCACGATGACTCACATCTGGCCTTATGGAAAACAAAATTGGAGGACCCAGTGGGAAGGAAGCATTGCTTCCCATAAAGGGTCGGGTTTAAACTTTTAAAATAGAATAGTGCCAGTGAGGGCGTACTCCATCACCAGTGGATGATCTTGTAGAGAGGAAACTTGCTCTATATAGAATCGGGTCTGGACGATCATGTGGAGAGGAAACTTGCTTCTTGTAGAGGATCAGATCTAGAATGATCATACATAGAGGAAACTTGCCCTACATAGAATATCGAGTCTGGAATGATTGTATATGGAGGAAACTTGCTCCATATAGAAGATCAGGTTTAAAATTTGAAACTAGGATGGTGCCACAATAGGCATACTCCATTACTAGTGAATGATCTTGTAGAGAGGAAACTTGCTCTATATAAAAGATCAGGTCTGGATGATCATGTATAGAGGAAATTTGCTCTACATGAAAGATCAGGTCTGGATGATCATGTGTAGGGTAAACTTGCTCCACACGCAGGATCGGGTCTGAATTGATCTTATGTAGAGGAAATTTTCTCTACATAGAGGATTGAGTCTAAATTGATCGTATGTGAAGGAAACTTACTCCATACGGAGTATCTAGCCTTAATGATCATATGTAGAGGAAACTTGCTCTTCATAGAGGATTGAGTCTGGATTGATAATATATGGAGGAAACTTGCTCCAGATAGAGGATTGAATCTGGACGATCATGTGTAGAGGGAAACTTGCTCAACAAAGAGGATTGAGTCTGGATGATTATATATAAAGGAAACTTGCTTCACATAGAAGATTAGATTTGAATTCAAGAACTTGAGATTTAAATGATTTTTGAATTTGAATTGATTTAGTTTTGAATTTGATGATTTTTGAATTTGAAACTTGATTTGACGAATTTGAATTTGAATGGTTTTGAATCTATGGTGTGTTTTGAATTTGATTTGAATTTGTTTTGAATTTGAGAAATTTGAATTTGAAATTTGTTTGATTTTGATTTGTTCAAAATTCATATTGAATTTTAAATTTTAATTGTGTTTGATTTGATTTTGATTTGTTTAAATTTGAAAGGTTTTAAAACTGATTTAATTTTAGTTTGAATTTGAAGAGGTTTTGAGTTTGATTGAATTCGACCTTGAATTTCAAAAATTTTTGAAATTTGATTTTAAATTTGATTTTAAATTTGACACTCATCTGGCATGGTACTTCCTAAAGAGCCTCCCCAATGTTTGAAAATATTGGATGGCATTCTTCAGGGTTGATAAGTTGATGGGAAATTCTCTCATAGATCATCATTCAAATGAACGATCCAGTCAACATTGATTCAAGCATTCCATCAAAAGTGGTCTCCAAAAGACTACGACTAAATCTCTTACTTCGAGAGTTCTAAAGTGATAGAATTTATTAGGATCTTAAATCACCCATAACTTATGGACTTTCAAACTTCGTTGAGCTTTAATTTGATTTTTATTTCGGGCCCTCAAGCTCCTCATATTTGAGTCGGGCACTCTGCTCAATTAGAGTTTGATTTTGAACAACAAGTCTCAGTAAAGGAAACTACTCCCCTAGATCAGAATGATCTAGGACCCAACACAGGGTGTGCTTTGATTTTGAATGATAATTTTTAGCATTAGAAAATACTCCTCTAGTGGGATTAATCTTGGAACTAGCATAGAGTTTAATTTTATAGAGAAGGCCTTAAAGGAAAGAAGCCTATATGGAAGAACTCACATATATTTCTCAAGGACTAGGTTTGAATTTTCGTCAGGAGTAGAAGATTCATTCTTCTTATTAGAAAACTTCCTCTAGCTATTTGGACCCTGTTGGAATGGCAAGCAAGAATTAATTCATAAGTGCAGTAAAAAGTTGAGTGACTCCAACTAACCTGAAAAGGTTTAAGGATTTAGGTTTTGTTAACCCAGACCAAGTTTTATAGAAACTAAACTGGGGTCTCCCTTAAATATTTTGAATTAAAATCAATTTTAAAGGAGTTTAAGTCGAATAAAGAAATTTAATCTTTTCAATTCTCTTACATGATAGATTTTTACATCTTGATAGATTATCGATAGATGTTGATTAATATAAATTCATGATTTTCAAAATCAAGCAATTTAAAGTTGACGGGGTCTTCTTCTTAAATTTAAATATAAAAAGGAAGGGAGGCCTTTTACTCTTCTTCCCTTTTCTGGTGGCGCACATTACGCATTTTTACATTTATAGTGAATTTTGCACTTTTTTTTGAATTTTTTTGGAGCATTCATGCATATTTTGACTTCTGGTGCACTTCATACTTTCTTGATTCTTGATGCACTTTGCACAGCTTTTGAGTTGTCTCAATTTCTTTCGATTCTAAGAAGAGACTACACCATCTTTATTGGAATGTCAGGATTACATCTCAAGTATAAGAGAAGAAAACTAATTCTTTTATGCAAGGACAGATAATCCATAAGGTAGGACTCAATCTTTTGAAATGAATATTAGCTTGACTTTTGAAAATCATTGAATAGATTTTAAGACCACAAGAGACAACTGCTGGGATAGAAAATTATGAGAAGATTGAGAAGGTTTTCATTTCAAAGGTCAATTTAAGTTTGACATTGATTTTACTTCAACAGTTAAATCAATCCCACAAAAGAGGTGGGAGGGAGGGGCATTTAAACATCTGGTGGAGTCAACTACAACTTTCTCCTGCTTAAGACTTAAGGTAGAGGTCAATATTCCATTAAAAGTAGAGGTCAATATTCCATTAAAAGAGGAATCTATTATCTTGAAATTCTGGACCTAGTACACTTAAGAAATTGATAAGTTTTCCTTAAAAGTTATAAATCTAGGTGGCAAAATCCCAGTAGTATGGAATTAAATTCCTACGATCTCTTTGGAGGAGGAGATTGTTATGGGATTTGCACTATCCTTAGAAGATGTTGCATCATTTCAATTAAAAGATTTATCGTGATAGGACCCCATTGAAAATTAAATTTTGATGGTATCACTGTCTGATACAGTCTTAGATTATTTCCCCTCTCTCATTACTAGCAGTCTAGTAATTAGGAGAGTGGTACCCCGAGTGGTTTTTACACCTCCTCCTCTGTAGGTGATGTAGTGGGACACGTATAAAAATGAGACCTAATATCTTCTAGTAGAGTGGATGGGTCATAACATTCAACTGGGGGCCTATGGCCTGTTGCTGGTATTTATTCAGTTCTGTATTAATTGATTCTTATTGTGTAGTAATCGAGAAGTGGTATTGAAGATCATGCTCTCATTTTTATAACCTCCCTCCTCATAGTAATAGGAGAAGGGTGGAACTGATTTCCACCAAGGAGGGGGTATTTAGAAGGAGCAATGAACTCTTGGTTAGCCTCAGACTTGGCTTACTTTATGGCTTTCGACTCAACAGTCTTTCTAGCCTTAAGATTCCTTTTTCTAGCTCTTCAAAGGGAAAGAATTGCACAGATCCCCTTGACAGAACTGCACCCTCATAGGAAAGTGGTTTGCTAGAACCTGTAGGCGGGGAGGTGCCTAATAAGTGGAAAGAAAATTCAACAAAAATGTATATGAGAACTCCTGGAATCCCGGGCTTACTTCTTAAAATATTAGAATTTCTATGTTGGCTTAAATATTTTAAATTTAATTAGAGTAGAAATAGTTTTATCGATCCCTCATGAGACTCCGATCGAGTTCCAGGCTAAATCAAAATTGACATGCAACAAGCGCAAAAAAACTACTAAAATCATGCAAATCCTAGTCGTAATCAACATCGAGTAATTAATCAAATAAAATCATATTATTTAAATAAATTTAAAGGCCATGTGACAAGTGCCACTTAATATTACAACACAGATTGCTTAAATTTAAAAGTGGCCGGATACCACTGACCACAACCCGGATTCTACTCCTAAAAGATAATTGACCTTGAGATTTGGGATTCTTCTCATTCTTCACTTCTTTGTCCTTCCACGAGTCCCTTGAATCTGCCAGGTCTGGATATCCAAATAAAAAGCAACTTCCCCTGGAAAGGGGTGTTATATTTTTTCTTTGGATACTTCAAAAGTATCCTAACTTAGGCTTCAAAATGGAGAAGGACTCTCCCCTATGGGATGTCCTCTCCTCTTTGGAATCTAAGTAGGATATGTATATCCCATCTCAAAGAGCTTAAATGTTACAATTCAATTTTAAATTACATCAATTAAAATTAAAAATCTAGACTCAAGACACCTACAGGGTTATCCTAAGCAGTTATAATTTAAAATATCATAAGCAGTTATTATTAATCAAAATTTAAATACTAAAATTAAAACCTCACTTGGCCATACTTTTTTAATTTTAAAGGGGGACTTAAGTAATTTCTAGAGCACCTGCATAAAATATCATTTATTTAAAGCTTTATTCATTGTCCCCTTTAATTTTAAATGCCCTATATGAGCATGGCCGCCTGCATAAGATTGAGTTAGTATAAATTGCCCCTAACCTAATGGTAGATCTAACACATAATCAAATCAAAATATAGAGTGTAGGAATTTAAATAAATAATCAATCAATTACATAATTATAACAACCAGCACTTAATGAAAACCACAGAAAATCCGGCACATGTAAGTAGCAGAAAAGTAAAAACCGGCCTAGCCTAACACTAGAGTTGGTTGTCCTAGCAAGCCATCTAAAGTGTGTGTAAAAGTCGTGTGGGTTTGATATGTCATAAGTAGAATCATTAGTTGAAATTGTTCAAAGTTCTGGTTGGTTGAAAGGCTTAAGGGAGATTTTAATTATAGTTTAAGTCTTAATGATTTGAAATTCATTTTGAAATAGATTTTTTAATTATTTATTGGATACCACCTTTGTTGCTCACTGAGGCCGTAAAGTTTATTTCACCTTCCTTTGGGCTAATTTAATAGCCTCGTAGGCCTAGGTTACCTAGTGGTACCCGGTGTGATTAAGTAAATTTGATTTAATTAAGGTTTAAAAGTTAATTAAATTACAATTAAAGTTGATTGGTTGCTGATTTTAAGATTTGAGTTTATTAAAATTTGCTATCACTCAGTTCGTTGCGTTATGCCAGCAGGCTCGAGGAACAAAGCCACCTTAAGACACGTAGCCCCTCAACCTAGAGTAGTCCAGCCTAAAAATCAAGTTAATATATTTGAATTAAGGATTTTAAAAATTTAGTTAAATAATCATTAATCAAATAAAATTAGAGTTTTACACTCCATTGAATCCATTCGTGGTGTTGCGCCACCTAGCTGAGGAACAAAGCCTCCTTAGGATAAATAGCCCCGCAGCCCAGAGTAGTCCAGCCTAAAAACTTCATCCAATGAGAGGTTGTTGTATATTAAGGGATTTGTTGAGTTATTTAAACATCAAATTAATATTTTATGGAATTTAGAATCAATTATAAAATTTTAGAATTTTTCGGATTATTTTAATAATTTAATTAAGGGGTCAAAAGTTGACTTTTTAATTAAGCTTAAATTCTGGAAAGTTAATATTTTATTAAAATATTAGACCTTAACATGATCAATTAGAATCTAAGTATGCTAAATTTAGATTTTTCTACATTTTATTATGAAGGTTTGAAGTTTTGACTTGAATTTGAATTAAAGTTTGACTAAAAGTTGACTTTTTCAAATTTGAATAATTTCAAAAAATTTAATATTTTTGATAAATATTAGACCTTAATAGAAGTTGAACGGCAGTGTGTTTAACTGATTTGAATTTTTTTTGAATTAGTTTTGAATTTTCAAAGTTTGATGAATTAATTAACTTAATTAAGAGGCATTTGATGATTTTGCTCCAAATGATCTCCCAACTCCTTCGAATCAACTCCAAAGGTCAGAAATGACCTAACAAGAGATTCTTAAGTGTTTGTGAAAGTTTTAAAATTTTTAATTATTTTTAATTATTTAAATTAATTAAATTATAAATTTTAATTAAAATTAAATTAAGCTTGATCTTAAGGTCTAGTCAAGGGGTTTAATTATGGTCAGTTAGAAGTATTATTTGTAATTTTTTTCTATTTAAATTTGATTTATTAAATTTTTTGGATGTTTTAAAGATCAATTAAGGGTTTAAACTTAAGAAAATTAATTAAGAGGCTTAATAGTTTAAAAATTTAGTAGGAATTTTTCTTAAAGCTCAAGGTGTCACTAAGTTCAAATGGTTCAAGTTTCAAGTTTATTAGAAATGTATCCTAATTATTGAAATTTTTCTAAATTCTCTAAACATGTTCTTATTTTTTGTCCTTAATGATGTCACTAGGTCAAACGGGTTAAATTCAAAGTCACTAATCATTGGACTAATACACATAGATGCATATACAATAATCACAATGAAACCCTAAAACTAAGAGAGCCTAAGCTAGGTGAGTGGGTGCATCCTACACATGCAAATCAAGGCATAATTAGCATATTTAAGAATAAAGCTTAAGGACTAGAAAATTAACGAGTTAATTATCCATTAACAAATCCCCACTAAATCAAATCAATAAATCAAATCTCTTGTTAAAAGTCAAACTTAAGGTTCTTAAAATGATTTATGTATACATATAATTTTTAAAATAAATTTATCAAAAATTATATATATAAAACATAGGTTTAAATTTTTATTAAAAAGAAAATAAAATCAAAATAATGCTCAAAATAATTTCAAAATCCTGGATGTTTAAAAAAAATATTCTAAAATAATTATCCTAAAATTTAGAAAATATTTTGATTTATTTTAATAAAATAATAATTAAAATAATCAAATAATCAATATTTGAAATTACTTAAAAAATTGAGAATAATTTAAAGTAATTTTATTTTTAAATTAAAGGCCTAAAAAATCCAAGCAATTTGAAATATTGCATTGATTTTTTGGGTTAGTATTTATTATATAATCATTTTTTGAAGATTTCTAATTAAAAAAACATTTTTAAAATTAAATTTTAATTAAAAAGTATATTATGGCAGTGGAGGGCCACATGGCGCTCGCTGATTGGTTGATCAAAATTGCACGACGGTGAGCAATCATTGGTAATAATTACACCTTCGTGCAATCATTATCATATGATTGGAACAGTGGCGAGCCCCATGTACTTTCCACTTAAATGAGTCAGCACCACGCGGGCGCCGTCTGATCCCCCGCTATTTTGAATGGATGGCTCTGATCGAGCCGGACAGGATTTCATTCGACTACGCGGAGCTCATCGCGCAGATCGATCACAGGGAAACAAGATCGTAGCCATTGATCATGAAATCAACGGTTGAGATCTTGTTCAATTCAACTGGACCACAAAATGAGCCCTAAGTACGTATTTAGCCTTGTTCTCCCGATACAGTCAATCAAAATTATTGAAATTTTAACCACAGATAGATTTAATGAAGAGCATTACTGTGGTATATATTTTAACATTCAAAAAGCTCTTATGGAAGAGCTATTTTAATCTAAGTGTCCTAAGCTAGGGTTGCAATTTTACCTTGATCCAACTGATGGATTTTGATATTTTTTTTTCTCTGAGCTTGTAGATTGTCCTCATACAATCCCTTAGTTTAAACCACGGTCTAGAACACGACTGATTGAGAGATCTAACCTTTGGATGGAATAGAGCTTGAGTTCACCGGAAAACTCAACACTAGAGATTTCTAACGGTTGGTCTAGGCCTGGGAGGCTTGAGGGATTCCTGGCGAGTTCAAATGAACTTAATTTGGGCTCTGAGAAAGCTTCAATAGAGAGAGGGTGGATGGTCAAAGAATAATAGCACATTTTAATATTTTCCCCTATTTAAGTGTCTCCAGGCCAAATGAATGGCTGAGATCGACTTGGCATCTCACCAGATGTTTGCCAAGTGTCTAGGGGCCATTAGGGAGAAGGAATATTCAAGGACAAAAGGACTAGTGTGGTGGAAAGGCCTTCTATGTCCTTTTGAGCACATTGATTAGATAAGGGCCACTTAATCCGGGTCAAAGAGTTGGAAAGGGCTCTAGGAAAGTTCTAGAAAACACTTAAATAGCTGGAGGGGTATAAATTAGAATGGATTAGGTTTAAGAGGGGTTTTGACCATCTTTGACCCCTCCAAATCCCTTTGTTGACTAGATTTGACTAGTCAATAGTCAAAGGGATGCTGAGGTTTCATGAGGGAGAGTGTTTGAGCTGGTTAGATGGGTCTCAAGGCTTTGGGGCAATGGGTTTAGGGCTTGGAGGGAATTTTGACTATTTCAAAGATGTTTTAAAGAAAACTTGTAGATTAATTTGACTAGTCAACATGGTCAAAGTAGACGGTGTAGCATTTAAGAAATATAGAAGATCGTTTGAATAAACTCTCATAAACTTAATAGAATATATATGGAAGTTTGATAAACATAAGGGAGTTTTAACCAAAATGAAGGTGTTGACTTGGTCAAATTTGCCAAAACGTGACTTATGCTAGATTTGAAATGATTTAGATGTATTTGAAACATGCACTTAAACGAGATTGAAGGGTTTGAAGGTTTGTCTTGAATGGGGTTTGATTGTATGTGATGGATGGATATTCTGTTGACTGGATTTGACCAGACATGGGTCTGGTTGACTAAGTCGACTGATGACTAGATCAGGGTGTCCAATCCAGCCCAAATCATCAGGGTACATTTGAATGAAGTTTGAACGAGGTTTGAATGCATTTGAAGCTTGATTCAAAATAGAAAAGCTTAAGGGTTTGAACTGGTCAACCTAGGTTGACTTGGTCAACTAGGTTTGTTATGATTTGTGCAAATCTGTTCTATCAAGTAAATTATGATACAAGTTGTTTTTGATGATTACAAATGCCTATTGTTTGTTTATTCTTCTCCTATTGTTTATTTATTCTTCTCCTAACAAATATTAGAGTTTCGTTCTAGGTGTTCTAATATGTTTTTTAGGAAATTTATACTCTAGACTGCAGAAGACTTCAAGTTCATTTGTTAATGTGTATTATAAGTGAAGTCTATATTTTTATTTTTTCTTGAGTCTCAGAGAGTGTGATTGTAAGCTGGATAACTATACACACGCACAATGGGGGAGTGAAAAACTTAATTTTTAAAATTGATCGTACAGTATGATATTGGATCGTACGGGACGATCTGAATTATATGTCCTCCGAAATGAGCCTTTTTGCATAAAATTTTTTTTACTCCAATTCATACAATACGAAATTACCTTCATACATAAGAATTTTTTGTACGAATGGCTTTGAATACTTCATACAAGTAGTTTGTATGGGATGAACAGCCGGTACGAACGGCTATGAGTTGATTTTCTTAAGACTCATACTAGATCGTATGGGATGAGTCGTTCATTTTTTGAACTATTCGTACAATACGAAATAGGGCTCGTACATAACGTTATGTAGTACAAACAACTTTGAATTAGGTTCGTACTGGATCGTAAGGGATGAATCATTAATTTTTTAAACTATTTGTATAATATGAAATAGAGTTCGTATAAGAAATTTTGAGGTACGAACGACTCTGAACTAGATCGTACGGGATGAATAATTCATTTTTTGAACTATTCATACAGTACAAAATAGAGTTCGTATAGGAGATTTTGAGGTATGAACGGCTCTGAATCTGGTTCATACTGGATCGTATGGGATGAATCGTTCATTTTTTGAACTATTCATACAGTACGGTATGCCATCGTACGGGATGATCGGTATGCGTGAAACTTAAAATTTTCAGTATTTGGATAGTTTTTCTTGTCCTAAGTACTTAAGGGTCTTAAAACTGACTTGAAGTGAGATCCTTTTACGAAAATTTTTCTTGTGAGTGAAAGGGAGAGTGATTGGGAGAGTGTTTGAGAGAAAGTGTTGAGAGATCTTTGAAGAGAAAATTGTGAGGGGATTCATAAACTTATCCAATAGTGAGGATCTCATTATTTGTACTTCAAGCATCTTCCTAATTCCTTGGAGGCTCTTTCAAGAAAGATTATTCGAGAGGTTTGCAATTCTCTGCCGTCACCAGGAGGGTGAGAAAGGACGTGGTACTCTACCGTCACCAAGAGGGTAAGAAAGGACATGGTACTCTGCCATCACCAGGAGGGTGAGAAAGGATGAGGGGTTCTCTACCTTCACCGGGAGGGTGAAAAAGGATGACGGTTCTCTATCACATCGGGTTGGTGGAAGAGAGTTTGTAAAGGCTTCTTCGCCTTACTGTGGGGGAAAAAGGAGAGTCACTTGAGTATAGTGCAATACCTAGAGAAGGAGTCTCTAGGGAGTCGATGAAGGTCATGTTTGACCGAACCACTATAAATTCTGGTGTTTTCTTTCTTACTTTTTACTTTTCTGTATTGTTACTTTTACGTATTTTATTTTTTTATGGTTGAATTTCTGTGGTTGAAAAGTATGAACAATTCATAACGGTTCGTACGGTACGAACAGTATCATACAGTACGACTGGCTTAAATTTTTTTAGTAAAATTTTTTCCAAAATTCCAAAAGAATTTTTAAAAGGACCAATTTACCCCCCTCTTGGTTAGCCTAGCGATGTAAGCAATAGGTCTAACAACCTATTCACTCTTTCAAGTGGTATCAGAGCTAGTTACAAAAAATACATCTTAAATTACTTTTTAAAATTTGATCATGGCTAATTTTAGAAACTGAAACACATTAGAAGGTTACTCGATCACTAGGCCACCTTTGTTTGACAACATTCCATTTAATTTCTGGAAAACTCGCATGTCTACTTTTCTGTAATCACTTCACTATTGCATGTGGATGTTAGTAAAGGATGGTTACACTGCACCTACTAGACTTATAAATGGCATAAGAGTTGAAACACCATTTACTAATTGGACTTTAGAAGAAAGGGAGTTAGCATAATTAAATGTAAAATATTTGAATAGTCTTTTCTGTGCTCTTAAATCTGAAGACTATATGCGTGTTTCTACTTGTAAATCCGAAAAGGAAATATGGGATAGAATTTACATTACATATGAAGGTACAAATGTAGTGAAGCAAACTAGGTTGAACATTCTTTTGCATGATTATGAACTCTTTCGCATCAAACCAAATGAAGCAATCTCAGACATGTATACACGTTTTACACATATAGCCACTTCATTGTATGCCTTAGGTAGGGAATTAATAAATGATGAAAAAGTAAACAAAATACTTCGTTGCTTACCTACTGCTTATGATGAAAAGATAACTGCAATAACTGAATCGAAAGATTTAAATGCCTATTCTATTAAAAATCTTCTTGGATCACTAACTGCTTATGAGCAATCTGTGACTCAAAGATAGATTTATGTAGGTGACAATTGGAAGGAGAAAAACATAGCATTGAAGTTGGATGATTCAGATAGCGATCAGTCACTACCTTAGGATAAAGAGCACATTGCCTTGATGACAAGGCAATTTAGAAGTTTTCTAAAGAGGAAGTAGAGAAGATGCTAATAGTGGAATAATGGTAAGTTCCATAAAAATGTTAAGGCTTCTAACGATGTTATTTGCTATAAATGCAGGAAGCCAGGTTATATAAAGACTGACTGCCCCAATCTCAAGACAAATCCTAACAAGGAGAAGGCCGAGGAGAAACCAAAGGAAAGAAGGGGTAAAAAGAGACTTCAATGAGCTTTTTGGGTGGACTCACCTTCAAATTCATTAGAAATAGCACCTGAAGAGAAAGTCACAAATTTGTGCTTGATGGCTGACAATCTTGACCATTCGGATCAAGAAGAGGTATGTAACTTAAGTTATGATGAATTGTTTGAAGTTTTTTAACGCATTAATTCTACATATAGGAAAAAAAGGAAATTACATGCAAAATTAAATTTGAATTATCTAGAGCTGCAAAAGAATACGAAATCCTTAGGAAAGATCATACTTTAATTGATAGCAATCACATGACTTTATTAGAAGAATTTGATGATTTGAATAAACAACATGAAATTTTAAAATCATCACACACTGAACTTGAAAATGATTTTAAAACTTTTATGGATGAATCTGATAGTATAGAGCATAAGTTAAAGATTGATAATTCGATTCTAGAAAGTGCAAATGCATTTCTTAAGGTTAAATTGAAGCACTTGAGAAAAATAGGATTCAACCTAAATTGGAAGATTTTCAGAACCTACCACAAGTCCATTAATTCAAAATCTACAAAAAGATCTAATAAGATAAATAGATTAGTGAATCCTTTTCCAAGAGTAAAGTTTTTTTCTTATGGTATGATTGGACATATATCTCACACCTGTATGATTGATCGTAAAACACATTTAGTGTGGAGACCTAGGATGCATAATACACAACATAACACACATACATCTATTTTAAAAATGTCTAGAGGTGAACCCAAACTTATTTGGGTTCTCAAGTCTAACATTTGATATTTTTGCAGAGACGCTCTCACATAAGACCTCGTGAGAGTATATGGTACCTGGACAGCGGCTGCTTAAAGCATATGATTGGAGATGTAAATCAATTTATAACATTGGAAGCTAGGAATGGACGCAAGGTTGCACTTAGAGATAATACTACCAAGAGAGTGGTAGGTATAGGTATAATTGGAAATATAAAAAATTTTGTGATTGAAAATGTTCTGTTGGTTGAAGGCTTAAAGCACAATCTGTTGAGCATAAGTCAATTGTGTGACAAAGGTTATCATATAAAATTTTTGCCTACTAGTTGTGTTATTAGTCAATATGGAACTATTGTGTTAAATGGTGATAAAGTGAATAATGTTTACATGCTAGATTTAAATTATATAAAACCTTCTACAGCTCTTTGTTTGAAAATTATATCTGATGAATCATGGTTATGGCATAGAAGGCTTTATCATGCTAGTATAAGAAATCTTAGGAAAATCACCCAAAAGGAGCTAGTTAGAGGTGTACCCAAATTAGACTTTACTATCATTTGTGTGATGCATGTCAATTAGGAAAATAAGTCAGATCCTCTTTCAATTCAATCAAGGAAATTAGTACTAGCAAACCCTTAGAAATTCTTCACATGAATTTATTTTGACCTATTAATACCTTAAGTCTAGGAGGAAAAAGATTTGGGTATGTAATTATGGATGATTATTCTAGATTCACCTGGATTAGATTTTTGAATCATAAGAGTGAATCATTTGACGAGTTTAAAGATTTTTCCACTTTGATTCAGAGAAAACTAGGTTTTGAAATTGTAACTATCCAAAGTGACCATGGGGGAGAATTTGAAAATGAATTAATTGATGATTTTTGCAAATCTCATGGGATTAAACACAACTTCTCAGCTTCTAGGACACCTCAACAGAATGGACTTAAAGAAAGAAAGAACAGGACATTATTTGAAACTACTAGAGCCATGTTGGTAGAATATTTACTTCAAAATATTTATGGGCTGAAGCAATTAGCACAGTATGCTATGTGTTGAATAGGGTATACATTAGATCTAAATTAAATAAGACACCCTATGAACTTCTTAAAGGTAGAAGTCCCAACCTCTTACATCTACATATTTTTGGATGTAAAGTATTCATTCATAATAATGACAAAACTCTCTTTGAAAAATTTGATCCCAAATCTGATGAAGGAATCATTCTAGGTTATCAACTGTTGGAAAATCCTATAGAGTTTTTAATAAAAGAACATTGGTAGTTGAGGAGACCACTCATGTTATTTTTCATGAATCTTACAATAGTGAAGGGTCTAAGTTAGATAAAGATGATGTTGAGGTAGTAACCCAAAAACTTGAAAATCAAAAGGTTGAAGAAAGGGTTGAAAAGGAAGAAGAAAACCCTTTCTTCAATAGAAATTTATTAGAAGTCTTTCAAAAGAGTT
Organism: Dendrobium chrysotoxum; assembly: GCA_019925795.1. NCBI lineage: Eukaryota > Viridiplantae > Streptophyta > Magnoliopsida > Asparagales > Orchidaceae > Dendrobium > Dendrobium chrysotoxum. Next base: position 54,173,345 of record CM034302.1, read on the forward strand.
GATTTTAGGAGAACCAAGTGAAGGAGTCAGGACTAGGCATGGTTTGAGGAAACAAGTAAATCATTCAGCTTTTATTTCAATGATTGAACCCCCTAATATAGATCAAGCACTTTTGGATGAATTTTGGATTTTGGCCACGCAAGAAGAATTAAATCATTTCAAAAGAAATGATGTTTGGGAGCTAATCGAAAGGCCAAAAGATCAAAGTCTAGTTGGGACTAAGTGGGTGTTCAAAAATAAAATGAATGATTTAGGAGTTGTTATAAGAAATAAAGTTAGATTGGTAGCTAAGGGGTATAATAAAATAGAAGGGATTGATTTTGAGGAGACATTTTCCCCTGTAGTAAGACTTGAAGCAATTAGGGTGTTATTAGCCTTTGCCTATTTTAAAGATTTTAAATTGTATCAAATGGATGTTAAAAGAACCTTTTTGAATGGGGTGATAGAAGAAGATGTTTATGTTGAGCAACCTCCAAGTTTTGAAAATTCTAAGTTCGCTAATCTTATTTTTAAATTGAAAAAGGCATTGTATGGACTAAAACAGGCACCTCGAACGTGGTGTGAGAGGTTAAGAACTTTTTGATTAAAAGGATCATTTGTTAAAGGAAATGTGGACACCACTCTATTTTTAAAAAGAGTTGGAAATGAAGTACTTATTGTACAAATTTATGTGGATGACTTCATTTTTGGATCAACTGATAAAAATGTATGTGATGAATTTTCAAAAATAATGAGTAGTGAATTTGAGATGAGTTTAATGTGTGACTTGAGATATTTTTTTAGTTTTAGCATAAAGCTAAATGAGGAAGGAATATTTCTTTGTCAATCTAAGTATGTTAAGGACATCCTCAAAAATTATGAAATGGATAATGCTAAACCTGTAACTACACCCATGAGTTCCTCAGTACTATTAGATAAGGATCCTAAGGAAAAATCTATTGATCAAAAAAAATTTAGAGGAATAGTTGGATCTTTGCTTTACTTGACTACTAGCCGACCAGACATTATATTTAGTGTTTGTTTATGTGCAAGATTTCAATCTGATCCAAAGGAATCACATTTAAGATATCTTTTGGGAACTCAAAATTTAGGGATTTGGTATCCAAAGAATAGTTCTTCTTTTGAGATCATTGGATATTTAGATTTTGATTTTGCAGGCTGTAGGGTTGATCGGAAGAGTACTTCTGGGACTTATCAATTCATTAGAAATTATTTAATATCTTAGTCCAGTAGAAAACAAAATTTAGTAGCACTTTCTATAGCTGAAGCAGAATATATTGCCTTAGGGAGTTGTGTTGTACAAGTGCTTTGGTTCAAATAATAAATGGTTGACTTAGGATTTTCTATTGGTATAATTCCAATCTTTTGTGATAACACTAGTGCCATTTGCATTTCAAAGAATCCTATTCAACATTTTAGAACAATGCATATTGATATAAGGCATCATTTCATAAGAGATCATGTAGCCAAAGGGGAAATTGAACTACATCATGTCGCTACTAAAGACCAAGTTACAGATATTTTCACAAAACCCTTAGCCTTTGACACTTTTAGCATTTTAAGCATAATGCTAGGTGTAATTGATCTTAATGCTTAATTGGAAATTCTGTAAATTTGTTTTGAATGTGTTTGTTAGTTTGTTTATTTCTAGTTTATTATGTTTTATGGTTATCTAGGGTGTCTTCTTTTAAAAATCAAAATTTTGTCTTGTGTTGGTCTTTATTTTAGTGTTGAAAATCTATAGATTTGGAGTGATGAAACTATATTTTCTTTGTCTATTCGTACTGTATGATGCCATCATCGTACTGTATGATTGTAGAAGATTTGTTTGTACGAATGGGTTGGATTCATGATTAGTGTCAGTTATTATCATTGATCATATGTACGAACACGTCTTCGTCTGTACAATCCATGTGTCAGTTTGGATAAGGTTGAACCTAACCGTCGCCTGAATGATCCTTTATTATCCTGATCGACCCGGACGAACACGTCATTATCAGTACGATCAGGAAGTCAAAAAGCCTGTACAAAAGGATGCCTCAGTACGAGCAATTTACAAAAAGCTGTTTCATTTTTTATCATTTCCATTCGTCCCGTAGGAAATTTGATTCATCCCAGATGAAATTCATTTCATCCCGTACGAAATTTTTTCGTACAGTACGATTGATTACTTTTCTATATAAAGGAAGGTCGTTTTCTTTCATTTCACTTTTATTTTCAAACCCTTCAGAGCATTAAAAAGAAATGTCAGGAAGCGAAAAGAAAGCTCGTCAATCTAGAGGATTATCATCTAGGAGGGATTGGGATGATAACTTCTTAAGTGCTCAAAACAAGGTGGCATACTATAGGTATGACGCATCTAAAATTACTCCTTCACACATTCTACTACAAGAAAATCTTCACTTTGCAGTAATGCCACTATTTGACTCTACCTAATTTTCTTTCTTTCTCACTCTGATCTTTGCATACACAATGATTTTTTTCATGGGGTTTTGGCCAACATGACTTTCAATCAGGACCATAGTAGAATCTTTTCCTACGTCCTAAAATAAATAGTTGAAATAACTAAGGAGGACTTTGGAGAATATTTTCATCTAAAAAATCTGCAATACGGGCACATACTCTAACTTCTCGATCAAACTATGATTTGTCCGAAGTCAATCTAGTCATTAGAGGTATAAGCCAACCTACTCACTATCCTCGAGTTGACTCCTTGAACCAAAATGCTCATCTTACGACATCCATCATTCCTAAGGCTGGAGATAGAGTAAACATGACCCCTCTTCTTTCTACTGCCACTTACTTGATTATGACTGGCTAACCCATTGATGAAGCCTAATTAATTTTGGACTATCTATATTCCCTTACCGATATTGGCCATACTAGTGTGAAGAGAAAGAAGAACATTACCCTTGGTCATATGATTTGCTACATTCTTGAAAAGAAGTATAATTTGGTCCACCCTTACGGACCTTCTGAACTACTACTCTACATTACCGATGCTTCTTTTCGGGCACTTTTTGGGAAAGATGGAAATGTAGATAGTTCTGAGGATGAACCTACACCTGCTCCTGCACCTACACCTGGACCCAACCAAGACTTCTATCAGGATATGATCTAGCTTTTTGATAAGCTTGATCAAAGGTTCGACAATATGGAGGCACACTTAAAGTGGCAGGACGATCAATATAATGATGATAGGGTGTGGATTCGAGATCGGTTCGAGTCGGTAAACACCAACATTGCAACCTTCAATAACTACTTTGTGATGTTTGCTGCTCCTCCACCTCCTCCAGATTAGGGTCCCTCGGACTATTATAGAAATTTTTCTTGTAAATTTAGCTTGGTTATTGCTTTGCCGTTCTATGAGTCATTGATGTTGTAGTTGTGGTACTTGTTATTTTTCTTTGATCATTGTATGGATGTTGGCAAGCGTACTCTTATGAGATTGTGGTTGAATGTAAAAGCTTGCTTTGTTATATGTTTGAATCAACATGAAATGAAGAGGTTCTATTTATGTGCATATTATTATGTGATATTGATTATGACTAGAAATTAGCTAATCTTAAACACTCGACTATAGTTGATTAAGTTTCAAAATATTAATTGAGTTTATATTACAATAAAGATTTCAATGTATAATTTAATTTCTCAAAATATTTACATTTCATTATAATTGGGTGTAGATTAGAAGATCTTACATTATATTATTTTAGAAATGTATTACTTAGCCTAAATTCGTGTATATTTTATGTTTTAATATTTCTCTTGATTTCTACATCAAAGTGTTCATTATTGTAATTGTGTCAAAGGGATAGTGTAGTTGAAAAGAATTTTATTTAATGAAAATAAGAAGAGTAAATTTGAAAAGATACACAAAGTGTGCCATTCAATAAAAGATGCGCAATGTCGCCAAAATTAAAAAAAGACACAAAATTAGCCCAAACATTGACTAAGTGCACAAAATGTGCCCCTTCATTTGAAAAGATGCGCAATGTTGCCAAATGTTCTTTCCTTTAACATTTTCTTCAAGTTCACTAATCAATGATCGTCACTTTTAACTTAGAGATTTGGTAATTTTATTTCATCATTTATGCAATAGTTGTGGTTACTTAATCTGTCTATTACATTACTGCCATAGATCAACTTTTCTTCTCCTTATTATAGTCTGTGATCTAAATCAATTTGAGTCTTTACTTTTTGCATTTGATTTTAATATTGTCATTAATCTTCCTTTAACATTATTTTAAATCCTCAACTTCTTTGAGTGTCTTCCCTTTTTGTTGTTGTCAAAAGGGGGAGTTTTGTATTGTTTAACTTATTGCATTGTTCTTGTTTGTTGCATTGGTTGTTGCATGTTATGTGATGTGTGCTTGTATATGTTGTGTATTTTTTCTTTGTATGTGTTGTGTATGTACTTGTAGTATGTGCTTGTACTTGTATGTGCTTGTAAGTGTATGTGCTTACGTGTCTTGTTTGTTCTTCCTCCTCTTCCCTTTGCTTATCTATGTTAGATCATCTAACCTCCTCTTATCTCTTGTTTAGGATAGGTCATTTCTTTAGGGGGAGCTTAGGAGATCTTTTATTAAGGGGGAGATTTCATTTAGTGGAAGCATAGGAGAAATGTGTTTATTTAGGTGAAAGCTTAGGAGAAACGTGAATTTAATTGTTAACTCAAATAATAAATGTTTTGCCATCATCAAAAAGGGGGAGATTGTTATGATTTGTGCAAATCCATTCTTTCATGTAAATTTTGATACAACTTATTTTTGATGATTATAAAAGCCTATTGTTTGTTTATTCTTCTCCTAACAAATATTAGAGTTTATTTTTGTGTGTACAAACATGTTTTTCAGAAAATTTAAACTCCAGACTGTTGAAGACTTCAACTTTATTGTTAATGTGTATTGTGAGTGAAGTTAGCATTTTTGTTTTTCCTTGAATATGAGAGAGTGTGATTGTAAGTTGGATAATTGTGCACACACATACTGGGGGGGTGAAAAACTTAATTTTTAAAACTGATCGTACAGTATGATATTAGATCATATGGGACGATCTGAATTGTATGTCCTTTGAAATGAGCCTTTTTGCATAAAATTTTTTTTACTCCAGTTTGTACAGTACAAAATTACCTTCATACATAAGAATTTGCTGTATGAATGGCTCTAAATACTTCGTATAAGCAGTTCGTATGGGACGAACAGCTGGTACGAACAGCTTTGAGTTAATTTTCTTAAGGTTCATACTGGATCATAAGGGATGAATTGTTCAATTTTTGAACTATTGGTACAATACGAAATAGGGTTCGTACATAAGGTTATGAAGTATAAACGGCTCTGAATTAGGTTCGTACTGGATTGTACGGGATGAATCATTCATTTTTTTAACTATTCATATAGTTCGAAATAGAGTTCGTACAGGAGATTTTGAGGTACGACCGGCTCTGAATTAGGTTCGTACTGGATCGTACAGGATGAATTGTTCATTTTTTGAACTATTCATACAGTACGAAATAGAGTTCGTACAGGAGATTTTGAGGTACGAACAGCTATGAATTAGGTTCATATTGGATAGTACGGGATGAATCGTTCATTTTTTAAACTATTCATAAGCTATGATATGCGATCGTACGGGATGATTGGCACGCGTGAAACTTGAAATTTTTAGTTTTTGGACAGTTTTTCTTGTCCTAAGTACTTAAGGGTCTTAAAACTGACTTAAGGTGAGATCCTTCTGCAAAAACTTTTCTTGAGAGTTAAAGGGAGAGTGATTGGTAGAGTGTTTGAGAGAAAGTGTTGAGAGATCTTTGAAGAGAAAATTGTGAGGGGATTCATAAAGTAATCCGATAGTGAGGATCTCATTATTTGTACTTCAAGCATCTTCCTAATCTCCTTGGAGGCTCTTTCAAGAAAGATTGTTTGAGAGGTTTCTGATTCTCTACTATCACCAGGTGGGTGAGAAAGTATGTGGTACTCTGCTATCACCAGGAGGGTGAGAAAGGATGAGGGGTTCTCTGCCTTCACCGGGAGGGTGAAAAAGGACGACGGTTCTCTGCCGCACTGGGTTGGTGGAAGAAAGTTTGTAAAGGCTTCTCCTCCTTGCTGTGGGGGCAAAAGGAGAGTCACTTGAGTATAGTGCAATACCTAGAGAAGGAGTGTCTAGGGAGTGGATGTAGGTCGTGTTTGACCGAACCACTATAAATTCTGGTGTTATCTTTCTTACTTTTTACTTTTCTGCATTATTACTTTATGCATTTTATTTTTCTATGGTAGAATTTTTATGGTTGAAAAGTATGAATAATTCATAACAGTTCATATGCTACGAATAGTATCGTACAGTACGATTGGCTTAAATTTTTTTATTAAAAATTTTTCCAAAATTCTAAAAGAATTTTTAAAAGGACCAATTCACCCCCCTCTTGGTTAGCCTAGGGACGTAAACAATAGGTCTAATAACCTATTTGCTCTTTCAAGATTGACCAAGGGTCAGGTTTTGGACTAAATGGATTTAAAATAATGAATAGGGTATGGTAGAGGTGATTTGAAGATCTGGAATAGTCATATGGTTCAAATCACCTATTTGGGTCCTCAGTAGGTCATTGGGTCAATCCTGGTTGACTTAGCCAACTAAATTGACCCAAGGTCTGGGTCCGGGCTCACCAAGTTCAATTTGAAACTTGAAATTTATTAGAGGTCGTCTCATGCAGTTTGGAGATCATTTGATTTGAAACATGCATTCACCTTAAGGGGTAATTTGGTCAAAACTGGTTGACCTGGTCAACTAAGCTTGACCAAGGTATGGGCTTGAGTCCATTGCACTCCTAATGGTAATTAGCATGTAATGGAAATGGTTCTAGAATTTGATTTGATAATGTTATGTTGGAGTTAGGAGAGAACCTCAAAATTGCCCTTAAGGGGGCATTTTGGTTATTTTGACCCCTAGTCAACTGGGGGTCAAAGTGCATCCATCAAAATTCCATTTACTACTCATCATAATAAAATCAAGATTTTGGAAGTGATTGGAGGCTTTAGAGAAAACTCCAAGGTTAAAATCCATTGGGTGGTAGATCTAGTGGCACTGATCATAAATATTTAAAGGTTTTACAACCTTTAGATTTTAATCCAGTTTCTTAGTTTAGAGATCTAAAAATGAGCTCAAATTTATTGGGTTTCCTCTAGAGATATGTTCCATCAATGTGTAATTCATAGACTATAAATCAGAGGTCATTTGACTGAGATTTTGGGGGTTTCAAATTCACTAGAAAAGGCTTTCAAGACTCAAATCTTTATCCTTGGATTTGGATTGAATTACTGGATTTGAAGTTTATTTTGGGTTTGAATATTTGTAATTGAATTACCAAAATCATTGATGATCATTTGGATGATCATAAGTGATTTGATAAGGTTGAATTTAGATTGGAAGCTAGATTAAGGTTTGAACTGGGATTAAAGTCTAGAAAGGCTTAAAACTTAGATAGGTCAAGGGTCTGGATTGATTGAAGATTGAATTGATTAAAGTCTAAGTTAATTGAGGATTAGGATTGATTTAAAGTTTGAATGGTTTTTAGATCTGGATTAAATTGGATTCAGATTGAACTAAAGTCTATATTGATCAGAAGCTAGATTTATCTTGAGATCTAGATTGATTTAAATTTTGAATAAGTTGATTTAAAGTTTGGGTTGATCTAGAGTCTGGATTAATCCTAGCATCTAAAGTCTAGGAGAATGCTAGAGTATAGAAGTCCTAAGGTCTAGAGTCTAGAATGATCCTAGGCTCTAGAAATCCTAAGGTTTGGGATTTAGAAGAATCCTAGGATCTAAAAATACTAAGGTCTAAGATCTAGAAGAATCCTAGGACCTAATTAGATCACAAGGTCAGGATTAAAAGGATTTTAGTGCCTAGAATAGATCCTGTGGTCCTAGATGAATCTGGAGATTGGATTGATCCTAAGATTTGACTAGTTCCTAAGGCCTAGATTAATTTGGAACCTGGGTTGAGTCCTAATGACCTCATACAAAATGAGGTCAACAGAATAAGGATTACAGTTATGTGTTCATCATGATTTCTACTTCCTCTTACTTCTCCATCTATTCCATTTCTTTTTTCCTCCACTAGTTATGCTTGGATGGGATTTGGATTAGATTTGAGTGGCATTTGGGCTTATTTCATGATCGAATAACTCATACTACACTCCTGAGCCTTACTCCTCCAAATCACTTCAGTTTTTGGGTTTTCTTCTTGACTTCTGTAAATATTGAGAATTTTTTTCTTATCTTTCAGTGGGATCCTTGCAGCTTTGGTTTAACACCTGATTATTTGAGGTGTTTAGTGAATAATTATCTAGGCAATTTCTATAGGTTCAAAGGTTGGATCATTTTGGTTATGCATGTGATCTTTATGAGACTTATCAGTTATGTTGGTTGCTTGTTTTGCTTCCTCCTTAGGGGTTGTTGCTATTGGGTATGGTAGTAATAGGATTCTTTTTTGGGCTGGGACATTATCTAGCACACTTGCTTTCATTTTTTGTTTTTATTGCAAATGGATCAAATTATGTTTAATTGCCTTGTGACAACAACTTTATTTGGTGGAATTGGGAAATATGGCTGGCTGTCTTTTGGTTTGATATTTTTTGCTTGATATGGAGGCCTGCTACTGAAGTTTTGTTCACTTTGACAGTTATGTTTAGTTTTCTTGGTGTTTCTACTCTTGCTGGTGTTGTTGGAGTCTTGATTATCCTTTAGAATTTTCATTTTCCTCTAGTTTATAGTAATTATTTGAGAATTTGGTATTATAATTACTTTTTTGGTAATGGGAACTAACAATTGGCTGTTTACAGGCCTTTGTTCAATTTTAATGAAGGGGTTACCTTCACCTACAATTTTTACAAGTTGAATTGGAATCAAAATTTATATAGTTACAATCGTCTATACTATTTCCTTGTTTGGTTATGCTTGTTCTGCCTTCGTAGTCCTTTTTTCTTGCAAGTTTTTTGGACTGAGGTTTTTGTGGACATGTTGATTAATTATTACAAGGAGTGCATACTGAAAGTCTACCCTATGGCCATCCTTTTTTGGGTTTTGTTTACTTCCCTAGAATGTTATTAGGTATTTTTATACTTCAGAGTGTAGGGGACCATCAGCTCTTAGGTTTTTTCTTAGAATTTTTTGGTAGCCCTCTTGAGCAGTAGAGAGCTAAAGGTCCTCTTTAAGGACTTTATAACCCTTCTTTTTAAATTAACGTGTAGGCTCCACCATGGGTTCCCCCCGCCAAAAAAAAAAGCTTAATAAGATATCTTCAGCCTTAGGGTTTATAAGAATTTGCAAAATCTTACAAATGGTAGTAACTGGAACAACCTCAACTAATTTATTAAAGTCTGAACAATTATTTTTAATAAATGAGTTAACTTTGAGAGCCACGATACTAATCCTTCCAAAAAAATAAATTAGCTCTGTCAATACCCCAATAAATATGTGGTTCAGCTTCCCATTTGATATTGCACAAGCGTTTCCAAGCTCTAGAATCCCCCTTATTATAAGAACAAATAGTCAGGTTTTTACCAACATAATACTTAGCATTCATGAATTTGGATCTAGTTTTGGTGCAAAAATTAAACCATAATTTAAAAGAAAGAGCATGCGCTAAATTCTCCAAATTCTTACAACCCAAAGCACCTTCCTCTAAAACACTACAACAATTTCTCCAAGAAGTCCAGATAATTTTAGAATTACCACTTTTGCCTTTCCAAAAAAACTTATTAAATAGTTTTTTAATTCTATTACACACAGTAATAGTAGGATGACTAGTCTGAAAAATATAAATAGGCAAAGAGCAAAGAACACTCCTGATCGAAACTAATCTCCCAAAAAAACTTAGAAAATTAAACTCCCATGAGTTAAGCTTGTTTTTGCACCGTAGTGATAAGATCATAAAACATAAAGTATTTTTTGACCCTTTTAAAGAGAGGAACCCCCATATATTTTAAAGGTAAAGATCCTTGCTTAAAACTAGTAATATCTATAACAGTATTAATACGATCACTACGTAAATTCTTGGAGGTGATAAAGCAACACTTATTTTTATTAAGATTAAGACCATTTATCATCTCAAAATCGTTCAACAATAAGATAAGCAATTTAATCATATTCATAGAACCATTAGCAAAAATAAAAGAATCATCAGCAAAGCATAAATTTGATATAGGAAAGCCACCTAATGTTTTGTACCTAAAGTTAGTGTGGCATTCAAAAAGGTGAGTAAGCCCTCTAGAAAGATATTCAGTAGAAATAATAAAAATGGAACGAGAAATAGGATCCCCATGTCTAATACCATGAGAAGCCTTAAAAAAACCATTACTTTTACCATAAATAATAATAGAAAAAATAAGAGCCTTCAATGTTGTTTTTGATCAGATTAATAAAAAAAGAGTTAAAACCAAATAATTGTAGGATAGTATATAAAAAATTCTAATGTCATAAGGTTTAGTAATATCTAATTTCAGAATAGTGTTACCACCTCTAACTTTAAGATCAAAATCATGAGTAAGATCTTGAGCCAATAAAATGTTATCAGAAATAGTCCTACCTTTCACAAACCCAATTTGGTTGTAGGAAATAATTTTAGAGAGCAAGGGGGATAAATGCTCCATAAAAATTTTAGAAATGACTTTGCTAAAAAAGAGCAAAAGATAATAGGATGAAAGTCATCCCAATTATTAGCACCCACCTTCTTAGGAATAAGAACAATAAAGGTACCAGAAAAAAATTTAAGAAAATGGTTACCATTAAAAAAATTAAAAATGGCATCAAATAAGTCATCACAAAAAATATTCCAAGCTTTTTGAAAGAATTTAGTAGTTAAACCATCTTGGCCAGCCACAGAGTCAACATTCATATCAAAAATAATTTTCTTAATTTCCTCTAAAGAAGGAAGTTTAGTTGGGATAGTGTTATCCTCCTCATTAATAATAAAAGGAACGAGGTAAGAATGATGAACAGGATAAGGCTCAAAATTTTAGTTAAATAAATTGGAAAAATGATCCACGACAGACCTTCTTGCATCCCATCCTAAATAGAGGTCCCTTCTTGGAAACAAATTTTATGAATTAAATTTTTGTCTCTATTCTTCTTGACTAAAGCATGAAAATACTTAGTATTGTTCTCCCCCTCAATCAAGTGTTTGGTGGTAGATTTTTGTTTCTAGTTAGTTTCCTCTTGTTCTTAAAGTTTAAAAAGGCCGTTTTAAGCTTCTTGAAGACTTTTATAATTATCATCAGAAGGATTAGACAAATGAGCTCAATAGTATTGACGTTATCTTCAACAATAAGAATATTCTCAAAAATATTTTTGAAGACATTTCTATTCCACCAATTAATTTTAAACATAAGTCTTTTAAGCTTAAACCACAACCTTTTCATTCCCATAATAGAATTATTAGGATGCAGAAGAGCCTGCCAATTTTCTTGAACCATATTTGAAAAAGAATCATTTAAAAGCAACATATTTTGAATTTGAAAGTAGAATAGATACCCTTCTGCCTCATCTTGATCCCAATAAGAAGAAGAAAATGATCAAAGAAAGTTTTACTCATATGCTCGACAAAGGTGTTATTGCTAGAGTTAATCCACAAGTTATTAAAAAGAACTCGGTTTAAACATTGCCACATATTACCTTGGTTCGAAGTAAAAGGATTACTAGTAAAACCAATATCAACAAGCTTACAATCCAAAATCATATTATTAAAATCATCCAAAGCTTGATAAATAGATTAGAGCACCAAGCCTTTCAGAAGGAACAAACATAGTATTGAAATCACCTCCCATAATCCAAGGAGAGTTAATTAAACCACTAAACTGATTAAGTTCATTCCATAATTCCTTTCTAGTAAAATGAGAAGAAGATGCATAATTAAGAGATACATAGAAATTAAACTTCATGAACTCAATACTACTATGCAATACTTGAGTAAAATCAACAATAACATTAATGACAATAGGATCTTGCCAAAAGATCCAAATTTTATTAGAAATATTAGCAAAACTATGCTTAAAACCTAAACATATAGCAATTTCTTCAAGTTTTGTAGCAGAAATCAAAGGTTCAATTAAGACTAAGAATAAAACATTATGAATACGACATAAATTCCTCACCCTCAATCTAGGAGAAGCAAACCAATACCCCTAACATTCCAAATAATGGACTTAATCATTAAAATGCATTTTGTTGGTAGTTTGAGAATGAGTATTTCTAGGAGAATACAAATTCAAACTCTTAGGTTTCTTGTTTTACTTAATTTGAACTAATGTGTAATCATGCACATTACTAATTATGCATCCATTAGTTAATTTCTGAGAAGTACGTATATAACAAGAGCATCATGAGAAAGAGATAAAATATTCTTACTACCATTTTCATTTCCACAAATTTGAAGATCACCTTCTCCCATATTACAATTTCCCAATTCCATAGCTTCCCTGACCAATCAATCCTGTAGCAATTATCCTTCCTCCAAAGTTCCTTCTGTCACATTTTCCTGCTCATTTGTAATGTGGTTAGATAATTTAATATTAGCATCTTTAACATTGTTAACCTTAAAATCAAAATCAGTCAGATTCTTATTAGTAACACAAGATACATGAAAATTCATTGTCTATTTATTATGTTCTTGAGTAATAGCCATCATTTGCTCATCCCCATATATTAGAAAATTTGAATCTTTGTAAGGATTATCAACAATAGTGTGAGAAGGGTCATGGTTCACTCCCTATATAGAAAGATGATGGGTATCCATAGTCATGTTGTCTTGTCCATCTTTTTAACCTTCTCGATTTTCTATAAGAACTTTGTTAGCATTCATAATATAATGTGGCACGATCCCCACGATATCAAGTTGGGAATTCATCTGAGGTATTGTGTTAATTTCCTGCATGGGGTTAGAATGAGCATGAGTTAAGGAGTCATCCATAATATTTTTACCCTTCGAGTCTTTAGCAGCTTCCTTTGGCTTACGTAACAGTGGGTACATAATAAAATACTCAGAGACACAATGACCTTGCATTTTATAATGAGTGCAAAAAATTGGTAAATTTTCAAAATCAACTTTTTGGAAATATCCACTAACTTTTGATCTAAGCCAAATTTCCTTAGGGTGCTTCTTGGATACATTCATTTCCACCAAAACATGAACCATAGATGGATGGGATACAATAGCAGTAGCCTGATCCATTTGTAAGGGACTTCCTAAGATTACCGCTAAAGTAAACAAGATTTGGATATTAAACAAATGATACCTCAAATTTGGGAATGAAATCAAAACTTAAGCTATAAGAGATTCTTCCTTCACATCAAAGGTAGGAGTCCATTTAAGTACCTGCATTTGATAACCTTGAATGTAATACGCTGTCCTAAAGAAAATGCGACTATATTTGAAGTCATTAGAAAGTTATATCACAATGTGATGCGGATCCATCAATCCAATCCAAAAAGATCTAGAGAGTTTTAGATTGAACAAAAAACTTGCATATAGTATGAAGATTTAGATGTTGTAAGACAAATTTACTAACTAAGGTGAAATCAAATGGAGCAGCGAGTTTAGAGATAACATTCTCTTCGAACACCAAAACTAAAACTCCCTTAAAGGATGTTTGAACCAAATCAAATTTTTGGGGGGAAGAAGAAGAACATCCCGCAGGAACATCTTTAAAAGACAAAGTCTTACCATTAGGATTAGAAGGCAGCCAAGGATTTGATGAGTTCAATGGGTTCGATGATGACAGAGTTGCCATTGCCCAAACACCGATAAAAAGAATGAAGAAACTATAAATCCAAAATGATGAGATCAAAAGTAAAATCAAATAAAGTTAAAAAACCCAAAAAAAAAAGCAAAAAGACCTCCACCATGATCGAAAAGGGGCGCCAAGAAGGAAGCCCTAGATCGCCATAGTCACGTTAGAGCAAATATAAACATTTCTAAAATAAGCCATACTATGTTTTTCTTTAATGAATGGTTTAGGGCATTTTGATTTAGTGCCAAATCAACTCCAATCATCATGTAATCATCACTATAGGTCAAGGATATCCTAGTGTAAACCCTAGAAGCTTGGAGTCATTTGGAGTTTGTTTAACTTTTTAATTATTATTTTTATTTAATTATTTAATTTTTTGTAATATTTGATTTTTATGGTTTCTGATAGGTTTTTATTTTTAATTGCTTTGCTTTTTTTATTTAATGATGTTTTCCATTTAATTTGATATTTTTCTAATTTTTATTTTTATTTTAATCTTTTATTGAATTTTTCAGGTCAATCATGTGGATAGAATTAGGATGGCTAATTGACTAACTAAATGGGCTCCATTTAACATGAAATTAAAACAATGGGTTAGTGTTTACTCAAAGATTAAACCTTGCTAATTTTATACCCTCAAAGTCACCTTAGAGTTTTTAATAAATTTCTAAAGTACATATTTCTATACAATGGAAATTTATTTAGGAAAAACTAGACCAAATAATAGGTTGAAATATATGGCTAACCAACCATTAATATGCCATTTAAAATCTACTCAAGTTTTATAAAATAATACATCTTATTTTAATTTTTATGAATTTTTAAAAAATTAGGTCAAAAAATTACTAAATTATTTAAAAATTCAATTCATGCGAGAGGTGAGCTCAATTGGCCTTGAGAAAATTCAAGTTGATTAAACACCCTGAGTTGCAATTAAACCCAAATTGAGCTCCATTTAATTCTAGCTAAGCATGTAACTTGATATACAAATCAAACCATTGTGTAATGAAGTAATCCTATTCTACCATAATACGACATTGGGATTGGATCCATTGGATAAGACTTAAAAATATGAATCCATAAGGAGCTTATTTTCCCAAATTGGATTCTTATTCAATGAGTATGAATTGTACAAGTTTTGTTCACTAGTTTACTTTTAATTAAGTTTTATTACTTAATCATATTACACTTTAACACAAAGAGCATTAGTTATTTAATTGCCAGTGGGTTCTAGTGACATGATCACTTTGATCTAAACCATATAATCAAAGATCATGAAGCTAAGAATAAAAGCAGCAAATTGAGGCTCTACTAAAAAGATCTCAATCCAAAAAACAAAAAGGACCATTTCAAACATTTAAATGAAATGAACAGACCTAATTTCATCGTCTATCTCTAGCATAGATAAGGATTATTCATAGTTTTTGGCTTTATCCACATAATCTAGCAGAATAAAACCCATGAAATTTATCCAAGAGGACCTATAGGTAAGGAACCGAAAGTTCGAGAGGGGTGTTAAGCCCTTATGAAATAATCCTGGGGCTAACCAAGAGGGGGGTGAATTGGATATTTAAAAACATCTTTAAACAAAAAGAAAAATCTTTTTATAACATACAGCAGAAACGAATTAAATCAATAATAAAAAGATCAATCACAGATTTCACCCAAGCAGTTAATCGCAGTAAAATAAAGTGCGAAAAATGATCAGAAAGAACACACCTTATTTATAATGGTTTGGTCCAACCTGACCTACATCCACTCATTCGACGAACACTCCAAGTATTGCACTAAACCTTTAGTGACTCTCTTTTAGCCCCCACAACTACGCAGAGAAGCCCTTATAAAATCACTTCCACCTTCCCCAGTGTGGCGGAGTAGCCGAGTCCTTCGACACCAAAGAGATCTTCTTCTTCCTAAAAATTCCCTCGAGGCGACCCTTGAATCCAAGGTACTTAGGTGCAAGCTTGCCAGAGCAACCATGTGAACGCCCTCACACTCCCTCGAAAATCCCCCTTCCAAGGCTCTTCTCCCTCTTAAACTCTACCCTTTCCTCTCTCCCTTTCAAGCTCTCTCTCCTAGTTTTCTCCAAAATAAATGAAGACTCAATGGATGCCAAAGACACTTTCAAAGTCTTTGACAAGACTTAAAAAATGGGCTTTAAAAACCCTTCCAAATTAATTCTGGATGCAAAGATCATCCATGACGATTGCAGGATTATCCGGGAAGATGTGCTCAAAAAGACAGCTTCAGAAAACCATAAAAGCTCAATTTTACTGCCTAAGATCATCTAGGATGATCACAGGATCATCCAGAGTGATGTGAAGTATTTGACCTGATAGTCCTGGACTATCTCAAGATAGTCCAGGACGATCAGTATAAATTTTGTTCAAATCATCCAGTACGATATACAGATCGTACATGACGATCAGAATATCAAATTATTCATATTTGATTGAATAATCACAACATTAATTTAGGCAACATTATCATAAATCGTCCAGTATGATATGGATCATCCTATATTATTTAACCAAAAATTAACTTGAAATCTTGCCTAAATTATTATGGTGGTTAGGCTTTTGAGATCATATTGAATTATCCAGGATGATATAAATATCATCCATGATGATTAGTTCAATGAACAGATCATCCTGGATGATCTAAAATCATCATGTATGATTTATTTAAAAGTTAAACTTTTTGTTTTGACAGATCTCACTCCCCCTGAGAATGTGTGTACAAGATTACAAGCAAGCATACACCCTTACAGGACTTGACTCAATAAATTAAAAAGTATATCAAATGAGAATTACAAGAATCACACATCATAACCTATTCTACGCATTCTTTAGCCTTGATTCTTTGTTGGATGGTGCATGTTGTTTCCTGAAATGTTAGTATACACACAAATAAATATACATTCCAAATATTAGGAGATGTGAGTCATAATATCTTTTATCATCAAAATAAGAACTCGTGAGCCCGAGTCGTAACAATCTCTATCTTTTTTATGAAAGCAAACATTACTGGTTGAATTTGTAAATAAAAAGTATTTTTTTCTAATCTCCTCCTCACTAAGAAAAGACTTTTGAAAAAAGGGAGAAACACATTTTTTTAAAAACTACACAATATAACACAAATAAAATAAACTTCATAATATAACAGTACTTTCTCCCCCTTTGACATTATCAAAAAGAAGAGGAGCATAGAAAAATAAAATAAAAAAAATAGACTAATAGATATTATCAAAAAGAAGAGGAGCATAGAAAAATGAAATAGAAAAAATAGACTAAAAGATCAAAAACGGTCCTAGATCTGGTGAAATATTTTTTTTTGAAAAAATATTTTAAAATATCAAGAATTTTCATGTAATGAGAAAGTTACCTCATGATTTTATTCAAAAGCCTAGTAAGGCATGTATTGACTACTCACAACCCAGAAAGATTAGAAATTCAGAAATTGTTAATCCAAGTTCAGGTTTTAAAAAGGCTAAAAAACTTTTTAAGCCAATATCTAAATCAAGGAAAAACTAGATAAGGAAACAAAAATCTTTTCAAAACTCCTTTCATGAAATATATCTAATAGAAGATTAATGCAAAGTAATGAATCATAAACCATGATTTTCAAACTCAAGTAACGAATTTAACAAAAAGACATATGGGTTTTTTAAACTTTAGAGATTTACAAGAAGGGAAGCTAACTTTTTGTTGGCTCATTTTGTGCCTCTTTTCATTTTGGCGCTCTTTGCGCATCTTTTGATTTTTGATATAATTTATGCATGTTTCTAATTTGGCGACATTATGCATCTTTTTAGCTTTGGTTACATTTTGTGCCTCTTTTAATTTTTGTAATTTGCCTCCTTTCTAAATCTTTAAAATCAACAAACAATATTCTTATGATAAAGACGAACAACCTGATTAAGATAATCTTTGAAGTAGGTTCATTAACTTGCAAAGGATCTCTATGAGATAGACAAAATGTAAGGAGATGAAAAAGGTTTAATTTTGAAAACCTATTTATAATTTGAAACAGATTTTGAATCAAAAGTGAAATAGCCTTATATAAAGAAATGAGATGGAGAGACAAAATCATGAGTTTCCTTCCTTTGCCTTATTTTAGAGAAATCAACCATAAACCACATAGAATTTTTAGAAAAATAGGAGGTTAATTTTCCATTTATAGAAAACATGATCTTGGAAATGTAATTTTGATTTTTTTTTAAGTGTAAATGAAATAAAAAGTGATATGTGTGTGCTGATCAGAGAAATTAACAATTATAAAGAAGAAAATAAAATAAAATAAATCTTGTAAAAAAAAATCAAAACAAAAGAATAAAAAGAAAACTTAAAAAATAACACAAAAAGTAAAAAATATTCACACAAATAAAACAAACACAAACACACAAGCAAAAATTTAATATACACCTTCTCGCTCCTAGTCTGATGAGTCAGAAGCTTGGTCTGCCTAGGAGATTTTTTGCTTTGCATTATTTACCCTTATTACAATTTGCTTAGCTTTACCCTTTTCCTTTCCAGGAGGGGTTTTTAAGTTCCGCACTGATTTTTCATATGTCCAGGTTTCCTACATCCAAAATAAATAACATCAGAAGAAATCTTAACATTCTTATCTTTTTTACCTTTGTTCTTCTTTTGTTGATGTTGATGCTTGTGCTTTAGTAGACTTTTCAATTTGTTTGTTATTTATGTTAGCTCCTTACTTTCATCATCTTCTGAGTCGCTTTCATCCATGTTTTCAGCTTTCAGAACTATAGTTTCACCTGCATCCAAATGCTTTTGACCCAAACCTTACTCGTAGGTAATGAGTGAGCCAATCAAATTATCAATAGAATATTCATTTAAATTTTTAGATTCAGAAATTGTAATGACTTTGGAATCAAATTTATCAAGTAGAGAATGGAAGATTTTATTGACTTTTTCAAAGTTTGAAAGTTCTTTTCCTAATGCATGTAATGATGTCACAATTTGAGTAAACCTAGTATACATGTCTAAGATCATTTCATAAGGTTTCATGCTAAAAAGTTCATAATCATGCATTAAAATATTGAGCCTAAATTGCTTGATTTTATAAGTACCTTCATACATAGTGCATAATTTATCCCAAATTTTCTTACCAGTAGTACACGCGGATACTAATATATAATCATCAGAATTCAAAACACAGAAAAAAAATAATTCAAACATTTAGCATTCAATTGAGCATTGATGTGATCTACTCTACTCCATTCAAAAAAAGGAATATCAGTTTTGATTCCATCTACAATACATGACGGTACAGAATAACCAGTTTGATTCATATGACACATGTGATAATCAATAGATTGCAAGAAAGTAGACATGCAAATTTTCCAAAAATTAAAAGTAATATCTTTAAATAGTGGTGGCCGAGTGATTAAATAACCTTCCGTAATATTATGATTTCCAAAATTAGCCATGGATTAAAATTCAAAAGTTTTCCAAAACTTGATTTTATGAATCCCGCTCTAATATCACTTGAAAGTTCGAGAGGGGTGTTAAGCCCTTATGAACTAGTCCCAAGTCTAACCAAGAGTGGGGGTGAATTGGATATTTAAAAACTTCTTTAAATAAAAAGAAAAATCTTTTTATAACTTGCAGTGGAAATGAATTAAATAAATAATAAAAAGATCAATCACAAATTTCACCCAAGCAATTAATCGCAATAAAATAAAGTGTGGAAAATAATTAGAAAAAATACACCAGATATATAGTGGTTCGGTCCAACCTGACCTACATCCACTCCTCAGAGGCATCCTCCAAGTATAGCACTAAACCTTTAGTGACTCTCCTTTAGCCCCCACAGCTAGGTGGAGAAGCCCTTACAAAATCACTTCCACCTTCCTCGGTGCAGTGGAGTAGCCAGGTCCTTCAACACCAAAGAGATCTTCTTCTTCCCAAAACTTCCCTTGAGATGACCCTTAAATTTGATGGTACTTAGGTGCAAGCTTACCGGAGCAACCGTGTGAACTCCCTCACACTCCCTCAAAAATCCCCCTTCCAAGCCTCTGCTCCCTCTCAAACTCCACCCTTTCCTCTCTCCCTTTCAAGCTCTCTCTTCAAGTTTTCTCCAAAAGAAATGAAGACTCAATGGCTGCCAAAGGCACTTTCAAAGTCTTTGACAAGCCTTAAATAAAGGGCTTTAAAAACCCTTCCAAATTAGTTCTTATGGTAAAGATCATTCAGGCTGATCGCAGGATCGTCCAGGATGATGTGCTAAAAAAGACGGCTTCAGAAAACCCTAAAAACTCAATTCTACCACCAAATATCATCTAGGAAAATTGCAGGATCATCCAGGATGATGGGCAGAATTTGACCTGATAGTCTTGGACGATCTCAGGATAGTCCAGGATGATCAATACAAATTTTTCACAAATCATCCAATACGATATACAAATCATCCAGGATGATCAAAATATCAAATTATGCATATTTGATTGAATAATCACAACAATAATTTAGGCAACATTATCATAAATCATCCAGTATGATATGGATCATCCTGGAGGATTAGACCAAAAACTGAACTTAAAATCTTGCCTAAATTATTATGGCGGCTAGGGTTTTGAGATCATATTGGATCATCCAGGATGATATAAATACCATCTAGGATGATTAGTTCAATGAACATATCATCCTGGATGATCTAAAATCATCTAGTATGGTTTATTCAAATGTTAAACTTTTAGTTTTGACAGATCTCACTCCCCCTGAGAATGTGTGTACATGATCACAAGCAAGCATACACCCTTACAGGACTTGACTCAAGAAATCAAAAAGTACATGAAATGAGAATTATAAGAATCACACATCATAACCTATTCTATCCGTTCTTGAGCCTTGATTCTTTGTTGGATGGTGCATGTTGTTTCTTAAAATGTTAGTATACAGACAAATAAATATACATTCTAAATATTAGAAGATATGAGCCATTAGGTTTGTTATCATCAAAATAAGAACTCGTGAGCCCGAGTCATAACAGGAACAACCAATCCAATGACTAGATAGTTGTGGATAAAATGTTTTTTCATAATTTCCCACCACACTAAAATCTATGTTTGAGTTTGAAATTTACCCCAAACATGTGGGCAAATCAAGGGGCTTTAAATTTTAGCAAGTTTGTCTGGTTATATGGAATGACTCTACTTATGTGGTAGGAGCTAAGGAGCGCTAGATGAGATTATGAATTTTTGCCAGAAGGGAGTCATCGTACCTTAATTAAACTTGATCAAAGAGGTTATTAAAGGCTTGGGAAGCTTTATGAAAGTTCAAGAAACTCATTTGAAACAAAGACATTCAAAATTGGGAGCCCTTCTTCAATGAAAATTAGAGTATTTAAAGGAGTTTTGGAAATATACATAGTTAGAATTACTACAACCATGGGTCATACCAAGCTATTGAGTTTTTTAGGATCAATCCAATGGATGTTCAATAGCTCATTAGAAAAGATAGTAGGCATGTGATTGCTTAGCTTGGGAGTTACACTGTAATTAATGGAATTATGGTCAATTTTTAATAATTTTGGCCAGCTCAAGCAAGGTCATGGACATGGATTTGCTAGGCATGTTATTAGGGTCTAGAAGAATAGAATGAAAGTGTTGGTTTTAGTCTATTTGTCCTAGGTTTCCTTTTGGATAACTAGATGGTGGTTTTGATTACTTGGGCTAGGTAATTTTGCTAACCCGAGCTAGCCCATAAGCTAAGCATACTAGGGCTGGTATAGGAGACATCTACGGATGTAATACATGCAATAGCTTAATCCAATTTCACTTAGAGAGTGAAATGCCTTAAGGAAGAAAATTTGTGTTTATTTGGGTTTTCCTAAAAGGCTAAACTAGGTGGGTCCAGGGCAGGGTAGGCTCTTGGGGACCTAATAGATTTGTTTGCATTATTTGGGGGAAAAGAGTCCCCAAGGGTTGATTAAACACAAAATGAAAGCCCATATGGGTCATTTGGTCTGCCCAAGCCCAAGGGATGGGTCCATTAGGTTTTAAATGGTTTATGTGGTTATTTGTAAGAGGTTTTATGACATGCCATGTCTATATGCAAAGAAATGCATGAATTGGTTATTTAGGTTAAAATTATAATTGATTGTAATTATTGTCAACCATGGTCCAGTTATGGATCACCGTTGGGTTCCAATGCACTTAAACATGTTTGAGTGATTGGATGGGAGGTTTAGCATGCTTAAGTGGGGTTTGAATTGGCATGAATACATGAATTAGGATTTTTGGTTAAATGGAACCCATTTGGTAAAACGTGGCCAACATGGCCATTTCTGATCAACCATAGTCAACCAAGGGTATATGCGTACTTATTAATGACTATAGGATGATTATTAATGAAATCTAATGCTTGGATCAAGGTTTATACCATGCTTCAAGCATATGATCAATGCTCAATTTTAAGTATTCTTGGTCAAATTTGGTCAATCTTGGTTAATCATGGTCAATAATGGGTTTAATTGGGTCTAAATAATTGTAATTATTTTTGTGAACGTGTTTAAACCATTTCCTAGGTTCTACATGGGTGTTTGTACTAAGATACCATATGAGTAGCATCAATTTGTAAATATTTAAAGGTTTTATACTCATGATTGAAGCTTTAGGTTTTTGGGTCTAAATTATGGCTTCCAAAATGGTTAAAAGCGCTCTAAGGTGATGTTATTCATTTTTTAAATGATAAAACCCCATTTTAGTGGCTTCATTTAGGTTTTTAAGAAGGCTAAAGATCCCTTTTGGAAAGGGAAATTCCAAGCCTTTAAGGTTTAGAATTTAAACCTAGGAATTAAATTTGGAACTTTGAATTGTGTTAAGAATTTTAATATATGAATTGAATTTAGAATGGAATTGAATTTATAATTTATCTGTGGCTTGGAATTGGTTTGAAATTGACCTCACAATAAAATTAGGTCAACAAATGGTGTGATGAACTCGTGATAATAAATCACTCATGTTGGCATTGATCCGAATAGTCAACAGAATCCACAAGAATATTGTAGGTTAGTTTAACATGGTTTAGATTTAGTAGGTTCTAATGGTTGATATTAACAAGCAATCACTGGAAAGGAACACTTGTCCCAATTAAGAAAATGTAAGGAGGAAATAGGCTATATGTAGACTTAAGCAGGCAAATGCTTAAAAATGAAATCACCTCAAACAATTGTATTTAAGAAAGCAAATGATGGATTTTGGCAGGAAAATGTCTAAGGCAAATTCTTGAAAGAAAAGTTCAGCCCAAATAAGCACGTTTAACCAGGAAAATGTCATAAAATGAATTTTTTTCTACACTAAACAAATTTAAGCAAGCAAATGCTTGAAAGGTAAAGTTGATCTTGAAAAAAGATTTTAGGTATGTATATGTTTGAAAATGAAATTCACCTCAACCATATAATTTTAAGCAGGTAAATGCTTGAAAGAAAATTTATCTCAAATATGTAGATTTAAGAAGGCAAATGCTTCAAAGGGAAAATTCATCTCAAACAAGAAAATTTAAATGGGCAAATGGGTGGTTAGATTATGAAAATTTAGAGAAGATATTACTTTTTTTTTGAAGAGTGCATTAAGCAGATGCATTAAAATGAAAGAAACTAGTTACAAACTAATAGCATCACATTCTCCCTTTAACAAGGAAGGAGGAATGTGCTCCAAACTAAAATCATCCCAAATAAAATTTCCACTAAGAGCGTAGTTAGCACATACATCCGCTAACTTATTACAATCCCTATTTACCCAATTAAAAATAACATGATCAAACTCTTTAATGAAAGAAAAAAAATCTAATCAAAATTCTGGAAGATGCCTATCCATCCTGTTGAGCTTGTGTTGAATGCTCTTAATCACATTTGCATTATCTCCTTCAACTATAATACCTTTGTAATATATCATCCATTCTTTAAGAACACTTTTTAAAGAGAAGATAGCCTCCATTTCCAAATGAGAGATATCCCAATGAACATCATTGAAACCAATGACTAGAAGAAATCTTACAAGACTTTTTGAACTGTTCATACATACGAAGTATGATCGTACTATATGATACAAGTTTTTCAAACTTGAAATTTTTAGTTTTTGGATGATTTTTCTTGTTTTTTTGTATATAAGAGTCCTAAGAACTGACTGTCACTACTTCTTCTACGAATTTTCTCTTGGAGAGTGATAGAGAGTGTGTTTAGGGAGAGTGTTTGGGAGTCAAAATTGTGAGATCTTGCTAGTGGAAATTGTGAAGGGTTCACAAGGTTGCCCAAAGGTGAGGATCTCTTTCTATGTACTTCAAATCTCTGCCCTAGCTCTTTGAAGAATCTTGAGAGAAGATCTTTGGAAGGAAGTCGGTACTCTGCCATCACCAGGAGGGTGAAAAAGGAAGTCGATGGGTGAAAAATGAGGTTGGTACTCTACCATCACTAGAAGGGTGAGAAAGGACATTGGAACTCTACCATCACCAGGATGGTGAAAACAGACGATAATTCTCTGCCGACACCTAGAAGGTGTGAAAGGACGATGGTTCTTTGCCACATCAGGGATTGGTGGAAGAGAGGTTAATTATAAAGGCTTCTCCACCTTGATGTGGGAGAAAAATAAGAGTCACTTTGGTATAGTGCAACACCTGAAGAGGGAGTCTTTAGGGAGTGGATGTAGGTCTTGTTGGATTAAACCCCTACAAATTTCTATGTTCTTTTTGCTTTTACTTTTACTGCATTTTTATTTTTCGTAATTTTTTATCTGTTGTGGTTGAAAAATAATTTCCATAAAATCTATAATTATGCTCAAATTACTTAAATAGATTTTCTAAATAACCAAGAAATTTTTAAATTACCAATTAACCCCCCCCCCCCCCCTCTTGGTTAGCTTGGGATAATAGCCTTAGGTTTAACAACCTATTTGGACTTTACAAGTGGTATCAGAGCGAGCTTTTAAAAATTAAGGTTTATACAACTTTTTGAAATGATCATGGCTACTTTTGGAAATCGTAACACACCCGAAGGATATTTGATCATTAGGCCCCCGTTGTTTGATAACATCCCTTTTGATTTTTTCAAAACACGTATGTCAACTTTTCATCAATCGCTTCACTTTTGCATGTGGATTTTAATACATGAAGGCTACACTAGAACAACTTGACTTATAGATGGCAGTATAAATGAATCACCATTAGCTGACTAGACAGTAGAAGAAAGAGACCAAGCTCAATTAAACGCTAAATATTTAACCAGTTTTTTTTGTGCACTTAAATCAGAGCACTATATACGTGACTCAACCTGTAGAACCAAAAATGAAATTTGGGATAGACTTTCCATTACTTGTGAAGGAACTAATGAGATGAAATAATCTAGATTGAATATTCTATGACATAATTATGAACTATTTCGCATGAAACTGAATGAATCAATCACTGATATGTATACAAGTTTCACAAAAATAGTCACCTCATTGCATACTTTAGGTAGGGAACTAACGAATGCAAAAAAAGTAAAGAAAATTCTTCATTATTTGCCTACTGCTTATGTTGTAAAGATAACTGCTATAACTGAATCAAAAGGCTTAAATTTTTATTCGATTGACAATCTTCTTGGATCACTAATTACTTATGAGCAAGGAGTGACTCAAATATAGATTGATACAGGTGACAAGTGGAAGGAAAATATTATAACAGGATGACTTGGAAAGTGAACAGGCACAACCTTTGGATGAAGAAGATATTACACTAATGATGAGGTAATTCAAAAGTTTTCTAAGAAGCAGGCAAAGGAGACGTTAGCAGTGTAATATGGGTAAGTTCCATAAAAATCCTAAGGCTTGTAATGATGTAAATTATTATGAATGCAGGAAGCCAGGACACATCAAAATGGATTGCCCAAATCTCAAAGCTAATCCTAGCAAGGAGAAGGTCAAGGTGAAAACAAATGTTAAGAAGGGAAAGAAGATGTTGCAAAATGCATTTTGGGTGAATTCAGCTTCGGATTCCTTAGAAATAGAAGCATAAGAGGAAGTCACGAACTTGTGTTTAATGGATGATAAGTTTAATCAATCAGATCAAGAAGAGGTAAGTGACTTAACCTATAATGAATTGTTTGATGTTTCTGAGAAAGTCCATATTACATATAGGAAACTCAAAAAGTTTCATGCTATGCTGAACATATAATTTTTAGAATTAGAAAATGAGCATGAAATCCTTAGGAATGATCACACATTGATTGATACCAAC
This sequence comes from Dendrobium chrysotoxum, assembly GCA_019925795.1. NCBI lineage: Eukaryota > Viridiplantae > Streptophyta > Magnoliopsida > Asparagales > Orchidaceae > Dendrobium > Dendrobium chrysotoxum. The sequence goes on from CM034302.1 coordinate 54,199,361, forward strand.
CACATGAAAGTTCATTCGGGATGTTAAGCCCTTATGAATAAGCCAGAGGCTAACCAAGAGGGGGGGGGGGGATGAATTAGTATTTTTAAAAATTCTTTAAGTAAAAATGATTTAGAAAATTCTTTTGAATGTTTTAAAATAATTATAATTTTGTGATGATGTGCATAAGTTTATCAAAACAAAACAATAACTATAATCACATGATCATCAACAGAAAGTAAAGCACAAAATATAATCAGAAAAAATACACTAAATTTTATAGTGGTTCGATCAACTTGACCCACGTCCTCCCCAGAGCCTTCCCCTTGGGTATTGCACTAATACTAAGTGAATCTTCTTCTGCTCCTACAACAAGGTGGAGAAGCCTTTACAAAACTCCTTTCCACCAACCCGGTGAGGTAGAGAACCCAGACTCCTTTTTCTTCCTCCTGAAGCAGGTAGAGAACCTTTATCTTCTTGCTGATGATCCTTCCACGGAGACACCAAAGATGAGAGACGATGACCGGAGAAGATGACTCAGATCCATGCTTGGAGAAACCTTTAGGAACACCTCACAAACGCCGCCTCACAAGATCTTCCCTCTTTCTCCCAAGCCCTCTCTCTCTCTCTCTCTCTCTCCTTGTCAAAGCTCTCACAGAAAAGAACAGTGGTAAAAGATCTCAACGATAGAAGACAGGAGATCTTAAATACAAAGGCTCAAAAATTACCCTAAATTTTAACTTGCCGTTAAAGATCGTCCAGGATGATCGGTATATCATCCTGTACGGTTAGTGTAAATCAAACCCTTTTGGCTTGAACAATTTGGTTCTTTTGGATGATTAGAAGACAAATTCTATTCAAATCATCCGGGAAGATTCTGAGATCGTCCGAGATAACTAATTCAATTTAGGAATATCAACTAGAAGACTGTTCGAGTCATCCAGGAGAGCTGGTGCTGGACAATCTCAAAATGTCTTGATCGTCCCGGACGATACCGGACGATACGTATATTATCCTGTACGATTAGTTCAAAAAGACCAAAATTGTTTGGCATACTATTCAGGTCATACGGGTAAATCATGCTAGATGATTTCAAATTGACTTGATAATCCAGGATGATATTTCTATCATCCCGTATGATTAGTTCAAAATCGGGAATATCGTCTGATAGACTGTTCGGGTCATCTAGGTGAAATACACTGGACGGTCGGGTTTTCTAATTTGTCTAGGATAATGTTGCGATTATCCAGGATGTTATAATCGAATCATTCAAACCTTAATTTCTTTCCTTAATAACCTGACTAATTTAGGCATGATTGTAATGCATTGTCCAGGATGATTCACATATCATCTAGGACAATCAGATAAAAGAGCTAAAAATAAATCTTGCCTAACTTGGTTTGGCGGCTAAAAGTTCTTGATTTGAGCATATCATCCTGTACGATAAATGTATTGTCCAGGATGATCTTCTTAATCAGACCGACAAAATATGGTCGCCCTAATTAGGGTTTCTATTTTCAATGGATCATCCAGGATGATATGAATATTATCCAGGATGATTTGAACAAAATTTGAACAGAAATTCTAACTCACTAAAACTCTCCCCTGAGTGTGTATGTGCAAGGTTACTTAACTTGGGGATCTGTTACATTACACTTGACTCAAGAAAGATGAAAAAATATATTGAACCTGAAAACTTAAACGGACTGACTCGATCTTGAGCTAGCTTAGATTGCAATTGATCTTATGAACCTAAAAGATTAGGCACTCAAACAGAAATAGAAATATTCGCTATCATCAAAATCATAATCCTTAAATCCAAATTCGCAATAATGTCCCCCTTTTTGATGATGGCAAATATTTTTTAGTAATTCCAAATTCTGTACATAAACAATAAAGCCATGAAAATCAAGGAGTGTAATTTCTATTAGCCAGGTGAAAAATACAACAATACAGAACATCGATAAAACACAGAACATTGATAATTTAACCAGTACACTTCCTACAACCTACCAGAACACAAACTACAAACTACTCCCCTATTTGATATCTCAAAAATGGGAAAACACCAAAAAGACACATAAGAAAAAATAAAAAAAGATGAAGGATGGAGAGGAATGATCAGGGATCCCAAAACACACAAAAAAATTAAAATTAAACCATAACAAAAAAGAAAAAATTAAAGACAAGAAAACATCAACAAAAATATAGTTTTTTTAATCGATCAGCTCCAGTAAATCAGAATTTTACCTTGAGTTTCAATTCAAAATCTAGTAAGAAGAAAATCGATGAAGCTGAAATCCAGAAAAGTTGGAAAATCGATTCTCGTAACTCCTACCTTAGACACCTTACAGGTTTAAATTCCTTTCAAATAAAAGTCTAGTTTAGAAAAAAAGAAATTAGATTCGAAAAGAGATCCTTTTGAGCCTCATTCCAGAAAAATATCTGACAAAATAGTACTACAAAGTAAGGAATCAGAAATTATGATTTTTAATCTCAAGTTTTTGAAAATATTAAGTGGCATATGGATTTTTCTAAGACATTGAAGGATCTGAAAGGGAAGAAAGTTTATTTCTTTATGGGCTCATTTTGTGCCTCATTTTTTCAATTTATTTGGCCCACTTTTTGCATCTTTTGATTTTTGATACACTTTGTGTATCTTTCCAATTTTTGGCGGCATTACGCATCTTTTCATTTTTTTGCCTATTTTGTGCCTCTTTTTATTTCTTTTGCAAGCTTACTTCCTTTAATAATCTCTAAACAATCTATATAAGACCTTTTTTAATTTGTAAACATGATTAGGATATTAGGAACTCTCAAAACATGGAGGTTGCTCTACAAAGACATCTTGCTTTATTACCCCATTAAAAAAGGTACTCTTGGCATCCATTTGAAAAAGAATAAATCCCTTATAACAAGCAAAGGCTAGTAGCACCCAAATGGCTTCTAATCTAGCTACAAAGGCAAAGGTCTCCTCAAAATCAATCCCTTCTATTTGGTTGTACCCCTTAGCCACCAATCTTACCTTATTCCTAACTAACTTACCAGAATCATTCATTTTATTCTTAAATACCCACTTGGTTCCTACTACACTTTAATCATTAGGTCTTTCTACCAACTCCCAAACATCATTTCTCACAAATTGATTAAGTTCTTCTTGCATAGCTAAGATCCAAAATTTATCAGAAAGGGCTTGATTGATGTTGGTGGGTTCAGTCATTGAGATAAAGGCAGAATGGTTTACTTCTTTACTAAGTCCATGCCTAGTTCTAACACCTTCAGAAGGGTCTCCTAAGATAAGTTCTTTAGGATGACTCGAAGAATATCTCCAGTCTCTAGGCAATTTAATTTCAGGTTTTACCCTTTCCTCCAGATTTGTATTTTCTGCACCTTGGGTAATCTCTGCTACTTCCTCTTCTTCTTCAGCTCTAATCTCCTTAGGATCAGATTCATCAAATACAACATGAGTAGTCTCCTCCACCACCAATGTCTTCTTGTTAAACACCCTAAAGGATTTCCCCACACTTGAATATCCTAAGAACACTCCTTCATCAGATTTTAGATGAAATTTTCCTAAGGATGATTTCCCATTGTTAAGAATGAAAATCTCACAGCCAAAGACATAGAGGTGGGACAGGTTTGGTTTTCTACCCATAATAATCTCATAGGGTGTCTTATTGAAATTGGATCTAACATTCATCATATTCAACACATAACAGGCTGTGTTCACCTCTTCTGCTTAAAAGTATTTTGGAAGTTAATACTCATCAAGCACGGCTCTACCTGCTTGTACTAAGGTCCTATTCATCTGTTCAGCTACCCTGTTCTGTTGAGGGGTCATAAAAGCTAAAAAGTGCTAGCTAATCCCTTGCTCCATATAGAAGGTTCAAAATTTTATGTTTTCAAACTCCCCACCATGATCACTATGGATGGTCAAAATATCACAACCTAACTTTTTCAGAATCTAAGTGGAGAAAGATTTAAATTCACTAAATGACTCAGATTTATGTGACAGAAATCTAATCCAAGTGAACCTCGAGTAATCATCGATAATCACAAATACATAGACTTTGCCCCCTAAGTTAGCAGTGCTAATGGGTCCAAAGAGATCCATGTGAAAGACTTCTAAAGGTCTAGAGGTGCTGATGTTCTTAATGGAATGCAAAGAGGACTAGACTTGCTTCCCTAGCTGACAGGCATCACACAGGTGATCCTTAGTGAACTTAAGCTTTGAGACACCTCTAACTAAGTCCTTTTGGGTTACTCTTCTAAGGGTTTTCATACTGGCATGACATAACCTACTGTGCCACAACCAAGACTCATCAGTAGTAGTTTTTAAGCAAAATGAAGAAACACATTCAATATTATTTAAATCAAGCATGTAGATGTTATTGATCTTTTTGCCCTACAAAATAGTGTTATTATTTAACCTTATAATACATGTGTTTGCAAGGAACTTGATGCTGAACCGTTTGTCACAGAGTTGACTGATGCTGAGCAGGTTGTGTTTCAATCCATCTATAAGAAAAATATTTTCAATCAAAAGGTTCTTCGAGTTTTTGATTATACCTGTACCCACCACTTTCCTGGTGGTGTTGTCTCCAAGAGTGACCTTGCCTCCAGCCCTGGCCTCCAGTGAAATGAATTGATTTGCATCTACAATCATATGTCTTGAGCATCCACTATCCAGGTACCACATGCTCTTATAAGGTCATGTGTGAGTGCAACCCTACAAAATCATCAAGCGTCTGACTTAGGAACCCAAACAGGTTTGGGTTCATTCTTATGAAAAGAAGAATGTAATGCATGTATGCTATATTATGAAACATGCAGTTTGGGCCTCCACACCTAATGTATACTATAGTGAATAGTGCAGGTGTGAGAGATATGTCCTAACATGCCACATGAGAAACATCTAACACCAGGAAAATAATTAACTAATCTAGGGGGTGATAGTGCCTTTTCCTAGGTTTGAATGATACATATTTTGATATTTTTTAATGTGATCGTTCAAGTGATGGAGGTTTGTAAAATTGTACAAATGTAAGAGGTGTTTCATTATTCTCAAATGCACTAATTTTTACACTTAGAAATTCATTTTTCTTTTTGAGACTTACAATTTTAAATTTCAAATAATGCTCACTACTATCTAAATCAGATGTATGAGTTTCTAATTCTTTAAATGCAGCTTCTAATTCAAAATGCGATGCTTTCAATAAATCATGCTCAATTATCAATTCAGAATGCTTTTTATCTAATTCGTCAAATTCATCAAGTAATAACATGTGGTTGCAATCCTGTGCAGAATGATCCTTAAGTAAAACTTCATGCTCTTTTTGCAAATTTAAGAATTCCAAATTCATATTCGCATGAGTTTTCTTCAGTTTTCTATATGACAACTTAATTTTCTCGAAAACATCAAGTAATTGATCGTAGGTTAGTTCACATACCTCTTCTTGATCAGATTGACCACAATTTTTATGCGCCATCAAACACAAGTTTGTAGTCTCCTCTTCAGCTTCAGTCTCAGAGGAGTCGGATGCAGAATCTGCCTAGAATATCCTTTCTAAACTTGGGTTTCTCCTCACCCTTCTCCTTACTTGGGTGAGCCTTTTGTGTAGGACAATCAGCTTTTATATGTCCTGGCTTCTTACATTCAAAACAAACCACATCAGGAGACCCTTTAGGATTTTTTCAACTCTTACCTTTGGTCTGCTTCTGAAAGTATTTATGTTTCTTCCTTAGAAAACTTTTGAATTACCTAGTGATTAAGGAAACATCATCGCCTTCAGATCCAGAAGTATCGGTATCTATATCATTCGCTTTCAATGCCCACTATCTTCTCTTTCTTCTTCTCACCTACGTCAAGTTATCTTTGGTTCACTCCTTATTCATGAGCAATTAGTGATCCAAGTAAGTTATCAATAGAATAATTGTTTAAATCTTTTGATTCAATGATAGCACTTATCTTGGTATCATAGAAAAAAGGCAAACATCTCAAGATTTTGTTAACTTTTACATAATTAGTGAGTTCTCTTCCTAAGGCATGCATGGAGGTGATGATTTGTGTGAACCTAGTGTACATTTTAGATACTGACTCACTAGGTTTCATGAAAAAGAGTTCATAGTCATGAAGTAAGATGTTCAACCTAGACTTTTTAACTTCATATCTACCTTCATAAGTAATGCATAATCTATCCCAGATTTTTTTACCAGTTGTACATATTGACACACATATAATCTTCAAATTTTAAAGCACAGAAAAAATAGTTCAAGCTTTTTTGCATTTAGTTGTGCTAAATCTTGCTCATCAAAGGTCCATTCGACAAAAGGAAGTTCAATTTTGATACCATTGACAAGTCTAAAAGGTGCTTCATAACCATCTTTAATAAGCATCCACATGCGATAATTAATTGATTGTAAAAAGGTGGACATGTGACTTTTCCAAAAATTAAATGGTATGTTATCAAATAAGGGTGGTCGAGTAATGGAATAACCTTCAGCAGTATTTCGATTACCGAAGTTAGCCATGGATCAAATTCAAAAGTTTTTCAAAACTTGATTTTATGAATCCCGCTCTGATACCACTTGAAAGTTTGTTAGGGATGTTAACCCATTATGAACTAGCCCGAGGCTAACTAAGAGGGGGGAGTGAATTGGTATTTTTAATAATTCTTAAGAAAAAAATAATTTAGAAAATCTTTTTGAATGTTTTAAATTAATTACAATTTCTTGATGATGTGCAGAAGTTTATCAAAACAAAAAAATAAGTACAATCACATAATCATCAATAGAAAAGCAAAGTGCCAAAGATAATCAGAAAGAATATACCAGATTTTATAGTAGTTCGGTCAACTTGACCTACGTCCACTCCCCAGAGCCTTCCTTCAGGGTATTGCACTAACACTAAGTGACTCTCCTTCTGCTCCCACAGTAAGGCAGAGGAGTCTTTATAAAACTCCTTTCCAAAAACCCGATGAGGCAGAGAACCCAGACTTCTTTTAATTCCTCCTGAAGTAGGCAGAGAACCTTACCACCATTTGCTTCCACTTGAAGTAGGTAGAGAACCTTGATCTTCTTGCTGACGATCCTTCCACGGGGACACCTAGGACAAGAGACGACAACTAGAGAAGATGACTTAGATTCTTGCTTAGAGAAACCTTTGTGAACACCTCACAAACTCCCTCTCATAAGATCTTCTCTCTCTCTCCTTCTCAAAGCTCTTACAGAAAAGGACAACAACAAAAGAACTCAATAGTAGAAGATAAGAGATCTTAAATATAAAGTCTAAAAAATTACCACAATATTTAACTTGCCATTAAAGAACATCCAGGATGATCGGTAGATTGTCCTGTACGATTAGTGTAAATCAGACCCTTTTGGCCAGGACGATCTAGTTCTTCTGGATGATTAGAAGACAAATTCTGTTCATATAGTCTAGGACGATTCCGCGATTATCCGAGATGATTAGTTCAATTCAGGAATATCGTCTATAAGATTGTTCGGGTCTTCCAGGAGAACTAGTGCTAGACGATCTCAAAATGTCTTGATCATCCTGGACGATACGTATATCATCCTGTACGATTAGTTCGAAAAGACCAAAATCATCCGGCACACTGTTCGGGTCGTATAGGTAAATCATGCTGGATGATTTAAAAATGACTTGATCATCCAGGATGATATTTCTATCATCCCGTATGGTTAGTAAAAAATCAGGAATATCATCTGGCAGACTGTTCGGGTCATCTAGGATGATCTTACGATCGTCTAAGATGATATAATCAAATTACACAAACCTTAATTACTTTCGTTAGTCACCTGACTTATTTAGGCATGATTGTAATACATCATCCAAGATGATATACATATTATCCAGGTTGATCAGATCAAAAAGCTAAAAATAAAAACTTGCCTAACTTGGTGTGGTGGCTCAAAATTTTTGATTTGAGCATATTGTCCTATACAATGTGTGTATCATCTAGGATGATCTGCTTAATCAGACCGACTTAACATGGTCACCCTAATTAGGATTTCTATTTTTGATGAATCATTCAGGACGATATGAATATCGTTCAGGCTGATTTGAACAAAATTTTAATAGAAACTCTAACTCACTAAAACTCTCCCCCTGAGTGTGTGCGTGCAAGGTTACTTAACTTGGAGATCCATTACATTACACTTGACTCAATAAAGATGAAAAACTACATTGAACCTAAAAACTCAAACGGACTGACTCGATCTTGAGTTGGCTTGGATTGCAATTGATCTTGTGAACCTGCCAGATTAGGCACTCAAATAGAAATAAAAATGTTTCCTATCATTAAAATTATGATCCTTGAATCTAGATTCACAACACCACATGGCATATTGGATAAATTTGATGATTTAAACAAAAAGCATAAACTTTTGAAATCATCACACACTGAACTTGAAAATGATTATAAAGTTTTCTTAGAAGAAGCATAACATAGAGAAATTGATTTGAAAATAGAAATTTTAATGTTAAAAAATAGAAACTCGTATCTAGAATTAAAAATGAAGGCTATTATGAAAAATAGATTGACACCCATACTTGAACAATTCTATAAGTCTAATCAAAAGAATATGAGTTCAAAAACTAGGAAAAGAACTTATAATGCTCATAGACTAGTAAACCCTTTTCCTAGAGTGAAATGTTTTTCATGTGGAATGATTGGGCATATTTCCCATACTTGCACAATTCATAGTAGAACACATCTAGTGTGGTGACCTAAGATGCATAATTCACAGCATATCAATCATGCATCTAGATTATTTTTGCCAAGAGGAGAACCCAAACTTATTTGGGTTCCCAAGTCTAACATTTGATCTTTTTGTAGAAATACTCTCATATAAGACCTCATGAGAGCATTTGGTACCTGGGCAGTAGATGTTCACAGTACATAACTACAGATTCAAATTAATTTATAACGTTGGAAGCCAGGAAGGAGGCAAGGTAACACTTGGAGATAATACCACTAAGAGAGTGGTAGGCATAGGTATGATTGGAAATTTGAATAATTTTTTCATTAAAAAATTCTTATTGGTAGAAAGCTTAAAGCATAACTTGTTGAGTATTAATCAGCTATGCGATAAGGGGTATAGTGTAAAATTTTTCCCACTAGATGCAAAATAAGCCGAAATGGGATTGATGTTTTACATGGAATAAGGGTAATTAATATTTACATGCTTGATTTGAATTTTATAAAATCTTCTAATGCTTTTTGCCTCAAAATAATAACTGATGAATCATGGTTATGGCATAGGAGACTTTGCCACGCAAGCATAGAAAATTTAAAGAAAATTACCCAAAAATAATTTGTTAGAGGAATACCTATACTAGAATTTACTAAGGATCACCTGTGTGATGCATGTTAATTACCAAAATAGGTGAAGTCCTCCTTTCATTCCGTTAAGGATCTTATATCTAGCAAACCATTGGAAATCATTCATATGGATCTTTTTGGACTGGTTAGCACTGTAAGTCTAGGAGGTAAAGTGTTTGAATTTGTGATAGTAGATGACTTTTAAAGATTCACTTGGGTTAAATTCTTATCTCATAAGAGTGAATCATTTGATGAATTTAAAAATTTTTATACTTAGATTTAGAGAAAGTTAGAGTGTGAAATGATTTCAATTCATAGTGATCATGGAGGAGAATTTGAAAATAAAAAATTTAAAGATTTTTGCAAAGAGAAAGGAATTAATCACAATTTTTCAGCACCTAGGACCCCTCAGCAGAATAGGGTAGTTGAAAGAAAGAACAGAATATTGATGGAAGCCGCTAGAGCCATGTTAGTAGAATACTCACTTCCAAAATATTTTTGGGCTAAAGCGGTTAGCATAACTTATTATGTTCTAAATAGGGTGAGCATTAGATTGAAGTTGAATAAGACACCCGATGAACTTCTTAAGGGGAGAACACCTAATCTTTCATATTTTCATTTTTTGGATGTAAGGTGTTCATTCATAATAATGGTAAAAATGGTTTAAGAAAATCTGATCCAAAATCAGATGAAGGAATTTTCTCGGATATTCTAGTGTTATAAAATCATATATGGTGTTTAACAAGAGAGCTTTAGTAGTTGAGGAGACCACACATGTAGTTTTTGATGAATCTGGCATTTCAGAAGAGCCAAGGTTGGAAGAAGATTATAATGAAAATATCTCCTGAGAAATTGAAAAGGCAAAGTTGGAAGAAAAGGTTGAGATGGAAAATCCTTTTCCTAGAGAATGGAATTTTTTAAGAGTCACCCTAAGGAATTGATTTTAGGTGAACCTAATGAGGTTGTTTGGATTAGGCATGGAATTAGAAAAGAAGTGAATCATTCTGCTTTTATATTAATGATTAAACCCACTAATATAAATCATGCAGTTTCGGATGAATTTTGGATTTTGGTCATGCAAGAAGAATTGAATCAATTTGTTAGAAGTGATGTTTGGGAGTTGATTGAAAGGCCTAAGGATCAAAGTATTATTGGAACCAAGTGGGTGTTCAAAAGTAAAATGAATGATTTAGGAGTTGTAATTAGAAATAGGTATAGATTGGTGGCGAAGGGGTATAATCAAATAGAAAGAATTGATTTTGAAGAAAATTTTTCCCTGTAGCTAGACTTGATGCAATTAGGGTTTTGCTAGCCTTTGCCTATTTTAAAGGTTTTAAATTGTATCAAATGGATGTTAAAAGTGTCTTTCTGAATGGGGTGATACAAGAGGATGTGTATGTTGAGTAACCTCCAGGTTTTGAAAATTCTAAATTCTCTAATCAAGTTTTTAAATTGAAAATGGCATTGTATGGACTGAAACAAGCGCCTAGGGCTTGGTATAAGAGGTTAAGCACTTTCCTATTAGAGAGATCATTTATTAAAGGAAGTGTGGACACCACTCTCTTTTTGAAAAAGAAAGGAGATGACATACTCATTGTTCAAATATATTTTGATGATATCTTTTTTGGATCGAGTGATAAAACACTTTGTGATGAATTTTCAAAAATAATGAGTAGTGAATTTAAAATGAGTTTGAGGGGAGATTTGAGTTACTTTCTTGGCTTTTGCATAAAGCAAAGTGAGGAAGGAATATTTCTCTATCAGTCACAGAGTTGGCTAGGAAGCAAAGGAAGGGACACTCTCGCACTTAGGATGTTATATGAAATGAGAAATTTAACCCTTGTACAGATGAAAATTAGGCTATTTATAGAAAATTAGTGGGTTGGGTCAGGGGGGCTTTATGCTATTTGGGGAAGAGTTCTTGAAGCTTTGAGAGTTCAGTTTTAGCAAGATTGTAAGGGTTGGCTTGGCCCATGAGTCACATTTTGATGTTTTTTAAGATGATGGCTAGACATGACTACCACATTGGGACAACTGAGGTGGCAGAGCTTCTGGAGAGTTCCCAAATTCAATTTAGGTGTAATCTAGGAATGGGTAGGTTAGGCATATAAAATATGTTATTTTATGTACTTTGGGTAACATTGGGCTTGCCCAATGTATCGACTCAAGTTAGCCTAAGGGTGGGATTGGCCAAGATAGATGTAATGGTTTATAGGAAATGTAATGCAAATTTTAGCTTTGGTTTATATAATGGTCAATTTGAGCACTTGGTTAGTCCCACCCTTAGGCTATGTTTAGATTTGGTTTGTAAATGGTCATTTTGACCACTTAGATCAAACCAGGTAGCTAACCCAAGTGGACTCATTGCATGGTCACCTAGGATTAGCTCATGGGAATCCTACGGATAGCCTTATAGGTTTAAATTGTTTTAATTAGGCCTTGGTTAATGAATTTATAAATGATTTCAATGCATTCAAGCTTCATCAACCATGGTTGACTTGGTTAACAAAGTTGAATCATGGGTTCAGATTTGTTTAAAACTATTCCAAAAGAAATTTTAAGTTTATTGAAGGCATTCCAAAGGCTTGGCAAAGTCTATTTTATGAGAAATGAATGTTTAAGCCTTAAAGATTTTCTTGGTCAATCGAGGTTGACTTGGTAAACTTTTTTTGTTGAAACCCACTGGTGGGGCCTACGTGCTAATATTAAAAAAAGGAGTATAAGTCCTTAAGGGGACCTCTAGCTCGCTACTGCTCAATAGAGCTATAAAAAAGTAAAAAGATAACTTAAGAGCCAGAAATCCCTACTAAGCACAATTACAAGGAAGCCTAATAACATTCTAACAGCCCAACCCAAAAAGGAGAAATAGTAACCATTCAGCTCAGCCTTTCCAACCAAAAAAAAACCTTGCACAAAATGAGAAAAAGTCACAAAAACTTGTAAACAAGGCTTGTAAGGACACTGATTAAAATAATTAAAAGTAACAAAAAGAAGTAACATAAGAAGTAAAAGAATTAAGCAAATAAAATAATCTACAAATTAAGAAATAGTTATGTAAATTAATAATATGATAAGACATAATGATATTAAGGAAAGCCCTACACTTATCAAGATTGATACTGAACAATAGCACCAACAATGTTAAAAGATTTTTAATGATCAGACAACCACAGCTACAGTCAAAATTCCCAATAACACCATCACCACCTACAGGATAACAATGCTAAATAGAATCCAGGATAATTTAAAAGTTAAGCAAGTAGATAATAGAGTAGTAATTATGATTCATCATAGCAGACATCCAGTAGTAGCTGGAAACCCCAACATAGCAATGCATAATTTCTATCTCGAAAAGAGTAAAGCAATAAGGTCTCAGAAGACAAACCTACAAAGTAAATCAATACCAAAAGGAAAACACCCCTGGGACAGCCATAGATAGACCCCAAACATGAAAAACTAAACCAAAGATTCCAGAAAAGATGATGATTATAGCAGCCAAAATTAAAGGCAACCTAAGGCAGATCTTACCAGGCAGCCAATAAAAACCACAATAAATGGTTCCACATGTTAGAGGTAGGAATAATAACCAGCTAACTAGCACAGTTATTAGAGGGGTCCTAAGATATTAGACAACCATATAGTAGATGATGCACAGACCACCACAAATTAAAAAAATGGAACAACCATAGAAAAAACACATCCAGCCCACAAAAAATACAAGAGCAAATCTGCAGCAGAGAAACCAGGAAAAGAGATAGGCTATTAGAGCTCAAGAAGAGACAACCAAAGTATTCATCAATTTGATAACCCCAATATCACTCAATCCTACACCCAGAGACTCTTAGACACAAGAAGAATTAAAGAGTTGGACTCAAGGAAAAAAATATAGAAAATAGAGCCACACAACTGCAAAGCCACTACCAGGTAAAATCCAGGCACAAGTACCACCCCAACATAAGGATGAAACTTTTCCCACAATAGCACCCAAAGCCACCTGTAGACCCCCTAAAAATGCCAAAAGGCATTTAAAACAAAAAGATCTTGAATGCACAGAATAAGATAAAAACCCTAAACACCAAAAGTCCTGAGCCGTAGTCCACAACAACATCCAAAGTATATGATTTCATGGTTTTATGGTCAACCAATTTCAACCATATTTAATCAAGGTTTAATATTTGTACAATACATTATGGTAATGATTATGATCATAATCAATGGATTTAGAGAGGGTTCCATGGTCAAAATGTCAAGATGCCATATTCAGTGACATAAGCTATAAATATTTGAGGTTTTGTAGCGTATGGAAATTATGCTCATGATCAATGAATTCAATGTCATTTGCTCCAGTTTTAACGTGAGGTAAATTTCTTCAAAATTATGTTATGGACCAAGGGGTTTTGGGTTTGGTTGTAACATTGGATTTTGGAGCTTTTAATTGATCAATGGATTTAGTCACTCGTTTCAATATAGATTTAAATTAGAAAATGATTTGAAGGAAGTGTTTGATCTTGAAATGTATAGATCATAGATAACCAATGATGATTTGTCAGTGGTTGAAAATAATATCAGGTTATAATCAATGGTAATTATCTATTGATGGATTTGGTTGTTTGATTTTGGTGTGATTTGAGAATGATCATTGGATGACAATGATTGAGGGGAGATTTTATTTTATAATGATCATATGACTAACAATCATTTGGGGATCTTCAAGGGATTTTTCACGTGATCAAATGATAGTCAAGGGTGACTATCAAGTGATGGTATTGGTGCAAAGATAAAGGTACTACGACAATGCATAATATAGAGCTTGATTTTTATTTTGGAGTGTAATTTAATGAATTATGGCTAGAGACTGATGTTTGATATAAGGAAATTGACATCATTCAAAAATTAGGTTAACAAATGTGTGATTAATCATGGGAAAATAATATGTTTTCTAAGATTCTAAAGAGCTCAACAAAGATGTAGAAATATATTTCCTCTGGTCCATAATTGAATATTAATAGACCCATTTACATTACACATTTACAAGTCCAATCGTAAATTAAGAGTTCATTAAAAATTGGAAAAATTTTGAAAGATCTTTAGTTAGTTCTTTATCTCATAAAAAAATTGCTACAGACAAGATAAATCTAGTAGTCTAAAGTAACTAGTCTTAGTTTACAAGATAAGCATACAAATTCCAAGAGAGAATGATATTTTTCTCAATCATTATATTACTTGAATGGTACATATTTTTGTGTAATACCATTTATTCCTATCAAGTTTCTTTGAGCCATGGCTAGGGAATCAAAGTTGTATTTTATTAAGTTAATATTGATTTTATTATCATGAATTTAATCTTGCTTATTTGTATTTCTTTATAAATATTTTATTTATATTATTATTATTATTGTCTTTAGAAATTTCAGATTTGCTTAAAATTTATTTTTTTTAAATTGTTTTTGTGTGGATTATTTCTCATTTACTTAATTAATTGTTGCATGTAGACTTGGGAACATTAGTCTATACTCCCTTTTAATCTTAAAATTAAAAAAAACCCATAAAAATTAAATAAATTAAAAATCTAAAAAATAAATAGGTGATATGGAAAATCTAGTTAATAAAAAGTAGTACCATAAGCCATTATAGAGTATGATAACCCACTAGTAAATGCATCCTTCAAAGCATTAATAAACTAGCTATCCAAGCCCACAACATTCAATTGAAGCTTGTCATTATACAAATTATGCAAAAATCATAGTTTTGAGGATCTCCTTTGAGGATCCCAACCTACACATTACATGTTTCTTAAAGATATACACAACCTTTAAGTACAATAATATCTCTAATCATGCCATTAGATTGAGGTTGTTTCCATTTTCTCTAAGGGATAAAGAAAAAATTATTATTGAATTTTGTGCCCCAAGGCACAATAACAACATGCAATGATTTGGCAAAAAAAAAATTTTTGAGCTAAATGCTTTGTTCCTTTTAAAACTGCTAAGCTAAAAAATTACATCAAATTCTTTATCGACAAACATAGGGAGTCCATTTATGAAGCATGGTAATGATTTAATGAGTTTTTAAGGAAGGGTCCCCACCATGCCCTACCTGACTATTTAATAATTCAAATATTTTATAATGAGTTTGTAGGTTTCTTATCTCTATAAAAAATTTAGCTATTAGAGGACCTTTATGAAAAGCATATTCCTTGACAAAGAAAATGACAAATAATAAATTTTAATGGCCTTCTGATAGAGTCCGCCCAAAATGGTATCTAGTGCCCTCAATTATGATGTTTTATCCAATTTAAGTGTTCAAGTTGCCAAAATTTTTAGGAAGCTAGAAAACCTAATAATTAATTAAAATCTGGAAGCACCTTTAAATGTTATTAAAAATCTGTATGGGAAATTAGGTGAGTCTTGTGTTATGAAGTTGCATCACTAAATCTGATTAATAATAAACAAAAAAATCCTTTCTCTAATACTATAATCATGATTTGAAGAACCATCCATACATCAATAGGAATATAAATAAAAAATGTAGGAACAATAATTAGAATATTAACCAACCTAATGTTGTAGGGATTGGATTTCTCCTCAATAAAATATTTTTTATCCTAGAACTAACTCCACGTTGGTTTATCTCAAGTAATCAATTCAAAGATAGAAAGCCATCATTAGAGGATTTTGTATTACATAGGGGGGCCTAATTATAAGGGAAATCTACTACTATAATAAGAAATATAAAATATGAACTAGGGAAACTCTCAAATTGACTAAAAAATAGACCATACAATAACTTAGTTAGCAACACAAAAGTAAACCCTAGAGACAAAGGTAAAGAATAATGTAAAGCAACAAAGTTGAGGAGTGGTAAGCATCTTGAAGAAAGGATTGGTGGGGAAGATCATGCCGAGGAACCGATGTAAAATCTAATAAATCTATAGAATAAATTTTAAAGATGAAAAGATAGAAAAACTTATTTAAAAGGTTGTAGGGATGTCACCACTACTGTTTCCTTAGATACTACAAAAATAAAACTTAGATAAGTTATTTTGCAGCTTTCTTGAAATTTTTAAGAAGCCAGGAATCAACATCCCATTTATAGAATCTCTTACGCAAATGCCAAGATATGTCGAATTTATGGAGGAAATAATAAGTATGAAAAGAAAAATGGGATACTTTTAAATGGTAGTAATTATTGAGGCATGAAGACCCATTATCTAGAAGAAACTCCCCTAAAAGTTAAAGGAACCTCATAGTTTTTCCATTTCTTGTAATATTAGGCAATGATTCTATGGTAAAAAACTATGTGAATTGGGTGCTCACATCTATCTCCTACACTTATCTATCTTCAAAAGAATAGACTAAGTAGAAGTATAACCCAACATAGTGACCCTTCAATTAGAAGATAGTTCTTTTACCTGTCTTAAAGGGGTTTTTGAGAATGATTTGTTTAAGGTAAATTAGTTTAACTTTCCTAGTGATTTTATAGTCTTAGATATGGAAGAGATAAAGAGATTCCTATAATCTTTGAAAGCCTTTTTCTAGCAACTAGGAGTGGGTATGATAGATGTTTAAAAAGAGAAACTTACTATGAGAGTTGAAGGCCAAGATGTTTTATTTAATATTTTCAAATCTTACAAGTTACCTATTGATACTAGTGATGGCCAATGTTTTCAGAGTAGACTTAAATGATATATGCATGGAGATAATTTAGATGTCTTGTTAGACCTTAATTCTTTTGAGAAAGTTCTAATTAAGGATGATTTAAGAAATCCTAGGAGTGAGATAGCTCTCCTCTTAGATGCAACACCACCTTTTATAAAGGTTTGAGATTTTTAAAACATCATATTTAGGAAATCACTGAAACTTTTTATTATAGAGGAACTTACACTATAATTGAAAGCTATTCTTATACATCATAAGTATGCCTTCATATGTGATGCTTCAACTTTACCCAGAAATATATCAGCTGAATCAAAAGAATCATAATAGGATAAGTTAATGATGTTTATTAGGACATATATAAAAGGTTTTGGTTGGAGAGTAGGAAGTAATAAAGGGGTAAGTTAATCCTTATGTACGTATAAGATTTTGGTGGAGGAAGATCACCAGCAAAAAGTTGATGCTCATAGAAGGATAAATCTTTCAATGAAAGAAGTTTTGAAGATAAAAATATTTAAGTGGTTGGATATAGGTATTATTTACCCTATTTTTGATAGTGCTTAAGTTAGTCAAATTCACTTTGTGCCTAAGAAGGCGGGTTTAACTATTATTGCCAAGAAAAGAATTGTTTTATTTACAGTAGGATAGTAACATGTTAGAGGATTTGCATTGATTAAATGAAGTTTAATAAGGTCACTAGGAAAGATCATTTTTCCTTGACATTTACGAATCAAATGCTAGATAGGTTAGTAGAGCACAAATTTAATTATTTCTTAGATGGATTTTTAGGTTATAAACAAATTCTTAAAGCACGTTAGTGTTGTAGTCTAGGATCCCAAGCTTATGATTTTGATAATAACAAACATTATTGATTGAAACTTAATTCTTCTAATATATATTTCATATTATTTTTTGTCTTTATGCACTTATATTTTAGGTACATCATACAACAGTCAAGATTTATCTAGGCTCAAGTTTAGGTAGATAGGATATCATTCAAAAGTGTCTGCAATTTTCATTTTCCTTTATTTTCTATTTCTTGAGTCTGGCCATGTAAGGGTGTATACTAAATTGAGTGCTTATGATTCAAGATATTTCCTATACCAAGATCATACTATTTTTTGAGTCTGGCCATGTAAGGGCGATCATAATTTAGGTCATCTTTGTTCATAGTCATTATATAGTACTATATAAACAAGGCTTCAAAAAATATAATAGACCTAAATTATGATCGGATGTTTACCTTTCTGCAATCCATCAACTTTAGAAAAAGCATATGATTCAAATTGGTTACTCACTTCTATTCAAAATAGTTGATGTAGTCATAACTGATGTTTTGTTTACTCAATGGAGTCATGAGGATAAAAAGCTTTCTCAATTGAATGCTAAATGTTTGAATTGGTTTTTCGTTTTTTTTTTAAATCTAAATATTGCATGAAAGTATCTACATATACTATGGGGAAAAATATGGAATAGATTGTGCATCAGTTATGAGGGAACTAGTAATGTCAAAAAGTCTAGGTTGAATATTCTACAACATGACTACGAATTATTTTGGATGAAACCTAGTGAGACTATATCTGAAATGTACACTAGATTTACTTAGATAGTGACATCACTACATGCTTTAGACTGAGAACTTTCTAATTCTGAAAAGGTTAACTAGATTTTACATTGCCTATTTGGTGCTTATGATACTAAGGTCACTACAATTTTTGAATCCAAAGATTTAAATGTATATTCGATTGATAACTTGCTTGGCTCTCTTAATGCCTATGAGAAAGGTGTGGGTCAAAAATTACTTGATATAAGTGACAAGAAAAGGAAAAGACTGTGGACCTGAAAGCAAATAACTTAGAGAGTGACTGAGGAGGATGTTTACATTGCCTTGATGACCTGTTAGTTTAAAAATTTCTTGAAGAGAAAGCACAAGTGTCTTCAACAACAATGGTGCAAAGGTAAGAATAATAAGAACTTTAAAGCATCATTTGACATAATTTGTTCATAAAAATAAGAGGGGGGGGGGGGGGGGGGGGGGGGGAGGGGTGAATTGGTATTTTAAAAATAATCCTAAATAAGAGTACTAATTTTTTTTGTAGATTTTTCAGACTTTTGAAATGAGTAATTTAATTTCACAATGCAAAAGCTAACGCGTTAACTACGATTTGAAAACATTGATGATGAAATTCTAAATTACACAATAGAACATTAATCTATGATTTTTACCAAGCAGTTATAATAAGAAATTCAATGCAAAAAGTAAAATCTTGAAAAGGAAAAGGCACACTAGAGATTTTTATAGATTCGATTAACCTTGATCTACATCCACTACCAGGAGTCCTCCACTCTGGGGGGGAGGGGTGAATGGTATTTTAAAAATAATCCTAAATAGGAGTACTAAATTTTTTTTGTAGATTTTTCAGACTTTTGAAATGAGTAATTTAATTTCACAATGCAAAAGCTAACGCGTTAACTACGATTTGTAAACATTGATGATGAAATTCTAAATTAAACAATAGAACATTAATCTATGATTTTTACCAAGCAGTTATAATAAGAAATTAAATGCAAAAAGTAAAATCTTGAAAAGGAAAAGGCACACTAGAGATTTTTATAGATTCGATTAACCTTGATCCACATCCACTACCAGGAGTCCTCCACTCTGAGTATTACACTAATACTAAGTGACTCTTCTTTTGCTCCCTCAGCATGGTGGAGAAGCCTTTTAAAACTCTCTTCCACCAACCCAGTGCGGCAGAGGACCAAAGCTCCTTTCATAGACAAAAAACCTTGACTCCTTTTTCTCCCTCCTAGATAAGGCAGAGAGCCTCAACTCCTTTTTCTCCCTCTTAGAGAAGGCAGAGAACTTTGAGGACTGGACGAAGAAGCCTCTCTCCCTAGATAGCTGCTAAAAGACTCACCAAGGCCATAGGAGGAGTAAGGGTGCAGCTATCCCGGAGCAACTATGTGACCCCCTCACACTACTTCACCCCCACGCTCAAGCTGACCTTCTCCTTCCTCTCACAAACTCAAATTTTCTTATTAAAAGCTTCCTCTCAAAGTCTCTTCTTCAGCTAAGTTCCTCTCTCTCTCCACTGGGTAAAAAACTTAAAACATATTTTTTTATATAATACGGTTAAAAAACCCTAAAAATTCAAGTTAGCCTTCTCTGTTTATACAGTATGATCCAAGATCATATAGTACAATCCAAGATCGTACAGTACGATCAATTGAAAACTAGACTTGTCCAGTATGATGTAAATAGTCATTAAAAAAAATTGTTCAAGTTTTATGAACACATAGTACAGTACGTTCAAAGGATCGTACAGTACAATCTTTTTAATTTCCTCTATTTATACATGATGATTCTTGGGATGACATAAAGTCATCTCTATCACTCATTGCATACTATTCTTATCATATAGTATGGTTAGTTGTTTGGGTTAATTATCCAGTATGATATGACTATCGTATAATATGATTAGTTCAAAAAAATTATAACTTCATCTGGTACAATCTTCGAGATGACCAAAATTGTCTCTGCCAGTCATTTGGTACGATCAAAATCATACTGTACGATTAGTTTAAAAATCATGGTTTTATTTGGTACGATCTCTAAGATGACTAGATTTCGTCTTGTTAGTTATCTGGTTTGATCGATATCATATAATACAATCGACTATAATTAATTAAACCATGATTTGATTGACAGATCACAGGGGTTAATTTTGGCAATATTTTAAATTTTCATACAATACGATTGACATCGTATAGTACGATTAGTTTAAAAATCAATTTTTAAAATCTTACTTAAATTATTCTAGCAGCTAGGGTTTTGAGATCAAAATGAATCGTATAGTACAATCAGGATCGCACAGTATGATTAGTTCACAGAAAGTAATTTTTCCAAATAGCCCTTAAGCCTATTTTTGATAATAGATTAAACAGTATGATTTAAAAATTATACAGTATAATTTGTTAAAATAAATTTTACTTTAAAAAATTTTCTCTCCCCCCGTGTGTGTGCGTGGTCACCCAATTTGTATACAGTCTTACATAGGCAAACTTAAGAAATGGTAAATAAAGAAAATAAAAATTATAGACTCATTTACATACTATTCTACCCAATTTTGAGTCTTCAGCAGCCTTGAGAGGTATATATTTTACCTGAAATGTTAGTGGCACAGAAAAAAAAATAACATCTAAAATATTTATGAAAGAATGTAATAATTTATTTAATATTATTTATCATCATCAAAATTATAAACTAGGGATCCTGGATTACAACAATCGTCTCCTTTTTAATGATGTTAAATAATGTTAGTTGATAGAAAAGATAAATGTTATTTCTTCCTAAACTCCCCCTCACTAGATAATAGATTTAAAAAATTACGGATGTTGAAAAAGATTTTTTTTAATTTTTTTAATATACAAAGAACTAGAAAACAAAGTAACATAAATAAAATATTATATTAAAAATAACATAACATATAATAACTGAAAGAAACATTTTCTCCCCCTTTTGACATCACCAAAAAGAGGAGTCTCACACAAATAAAGAAATAAGGCAGTACAAGAAAAAAAGAAAGACGTAGCAAAATAATGACTACTGGAAAGGTGGATCCAGATCAGGTGGTGGTGGTGGTGGCTGAAAGAACAGATAGATGGAGGCAAATTGATGATCTATTGAGATAAATCTTTTGCCAAACCAATACATGTCATCCTCGTGCTACTGTTGTTATTGATGGATATGATATTCTAGTTGAGTATCGAGTCGCTCAAGCTGCTGAACAATATCATCCTAAGGGTAGGCTGTAGGCTGGTGTAGGTAGTTGTATTGGTGGTGGTGGAGGTCCTACTACAAGAGCAACTTCCTCTTCTTCATCAAAATCTAGCCCAACGTGCCCTTGCCTCTGATGAAATAGGATACAAAAAGAGGCATCTATTTTGAAAATAGGGACAATATCGAGTTTAGCATGAAAGGTCAGTTGGTATTTGTGGTGAAAAATATAACCTATAATATATCCTAAGGCTACATTTTATTTTCTATGGGTATTTGGATGTCGAATATGAGTCATATAATGAAAATAGTCAAGAATCATTTGAGCTTCATCAAATTGAGTATTCAACATTATAAGGTAAGTGCAATAGAAAAGATTGAAGTTATGCTAACCCGATCTCCAGCTTTAGATATAATAGAGGAACGAAACACATGATGGATTATACGTGCAATTTTATTTAAGGTTTGGACTAGGGTTTAGTGTTGATTTGAAGGCACATTTTGAATGAGTAAGTTAACAGCAGTCTAATCAAAATCATGGGAGATCAAGGATTGAGGGTGAGGTCCTTCAATAGAAAGACCACTATGTTCTTCTAAATCAGCTTTAGTGATTTTTATATTTTGGCGGCAGAAAATTGAGGTCATGGTGGAGACTTCTAGATTCATCCTAAGATTCACTAAAAATTCATACAGAAGTTTAAAATTGTAAAGAAAGGTTAGGGTAAGTAGGAATTGAAAACTAGTGGAGGTGAAGAGGCTTATCACCTCAAACTTAAGTGCAAGCTGGTTTAGCAGGTGTGATTTTTGCCTCTTTATATTTGTAATATGCATCTTCATCTACAGTGAAGAGGAAATGATCATAAAAATTATGAGAGGAGGAGCTCCCCTGAGTCATTTTATCTCGCTAGCTTCCATTAGCCATTGAATAATAAGATTTAGAGAGTTTGATTAGGAAAGAGGTTGAGCAAATTGAATAATTCAAACCCTCTAATTTATAGATTTTTTTTTTATTCATATAGTACGATCAAGGTTTGTACAGTATGATCAGGGAGTTATCTCGTCTGGATGACCTGTCGAAGAAAGAGGTCAAATCATACAGTATGATCAATATCGTACATGACGATCTTAAGAAATTTTAATCATCCTGAGAAGTCATCGATATGACATTTGACAAAAAAGTATCATACAGCATGATCAGGTGGCCGTAGAGTACGAACTATAGTTATTATCATACAGGTCAAATTGAATTCATCTGAATCTAATTTGACTCATGGATCATATCGTACGAAGGTAGGTATCGTACAGTATGAATGACAATAATTTTGTACCAAAAAATTTGAATTCCTCAAAAGTTAGTGATATGTGGATTGTACAGTATGAGTAGATGTTCATACAATATGATGTAAATATCAGTGAACAAATCTAGACCGTTGATGCAACAAAGGGCTGTGATGTGTGCATTTATGCTTATCGTATAGCACGAATGTGAATCGTAATGTATGATCAAGAAAGAATTTTAAATATTTTTGTGATTCAGTGAGGTGTGTGTGTGTTGATCAGGAAACATCTAAAGTTTTTTTAATAAATAATAACAAATAAAATAAAAATGGGAACGTGAACAAACACATGCAATTTAAAAACACATATGAAGGAATGCTTACAAATAATTTTTTTTTATTTTTATTTTTTTGATTAAGCATGAATGTTTATAATACCTAGTTTTGTCCTCAAGGTGCTAAAGGTGTCATAGGCTAGTGGTTTTGTGAATATGTCTGCCAATTGATCTCCTGTAGCTATATGGTGCAACTCTATATCTCCCTTGGCTACATGATTCATAAGTGATGCCTAATGTCAATATGCTTTATACGGGAGTGTTGAATTAAATTTTAGGATATGCAAATTGCACTAGTATTATCACACATAATAGGGATAGTTTATAGAGGTAGTCTAAGATCTAAGAGTTATTGCTTGAACCATAGAACTTGAGCAACATAACTCCCTATTTTTATATATTCTGCCTCTACTGTGGAGAGTGCTACTGAGTTTTGCTTTCTACTGGACCAAGAAACTAATGATTGTCCTATGAATTGGCAAGTTTCAGAAGTACTTTTTCTATCTATCCTACATCCTGTAAAATCACAATCTGAATATCCCAAGATTTGAAAAGAAGTGTTGTATCTAGGATACTATATTCTTATGTTTAGTGGTGTCTAATGGGTATCTAAGGATTCTCTTGATAGCAGTCACGTAAAATTCTTTTCACTCAGCCTAAAATCTAGCACAAAGACATATATTAAACCTTATATATGATCCACTCACAGTCAAATAGAACAGTTATCAAATTATTCCCCTATATTTTTCTTGATTTACTGATTTTTCATTTGGATCCTTATCTAATTGAATATTGGAGCTCATGGGAGTGTACATAGCCTTAACACTATCCATTTCATATTTTTTTAGAATGTCCTTGATGTACTTAGATTGGTTAAGAAAGGTTCCATCATCTACCTATTTCACACTAAATCTAAGTAAATAATTAAGTTCTCCCATCATACTCATTTCAAACTCATGACTCATTATTTTTTATAATTATTCACATAGGTTTCTATCTGAAGATCCAAACAAGATATAATCTATATAAATTTTGATGAATATCTCATCTTGTACTCTTTTTAGGAAGAGGGTAGTGTCTACAATACCCTTAACAAAGCCTCTATCTAGAAGAAAAGTGCTCAACCTTTCATACCAAGTCCTAGGTGCTTTCTTTAAGCCATATAATGCCTTTTTCAATTTAAACATATGATTTGAAAATTATGAATTCTTAAATCTGGGGGGCTGCTCATTATAAACATCCTTTTTTTATTATCCCATTTAGGAAGGCACTCTTAATGTCCATTTCATACAATTTAAAACCCTTGAAGCAAGCAAAAGCTAATAGTAACCTTATGGCTTCTAGTTTAGCTACTGTGGCAAAAGTTTCCTCAAAGTCTGTTACCTCAATTTGGTTATACCCCTTAACTACTAATATGGCCTTTTTTTGCACTACTATTCTAAAGTCATTCATCTTATTTTTGAAAACCCACTTTCATTTCGACCACGTTTGCTCCTTAGGTCCCTTGACTAATTCCCACACATCATTCCTAACAAATTGGTTTAGCTCTTCTTGTATTACTATGATCTAGAATTTATCTCCAAAGGCTTAATTTGTATTGGTTGGTTCTTTCATGAAGATAAATGCATAATGAATAACTTCCTTCCTAAGTCCTTGCCTAGTTCCTACACCTTCAGATGGGTCTCCTAAGATTAATTCTTTAGGATGACTTGAAGAATATCTCCAATGTTTAGGTAACTGCTCCTGAGGTTCTGCTCTATCTCCAATGGTAATGGTTTCTACCCCCTGAATGACCTCCAGTTCTTCTTCAACTTTAGGTTCAGTGGTCCTATCTGATTCATTAAATACCATATACATAGACTCTTCTACTATGAGGGTCCTCTTATTAAAGATTCTATAGGCTTTACATATAGTTGAATAACCTAAGAAGACTCTTTTATTAGATTTAGGATCAAATTTTCTTAAGGGTGACTTATGATTGATTAAGATAAAGTATTTACATCCAGAAATATGTAAGTGGAAAAGATTGGGTGTCCTACCCTTAAGGAGTTCATAAGGTGTCTTATTAAGTTTGGGTCTAACATTCACCCTATTTAAAATATAACAAGCATTATTTCCTACTTCTGCCAAAAAATATCAAGGGAGAGTGTATTCAGCTAACATTTCCCTAGCAGCTTCAACTAAGGTTCTATTCTTTCTCTCACATATTCCATTTTACTAAGGGTTCCTAGGGGCAGAGAAGTTATGTTCTTTTCCTATCTCTTCATAGAAAGATTCAAAATCTATCAATTTCAAATTCTCCACCATGATCACTATCTATATTAAGAATTCACATCCTAATTTCCTTTGAATCCAAATGGAGAAAGATCTAAATTCCTTAAATGGCTCACTCTTATATGCTAAGAATCTAACCCAAGTAAGTCTAGAGTTGTCTTCCACTATCATAAATCCATAAGTCTTCACTCCTAGGTTGGCTATACTAACAGGTCCAAATAGGTCCATGTGAAGGATTTCTAGTGGCCTAGAGGCGTTGATATCCATAATTAAATGAAATGATGATTTTACTTATTTTCCAAGTTGGCAAGCATCAAATAGGTGGTCCTTAGTGAAGTCTAACCTAGGTGTGCCTCTAACTAAATTTTTTATGATTGATATTCCTAAGTGTTTTTATGCTAGCATTATATAGTCTCTATGCCATAGCCAGGAATCATCAATTTATGATTTTAAACACAAGGAATTTGAGTATTAAATACAATTCAAGTCTAACATGTAAATATTGTTCATTCATTCTCCTTCTAACACAAGTTTATCATCTAAGCTAATCATGCATTTGTTAGAAAATTTTTTTTTTATCACGGCCTTTATTGCACAGTTGACTAATACTTAACAAGTTATGCTTTAAGCCATCCACTAATAAGACATTTTCAATCATAAGGTGTTTTGAGTTTCCAATTATACTTGAGCCCACCACTTTTCTAGTGTAGTTATCTCCTAATGTCATCTTGCCTCCTAACCTGGCCTCCAATGTGATGAACGGCTTTTTATCACCAGTCATATGCCTCGAGTAGCCACTGTCTAGGTATCACATGCTCTCACTAGGCCTTTTATGATAGCACCCCTAGAATGTCTTTCAAAGGTAAGATTTGGGAACCCAAGTGAGTTTAGGTTCCACCATATGCTTGAACAAATGAGATGAATGCATGTTATGCTATGATGAATGCATTTTAGACCTCCAAACTAGATGTGTTCTATGGTGGATTATGCAAGTGCGGGATATGTGGCCGAACATGCCACAAGAGAAACACCTAACACCGGGAAATGCATTTACTAACCTATGTGGGTGATGGTGCCTCTTCCTAGGCTTATATGATGTATGTTGTATTGAGGGAATGTGCCACTGAGCTAGTGAAGGTGGTGATTTATTATTTTCTAATGTTGCATTTTTTTCTCTTAAAAACTCATTTGCACATTCATAACTTGCCACTTTTAATTTTAATGCTTGCTCACTGCTATCTAAATGACATTCAGATTCTTCTAATTCCTTAAATGATTTTTCTAGCTCAATATGTGATACTTTCAAGGTATTGTATGTATTAGATAATTCAATATACTTTTTATTTAAAGAATCAAACTCATCTAACAAAGTCATGTGATCACAATCTAAAGTAGAGTGCTCAGTAATTAAACTAACATGCTCTTTTTGCAAAGAAGAAAATATAGTATTAAGGGTAGCAAGAATCTTCTTAAGCTTTCTATATAAATCATGAATATTTTCAAAAATAATAAGTAATTCATCATAGGAAAGTTGACATACCTCATCTTGATCTGCTTCTTCTTCTAACAATTCTGAGATAGAGTCAGCCCAAAAAGCTTTTTATGTCTTTTGTTTACCCCTCCTGAACTTCAGCTTCTCTTCACCCTTTTCCTTATTCAGGTGAGTCTTCAGATTGGGGCAGTTAGCTCGGAGGTGACATGATTTCCAACATTCGAAGAAAACTGTGTCTGGAGACTTTAACATTCTTATTACTTTTAGCTTTACCCCAATGCTGTTGATGATGATTTTGCTTTCTTTTTAGAAAGTTCTTGAATTTTTGTGTCATCAGGACGATGTCATCATCTTCCTCCACTATAGAACTATCACACTCAAAGTCATTTACTTTAAGTGCGACAATTTTCTCCTTGTTCTTTTCTCTTACATCATTTTACCTTTGACTAACTCCTTCCTCATAGGCAATGAGTGATCCAGGCAAATTATTAATAGAGGAAACATTTAAATCCTTTGATTCGGTAATTATAGTTATTTTTGTTTCATAAGAACTTGGTAAGCTTCAAAAAATCTTATTGACCTTTTCAAAATAAGATAATTCTCTACCTAGTGCATTCAAGGATGTCACTATCTGGGTGAACCTACTCGACATTTCATATATGTTCTCGCTAGGTTTCATGCGAAAATGTTCATAGTCTTACAGTAGAATACTAAGCGTAGACTTTTTCACTTCATTGGTTCCATCACAAGTGATTCATAACCTATCCTAGATTTCCTTTCTCGTAGTACATGTAGAAACTCGCATATAATCCTCAGATTTTAAAGCACAGAAAAAGTAGTTAAGATATTTAGCATTTAGTTGTGTGAGTTCTCGATCCTTATAACTCCATTCAGTAAAGGGAATTTTGGTTTTAAAACCATTAACTACATGCGAAGGAAGTGAATAACTAATTTGAATCATATGCCAAATTCTATAGTCAATGGATTGCAGAAATGTAAACATGCAAATTTTCTTGAAATTGAACGGGATGTTCTAAAATAAAGGTGTATGGGTTATTGAATAACCCTCTGCAGTGTTACGATTACCAAAATATGTCATTAATCATTTTTCTCAAAGTTTTTTTAAAACACTATTTTTAGACCCCTCTCTGATACCACTTGAAAGTTCGAGATGTGCCAAGTGAGGCAGTGAATTGGTATTTTAAAAATAATCCATAACAGGAGTACTAATATTTTTGTAGATTTTTTATACTTTTGAAATGAGCAATTTAATTTCACAATGCATAAGATAACAAACTAAATACGATTTAAAAATAGTGATGATTAAATTAGAAATTGCACATTAGAACATTAATCAATGATTTTCACCAAATAGTTATAATGAGAAATTAAATGCAAAAAGTAAAATGCTTAAAAGGAAAAAACCACACTAGAGATTTTTATAGTGGTTCGGTCAACCTTAACCTACATTCACTCCCCGAACTCCTCCACTATGAGTATTGCACTAATACTAAGTGACTCTCCTTTTGCTCTCTTAGCAAGGCAGAAAAATCCTTACAAACTCTTTTCCACCAACCCGATGTGGCAGAGGACCAAAGCTCCTTTCATACGCAGAGAACCTTGACTCCTTTTTCTCCCTCCTTGAGAATGCAGAGAACCTCGAGTCATTTTTCTCTCTCCTAGAGAATGAAGAGAACCTTAAGAATTAGACTAAGAAGCCTCTCTCCCTAGAGAGCTTCCCAAAGACACACCAAGGCCACAGGAGGAGCAAGGGTGCAGCTAGGCCAGAGCAATAATGTGATCCAGTCACACTACTTCTCCCTCGTGCTCAAGCTCAGCTTCTCCTTCATCCCACAAACCCTAATTTTCTTCTCAAAAGCTCCCTCTTAGAGTTTATTCTTCAGCCAAGTTCTTCTCTCTCTCAACTATGAGAAGAACTTAAAATATAGTTTTTCTTTGTAATAGGCTTCAGTAATCCCTAAAAATTCAAGTTAACCATCACTATTCATATAGTATAATCCAAGATCATATAGTACAGTCAATTTAAAACTAGTCAAGTCCAGTATGATGTAAATAGTCATTCAAATGAACTATTCAAATTTTATTAACACGTCATACAGTATGATCCAAGGATCATCCACTACAATCAAATGAATTTCCTCTATTCATACAGGATGATTCCTTGGATGTCTTAAAGTCATCTCTATCACTCATCCTATATTATTCTTCTTGTACGGTACGGTTAGTCGTGAGTTCGTGAGGGTGGTTAAACCCTAAAGAACTAGTCCCAAGGCTAACAGAGAGGGGGGGGGGGGGGGGGGGGGGGGGGGGGGGGTGAATTGGATATTTTAAAAAAAAACCTTCTTCAAAGAAAAAGAAAAATCCCCTTCTTAAAGCTTTTTTAACATCCAAAAATAGATAATCAATACAACATAATTTCAATCACAGATTTTCAACGAAGCAGGTATATTGAAAAATAAAATTAGAAAATAAAGTATGAAAAAAATAAAAAAAGAAAGAACATATCAAATTTATAGTTGTTTGGTGCAACCTAACCTACAACCACTCATCGGAGGCACCCTCTGAGTATTGCACTAAACCTTTAGTGACTCTCCTTTAGCCCTCACAGCTAGGCGGAGAAGCCCTTACAAAATCACTTCCACCTTCCCCAGTGCGGCGGAGTAGCTGGGTTCTTTAATGCTAAAGATATTTTCTTCTTCCGATAACTTACCTCAACAGGAAGCTTGAATCCGATGGTACTAAAGTACAAGCTTGCCAGAGCAACCGTGTGAAATCCCCTCCACACTCCATTGAGACCCCGTCCAAGGATCTTCTCCCTCTCAAACTCCGCCCTTTTCTCTCTTCATTTCAAGTTCTCTCTTCAGGTTTTCTTTAGAACAACGAAGACACAATGGTTGCCAAAAGACACTTACCAAGTGCCTTGTGAAAGCTTAAATAGAGGGCTCCAAAAATCCTAAAAACTTAATTCTGGCAGCAGATATCATCCAGTATGATTACAATATCATTTAGTAGGATATGCTTAAATAAAGGGCTTCAGAAAATCCTAAAAACTCAATTTTGGTGCCAAATATCATCAAGTACGATCGCAGGATCATCCAAGATAATGTGCAGAATTTGACTTGATAGTCCAGGATGATCATCAAATAGTCCCGGACGATCAGTTCAAATTTATACTGATCATCCAGGATGATTCTAACATCGTCCAGTACGATCAGAATATCAAATTAAGTAGATTTAATTGACTAATCATAGGATTAATTTAGGCAACATTGTCATAGATCGTCTAATATAATGTATATCATCCTAGATGATTACAATAAAATTTAAATCTTGAAATCTTGCCTAAATTATGATTGGTGGCATTTTTCATAATCATAAAGGATCATCGTGGATGATAGAAATTGTCCAGTACGATTAGTTCAAAAATCGAGCATCTGGCTTTAACTAGATCTCACTCTCTTAAGTGTGTGTGCATGGTTACCAATCTAGCAAACACCTTTACAAGACTTGACTCAAGAAAAAAAAATTACATCGATGAATATTATAGTTTATTTGCAGCATAACCTATTCTACCCTAATCTTAAGCTCTGATTCTTCATTGGATGGTGCATGGTGTTCTTGAAATATTAGTATATACACAAATAAGTATCGAATAAAAATACTAGGAGACATAAAGATACGAGACATAAAGCTCAATTCATAACAATCTCCCCCTTTTTGATGATGGTAAACATTACTGGTTGAATTTGCAAACTAAAAGTGTTTTCTCCTAGTCTCCCCCTCAATAAGATAAAAAATTTTAAAAATAGGGGAAAATATAATTTTCTTTTCCTTTTTTAATTTTCTATTATAAAATAAAATAAATAAAACAAACCAAAAAAGATAAACTGAATAAATACAACACAAAAATATTAGTACACTCAATTACAACACAAACACAACAGTAAGTTCTCCCCATTTGATATTATCAAAAAGAAGAAGAACAAACAAAAATAAAATAAATAAAAACAGACTAGAAGATCAAACAGTCCCTGATCTAGTGAAGGTGATGTTTTAGAAGAATCAGTTTGAAATTTTAAAATTTTCTTGGAATGAGAAAGTTACCTCTTGATTTTATTCAAAAACTTAGTAGGACATGTATTGACCACACATAATCTTAAAAAGGTTAAAGATTTAGAAATTGTTAATCCAAGCTCTGGTTCCTTAAGGGCTAAAAAACTTTTTTTTAAGGAAACATCTAATTCAAGGAATATATTAGAGAAGCAAATAATAATCTTTTCAAAACTCCTTGCATGAAATATATCCATCAGAAGATTAATATAAAAAGGTGAATCAAAAGTCATGATTTTTAAACTAGAATATCAAAAATATAAATAGATATAAGGGTTTTCTTAAAATTTAAGAGATACAATAAACATAAGCAAACTTATTTTGTGCTCATTTTGTGCCTCATTATTAGTTTTTTTGCGCATGTTGCGCATCTTTTGATTTTTAATACACTTTGTGTATCTTCTCATTTAGGCGACATTGCGCATCTTTTTCAGCTTTGGGCTCATTTTGTGTCTCTTTTTCTTTTTATAAATATGCTTTCTTTTTGCAATTGTAAAGACTAAAGCAAACCCAATCTAGTGACAAAAATGAATGGTGATTAAGAAAATAATAAAGTGAATTTAATAACTTGCAAAAGATCCCTATGAGATAGAGAAAACGTAGGGAGATGAAAAAATTTCAATTTCAAAATCCTATTTATAATTTGATGAAGATTTTGAATCAAAGTGAAATAACCTCATAAAAGAAATGAGATGGAGAGATAAAATCATGAGTTTTCTTCCTTTGTCTGATTTTAGAGAAGTCAACCATAACTTACATAAAATTTGAAGAAAATAAGAGGTAATTTTCATTTTAGAAAAAATGATCTGTGAAAAATTATTTAATTTTCTAAAGCATATACGAAACAAAATGTGATGTGTGTGTGGTGATCAAAGAGACTATACAAACAACATGGAGACTAATTAAAGATTTAAAAGAAACAAAAAAAGAAAAGAATATAAAAGAAAAAGAAAAATAAAACACAAAGAAGATACAGAAAATAAATATAAACATAACAAATAAAAACATATGTGCAAATAAAAACACAAGAATAAATAAACACACAAACAAAGCTTTAACTATCATCTTGCTCCTGCTCTGATGATTTGGAAGCTAGGTTTGCCCTGGAGATATTTTGCTTTTCAGTATTTACCCTTTTCCATTGTAGGAAGAGTTTTTAAATTAGGGCACTAATTTTTCATATGTCCAGGTTTCCTACATTTAAAGGAAATAACATCAGAAGAAATCTTAACGTTCTTATCATTTTTAACTTTATTCCACTTTTGTTGATGCTTACACTTGTGGTTTAGTAAACTTTCCAATTTACTCATTACTGATTCTAATTCCTCACTTTCATCATCTACTAAGCCACTTTCATTCATGTAGCATTTAGCACTATCATTATACCTGCATCCACAAGTCTTTGACTCACAGTTTGCTCGTAGGCAATGAGTGAGCCAATCAGATTATCAATAGAATATTCATTCAAAATTTTTGATTCACAAATAGCAACAACTTTGGCTTCAAACTTATCAAGTAGACAACGTATAATTTTATTGACCTTTTCAAAGTTTAAAAATTCTTTACCTAAAGCATGTAATGTTGTCACAATTTGAATAAACCTAGTATACATAACTAAAATTGTCTCATAAGATTTCATGCAAAAAAGTTCATAATCATGCATTAGAATATTTAACTTAGATTGCTTAACTTTACTAGTACCTTCATATGTAGTGTTTAGTTTATCCCAAATTTTCTTACTAGCAGTGCATGTGGATACTAACATACAATCTTCAGAGTTTAAAGCAAAAAAATAGTTTAAATATTTAGCATTTAATTGAGCATTAATTTATTCTACTCTACTCCATTCAGAAGAAATATCAGTTTTAATTACATCTATAACAAATGATAGTACATAATAACCAATTTGAATCATATGCCATATTCGATAATCTTTTGATTTCAAGAAAGTAGTTATGCAAATTTTCCAAAAAAATAATTTATGAATCCCGCTTTGATACCACTTGAAAGTTCATGAGGGTGGTTAAACCCTATAGAACTAGTCCCGAGGTTAACCAAGAGGGGGGTGAAATGGATATTTTAAAAAAACCTTCTTTCAATAAAATGAAAAATCCCCTTCTTAAAGCTTTTTTTAACATCTGAAAATAGATAAACAATACAACATAATACCAATCACAGGTTTTCAACCAAGCAGTTATATCCAAAAATAAAAGCCAAAAATAAAGTGCGTAAATTTAAAATCAGAAAGAACACACTAGATTTATAGTGGTTTTTTCAAACATGACCTACATCTACTCCTCGGAGGCACCCTCTGAGTATTGCACTAAACCATTAGTGACTCTCCTTTAGCTCCCACAGCTAGGTAGAGAAGCCCTTACAAAATCACTTCCACCTTCCCAGTGCGATGGAGTAGGCGGGTCCTTTGAACCCAAAGAGATCTTCTTCTTCCCAAAACTTCACTCAAGAGGGACCTTAAATTCGATGGTACTAAAGTGCAAGCTTGCTGGAGCATCCCTGTGAAATCCCCTCTGTACTTGCTTGAAACCCCCTCTAAGGATCTTCTCCCTCTCAAAATGCCACCCTTTCCTCTCTCCCTTTCAAGTTCTCTCTTCAAGTTTTCTCCAGAAGAGATAATGGTTGCCAAAAGGCACTTGGTAAGACACTTACGAAGTGCCTTGAGAAAGCTTAAATAAAGGGCTCCAAAACCCTAAAAACTTAATTCTGGCAGCAAATATCATCCAGTATGATCACAGGATCATCCAATACGATGTGCTTAAATAGAGGGCTTCAAAAAACCCTAAAAACTCAATTTTGGTGCCAAATATCATCCAGTTCGATCGTAGGACTGTCCAGGATGATGTGTAAAATTTGACCTGATAGTCCAAGATGATTACTAGATAGTCCAGGATGATCAGTTCAAATTTGTACTGATCGTCCAGGATGATTCTAAGATAATCCAGGATGATTTTGTGATCGCCCAGTATGATCAGAATATCAAATTAAGTAGATTTAATTGACTAATCATAGGATTAATTTAGACAACTTTGTCATAGATCGTCTAGTACAATGTATATCATCATGGATGATTAAAAGAAAATTTAAATCTTGAAATCTTGCCTAAATTATGAATGATGGCTTTTTTTTCATAATCATAAAGGATCGTCTTGGATGATAGAAATCATCCAGTGTGATTAGTTCAAAAATTTAACACCTGGTTTTGACTAGATCTCACTCCCTTGAGTGTAAGTGTGCATGATCACCAAGTTAGCAAGCTTCTTTAAGGGACTTGACTTAAGAAATCAAACATTACATCAATGAATATTACAGACTCTTTGCAATATACCATATTCTACCCTAATCTTGAGCTCTGACTCTATGTTGGATGGTTCATGGTGCTCCTGAAATGTTAGTATACACACAAAGAAGTATGGAATTAAAATACTAGGAGACATAGAGCTACGAGCCAAAATATTTGTTATCATCAAAAGCATAAGCTCGTGAGTTCGAGTCGCAACAAGTTGTTTAAGTTAATCGTCCAGTACAATATGACTATCATACAGTATGATTAATTCAAAAAAATTTTAACTTTGTCTGGTATGATCTTCAGGATAACCAAAATCATCTCTGCCAGTCATTTGGTACGATCAATATCGTACAGTACGATTAGTTCAAAAATCATAGTTTCATTTGATACGACCTCCAGGATGACTAGATTTTGTCTTTGTCAATCATCTGGTACAATCAACATCATACAATATGATCAATTATAATTAATTAAACCACAATTTAATTGAATTCTCATAGGGGTTAATTTTAACAAGATTTCAAATTTTTGTACAGTAGGATTAACATCGTATAGTATGATTAGTTCAAAAATCAATTTTTGAAATCTTACTTCAATTATTTTGGTAGCTAGGGTTTTGAGATCAAAAATGAATCATATAGTACGATTTGTTCATAGAAACTAATTTTTCCAATTAGCTATTAAGCCTATTTTGAATAACATATCATATAATATGATTTAAAAATTATACAGTATGATTTGTTAAAAACATTTTACTTTAAAAAAATTCTCTCCCCCTGTATTTGTACATGGTCACCCAATGTGGTCCGACTCAGGAAATAAAAAAATTACAAACTCTTTTACATCATATTCTACCCAATTTTGAGTCTTCAGCCGTCCTGAAAAGTGTATATTTTACCTGAAATGATAGTGCTCATAGATAAAAAAAATATCTAAAATATTTAAGAAAGAATGTAATAATTCAATAAATATTATTTATCATCATCAAAATCATAGACTAGGGATCTTGGATTGTAACAGAAACCAGACCACTTGTAAACTGAGTGCCCCAACCTTAAAACTCATCCACTCAGCGAGAACGATGAAGAGAAGCTAAGGTTCAAAAGGGGAAGCAACAGACACAGAAAGCATTCTGGGTTGACTCTTGCTCAGAATCATCTGAATAGGAAGCAAAGGAGGAGGTAACAAACCTATATTTCATAGCTAATGATAATCTTGACTAGTCAGATAAAGATGATGTATGTCATCTATCTTATGAAGAAATATTTTTCATATAAAAAAATACATGATTCATATAGAAAGCTCAAAAAGATATATGCTAGTTTAAACACTGATTTTACTACATTATAAAAAGTGCATAATTATATGATAACTAAACATCCTGATTTAGATAATAATAACATGTCTTTACCTAATGAGTTTGACGCATTAAACAAAAAGCATATTGATCTATCCAGTGCATATGAATCCTTGAAATCAAAGCATCTTGTGATAGAAAACTCATACAATTAATTAGAAACATGTGCATCAGAACTAGATAGTAGTGAGCATGCACTAAGATTGAAAGTTGCAAATCTTCAAAGTATGAATTAATTCTTATAAGAAAAAATCCATACACTTCAAACAAATAGAACACTACCCATATTAACATAATGGTATAACCCCACTTCACTACATGCATCATATACCCCAAGGCCAAGGTACAACTCCTTGCATAAACTAGTAAATCAATTCCTTCTTGTTCTTGATTTATTTCGTTGTTGTAAATGGATTTATTAAAGATCTTTTTTGTTGATTCAAAGAAAGTTGTGCATTTATCTTAGGAACGGTAATGGTACATAGCAAAATATCTATGTATATTTTTTCAATGAATGATTCGATAAAGTAGTGTGATTTACGCATTAATCGGATATTTTTCCTTTTTAATATTTTCAAAATATGTTTCTGTGATCCTGATCATTTCTTATCAAAAATTAGAACTATTTCTTTTTTTTCTTGTCTTTTGTAGTTTGTTCAATTTGATTCCTGATTTTGATTGTCTTATCAAAAAGATCTTTCAATCTATTTTCCATTAGTGAATAATTTAACCAATTCATCGTTCGATTTAGAACGGACGATTTGTAAAGAATCTTATTATTTCTTTTGAAATCTTTTTGTTTTCATTCGGTTCAAATACTTTTTTCTTTCCTTAATTCAAATAATCTATTCCTTGGGGTTAGGTGTCATTCTTGAGGCATGCTAGGTCACATAGCCTGCACTTGAACAGTACACTATAGGACACATCTAGTTTGGAGGCTCAAATCACATGCACCAAAGCATAACATGCATACAAGTCATTCATCGACGCATAAGGTGAAACCCAAACACACTTATGTTCCCAAATTTAATATCTTATTGACTTTGTAGGAGTGCTCTCACAAAAGGCCTAGTGAGAGCTTGTGGTAATTGGATAGCAAATGCTCAAGATACATGACTGGAGATTTGAAGTAGCTCATCACATTGGAGGCCAGGTCAGGAGGCAAGGTTATACTAGTAGACAACACCACCAGAAAACTAGTCGGCTTAGGTATAATTAGAAACTCAAAAAATTTCATAATTAAGAATGTTGTTCTTGTAGATGGTTTAAAGCATAATCTACTTAGCATTAGTCAGTTGTGTGACAAAGGATTTGACATTAATTTTTATCTATAAAATGCATGATTAGTTTGAGTGGTAAATTTGTTTTAAAGGGAAAAGAGTCAATAATGTTTATATACAAACATTAAATTGTATTAATCACTCTAACTCTCTGTATTTGAAACCACTATTGATGAATCATTGCTATGGCATAGGAGACTGTCATACAAGCATGAAGACCCATATGAATTTTACCTTGAAAAACTTAGTTAGAGATCTACCCAAGTTAGATTTCACTAAGTACCACCTATGTGATGCCCGACAACTGGGAAAGAAAATTAAGTCTTCATTTCATTCAATCAAAGACATCATCACCACTAGGCCACTAGAAATTCTTGATATTGATCAGTATGGACCTATTAGTACAGCCAGCCTAGGAGGGAAATGATATGGATTTTTGGTTGTGGAAGACTATTATAGATTCATGTGGGTTAGATTCCTAACAAAAAGAAAGAATCATTAGAATAATTAAGAACTTTCTCCACTTGGATATAGAGGAAATTAGGATGTGATATATTGACCATTCAAAGTGATCATGGTGGAGTGTTTAAAAATGATAA
Organism: Dendrobium chrysotoxum; assembly: GCA_019925795.1. Taxonomy (NCBI): domain Eukaryota; kingdom Viridiplantae; phylum Streptophyta; class Magnoliopsida; order Asparagales; family Orchidaceae; genus Dendrobium; species Dendrobium chrysotoxum. Next base: position 54,237,168 of record CM034302.1, read on the forward strand.
GTTTAAATCCTTTTGTCAAGGGATAGGGATAGAGCATAACTTTTTCCCCTTGGACCCCACTATAGAATGGAATAGTTGAAAGAAAAAATAGAACTTTAGTAGAAGCTGCTAGGTCTATATTAGTTGAATATTCTCTCCTCAGATACTTTTGGGTAAAAATAGTAAATACTACCTGTTATGTGTTGAATAGGGTAAATTTTAGATCCATGTAAAATAACATCCTAAGAGCTCCTTAATGGTAGGACACACAATCTTTCTCACTTGCATGTCCTTGCTTATAGATGTCTTATCCTGATTAATGGACAATCACCTATAGGAAAGTTTGATCTCAAATTTGATGAGGGAGTCTTCTTGGGATATTCAATTGCAGGTAATGTCTATAGGATTTTTAATAGGAGGACCTTAGTAGTTGAAGAATCTACCTATATCATGTTTGATGAATCATATAAATCCTATGAACCTAGGTTAGAAAAAGAAGAAGAAGTAGAGGTCACCCATGGTATACAATCCATTATCCTAGGAGAAAGAGTAGAACCTCGGGAGCCTTTGCCTAGAGAATGGAGATACTAATCTAGTCACCCTAGAGAACATATCATAAAAGACCCAGCTGAATGTGTTAAAGCTATTTATGGACTTAAAAAAGAGGTTAGTCATTCAGCATTCATCTTAATGGTAGAACCCAACAACATAGATCAAGCCATAGTCGATGAATTTTGGATCCAATCAAACCAAACAGAATTAAATTAATTTGTTAGGAATGATGTATGGGAACTAGTAAGAAGACCCAAAGACCACAGTGTTGTAGGAACTAAGCGGGTTTTCAAGAATAAAATGAATGAGTCTGGTATAATGGATAGGAATAAGGCTATATTAATAGCAAAGGGGTACAATCAGATTGAAGGAATTGATTTTAAGGAGACATTTGTCCCTATAGCTAGATTTAAAGCCATTAGAGTGCTTCTAGCCTTTGCTTACTTGAGAGGATTCATACTATATCAAATAGATGTTAAGAGTGCCTTTCTAAATAGAGAAATAAAAGAGGATGTGTATGTTGAGCAACCCCCAAGTTTTGAGAATTATCAATTGCCCTATCATGTATTCAAGTTAAAGGAGGCACTATATGGATTAAAGAAAGCACCTAGAGCTTGATATGAGAGGCTGAGCATATTCCTCTTAGATAGAGCCTTTCTTAAAGGTAGTGTAGACACCATCCTATTCCTTAAGAAAGTAGAAGAAGATATACTCATTATTCAGATTTTGGTTGATGATATACTCTTTATATCTACAAATAAAAATCTATGTGATGAATTTTCAAAGATAATGAGTGAAAAGTTTGTGATGAGCATAATGGTAGAGTTGAACTATTTCTTTGGATTTAGTGTGAAGCAAAGGGATAATGGAACTTTCCTTAGCTAATCAAAATATATAAAAGATATCCTTAAGAAATATGAGATGGATAGTGGTAAGGTAATAAATACTCCCATGAGCTCTACTATTCAGTTAAACAAGGATCCCAATGATAAATCAATTAATCAGAAGAAATATAAAGGGATAATTGGATCACTCGTTTACTTGACTTCCAGTAGACCTGACATTAGTCATAAATTTATTAGAGATCATGTTGCCAATGGAGACATAAAATTGCAATATATAGCTACTGGAGATCAATTGGCAGACATCTTTACCAAACCCCTTGCCTATGACACCTTTAGCACCATGAGGACTAAACTAGGTGTAATAGACATTCCTACTTGATTCAAGATGAATCTAAATTTATCTATCATTTTAAATTAACCATTCATTTTGTATTCTTTACAAATGTGTCAATTTTCTTTTAAATTTTTATGACTACTTGTTTGTTATGTTGTGTTCTTATTTTTTATGATTCTTCATTATTTGTTCCTATTTGGTAGATGTTCCCTGATCATCCCTTAATTTTAAATTTAATAAAAAATTAAAAATAAAAATTTGTCCTCATCACACCATATGATTTACTTCGTATTGTATGATCTACACATCCCTGAATAAAATTTCTACCTTTTATTAGACCAACAGTCTAGATCAGTTCAATTGTTGGGGATTTTACCAAATAAATACACCTTTGTACTATACAATATATGTATTAAAAGCTGTTGGATAAATTCATGACGATCCATACAATAATAAATCCATATTATACAATAAAAACACTTGTTCATATTCTGCAATACATTTACTTAAAAGTCGTACAGATGACTCCTCAGGATGAACATATTTCCTTAAGATCGTATAGTACTATACTTATCATACAGTATGATTTGACCTGACCTCTTTTTTTGACGGGTCATATGCTATGATCTTAAATAGTACTAAATGATCTGCTAAAAATTTTATAAATTGAAAGGATTTTTATTACTCAACTCATCAAATTCTTCAAATCCTTTCTTCCTACTTGACTTACACCTTCTTACTTTCACTCGCTCAAATTGTCAGAGGTTGCAAGTGAGGTTGACTGACCCAAGGAAGCTCTTCCTCTCATCACACTATAGATGATCATTTCTAGTGTGTCAAGGACGAAGCTGTGTATTATAAAAATTAAGAAGCTTACATCACCCCCTCTAGAATGCTTAATCAACAAGCATTGAACTATGAGGTGATAAATCTCTTCGCATCCACCTCTCTCAAATTCCTCTTTACCCATACTTTTTATTTCAACTGCGAGCATCTCTATAAATTTTTTGCAAATCTTAGGATTAGTGCCACTACCCCTATCATGAGATCTTATGTTTGTTGACATCGCATAGAACTTATAAAGGATGAATTAGAGAAATACCTCCACCTTTTTACAGAAGACCTCAACCCCAATTAATGTCTTCTAGGGGTGACATTTATTGGAGTGCGATCAATCAAACCATAAAAAATGTCACCCTAAATCAACTTCATCCCCTTGTTAACTCATTAAATCATAATGTGCGTATTATCCAACATGTCCGTCTAACCTCTATAATTCCTATAGCTGGAGATCACGTAAATACTACTTCACTTCTTTCTTTTGTAACATACCTTTTTATGACCAAAACCCAATTTGATGAAGCCCAAATGATGATTGAGTATATTAAAAACCTGACTCCTATTCATCTTCCTTCCACTGGAAGAAAGAAAAATATTGCATTTGGACAAGTCATTAGTTATATTTTGGACAAAAAGTACAAGCTTGCCTACCCTACTACTGCTGATCATTCTCCTATCATCTCCTTTCACATACTTTATCATCATCATCGAGGGAAAGCGGAAGTAGAACCAAATTTTATTGAGGAAGGGGGAGCTGTTCCTTCAACTGTACCCACACCAGATCTTGTGCCAACACAATTGTCACCAGCTATACCAGCATACTAATCTTACCCTTACATGGAGCTAATATAAAGATTTGATCAATTAGAGTCCCGCCTAAATAAGTATATTCAATAGAAATAATAATAACATAAGGCAGACATTACATTATTTGGTGAACAATTTTCCTCCATTCACAAATACTTCCATCCACCACCACCTAATCAGGGGCCTTCCTACATTTAGGCTTTTGTGTTTTGTGTTTTATGTTTTTTTTCTTTATTATGTCCTCTATGTTTTGTAGCTTTTTTTATGTTTTATTTGATCCCCCTTTTTGGTGATGTCAAAAGGGGAAGTAAAAGTTAGTTATTTGCATGTTCATCTTGTGTTTTTTTATTTATATTATTATTTCTTTTATTTATTTTTGTTCTGATATTGAATTAAAAAAAAACTTTACATTAACAATAAGCTTACCTGTACTTATAAAACTATCACATAGTGAGAGGGAGATTAAGAGAAAAACATTAACTTATTATTTTAATAAAAAATATTCTCCATCATCAATATGGGGGAGATTATTATAGTTTAGGATCCTTAGCTCATGATTTTTATGATAATAAATATTATTTATTTAAATTTAATTCTTCTAATATATATTGGATATTATTTTTTATCTGTATGCACTAACATTTTAGATACATCATACACCAAACAAGATTGATCAAGACTCAAGTTTGGATATAATAGGATGTCATTCAAAAGAGTCTGCATTTTTCATTTTCTTTTATTTTCTATTTCTTGAGTCTGACCATGTAAGGGAGTATGCTAAATTGGTGATCACGCACACACACACACACCCACACACACACACACAATGGAGTGAGAAAGTTTGAGATGAAATTTTTTTGAACTAACCGTATTGTAAGATTACAATTATACTGTATGATAAGTTCTGTGTTAAGAAAGTTAACATCTAATTATATCATTAATGTTAATATTGAACTAATTATACTATATGATGTGTATCATACTATATAATTTGTTTCCATTTATAAACCCTGGCTGCCAGATAATTTAAGTAAGTATTTTTAGAATTATATTTTGAACTAATCGTATTATACAAATCCAATAATATTATACAATATTTGAAATCTTACTTAAATTATCTTCTGTGATTAGTGAATTAAATAAGGGTTTAATAAATATGGCTAATCATACTATACAATCAAGATTATATTATATGATTAGCATGGATAAACTTTGGCCATCCAGGAGATCGTACTAGATGAAAACCTTGATTTTTTAACTAATCATATAAAACGATATAAATCATACTATACGAATATTTGATATTTGAACTAAACATATTGTATGATGTGAATCATACAAGATTGTTGGCAAATTTGATTTCTAATCATCCCAATAATTGTCCTATATGAATAAAGTGAAATTAAACTATTCATACCACATGAACTTATAATTATACTGTATGATAAGTGCAAGGAATTTGAACAGTTTGTTTAAACGATTGATCTATCATACTAGATGGACTCCTATTTTTGAACTAATCGTACAGTACGAATCAAGATCATACTGTATTAACAAATATAGCCTAATTAAGTTTTGTTTAAGCAACTCAATGAAGTCTTTGAAATGAGATTTTTGGCTGTTGAAGGAACTCAGAGGGAGAATTCTTGAGAGAGATTTCAGTTTAGAGAGGGAGAATGTGAGGTTGTGTGTGAGGGAGGAGTGTGAGGGATGTTTATATGGTTTCTCTAAGCAAGCTTACACCTTGCTTCCTCTAGCGGCCTTGGTAAGTTATTGGCATTGCTTTTGAGCCAGAAGCTTCAAATTCAGGTTATAGGGTTCTTTGCCATCACCGAGATGGTGAAAAAGAATTGATGGTTCTCTCTTTCACCAAAAGGATGAAAAAGGATTGACATTTCTTTTCCTTCACTAGGAGGGTGAGAAAGATTTTATGGGTTCTCTGCCTTTACCAGACGGGTGAAAAAGGATTGAAGGTTCGCTACCATCACCAGGAGGGTTACATAACTTTCGGTTCTCTACAACACTGGGTTTGGTTGAAGTTATTTTTGAAAGGACTTCTCCACCTTGTAGAGGGGGAAAAAGGAGAGTCACTATAGTGCTAGTGCAATACCTAGAGAGGAGGACTCTGTGGAGTGGATGTAGTCAAGGTTGACCAAACCATTATAGAATTTTTTGTGTGTTCTATCTAAATTTTATTTTTTTATATTTTTAATTTCTACACATTAAATTTCCTATACACACTTTATTTCTCATTGCAAGCTGTAGATAGTTAAATTTGTGTTATCAAGTAAATCATAATTTAGCTTGATTTATTTGTCCTTTAATATTAAAAAAAAGATTATCAAGCTTTAAATTGCTTCTCCTTATTATAGTTACTCATCTTAATTGGTTTTAAAAATTATTGTCATGCATAAATAAAAAAGAAGTTATTTTTTTAAGTATTTTTAAAAAGTACCAATTCACCCCTACCCCCCTTCCCCTCTTGGTGTCTCTAGGGATTGTACATCGAGGTCTTATAACCTCCTTGAAATTTCACTTAGGTTTGAGAGAAGATAACCTTCACTAAATGATGTAGTTTGTCTTCCTTTATAAAGTCGCACTTTGGATTATATAATATACTACTGGCCTCATTTTTAGCTGATGTTTATTAACCTCATTTTTGTATATGGTCACAAGGGCCAATCTAGGCCCTAGGATCTAAGCAGATCTTAGATCAAACCAGGTCAAATCTAGATTTCCAGACCAAAATCTATGGTTCAGAGGCCCTGTCCTTAAAGCCTTTTCCAGTGATTTATTAAACACTTCAAACCAAGGTCAAATGACCCCCAATTCATGATCTATAAGTTGTATATTTATTAGGCTTATCCCTAGGGTCTACCCTCTAAATTTGAGCTCATTCTGAGGTCTCTAATCCCACAAACGGAACTAAAACCCAAAATCTATAAAACCTTCAAATATTTATGGCCTATGACACAAGACCTGCTACCCAGTGGATTTTGACCTTGGAGCCTTCTCCAAACCATTTGATAGCATCCAGACCATTGATTATCATATGTTAAACATTAAACTATATTTTGGTGGACCCACTTTGACCCCCAGTTGACTAAGGGTCAAAATGACCAAAATTCCCCTTAAGGGCATTTTTGGAGTTTTCTATAGACTTCAAAATGACCTTTCAAATCAATCTTCAAAACCTCTTCCAATACATCCTAATCATCACTAAGAATACATTGGAATCAAACCCATACCCCGGTGAAGCCTGGTTGACCAAGTCAACCCAAAATGACCAAAGTACTCCTTGAAGGTGTGATAGTCATTTTGAATTAAATGATCTTATTTTTGGATGGAATCACTTCCATTTAACTCCAAAAGTCAAACCAAATTTATTGGACATAATCCCAGTCTTTGGGTCAGCCTGGTTGACAAAGTCAACCAGGGTTGCCCCAATTAGTTATTTTGATTGAATTGAACTCTCCAAACCTTAGGATCACCTCCAATATTGTCAAGATATCATTTCAAATTTATTGAGCCCTAACCTAGGTCCTAGGTCAACCTAGTTGACCAAGTCAACCTAGGTTCTAGGTTTACCCAATTTCTCCTTAAGGGTTAAATGGGTTAATCTAACCCATTTAACCAATTCAAACCCACTTAAATCCTCAAATCTATTTCATTGCATGCCTTAAACAAAATCCAACCCATATTATAGACTTACCCTAGCCATTAGTCAATCAAACTCAAGTGAAGTTGACCAAGTCAACTCAATATATTTGGCCAAACTTTATTTCATAGATATATATGTGCTCAAACTCTCACTCCATAGCCTTGAGCCTCCTCAAAACTACTCCAACCATTTGGCATGGACATTTGACTACCACCTCATCAGTCAAATGTATAGTTAACTAATCAAAGTAGTCAACTAAGTCAAATTTTTATGCTTATATGGCATTGCCACCTTGGCAAGCCAAATCCTCATAATAAATTGACACTCCATGCATTTAGGAGGCTAGGAGGATTATTTGGCAGCAACCTAAAGCTTCCCTCTCTCTTTAATTAAGGAAAGGAATCATTGAACTGAAGAGATGATGGCATGCTAAACTTAATGCTTTGGCTTTATCCATTGTCTTCCAAAATCTCCAATTCCAGCAATCTATATCCCATTACAGCTATCACTTAAACACTCCAGCTATCAGAGAAGCCCCCCAGCCATTTCACAAGTGGTTGAAGAACTTAAGAACCAAATTTGGGAAAAGAGAGAGAGACAGAGAGATAGTGAGAGAAAGAAGACTTTTAACAATAGACTTAAATCTAGTAGTAAAACATTCTTGAGGTCTTGGAGGACTTCTTCAGCCTTTCAACATGCCCAAAAATGTTCAAAATTCAATGGTTGGATTATAAGTTATCACTATTTTATGTTATATGAGCAAACCTTAATTTTTTCGAAATAATAATGTATGGAGCCTTGAAACTTCATGGGTTGAAAGATTAGTGTATCAAGATCATATGTTTCAAATTTTATCAAATTTGAATGGTTGGATCAAAAGTTATAATCGTTTGATGTTTTAATTCCAAAATGAACTAAAAAATCTGGGTCAATCTGGGTCGTCTGCTTGTTTGAACTATGATGATCAGACAGCTCTGAGCTATGCACCTTCCTTGGGGTTCAAACCCTTATTCTTCAGTATGAAGGCACGGTGACACAGCCAAATCTTAGCTGTTAATCAAATTTTTTGAATCAAAACTGATTTAAAAAATCCATTTAAATTCTCTGAAATTCTCAAATTCATCAAAAATTCATTTCTTGTCCAAATTTAATGTTCTTGGGCTTGTTCGAGCTATCTCGAGCACAAGTTTATTTTAAAGTATATTTTAACTGATTCGGATCACTGTATAGAGTGTAATTTAGCTTTTAATAAAAAGTGAAATACTTTGATAATTCTCAATCGAGTGATCTGATTGAGTTTTAATTTGGCAGGATAAACTATGTTGTGATACCCACATGCCATAAACAATTTAGCTCTAGCTGATGGTTGGATTCTGGTGAATTAAATTTTCAAAGTTTTTTATCAGATTTTGACCCAAAACTTTGAAAATTTATAACTCATACATCACTTAGAATTAGGCTTGTATTTTTTGTGGTATGTGTAATTTAGTGTCAGAGTTGGATGACCAAATTTTTAAATCCAATTGAATGCTAGTGACACCTAGGAAAAATAATTAAGGCAAATGTCTAGTTAATTAGAAAAATTCTAGAAAGTTATATACAAATCCAATAGAGGTGAAACTTTAGAATGTTAAACTTAGCATATTTTACAGCTTAGATCCAAATTTCACTAGATTTGGAGGTCATTAGCTCAGAAAATTAAGCAGTCAAAATTCAGGACTTTTTAGGTCTTAAAAATTTTCAAAAATTGTATAAAATCAAAACTAAATTTTGAAATTACAAATAATATATCAAATTGACCAAAAATTGATCTTTTATTTAAGAAAAATAAATGCCCCATCATTAGACTAGTAATTTAAGTTTTAGTGAAAATCAATAATAAATTAAATAAAATATTTAAAAAATACTAAAAAATTCCAATTAAATTCTAAACACTTGAAAACACTCCCATGGGTCATCCCTGGCCTTTGGGAGTGATTTAATGTAATTTAGAATGAGTTTGGATCAAAACAATCAAAACCTTCATAATTAAGTAATTTAAAAAATCAATTAATTAACCAAACTTAATAAAATCATAAATCATCCCAGAAAATCCAAATTGACAAAACTTAATGTTATTCAACTCCATTTTAGGTCTAGTATTTTTTAAAAATAACAAACCAACAGAAATAGGTGAAAGTCAAAAAGTCAACTTTTTGGTGAATCATAGTACAAAATTAGGTCAAATCTTCAAAAATTTATAACTTAATATAAAAAACTCCAAATTGAGCAAACTCAAAGGTATTTTACTCCTTATAAGGCCTAATATTTTGTTAAAAATATCAAACCATCAAAAATCACTTAAAATAAAAAAGTAAACATTTTGGTCAACTCCAATCAAATTTCAATTTGAACTTCAAAAATTCATAACTAATTATAGAAAAATTTAAATCCAGCAAACTTCAAGTCTAATTTCTCATCCTAAGATCAAATATTGAATAAAAATATTAACTTTTTAGAAATCAACCTTAGTCTAAAAGTCAAAATTTGACCCCTTAATTTAGTAATTAAAATATTCCAAAAAGTTTTAAAATTCAATAATCAATCAAAATTCTAAAAATTATTAATTTGATTAATAAAATCATTCAACCAACCCTTTAATACACAACAACCACTCTAAAGATAAAGTTTTTAGGATGTTCTACTCTGGGCTGTGGGCCTAAGTGTCCTAAGTTGGTCTGGTTCCTTGAGCCTGGAGGCACAACACCATGAACGGATTTAATGGAGTGTAAAATCTTAAAATTAATTAATTATTAATAATTTAATAAAATTAAAAATTCTTAATTCAATTACATCAACTAGGTTTTTTGGCTGGACTACCTCGGGCTGTGGGGCTACGGCAAAGGAGGCCTGGATCCTCAAGCATGTGAAACAACGCCAAGAACTGGTTGATGACAAATTTAAGTAAGTTGATTCTAAATCATCAACCAACTAAATCAATAAAAAATCTTTTAACTGCTTAAACCTTAACCAATCAATCTTTAAACCTTAAACCTTTAAAAATTAATTTTAATATATTAAGATTTAGACTTTAATCAAAAGTTCCCTTTAAATCTTTCAACCGACCAGAATATCGAACAACTTTAATTAATCATCTTATATAGGACATATCCAAACCACACAGCACAACTCACACACTTTAGATCATTTACTAGGGCACCACTTCTAGATCTAGGCTAGGTCGGTATTTACTTTTCTATTGTTTGTTAGATTTTTTGAGCTTTCACTATATGTCAGTTGGTATAATTGCTTGATGTGATTATTTTATTTAAGTTTAATTCAATCTATGAATTGATTTGATAGGTGTTTGATTACCCTTAGGTTAGGGATGATCTGGATGCTAAGAATGTTATCTACAGGTGGCCATGCTCAAATAGGGAAATTAAAATAATAGGGGAACAAAGTTAAGCTTTTAATTAATATATTTTAGGGGCAGGTGCTAAGCATGCTAAGTCCCCCTTTAATTAAAAGAGCATGGCCAAGTATGGCTGGTTAGAGCAATATAAATTTTATTATATTAATTGTTTGGGATGATTTAAATATAATTGCTTTGGATAATTCTACAGGTGATCCAAATCAAGATTTTAATTTTCATTCAATGTAATTTAATATATTTGAGTTTTAATGAAGTCAAGTGATATTTGAGATGGGACATAAACTGAATCTGAAATTCAAAGAGAAGAGTGAGATCCCTTAGGGGAGAGTCCCTCTTTATTTGAAGATTCATATTAGGATAATTTGAGTATCCAAGGATGAAAGAATATAACCCTTCAAGGGGGAGTTTCTTTACACTTTGATATCTAGACCTGACAATCCAAGGAGCCCTACAGAAGGACAAAAAAGTGAAGATCGAGAAGAATCCCATTCTCAAATTCACTTGAGTCTTAGGAGTATAATCTGGGCTGTTGTTAGTGGTACCCGACCACTTTACTTTCTATAAACCCTTGGTTGTAATATTAAGTGGCACTTGCCATATAAGCTTTTAATTTGAATATTAATTGATGTGATTAATGATTGATGTGTTCGTTTGCGATATGGGATTGCATGCTTTTAGTAGTTTTTGGAGATTTTGCATATCGATCTTTGATTTTTCCTGGAACCAAATCGAAGGCTCATGAGGTATCACTAAAACATTTGTTTACTTTAATCAAATTATTTAATATAATATAGGAACTCTAACACTTTTAAGAAGTAAGCCTTGGATCGCAAGGAGTTCGATTGCATTTTTTTACACTTGAATTTGATTTAAGCATTGAAGGTTTGATAGGGATATTAAGCCCTTGTGAACTAATCCTAAGGCTAACCAAGAGGGGGGGTGGGGGTGAATTGATAGTTTTAAAAAATTCAAGAGCAAAACAATGATTTAGAAAATCTTTTTGAATGTTTTAAAACTTTTACAGTTATGCGATGTTGTGCAGATGTTTAATAATAACAAAATAATACTCACAATCACACAATCATCAACAGGAAAATAAATACGAAAAATAATTAGAAAGAACACACTAGATTTTATAGTGGTTTGGTCAACTTGACCTACGTCCACTCCCTGGAACCTCCTCTCCGGGTATTGCACTAACACTAAGTGACACTCCTTCTACTCCCACAATAAGGTGGAGAAGCCTGTACAAAAACTCATTTCCACAAACCCGGTGAGGCAGAGAAACTGAACTCCTTTCACTTCCTCTTGAAGCAGGCAGAGAACCTAGACTCCTTTAGCTTCCTCCTGAAGCAAGCAGAGAACCTGTACTCCTTTCACTTCCTCCTGAAGCAGGCAGAAAACCCAGATCATCTTGCGAATGATCCTCCCACAGAGACATCGATAAGATAAGAGACAACAAACAGAGAAGACGACTTAGATCCTTACTTGGAGAAACCTTTATGAATCCCTCACAAACTCCCTCTCATAGGATCCTCTCTCTCTCTCTCTCCCAAGTTATCTCTCTCTCTCTCAAGGTTTTCTTTGGAAAGAAAAGTGGAAAAAGATCTTTCTTGCTAGAAGAAAAAGATCTTTTATAAGAGGGCTTAAAAATTGTCCTAAATCTCAACTGGTCGACAAATATCATCCATGACGATCGAAGGATTGTTCTGTATAATTAGTGTAAAATCTCATTTTTTAGACTGGACGATCTGGTTTCTCTGGATGATTAGAAGACAAAGTTGTTCAGATCATCCCGTACGATTCAGCGATCATCCAGGATGATTAGTGTAAATAAGGAATTTTGAGAATAGTTCTGTTCATCCAGGGCAACTTATGCTAGACGATCTCACAATGACTTGATCATCTAGGGTGATATTTCTATCATCCTATATGATTAGTTCAAAACAACCAAAATCGTGCTGAGCATAGTTCTGATCGGCTTGCACAAAATGTGCTATACGATTTAAAATGACTTGATCGTCCGGGATAATATCTATATCATCCCATACGATTAGTTCAAAACTGGGCATATCATCCAGACGATAGTTTTGTTCAGCCAGCAGAAATGCTCTGGACAGTTAAGATTTATCATGTATCTTCCCGTACGATATTGTAATCGTCCAGGATGATATGATCGTATCAATCAAGTAGTAATTGCTTTCCTTAATTATTAGACTAATGTAGGCATGATGGTAAAGGATCATCCGGGATAATCAGACCAAATCTCTAAAAATAAAACTAGCCTAACTTAATCTGGCGGCTGAGAATTTTTGATTTGAGCCTATCGGCCTGTACGATGGTTGTATCATCTAGGATGATTTACTTAATCAAACTGACTTAACATGGTCACCTTAATTAGGATTTCTATTTTCATTGGATCGTTCAGGATGATATGAATATCATCCAGGATGATATGAACAAAAATTAAAAATAAAAGCTCTAATTCACTAAAACTCACCCCTTGAGTGTGTGTGTGCAAGGTTACTTAGCTAGGGGATCAATTACATTACATTTGACTCAAAAAAGGGAAAAATTACATTTAAACACAAGCGGACCCGATCTTGAGTTGGCTTGAATTGCATTTGATCTTTTGTACCTGAATGTTAGCCAGTAAAAAATAGAACACAGAAATGTTTATTATCATTAAAACTCCAATCCTTAAACTAGATTTATAATAATCTCCCCCTTTTTTAGGATGACAAATATTTATTTAGTTGTTTTAAATAAAACAGATAGGAGTAATCAACACACATACGAGAGAAGATTTTTTATTTCAAATTTTACTCAACTTTGACAAATAGTGATACTAAATACAACAAAAAAAATAACAACAACACAATGACAGCAAAAGAAACTACTAGTAACTTACAAAACTAACTCCCCCTTTTGACATCATAAAAAGGAGGTAGAATAAAAGTAAAAACCCCATTTTTTTTAATCGATCACCTCCAGTAAATCAAAATTTTCTCTTGAGTTTAAATTTAAAAACCAATAAGAAGAAAATTGACGACGCTGAAATCCAAAAAAGTTGGAAAATCAACTTTTGAAACTCCTACCTTGGACACCTTACAGGTTCAAATTCCTTTCAAATAAAAGTCAAATTTAGAAGAAGGAAATTAGATTCATAAAGAGATCCTTTCAAGCCTCGTTCCAGAAAAATATCTTATAAAATAGTATTAAGAAGTAAGGAATCAGAAATCATGATTTTCAATCTCAGGCTTTTGAAAATATAAAGTGGCACATGGATTTTTCTAAGATATTTAAAGATCTGAAAGGGAAGAAGGCTTGTTTGTTTATGGGCAAATTTTATGCCTCTTTTTCAATTTGTTTGGCGCATTGTGCAACTTTTGATTTTTGATACATTTTATGTATTTTTTAATTTGGCAACATTGCGCATCTTTTCAGCTTATGGCACATTTTGTGCCTCTTTTTTAATTTGTTTGGCGCACTGCGTATCTTTTGTAAGCTTTCTTCCTTTCAAAAGTTATTAAAGAATCTTAGTTGTGAAATTACCTTACAGACATAAGAGAAGACAAAAATTCACTCTCTATAGTAAGGAGGATTAATTCACAAAATAAAAATCATACATCATATGATAAGTGCAATCCCCTGATTAAGAAAACATAACACTGATCCAAAATTTTGAAAATACTATTCATATGAGGTAGATTATGTAGGAAGATAAAATAGATCTCTATTTCAAAAACTAACTTTTTAATTTTAAAAAAGATTTTTATCTAAAAGAAATTATATACCACTAAAGAAGTTAGAGGAAGAGAAACAATCATCAATATTTCATCCCTTTAACAGATTCATAGGATTCAATCTCTGCTTATAAGCTTTCAAATAAAAACAACAAGGTAAAACACTTAGTCAGAAATTCAGCTTATCAGCAGTAGTGAGCAGTGATCTAATTCTTATAAGAGTAAATAGTAAATAAAAGAAAATATAAAGAATAAAGGACATACTAAAATCAGTAAATGAAAATTAGCAAATGAAAATCAACAGGAAATAATCAAATGCAATAAGCAAATCAAACAGCAAAAATCAGTAGGAAAAGAAAAAATTCTAAAGTAAAACACTCAATCAAATCAATCAGAAGCTAAATACAAAATGAATGAAATAGAAAAATCAGAAACTAGTAATCATCAGATTCAAACATTTATGTCAATCACACCCAATCTGGTCCTCAGAAAGTTGAATGAGTTAAAGGCCAGTGGTTTAGTAAAGATGTCAGCCAGTTGATTTTCAGTTGCTATGTGATGTGGCTCAAAGTCCCCTTTTGTAACAAGGCCCTTAATGAACTGATGCCTTATATCAATGTGTTTGGTTCTTGAATCTTGGATAGGATTCTTAGAAATGGTGATGGCACTAGTGTTATCACATAGAACTGACATTGTTCTAACAGGTAATCCTAAATCCAAAACTTGTTGCTTCAACCAAAGGACTTGGGTCACACAACTTCCTAAGGTAATGTACTCAGCTTCAATAGTGGAAAGTGCAACTGAGTTTTGTTTTCTACTAGACCAAGAGACTAAAGACTGTCCTATGAATTGACAAGTTCTAGAAGTACTCTTTCTATCCAACCTATAGCCTACAAAATCAAAATTAGAATATCTAATAATCTCAAAAGAAGTGCAGTGCCTAGGATACCAGATTCCTAGGTTTGGGATTCCTAAGAGATATCTAAGGATTCTCTTAACTACAATCAGGTGGGATTCCTTAGGATCAACTTGAAATCTAGTACAAAGATAAATACTAAACATAATATCAGGTCAACTAGGAGTCAGGTAAAGCGGTGATCCAATTATTCTTCTAAACTTATTCTGATCAACAGATCTTTTATTTGAATATTTATCTAACTGAATAGTGGAACTCATGGGAGTATTGATTGGCTTAGCTTTATCCATTTCATATTTCTTTAAGATGTCCTTAGAGTATTTTGATTGATTCGTAAATGTTCCATCATCCTGTTTCCTTATGCTAAACCCTAGAAACTAGGATAATTCTCCCATCATACTCATCTCAAACTCCTTACTCATTGTCTTAGAATAATCATCACATAAATTTTTATCAGAAGATCTAAAAAAGTATATCATCAACATAGATCTGGACAATAAGTAGATCATCTCTTACTTTCCTAAGGAAAAGGGTGGTGTCTACGCTCCCCTTTACAAACTCTCTTTCTAATAGGAATGTGCTAAGCCTCACATACCAAGCTCTGGGTGCCTGTTTCAATCCATATAAGGCCTTTTTCAATTTGTAAACAAAATTAGGACATTAAGAATTCTCAAAACCTGGGGGTTGCTCTACAAAGATATCTTCATTTATTACCCCAGTAAAAGGCACTCTTGATATCCATTTAAAACAGCTTAAATCCCTTATAATATGTGAAGGCTAGTAGCAATCTAATGGCTTCCAATCTAGCTACAGTGGCACAGGTCTCCTCAAAATCAATCCCTTATATTTGATTGTACCCCTTAGCCACCATTCTTGCCTTATTCCACACCACTACACCAGAATCATTCATCTTATTCTTAAAGACCCACTTAGTTCCCACTACACTTTGATTCCTAGGTCTTTCTAATAACTCCCAAATATCATTCCTTTCAAAATAATTTAGTTCCTCTTGCATAGCTAAGATCCAAAACTTATTAGAAAGGGCTTGAATGATGTTAGTGGGTTCAGTCATTGAGATAAAGGTAGAATAGTTTACTTCCTTCCTAAGTTTATGTCTAGTTCTAACACCTTCAAAAGGGTCTCCAAAGATTAGTTCTTTAGGATGTCTTGAAGAATATCTCCATTCTCTAGGAAAAGTGTTTTGAGGCTCTACCCTTTTCTCCAGATTTGCCTTTTCAACTCCTTGGGTAATCTCTCCTACATCTTCTTCTTCCTAAATTCTAGTCTCCTTAGGATTAGATTCATCAAACACCATATAAGTTGTCTCCTCCACAACCAAATTCCTCTTATTAAACACCCTAAAGGATTTCCCCACACTAGAATAGCCTAAGAACACTCCTTCATCATATTTGGGGTCAAATTTTCTTAAGGATGATTTCCTATTATTCAGAATGAAAACCTTACAGCCAAAGATTTGGAGGTGGGACAGGTTTGGAGTTCTACCCTTAATGATCTCATATGATGTCTTATTCAAATTTGATCTAACATTCACCCTATTCACCACATAACAGGCAGTGTTCACCACTTCAGCACAAAAGTATTTTGAAAGTGAATACTCAGCAAGCATGACTGTAGCGGCTTTCACTAAGGTCCTATTCTTCCTTTCAGCTACCCCGTTCTACTGAGGAGTCCTAGGAGCTAAAAATTATGGCTAATCCCTTGCTCCTTATAGAATGTTCCAAATCTCACATTTTCAAACTCTCCACCATAATCACTATGAATAGTCAAGATCTCATAACCTAACTTCCTATAAATCCCAGTGGAGAAAGACTTAAATTCATCAAATGACTCAGATTTATGAGACAGAAATCTAATCAAAGTGAACCTCGAGTAATCATCAATAATCACAAATCCGTAGACTCTCCCCCCTAAGCTAACAGTGCTAATGGGTCTAAATAAATCCATGTGAAGGACTTCTAAAGGTCTAGAGGTGTTGATGTCCTTAATTGAGTGGAAAGAGGAGTGGACTTGCTTCTCTAATTGACAGGCATCAAATAGGAGATCCTTAGTGAACTTAAGTTTGGGACACCTCCAACTAAGTCCTTTTGGGTGACTCTCTTAAAGATTTTTATACTGACATGACATAATCTCCTGTGCCACAACTAAGACTCATCAACAGCAATTTTTAAGTAAATTTAAATATCAATTTTAAAGCAACTTACAACCAGCATATAGACATTATTGATCCTTTGTCCCTAAAAAATAATTTTGTCATTTAAGCTTATAATGCAACAAGTGGGCAGGAACTTGATGTTGTATTCTTTGTCACAAAGTTGACTGGTGCTCAGTAAGTTTTGTTTCAATCCATCTACAAGTAAAATATTGTCAATAATGAAATTTTTTGAATCACCAATTATACCTACTCCTACCACCCTCCTGGTGGTGTTGTCTTCAAGTGTAACCTTGCCTCCAGCCCTGGCCTCAAGTGAAATGAATTGATTTGCATCTCCAGTCATATGTCTTGAGCATTCGCTATCCAGGTACCATATGCTCTCATGAGGTCTTGTGTGAGAGCATACCTACAAAAATATCAAACGTCAAATTTAGGAACCCAAACAGGTTTGGATTCCTTCTTATGAAAAGAAAAATGAAATGCATGTGTGCTGTGCTGTGAAACATGTAATTTAGGTCTCTACACCTAATGTGTACCACAGTGAATAGTGCAGGTGTGAGAGATATATCTAAGTATTCCACAAGAAAAATATTAATGGCAGGAAAAGCATTAACTAATCTATGTGAGTGATAGTACCTCTTCCTAAGTTTAAATGAAACATGCTTTGATGATTTTGAAATAGATTCTTCAAAAGTGGAGGTGCATAAAATTCTGCAAAAGTATGAGGTATTTCATTTTTCTCAAAAGCATAAATTTTTACTCTTAGAAATTCATTCTCCTTTTTAAGACTTGTAATTTCAAATTTCAATGCACCCTTACTACTCTCTAAGTCACATGCCATGGTGTCTAATTCTTTAAAATCTCTCTCTAAATCAACATGTGAGGTTTTCAATGAATCATGCTCAGTAATCAAATCAGAATGCTTTTTATTCAATTCGTCAAATTCATCAAGTAGTGACATGTGATTACAATCAAAAGTAGAATGATCTTTAATCAAAATTTCATGCTTTTTTTTGTAAATTTAGAAATTCTAATTTTAGACTAGTATGAGTTTTCTTAAGTTTCCTATAAGATGAATGAATTTTCTAAAAAAAATATTTAGCAATTGATCATAAATTATCTCACATACCTCTTCTTGATCAGACTGACCAGGATGATCATCAGCTATTAGACACAAGTTCGTAGTCTCCTCTTCAGCTTCAGTCTCAGAGGAGTCAGATGTAGAATCTGCCCATAATACCTTTTAAATCCACTTCTTATCCTTCCTAAACTTGGGTTTCTTTTCACCATTCTCCTTACTAGGGTGAGCTTTAAGTGTAGGATAATCAGCCTTTATATGTCCAGGCTTCCTGCATTTAAAGCAAACAGTATCAAATGAACCTTTAAAATCTTTGCTACTCTTACCTTTGTTCCATTTCTGAAAGTTCTTATGTTTCTTCATTAGAAAGCTTTTGAATTATATAGTGATTAAGGCAACATCATCGCTATCAGACCCAGAAGAGTCAGTGTCAGTATCGTTGGCCTTCAACGCCACAGTTTTCTCCCTCTTCTTCTCACCTGCATCAATTTGTCATTGGTTCACCTCTTACTCATAAGTAATGAGTGACCGAAGTAAGTTATCATTAGAATAAGTGTTTAAATCTTTGGATTCAATAATTATAGTTATCTTGGCATCAAAAGAAGAAGACAAACATCTCAGAATTTTATTGACTTTTTGATAGTTTGTAAGTTCCTTCCTAAAGCATGTAAAGGAGTAACAATTTGAGTGACCTAGTATACATTTCAGAAATCAATTCACTAGGTTTCATGCGAAAGAGTTCATAGTCATGAAGTAAGAAGTTCAATCCAGATTGGTTAACCTCAGATGTACCTTCATAAGTAATGCATAATCTATCCCAGATTTCTTTACCAGTCGTACAAGTGGAAACACGCATGTAATCTTTAGGTTTTAAAGCATAGAAAAAATAGTTCAAATATTTTGCATTCAGTTTGCTAAATCACTATCATCAAATGTGCAATCAGTGAAAGGCAGTTTAGTTTTAACATTATTAACCATTCTAAAAGATAGTTCATAGCCATCCTTAACAAGCATCCACATGTGATAATCAATTGATTATAAAAAGGTGGACATGCGAGTTTTTCAAAAATCAAAAGGTAGGTTATCAAATAATGGTGGTCATGTAATAGAATAATCTTAAGTAGTATTACGATTATCAAAGTTAGCCATGGATCAAAATTCAAAAGTTTTTAAACTTAATCTTTGAATCTCGCTCTGATACCACTTGAAAGTTTGATAGGGATTTTATGCCCTTGTGAACTAGTCCTGAGGCTAACGAAGAGGGGGGCTAAATTGGTAGTTTTAAAAAATTTAAGAGTAAAATAATGATTTAGAAAATCTTTTTGAATGTTTTAAAACTTTTACATTTATTTGATGTTGTGCAGATGTTTAATAATAATAGAATAATACTCACAAACACACAATCATCAACAGGAAAATAAATGTGGAAAATAATTAGAAAGAACACACTAGATTTTGTAGTGGTTCGGTCAACTTGACCTACGTCCACTCCCCGGAGCCTCCCTTCCTGGAGAAGCCTGTACAAAAATTCCTTTCCACTAACCCGGTGAGGTAGAGAACCTAGACTCCTTTCGCTTCCTCCTGAAGCAAGCAGAGAACCTGGACTCCTTTTGCTTCCTCCTAAAGCAGGCTGAGAATCTGGATCTTCTTGTGAATGATCCTCCCACAGAGACACTGACAACATAAGAGATGATGAATGGAGAAGATGACTCAGATCCTTGCTAGGAGTAATCTTTGTGAATCCCTCACAAACTCCCCCTCACAAGATCCTCTCTCTATATCACAGGCTCACTCTCTATCTCTCAAGGTTTTCTCTGGAAAGGAAAGTAGAAAAAGATCTTTCTTGCTGGAAGAAAGGATCATCCTGTACGATCGACGTAAAATCTCATTTTTTAGCCTGGATGATCTTGTTTCTTTAGACGATTAGAAGATAAAGTTGTTCAGATTGTCCCGTACAATTCTGCGATCATCCGGGATGATTAGTTTAAATCAAAAATTTCATCCAGAGAATAGTTCTGTTCTTTCAAGGTAACTTATCCTAGAAGATCTCATAATGACTTGATCGTCCAGGATGATATTTTTATCATCCTATACGATTAGTTCAAAACAGCCAAAATCATCCTGAGCATAGTTCTGATCGGCCTGCACAAAATATGCTGTACGATTTAAAATGACTTGATCATCCGGGATGATATCTATATCGTCTCGTACAATTAGTTCAAAATCGAGCATATCATCTAGAGGATAGTTCAGTTTGACTAGCAGAAATGCTCTAGACGGTCAGGATTTTACATGTATCAACCTGTATGATATTACGATCGTCTGAGATAATATAATCGTTTCAATCATGTATTAATTGCTTTCCATAATTACAAGACTAATTTAGGCATGATGGTAAAGGATTGCCCAGGCTGTTACACGTATCATCTGGGACGATCAGACCAAATTTCTAAAAATAAAACTTGCCTAACTTAATCTGGCGGCTGAGAATTTTTGATTTGAGCCTATCGGCCTGTACGATGGGTGTATCATCTCGGATGATTTGCTTAATCAAATTGACTTAACATGGTCACCTTAATTAGGGTTTCTATTTTCATTGAATCATCCAGGATGATATGAATATCGTCTAGGATGATATGAATAAAGATTTAAAATAGAAGCTCTAATTCACTAAAACTCTCCCCCTCAGTGTGTGTGCGTAAGGTTACTTAGCTAGGGAATCAATAACATTACATTTGACTCAAGAAAGGGAAAAATTACATTCAAAGACACACGGACCCGATCTTGAGTTGGTTTGAATTGCATTTGGTCTTTTATACCTGAAATGTTAGCCAATCAAAAGTAGAACACAGAAATGTTTGTTATCATCAAAACTCCAATCCTTAAACCATATTTTAAACAAACATTTGTTAAGTCAACTAGCATGTATTGCATTAAAAATAAATTAAAATGAGTCAAAAATTTAATTGCATTTACTTTAAGCTTCATACTACCGAACATATGTCGAAGGGCCAATTAAGGAATACTCTAGATGTCAGCCCTATTCTCAAAAACTTATCTTAAGTAACGTCCCTACCACTCAATATTAAATAATCAGATACATAGTTTTGAAGCACTTAGGTGGTTTAGCTGGCTCCCCAATCCAGGCCTGGTAAAGTCCAGATCTTGCATTACATTAGTTAGATTCATGTTACTAATTTTTAGTACCCAATTTAGACTTAGGTTTTGAGGTAGGCTCAGGCTATAAGACCTCAACCTTCGGGAATTAAATCCTAATTTTATAAAAAAATTAACAAGTCAAGCTTAAATCTCTTTCAATCCCAATTCAAACCCAACACTTATGATAGGCTGAGGTACTTTTGAAATATTTCAAAATACTAAAGTACCTCCTAACTTTCATCCATTGGTCTCCAAAATAAGTTTTCAATTTTGATCCAAGCCCTCTTGAATTTCTAATTATCTCTTTCTTGAACATCAAACTTTGAAATCTAAAAATTAAATTTTTACCGCTATTTTAATCAAGAGTATTCATAAGAAATTTGATTTTTCTATGATATAATTAATTACGAGTGCTTGCACTTGTAGGAGATTTAGAAACCAGATCAAATTTTCAAAATAAAATTTTTCAAAATTGTAATTAATTATCTTAGGAAAATTGAAGTTAAAATCAATGATCAATAATGATTGACATCTTTTTCCCTCATGAAGATATATCAATTATTATAGTAACTTTGATTATGAAATTAATGATAATTTGTTCAAATTATCATAGTTAACTACCTGAGTAAACATACATTTTGACCCTCTGGGGTCATACATAGTTCTTGCTCGAATTTGACTACTATAATAAGGATAAAATTTAAATCCTGGAAATTGAACCCATTAAGGAATGGTATGCTCATCTCCTGAGATGATATATCATGCATAATGATGCGTTTAATTTCAATATTAAAATTTAACAATTTAAACCACCGAAAGATAATTAATCTTTTTAAAAGTGACAACTTTTTAATCAAATAAAAAAAAGGTGACTCCATTGGAGAAAAATCCCTCTCTCCATTTTTAGTAATGATTAAAATTATGTTAAATCGATAGTTTTAACTACCTTTTTTTTGTTGGTCCCTCTACCCATTTCTCCCTTTGGTAAGTGTTGCCAACATCAATTAATACATGTCAAAAAAGAGAGGTGAGCGAGGAAACCTCCTTCAAAATCAGGCTTTGACATTTTGCCTCCAACTTAATTGGCAAAGCGAATGAGTCAAGCCAAACTTTTCAAAATTCTCCTATAATTATTATAAACACTCATTCTCAAATAAATGCCAAGCATGCTAAGTTTCACAATATATAAAAATCCTTTAATCTCAAAATCCAGATTTGAATCCCTTTAGCAAAATCCAGGCTTTGACATTTCACCCCCAACCTAATTTGGGGGGTGAAAGAGTCGAGCAAATCTCTTAGCGTTCCCTTTTAATTTTGTAAACTATCATTTTAAGTGTAATCTTAACATGTTCAGTTTCAAAAAAAATTTAAGGAAATTCTTTTAACATTTAAAACATTCAAATGTTTTTTTTAAATACCATTCAAATCAACTTCTATGCTCATTGCTATGTATTTCCTATAATATCCACATGTTGTTTAACATATGCAATGCAACTTCAAATATAAATCCATACTCTAACACTCTACCCTGAGTCAATCAACAAGGTAAGAGAGTTGAGTCAAAACTCTTTGATCTTTCTTCCAAATTTATAAACCTTCATGTTGAGTGTACATTCAACATGTTGTGTTTCAAAAATCAAGGAAGATCTTCCAATTTTCAAAAATTCAAAATCTTCTTAAAATCCTTTCAAATCAACTTCGATTTCCATTGCTATATATTTCCTATAATGTCATTTTATAGTTTAATATATGCAATGCAAATTATAACCCTCAATAAAATTTATGATTTGACATTTTATCTCCAAGTCAGTTAGTGGGATGAAAGAGTCAAGACAATCCCTTTAATCCACTCATTAATTTGTTAAACTTTATGTTGAATGTAAATTCAACAAAATAGGTTTTAAAGACTTGAGAAAAACTCCATTCATTTTGAAGATCCTTCAAACTAATCATAATTTCAAAATTTTAGACCCCTATCAAACCCAGGCTTAAACATATTTCCCCATGTCAATTGGTGGAGCGAAAGAGTTTGGCTAAACTTTTAGGATCTTCCTATTAATTTTGGGAACCTACATATTCAAGGAAAGCTCAATGTGTTGAGTTTTAAAATTTAAAGAAGATCCATTCAATTTCGGCCTCAAATCTGAATTCAATTTCAACCTCAAATCTAAATCAAATTTCAACATTAAATTTAAATTCAATTTCAACTACAAATCCAAATTCGACTTTAACCTTTAGTTCAAATTTGATTTTAACCTCTCAAATTAAAGTTCAATTCAAACTTCGAGTTCAAATTCAAGCTTTGACATTTCACCCCAATTTAATTAATGAGATGAAAGAGTCAAGCTATTCCCTAGAATCTTCTAGTTAATTTGTTAACCTATATGTTGAATGCAAGCTCAATATATTGAGCTTCAAAACTCGAGGAAAATTCTTTAAGTTTTCAAAATCAAATCCTTTTCAAAAATTACCCTAATCAATACCAATTTCGAAAGGCAAAACCCTTATTAAATTTGAACTTAGACATTTTGCTCACTAGTCAATTGGTGGAGTGAAAGAGTCAAGCCACACTCTTAGAAACTTCCTATCAATTTTGTAAACTTGCATATTTGAGTAAAACTCAATATGTAGAGTTTCAAAATTTGAAGAAGATCTGTTCAATTTCAACCTCAAAATTCAAGTTCAATTTAAATTCCAACTTCAAATCTCAGCTTTGATATTTCACCCCCAAATCCGTTGATTTTGTGAAAGAGTCAAGCTCAACTCCTTAAATTTCCTTGTCAATTTTTGTGAACCCTTATATTGAGTGAAAAATTAAAATGTTGAGTTCTAAAATTTGAAGATAATCAATCAAGCTCAAAATCCAAATTTCATTCAAAAAATAAAAATAAAAAATCAACTAATTCAAATCACCTTTCTTTAATTCCATAAAATCAAGCATACTCAAATGGCTGGGAGATTTTTGTTCTACCTGGTTAGAAATTTGACTACAAAAGAAATCATCTGTGATAGTTTAATTTAGTTTGGAGTGGAGTTTCAAAACTTGAAACTATCAATTAATGGAGAAGAAACCATAAATCTATCGGCTGGGACACGAAAGGATTCCCCTTTAGTAGAAATTACTTTAGGCTTGGGAGCTTACACCCCCATCTTAAAAATGGAGGCTACTATCAGCCCCTTGCCTATTCTACCCTCTAATTTAGAGGATAAGAAATAAAAACTAGTGATAATGGATGAGAGGTCATCTATGTCTGAGATCGGGTCAAGTTCTAGCTGTACCTTTTCTAGAAAGAATCGAAAGAAGAATTTCCTTCAAAAAGTTAGAAAGAAGGTCATTAAGGCTAGAAAGATTGTTAAGTTAGTAGCCTTAAAACAAGTCAAATATGAGGCCAGTCGAGAATTCATTGCTCCTTACACTTGCCCCTCCTTGGTGGAAATCATTTCCACCCTCTTCCTGTTGCCCAAAGGATGGAGGTTGTGAGAAGAGCAGCACGACCTCCACTGTGCTCTTTTAACTATTATATAGAAAGGATCAATCAAGTCAAAATAGAGCAATCGCTAGTAATAACCTATAGTCCCCCAGTTGAGGAATGTGACCCATCCACTCTAATAAAGGATGTTAGATCACATTATTACATGTGTCCCACTACATCATATATAGAGGAGGAGGTGTAGAAACCACTCAGGGTGCCAGTCCCCTAACTACTAGATCACTAGTAATGAGAGAGGGGAATTAGTCTAAGACTGTATCAGATAGTGATACCATCAGAATTTAACTTTTGAAGGGGTCCTATCGTGATAAATCTTTTGATTAAAATGATGCAATATCTTCTAGGGATAGTATAGACCCCATAAAGGTCTCTCCCTCCAAAGAGATTGTAGGAATCTAATTCCATACAAATAGGGTCTTGCCCCTTAAACTTGTAACTTTTAAGGAAAACATACAATTTCTCTAGTGTACTGGGTCTGGATTTTCAACATAGTTGATTCCTCTTTTTAATGGAAATTGACCTCTACCTTAAATCTTATGCAATAAAGAGTTGTAGTGGACTCCACTAGATGTTTAAATGCTCCTCCCTCCCATCGCTCATGTGGGTTAATTCACTTTTATTAAAATCTATATCAAATATATGTTGAATTTAGAAATGAAAATTTTCTCAGTCTTCTTGCAATCTTCTATCTTAATAGGCATCATTTGCATCTTTGAGTCTATTAAAAAATTTTTAAAGCCAAGCTGATACTCTTGTCAAAATATTGGGTCCTATCTTAAGGATTATCCTTCCTTATATAAGAGAATCAGGCTTCTTCTCTTATACTTGAGATATAATCCAGGCATTCAAAAAAGGAAATAATTATTTTAAGTTTTCTAAGAAATTGAAGCCTCTTCTCAAAATCAATCAAAAGGTTAAAAGATGCGCGAATGAACCTAAAATCAAATGATGCGCGAATGTGCCAAATCTAGAAAAAGACGTGTAAAGCATGCAACCAAAAATAAGAGAGAAGCTTCATTTTTTTAGAATCCTTAAATTTCAAAAGAAAATCTAATCACCAAATTACTTGACTTTGAGAAATTTTGAATCAAGATTCTTTATCATGCATTGATTATCTATTAGATAGAAAATTTATGCAGGAGAATTGAAAAGATTAAATTTCTCTATCTAACTTAAACCTTTTTGAAATTGATTTTAATTCTAAAATTTATAAGGGAGACCTAGTTTAGTTTCTACGAAACTTGGTCTGGGTTAACAAATCCTAAATCCCTAAATCTTTCCAGATATGTTGGAGTTGATCCACTTCTAACTGTACTTGTAAATTTGTTCCCACATGTCATTTTGACAAGGTCCAAATGGTTAAGAGGAAATTTTCAAATAAATTGAATGAATCTTCTACTCCTGATAAAAAGAAAATTCAAATCCTATCCTTCAGGAACATATGTGAGTCCTTACACATAGGCATCTTTTCCTTCAAGGTCATCTCTACAAAATAAACTCTACATTGGGTCCAAAATTAATCCCATTAGAGAGAGAAACTCCAGTTTTTGCGCTAGATAGAGAAAATTCCTGAAAATTCAAATTTTTGTCTTCTCGGTTCTTAATCGCCTCCACTGCCGCTTCACCGGTGATGGCGACTGATAGCCGCCGACATCCTGTGGCAGCTACTACATCTGTTGGTCTTCAATCTGCGGGAATGATCTGACGTCTTCGAGATGACGGACATCGACGACGACCCACTCCTCTGTTAGGTTCAAATGTTTCGGCAATGCAGGTAACATCACGTCCACTGGTTATCAAAGAACCTTGTGATTCTGTTTCTTTAAAGAAGATTGAGATTGTTGATGGCAAGGGAAAAGGTATTCTGAATTCACCTTCTTGTTTAACTCCTAAGATTTTAAGGTCTTCCACTGAAACTACCCGTTATGATTGCGAAGCATCTTCGTCAGAAATGAAGATTTATGTTAACAAGTTTGGATATTCAAATGCAATCCATGGCCCTTGGTCAGGGATAAATGCGAACGTCTCAGACAAGGATAACATTGATCTTCATTGTATTGATGAGAGTCGTCTTTAGTGTGATAATATAGAATCGAACATTCTTGTCATTGGTTTAGAGAATGCTACAGGAAGCAATGTAGATGTAGTAGGTAATCTGCACGGTGCCTAGATAATTGATGAAATACCTAAGAAGGATGCCGCTAAAGGTCTAAATGACAACTTCAAGAATGCTTGGAGTAAGACTCAACATATTAAATTAAACTATGATGTGAAATCAACACAGATGAGTAAAGATGGGGTTGCTGTTGTTTTAAATTCTGAAATGGAAAATTCAAACTCTTCGGTTCTGAAGAAATCATTGGTAATTAAGGTGCTTGGATTTGATATTCCTTTTTTAGTTTGTAGCAGGGAGCTTCGAAGACAATGGTCGAAGTATGGCATGTTCCACATAAATTCTTTGGGCATGAACTGGATTCTCTGTTCTTTTAACAATTCTGAAGCTTTGGAGGAAGTCTTAGATGGTGGTCCCTGGTTTATTGGTGATCATATTATGGGAATGGATAAATGGTCACCAGCGTTCTCACTTGAATCTCTAAAAGGCCTTACTGCCCCGGTTTGGATCTGAATGCCTTGTTTACCATTGCATTGTTGGGATGAATAAAATATTTCTATTATTGCTTCTATGATTGGACAACCTTTGTATTTAGATGGAAATTCATTAAGATGGGGCAAGAGGGAATATGCCCGAGTCTGTGTTCGAATTGAACTAGATAAACAGCTGCCTAAAGGTGTTTGGATTGAAGGAATCCATGGTAGATCATTCCAAAAAGTTGAATATGAGAAAATCTCACCCCTATGTTATCAGTGTGGGAAAATTGGTCATTTGAAGAGTAAATGTCCTTCTAGTTCTCAAACAGTAATAGCACAAGAATGTTGAGGTCATGCACAAAATGATAACTACTTGGAGAAGTCTGATGTGGCTAAGGAGGTGACTTCTAAACCTCCTATAACTAGTGAAGAGTATGGGCCTTGGTTGCAAGTTAAGTTTAAAAAAAGACCATATATAAATGGAAAGTTTGAGAGGGATTTCAGAAGTGGAAGAACAATAGATAAGAATCCCAAATCTAGTGAAGATGTCGTTCGGGAAGATATGCAGATTGATAATAATGGAAAGGAAAAACTGGTTGCAGAAAATAAGAGGTTGACTGATGATGCTTGTTGTGATATGGCAAGTCTTGGTCTTACCTGAGATAAGCCTGTTGTGGTTGCCAACAAATTTGATGTTCTGAATTGTGAGATTGAAGAGGGAGAAATTGAAGTCCCGCAGCAGGTTGATATAAACTCTGCTAATAAGAATTCAGTTGGTGATCAGGAAATCAGTGCTTCTTTGGACTCTACGGTTGTTCCAGAAAAGAGAATGATTGTTGATTCTCCAATAGTAAATTCTATAAAGATTAAATTGGTTATGGAATTGAAGTCCTTAGGCCCTGTGGAGCTGGAGCATAGGAAGAAAAGGCGTGATGGTAAGGTAAATATTATTGGCGGGGACGGTTCCCCTTTGAAATATTAAATGTCTTCCTTGGTGTTTTGGAATTATAGGGGGGCTAGGAAGAAGGAAGCCTCGTTGTTCCTTAGGGAGATTGTTAGAGACTATGATGAATACTTTATTGGGTTGTGTGAGACTAAGCTTATGAGTATTGATAGGAAGGATGTAGACTGCATTATTGGATGTGATTGGGATTATTTCTACCATCCTGCTGATGGCACTGCTAGTGGCATTCTTGTTGTCTGGAATAGGAAGATGGTGAATTTTTAGGTTTTGGACCATTCTTCCCAGATGCTGGTTGGTGTACTCTCCACTCCTTCTATGGGGTAGTGGAATGTTGCTACTGTCTATGGGGATAAAAGATATCAAGAAAGAAGGAAATTATGGGATGGGCTTAGAAATTGTACGATGAGTGATGCCCCTTCCATTGTGGGGGGGGGGGGGGGGGGGGGGGGATTTTAATTGCATTTTGAGGAAGGAGGAGAAGAAGGGTGGGAAGAGATTCATTTTCTCTAGGGGGCCCAGAGAGATGAGAGATTTTATGACTAACAATGATTTTCATGATGTAGGTTTTGTTGGACCAAGTTATACCTGGTGCAATAATAAAGATGGTGCTTCTAGAATTTGGGAGAGGCTTGATAGATGCTTGGTGAACTCTGCTACCTTACAGTTGATTCCTTCGGCAAGTATTAGACATCTACCCAGGGTGGCTTCTGACCATAGTCCTATTATTTTCAAATTGGAAGCAAATCGGCAAGATAAATTCAAGTTTATCAGATTTGAAGATACTTGGAGATCCTATCCTACTGCATGGCATATTGTCCTTAATTCTTGGAGGAAGAACGATTATGGCAATGAGGGAGATGTACTTCATAGAAAGCTACGGAGAACTTTAAGGTCACTTTATTTTTGGAATAAGAACAAATGCAAAGATTTATGCAAGGTCAAGGAAGACTTGAAGGGGGAAATTTTGGAGTTACAAATGAAGGAGTCTTCTGATGGCGGCTTGTCTGAGGAGGATCTTCTGCTTTTAAGGAGCAAGGTACATGATCTCAATGTTACTTTGAGGAGGCTATCTACTTGGTGGAATCAAAGGGCAAAAGTTAGGTGGCAAAATGAAGGTGACACCAACTCAAACTTTTTCCATAACTATGCTTCTGCAAGATGGAATGGAAATTGGATTAGACAAATCAAAGATAACAATGATAAGTTGGTGGAGGATGAAGATCGGATTGAAGAAGTTTTCCTTGAGTTCTTTATGAATAAATGGAAGCCTAGAGATTGTTCAATCTCTGACTGGCCGTTGATTTCAGAAAATCAGAAGTTAGCAAATCATGAAGTAAATATGTTGAGTGCTGATTTCACAATAGAGGAGTGCAGGGATTCGGTTTTCTAGCAAGGCAACAACAAGTCTCCTGGCTCGGATGGGGTAACTTCCTCCTTTTTTAAATTTTATTGGTCAATTGTTAAGGAGACCACTTGGAATGCTATTAATGTGTTTTTTAAAGATGCTATTATGCACAAGGAGTGGAAAGATACTCTGATTGTATTAATCCCTAAAGTGAAAAATCCTACCACCACATCTAACTATAGGCCTATTAGCCTTTGTCAAACTACTTATAAGATTGTTGCTACTATGTTGGTTAATAGACTGAAGAGGTGTATGTACAAGATGATCTCTGAGGAATAGGTGGCTTTTATACCTGGGAGATCTATGTCGGAACATTGTTTACTTTCTCAGGAGATCTTTAACAAGTTCAGGCTATCAAAAAGCAAGATAGGTTTGATGGCTGTTAAATTGGATATGGAACAGGCCTATGACAGCATGGGATGGCCAACTCTGCAACAAATTCTTAAATGGTATGGTTTCCCATCTATGTTCTCCAATCTCATTATGGAATGTGTGGTGGATGCAAGGTTTTCGGTTATCTTGAATGGGAAGAACTCTAGATGGATTAGAGCACATAGTGGATTTCGCCAGGGATGCCCACTATCTCCTTATTTGTTTATTATGTGCTCTCAACTTCTCTCTAATTCTTTTCAGCAAAAAGGAAATAAATTGGGCATTCAACTATCTCCTAGAGGTCCAAGAATTACACACTTCCTTTATGTAGATGATGTAATTGTTTTCTCTCAGGCTACGACTATTATGGCCCGTTTATTGAAGAACATTGTGGCGGATTTTTGCAGATGGACAGGGCAAAGAGTAAACTTATGTAAATCTCAAGTAATCTTTGGTAAGTTTGTTAGACGTTCCACCATAAACAAGATTGCTAGAAGACTTGGCTATAAAGTGGTCAAGGAGGCATATTATTTGGGAATCAAAATAGCTATGAGAAGATTGAGGATGAGTGATTATCAAGACTTGCTATCTAAAGTGGTGGAGAAGCTGAATGTGTGGGGAAAGAAGTCACTTTCTTTGGGTGGTAGAGTTACTTTTCTTAATTCATCATTATTAACAATGCCATATTTCTTAATAACGCATTCATTGGTTCCTAGAAGACTAATGTCTGAGGTGGAGAAGGTGTGCAGAAATTTTGTGTGGCACAACTCAAATGGGAGAAAAGGAATTTATTATGTTGCTTGGGGGGAAATGTGTAAGCCGAAATCTGCTGGGGGGTTGGGTTTACATTCCTTATTGCTTAGAAGCGGACCACTTCGAGTAAGATTAGCATGGCAATTTTTTCATAACATAGATTCACTATTACACCGCACTTTGAGTATGAAATATGGTGAGAACATCTTCAATGGGGCCTATAAAAAGAATGCTTCTAATTCTTGGAAAATCTTGCTTGATGGGGGAAACCATTTGAAGAACTTAGTTAGATGGAAAGTGGGAAGAGGAGACAAGATCAATGTGTTAAATGACATTTGGCTACTTGACAAATGCCTCAATAGATGGCCTACGTTAGCAGATTGTGGGGCGATGGATGGTATAATGCTTCAACATTTCATTTCTTATGATGGCAGTTGGGATATGCATGAACTGCAGAAATTCTTTCATAATGAGCTTACCATTATGATTATGTAAGTTCAATTGGATCCAGCCCGTCATGATGATCAGGTGGAATTTTTGTTCCAGCACTCGGGCAGAACTTTTTCTGCATTTGCATATGACTTGGTTATGTAAGGTAGAAATACATAAGATGATAATGGATTCTTTAATTGGCTGAGGAAGCTTAAACTCAATTTGCGAGTGGAGCTTTTTTGGTGGCACTTAAGCAAATAAGCAATCCCTACCAACCAGTTTCTTAGGTATCGGAGGCTTTCTAATGATGATCTGTGTCCTAGGGGATGCCATATGATTGAAAGCTATGAACATATTGTAGTACATTGTAAATGTCTTGTGGACATTTTGTTAAAATTCAGAGATTGGGGCTTCGACATTCCTATTTTCAATTCGTTGGACAGCTGTTTGGATGGTATGAGAAGGTTGGCTTTTCGGAATCCAAATGTGGTGAAATTATATTGTGTTGGTGTATACCTGTCATGGAAAAACCGTAATTTGGTGAAGCATGGTAAGTTATCTACTTCTACTACTATGGCTGCTGCTAATGCTTTTTCGTTAGCATTTACAAGATCTACTCGTCTTCTAGACAGCGGGGGTGCTAATCTCCATTGGGAGTTTCAAAGAACTTGGCACCCTCCACCGCTAGAGTGGATTAAGATCAATGTGGATGCTACAGTTTTGGAGACGAATATGGCAGGGATTGGGGGAGTTTTCCATGATGATAAGGGAAGACTCCTTTCAGCTTTTGGGAAGAATAAAATCCATTGGGATGTGGCTCAACTTGAGATGGAAGCGGTCATAACCACAAGGGAATTCATTCAAAGGTGGATTCTTGATAGTAAAGGTGTGATCATTAAAAGTGATAATCTAAATATTATTACCTTCATACAAGATTCTTTGAAGAAGGCAAAGTGGCAATTGAATAATTGGGCAAACAAGGAGCTCTTATTCTTGAATGACTTCAACAAAGTTGTCTTTCATCATGTCAGTAAAGAATATAATAAAGTAGCGGATTTATGTGCTACTTTCGCTTTAGAAAATAGTTTCTTTTTTGATAGCTTTTCATTTGAATGCATTCCTTCCTCTTTGGTCAATCTCTTAAAGGAGGAATGTGTTTTCTTTGCCAATTGTAATTAGTTTTTTTTTCAATAATAATGCAAATTGCTTTCTTCAAAAAAAAAATAGAGGAGTATTTTACTTTGCTAGGAATTGCCATTCAAATTCAAATCATAACTGAGTAGACTACCTGACTCCAATTGGATGATCTAGAGGACTTGCAAAGCATCATCTCCAAGGCTCAACAAAACTTTGAGTCGTATAAAGCCTGAATTGTTTATGCTTGTGATAAGATAGTGCCACTTAGAACTTTTTAAGTAGGAGACTTGGTCTTAATTCTTCGGATGCCTATCTTAGCCTATCTAGAGATTTGTGGGGCAGTTTCAACCAACATAAGAATGATCTCTTATCATAGAGAAGATCTTCGAGAATGGTTCAAATAATAATTGATCAATCTTGAGGGATGCCACTCGATATTTTTAAAATGCCAGACTAGCTCTTTAGAAAGTACCATGCCATATGAGTATCAAATTTAACATCAATAAAACACTCTTCAAATTAAAAAAAAAATTGAATTTAGAATTCTCTAAATTCAAATTTAAAATCTTCTAAATTCTGATCTCTATCTGAAATCAAAATTTTAATCAATTTCAAACCAAATCAAATTCAATCAAAATCAAACATTCAAAATTCATATCTAATAAAAACCAAAAAAAAAATTCTAGTCTTTTAAGGATAGGCATGAGTCCCCATGCTTCCTTTAGTTAGGATTTGAATTAAATCCGGTTAGATAGTTATTTCCAAAATCCTTAGAGGTTTAGGTAGACTATCTCCTTGGCTAGTTCCCCTAGTAAGATGTAAGTCCCCATACTTTCTAGTTAGTTTAGTCATTTAAAACCCAAAAAAAATTAATCTTTTAGGAGGAGGTGTGAGTCTTAGTGCTTCCTACCTCTTAGAATCTTGATTCACTAATGGTGGATTTAAGCATATTAGGCTCCATCCTAGTTAGTCACCCTCTAGTTTTTAAGGATAGCTGGGAGTCCCAGTACTTCCTTTTCTTAGGATTTGAATTAAATCGGGTTAGATTTTTTTAGCCAAAATCCTTAGAGGATTAGGTAGACTATCTCCTTGGCTAGTTCACCTAGTTGGATGTAAGTCCCCGTGCTGTCTGGCTAGGTTAGTCATTGAAAACACAAAAGAAATTTGATCTTTTATGAGTAGGTGAGAGTCCCTATGCTTACTACCTCCTAGAATCTTGATTGACTAGTAGTGTATTTAAGCATGTTAGGCCCCATCCTAGTTAGTCACCCTCTAGTTTTTAAGGATAGGTGTGACTCCCCATACTTTCTTTCTTTAGGATTAGAATTAAATTGGATTAGATAGCTTTTTACCAAAGTCCTTAGAGATTTAGGTATACTATCTGCTTGGCTAGTTCACCTAGTTAGATGTAAGTCCCCATACTTTCTGGCTAGTTTAGTCATTGAAAATCCCAAAAAAATTCAATCTTTTAGGATTAGGTGTGAGTCCCTATGCTTCCTACCTCTTATGACTAGTGGTGGATTTAAGCATGTTGTGCTACATTCTATTTAGTAACCCCCTAGTTTTTAATGATAGGTGTGAGTCCCTGTGCTTTATTTCCTTTCAATTAGAATTAAATTGGGTTAGATAACTTTTTGAAAATATCCTTAGAGGTTTAGGTAGACTATCTCCTTTGCTAGTTCCCCTAGTTGGATGTAAGTCCCCATACTTTCTGGCTAGGTTAGCCATTGAAAACCCAAGAGAAATACGATTTTTTAGGAGTAGGAGTGAGACCTTGTGCTCCTTACCTCCTAGAATCTCGATTGACTAGAGGTGGATTTAACCATGTTGGGCCCTATATTAGTTAGTCACCCACTAGTTTTTAAGGATTGGTATGAGTCCTCGTGCTTCCTTTCCTTAGGATTAGAATTAAATAAGGTTAGATAGTTTTTTGCCGAAATCCTTAGAGGTTTAGATAGACTATCTCCTTGGCTAGTTCCCCTAGTTAGATGTGAGTCCCTGTTCTTTCTGGCTAGGTTAGTCTTTAAAAACCCAAATGAAATTTGATCTTTTAGGAGTAGGTATGAGTCCCTATCTTCCTACCTCCTAGAATATCAATTCAGTAGTTGTGGATTTAAACATGTTGGGCCCCATCCTAGTTAGTCACCCTCTAGTTTTTAAGGATATGTGTGAGTCCACATGCTTCCTTTCCTTAGCATTAGAATTTAATTGGGTTAGATAGTTTTTTGCCAAAATCCTTAGAGGTTCAGGTAGACTATTCCCTTGGGTAGTACCCCTGGTTAAATGTGAGTCCCTATGCTTTCTCGCTAGGTTACTCATTAAAAACCTAAAAGAAATATAATCTTTAGGAGTAGGTGTGAGTACCTATGCTTCTTACCTCCTAGGATCTCGACTGGCTAGTAGTGGATATAAGCTTGTCAGGCCCCATCATAGTTTAGTTACCTTCTAGTCATTTAAGGATGGGTGTGAGTCCCCATGCTTCATTTCCTTAGGATTAGATTCACTAGTGATGGAGCATGCCTATTATGGCACCATCCTAGTTTCATAACCAAATTTGATCCTCTGTATAGAGTAGGTTTCCTCCCCACAAGATCAACCACTAGTGATGGAGCACGCCCTCTATCGCACCATCCTAGTTTCAAAATCTAATTTTGATCCTCTGTGTGGAGCAAGTTTCCTCCGTACAAGATCATCCACTAGTGATGGAGCGCGCTCTCTACGGCACCATCCTAGTTTCAAAATCTAATTTTGATCCTTTATTTGGAGCAAGTTTCCTCCCCACATGATCATCTACTAGTGATGGAGCACGCCCTCTATAGAACCATCCTAGTTTTAAAATCTAATTTTTATCCTCTATGTGGAGCAAGTTTCCACCCCATATGATCATCCACTAGTGATGGACCAAACCCTCTCTAGCACCATCCTAGTTTTAAAATCTAAATTAAATCCTCTGTGTGGAGCAAGTTTCCTCCCAACTAGATCATCCACTAGTGATGGTGCACCCTTGTTGTGGCACCATCCTAGTTTCAAAATAATTCGATCCTCTGTGTGGAGCAAGCTTCCTCCCCACATGATCATCCACTAATGATGGAGCACACCCATTATGGCACCATCCTAGTTTCAAAATTAAAATTTGATCCTCTATATAGAGCAAGTTTCCTCTCCACAAGATCATCTACTAGTGGATAACGCCCTTTGTGGCACCATCCTACTTTTAAATTTTAAACCTGATCCTCTCTGGGAAGTAATGCTTCCTTCCCACAAGATATTTCAATTTTCTTTTCCATAAGGTTAGATGTGAGTCATTGTAGGATTAAAACCTCTAGTGATGGAGCACATCCTTTGTGGCACCATCCTAATTTTAAATTCTATATTTGACCTTGTGTGTAAAGCAAGTCTCTTCTATATGAGATCATCATTTAGTGATAGAGCACGACCTCTGTGGCATCATGCTAAATTCAAAATCTAGATCCAATCCTCTATGGGAAGCAATGCTTCCTTCCCACAGGGTCCTCCATTTTTCTTTACCTTAGGGACAGATGTGAGTCATCGTGCTTTCTTTCCTTTCTTAGGATTAGATCTACAAGTGGTAGAGTACACCCCTCATGGTACTGCCCTAATATTAATTCAAACTCAGTCCTCTTTAATTAGGATTTCTTTATTCCTGTACGATCATTTAAGCTTCTTCTCCTTAAGGTTAGCTTCTTTCCTTCCTTAAGATTAGATCTACTAGTGGTAGAGTACGCCCATCGTAGCACTACCCTAGTATCAATTCAAACTCAATCCTTTGTAGTTAAGAGTTCTTCCTTCATATATGATCATTCAATCTTCTTCTCCTTAAGGTTTAGGTTCTTTCCTTCCTTAGGATTAGACGTACTAGTGGTAGAGTACGCCCCTCATGGCACTACCCTGGTATTATTTCAAATTCAATCCTCTATAGTTAGGAGTTTGTCCTTCCTATATCATCATTCAATCTTCTTTTCCTTAAGGTTAGGTTCCTTCCTTAGGATTAGATCTACTAGTGGTGGAGAATTCCCCATTATGGCACAATCTTAGTTTCATTTTCAAACTCCAAAATCAAACCTTCTTTCCCTTAAGGTTAGGTTCTTCCTTTATTTAGGATTAAATCTATTAGTGGTGGAGAATGCCCTTTATGGCACCATCCAAGCTTCATACTTCAAATTCAAGAATTCAATCCTCTTTTCCTTAAGGATATGTCATTTTCCTTCCTTAGTTAGACTTTCTAGAGGTTGAGAATTCCCTTTGTGGCACCATCCTAGTGTCAATTTCAATTTAAAATTCCAAAATTAAGCTTCTTTTCCTTAAGGTTAGGTTCTTTCCCTTAAGGTTAGGTTCTTTCCTTAAGATTAAATCTACTAGTGGTAGAGTATGCCTTTAGTTGCACTACCCTAGTATGTATTCAAAACTCAATCCTCTAGGGTTAGGTATTCCCTTCCCTTTGAATCAAAACCCAGACTTGGTCCTCTATAGTTAGGAGTTCTTCCTTCCTATACGATCATTTAAGCTTCTTCTCCTCAAGGTTAGGTTCGTCCCTTCCATAGGATTAGATATATTAGTGGTAGAGTATGCTCTTCTCGGCACTACCCTAGTATCAAAATTCAATCTCAGTCCTCCATAGTTAGGAGTTCTTCCTTCCTATATGATCACCTAGATATTCTTTTCCTCTAAGGGTAAGTTTCTCTTTCCTCAGGATTAGGCCCACTATTGGTAGAGTACACCCTCTATGGAACTACCCTAGTATTAATTCAAACCCTAATTCTTTAGGAATAGTTTTCTACTTTCCTTTAGAATCATAATTCTAGACTTGACCCTTCAATTCAGTCAACGCCAATATTTGCAATAGAACTTTATTCTATTACACATATTGGGGGACCATTTTTTTACATCATTTATATATAAGGTTATTAGGGCCAATCTTGACCCTATGATCTACCAAAATCTTAGATTAATCCTGATCAAATCCATATTTCCAGACCAAAATCCAAGGCCTTTCTATGTTGAAAGCCTTTTCCAATAATTTTTCAAACACTTTAAACCCAAGTAAAATGACCCCTAATTTATGATCTATGAATTGAATATTAATTATTTATGTTTGTAAGGTCTACCCTCCAAATTTGAGCTCATTTTGAGGTCTCTAATCCTAAAAACGGAATTGAAACCCAAAGGTTATAAAATCTTTAAATATTTATGACCTATGCCACTTGACCTGCTACCCAGTAGATTTTGACCTTGGAGCCTTCTCCAAATCCTTTGATCACATCTAAACCCTAGATTATCATATGTTAAACATTAAACTACATTTTGATGAACCCACTTTGACCCCTGGTTGACCAGGTGTCGAAATGACCAAAATGCCCCTTAAGGTCAATTTTGGAGTTTTCTATAGACTTCAACATGACATTTCATACTCAAGCCTCAAAACCTCTTACAATACATCTTAATCATTATTAGGAATGCATATGACTCAAGGCCATACCTTGGTCAAGCCTCGTTGACCAAGTCAACCCAAAATGACCAAAATACCCCTTTGAGGTGTGAATAGCCATTTTGAATCAAATGACTTTATTTTTGGATGGAGCCACTTCCATTCTACTCCAAATGTCAAACCAAATCTATTGGACACAATCCCAACCTCTGGGTCAACTTGGTTTACCAAGTCAACCAGGATTGACCTAAATGCCCTCTAAGGGCCCAAATAGTCATTTTGGCAGAATTGAACTCTCCAAATCTTGGGATCACCTCGAATAGAGTCAAGATATCATTTCAAATTTATTGAGCCCAAACCCAGGTTTTGGGTCAACCTGCTTAAATAGGTCAACCTAAGTTGACCTAATTTCCCCTTAAGGGTTAAATGGGTTAATCCAATCTATTTAACCAATTCAAACCCACTTAAATCCTCAAATCTATTTCATTGCATGCCTTAAACTAAATCAAACCCATAATCTAGAATTACCCTAGCCATTAGTCATCAAACTCAAGTTAAGTTGACTAAGTGAACTCAATATATTCTGTCAAACTTCCTTTCATACATATGTGTGTGCTCAAACCCTCACTCCATAGCCTTCAGTCTCCCCAAAACCACTTCAACCAATTGGCATGGACATTTGACTGCCACCTCATCAGTCAAATGTATAGTTAACTAGTCAAAGTAGTCAACTAAGTTAAATTTGCATGCTTATGTGGCTTTACCACCTTGGAAAGTAAAATCCTCATAATAAATCCACACTCCATGCATTTGAGAGGCTTAACGCAAAGCTTTGGCTTTATCCATCTCTTCCAAAATCTGTAATTCCAGCACTCTATATCACATTCTAGCCATCACCTAAACTCTCCAGCTATAAGAGAAGCCCACCCAACAATTTTCGAACTGGTTGAAGAACTTAAGAACCAAATTTAGGAAGAGAGAGAGAGCTAGTGAGAGAAAGAAGACTTTCAATAGCAAATTTAAATCTAGCTGTCAAACATTCTTGACATCTTCAGCAAAGTTGTAGAAGACTTCTCTAGATTTTCAACAAGCCCAAGAACATCAAAATCCAACTATTAGATTATAAGTTATAAATATTTTATGTTATATAAGCAATCCTTGATTTCTGCCAAATCTCAATACCTGCTGCCTTGAAACTTCATGGGTTGAAAGATTAGGGTATCAAGATCCTACATTTCAAATTTCATCAAGTTTAGATCGTTGGATCGAAAGTTATGACCTTTTGAAGTTTTAGTTCAAAAAAAAAAAAAAATAAGTCAATCGAGGCCATCCGTTTGTTTGAACTGGGCCGATCAGATAGCTCTGAGCTGCGCATCTTCCTTGGGGTTTGATCCTTGATTCATTGCTATGAAGGAATGGCGATGTGGCCAACTCTTGGCCGTTGATCCGATTTTTTGAATCAAAATTGATTTAAAAAATAAATTTAAATCCTCTGAATTTCAAAAATTCACCATAAATTCATTTCTTGTCCAAATTTAATGTTCTTGGGCTCGTAGGAATCATCTCAAGCTCAAGTTTATTTTAAGATTTATTTTAACTGATTTGAATATTAATATAAAGAGTTATGTAGCTTTTAACAAAAATTGAAATGCTTTGATAATTCTCAATACAGTGATATGATTGAGCACAAATTTAGATAGGATAAACTATGTTGTGATATCCCCATACCATAAAAAATTTAGCTCTAGTTGAAAGCTGGATTCTGTTGAATCATATTTTTAAAGTGTTTGGTTAGATTTTGACCCAAAATTTTGAAAATTTATAGCTCACACACCACTTAGAATTAGGCTTGTATTTTTTTATGGTATGTGTAATTTAGTATTAGGATTAGATGGCCAAAGTTTTAAACCCAATTGAATACTAGTGAGACCTAGGAAAAATAACTAAAGCCATTATCTAGTTAACATAAAAAAATTCTAGGAAATTGTACAAGCATCCAATAGGGGTGAAACTAAAGAACATTAAATTCAGTGACATTTTACATCTTAGGTCCAAATTTCACTAGATTTAATGGTCATTAGGTCAGAAAATTAAGAAAGTCAAAATTTAGTTGTTTTTAGAACCTAAAAACTTCAAAAAATAGTAATAAATTAAAATTAAACTTAAAAATTCCAAATAATATTTAAATTTGGCCAGAAATTGATCCTTTATTTATGAAGAATAAAAGCTCCATCACAAGACATGTAATTTAACTTTTATTTATATTTTTAATGAAAATTAACAATTAATTAAATAAAATAATTAAAAAATATTAAAAATTCTAAATAAATTCTAAACACCTAAAAACACTCCCAAGGGTCATCTCTAACCTTTGGGAGTGATTTCATGTAGTTTAGGATGAGTTTCGAGAAAAATAATCAAAACCTTAATATTTAATTCATTTAAAAATCAATTAATTAACCAAAATTTTAAAAAATATAACTAATTCCAAAAAATCCAAACTGACCAAACTTAGTGTCATTCAACTCCATTTTAGGTCTAGTATTTTCTAAAAATAATAAACAAATAGAAATAGGTCAAAGTCAAAAAGTCAACTTTCTTGTCAACCGTAATACAAAATTATGTCAAAACTAACGTAATATAGAAACTCCAAATTGAGCAAACTCAAAGGCATTGTACTTCATATGAGGCCTAATATTTATTAAAAATATCAAACCAAAAAAAATTACTCAAAATAAAAAAGTGAACTTTTTCATCAACTTTAGTTCAAATTTCAATTTGAACTTCAAAAATTCATAACTAATTTTAAAAAAATCCAAATCCAACAAACTTCAAGTCTAATTTCTCATCCTAAGGTTTAATATTTAATAAAAAGACTAACTTTCTAGAAATCAACCTTAATCTAAAAGTTAAAATTTATCCCCTTAATTTAATAATTAAAATAATCTAAAAAATTTAAAAATTCAATAATAAATCAAAATTCTAGAAATTATTAATTTGATTAATAAA
Organism: Dendrobium chrysotoxum; assembly: GCA_019925795.1. Classification (NCBI taxonomy): domain Eukaryota; kingdom Viridiplantae; phylum Streptophyta; class Magnoliopsida; order Asparagales; family Orchidaceae; genus Dendrobium; species Dendrobium chrysotoxum. The sequence continues at coordinate 54,278,271 of CM034302.1, forward strand.
ACTAATCAATCAACTCTTTAAAACATAATAACCACTCCAAAGAAGAAGTTTTTAGGATGGATTACTTCGGGCTATAGGGCTAAGTATCCTAAGGAGGCATAGTTGCTCAAGCCTGGTAGCACAATGCCATGAACAGATTTAATAGAGTGTAAAACTTTAAAACTAATTAATTATTAATAATTTAAAAAAATTAAAAACTCTTAATTCAATTACATCAACTAGGTTTTTAGGCTGGACTACCTCGGGCTATGGGGCTACGTGTTCTAACGAGGCCTAGTTCTTCGAGCCTATGAATGAACGTCACAAACCAGTTGATAACAAACTTAACTAAATTGATTCTAAAATCATCAACCAACTAAATCAATCAAAATTCTTTTAACTGCTTAAAGTTTAACCAACCAATCTTTAAACCTTAAACATTTAAAAATTAATTTTAACATATTAAGATTTAGACTTTAATCAAAATTTCCCTTTAAACCTTTCAACCAACCAGAATATCAAATAACTTTAATTAATCATTCTATATAAACATATCCAAACCACATAGCCCACCTCACACTTTAAATGATTTGTTAGGGCAACACTTCTAGATTTAGGCTCGGCTCGTGTTTACTTTTCTACCGTGTGTTAGGTTTTTTGAGCTTTCACTGCAAGTTGATTGATATAATTACTTAATGTAATTATTTTATTTAAGCTTAATGCAATATGTGAATTGATTTGATGGGAGTTAGATTACCCTTAGGCTAAGGACAATCTAGATGCTAATAAAGTCTTCTATAGGTAGCCATGCTCATATAGGGCAATTAAGATAAAAGGGGAACAAAGTTAAGCTTTTAATTAACATGTTTTTTACAGGTGCTAAGCATGCAAAGTCCCCCTATAATTAAAAGAGTATGGCTAAGTATAAGTGGTTTGAACATTTTAAATTTCATTATATTGACTGCTTGGGATGATTTAAATACAATTGCTTAGGATAACCTTACAGGTGATCCAAGTCTAGATTTTAATTTTTATTCAATATAATTTAATATATTTCAGTTGTAATAAAGTCAAGTGACATTTGAGAAGGGAAATAAATCCAATCTAAAATTCAAAGAGAAGAGTGATATCCCATATGGGAGACTCCCTCTTCAATTGAAGATTTAGATTAGGATACTTTGAGTATCCAAGGAGGAAAGAAAACACCCATTTAGGGAGGAGTTTCTTTTCACTTGGATATCCAGACCCGACGATCGAAGGAGCCCTATAGAAGGATGAAGAAGTGAAGATCGAGTAGAATCCCATTCCCAAATTCACTTGAGTCTTTGGAGTATAATTCGAGCCATTGTTAGTAGTACCTGACCACTTTACTTTCTACAAACCCTGGGTTGTAATACTAAGTGACACTTGCCACATGGACTTTTAATTTGAATATTAATTGATTTGAATAATGATTGATCTATTGGTTTGCAATATATGATTACATACTTTTAGTAGTTTTTTGGCAATTTTGCACGTCAATCTTTAATTTTGCCTAATACCTAATTAGAGGCTCAAGAGGGATCGCTAAAATATTTTTTTATGTTAATCAAATTAAAATTTTTAAGCTAATATAGAAACTCTAACATTTATATGAAGTAAACCCGGGATCGCTCGGAGTTTGCATTACATTTTGTTGCACTTACTTTTCTTTGTTAGGCATCTCCCCGCCTGCATGTTTCGGCAGACCACCTGGTCTATGAAGGTGTAGATCCTTTAAGGGGAATATGCACAATCTCTAGGGAAAAACCTATTTTTAAGCCTTTTTAAAATTATTTCATATTTATTTTAAGTAATTATTGAGTCAACTAGCATGCATTGCATTAAAATAAATTAAAATGAGTAAAAAATTTATTTGCATTTACTTTAAGCTTCATACTACCCAACATAAGTTAAAGGGCCAATTAAGGACTACTCTAGATGTCGATCCTATTCTCAAAAACTTATCTTATGTAACATCCCTACCACTCTACATTAAATGATTTGAGATATTATTTTGAAGCCCTTAGTTGGTTTAGCTGGTTCCCCAATCCAGGATAGGGTAAGTCCAAATCCTACATTACATTAGCTAGGTTTAGGTTATTAATTTTTAGTACCCAATTTAGACTTAGGTTCTAAGGTAGGCTCTGGCTATAAAACCTCAACCTATAGAAATTGAATCCCAATTTTCTAATAAAATTAACAACTCAAACTTAAATCTCTTTCAATCCCAATTCAAACCCAGCACTTATGATAGGCTGAGGTACTTCTAAAATATTTCAGAATCCTAAAGTACCTCTTACCTTTCATCCATTGGTCTCTAAAATAAGTGTTCAATTTTGATCCAATCCCAGTTAAAATTCCAATTATCACTTTCTTTGACATCAAACTATGAAATCTAAAAATAATATTTTTACCGCTATTTTAATCGAGAGTATTCATAGAAAATTTTTGTTTCCTATGATGTAATTAACTACGAGGGCTTGCACTCACAAGACATTTAGAAACCAAGATCAAAATTTCAAATTCAATTTTTTCAAAAGCTTAATTAATTATTTTTGGGAAAATTTAAGTTAAAATTAATGATCAAAAATTATTTATATCTTCTTCCCTCAGGAAGATATATCAATTATTATCGTAACTTTGATTATGAAATTAATGATAATTCATTCAAATTGTAGTAGTTAAATACCTGAGTATACAGAAATTTTGACCCTCCGGGGTCATATGTAGTTCTTACTCGGATTTGACTATGATAATTAGGATGAAATTTTAATCCTTTAAATTTAACCTATTAAATATTAAATTGAGTATATATGATATGGATCTTGCATAATTAAATGTGAAATGCTTAAACTATTTATTCTATGCTTTGAAATCTCAGCATTACATGTGTGTTTCTACATACTTTATTGGTAAGGCTATATGCATCTCAGAATCTTGCTGTTGTTGACTTCATTTTTGTATGACATCAATAGGACCAATCCAGACACCAGATGAATCTTGACCCCAGATTAATCCTCACCCCAGATCAGTATAACCCCAGACTATTTAAAACTTTAGGACCTACTCTGGATCCTAAGACTATTCTAGACCCTAGACCCTAGGATTTTTTAGATTCTAAGGACCTCCTAGATCCTAGACACTAGGATTCTTCCAGACTTCAAGTCCTATAATTTACCCATGTTCTAGATCTACCCAGACTTTAGGATCTTCCTTGACTTCAGTCCCAAGGATCCACTCTAGACCCTAGGATTCCTTTAAGCTGATTTAGACCCTATGATCTACTTAGGTCCTAAGATTCTCCTAGAGCCCAAACCTTAGGATCTCTAAACCTTAGGATCCTTCTAGAGTTTAGATCTTAGAACCCTCTCAAGCCCTAGAATGTTTCCTAGATTCTAGATCCCAAGATCTATTCTAGATCTTAGGATTCTTCCAGACTCTAAGTCCTTAGATCTACCTAGACCTTAGGATCAATCCAAATATTAGATCAATCTTGATCCTAATCTATCCCTATTTTAAATCAATCTTAACCTCAAGCCAATCCAGATCTTCAATCAACCAAGACCTTCAACATATCTAGACTCTAGATCTATCCAGATTTCAATTCTAATTCAAATCTTGATCCAGCCTTATATCAAATTTATATCCTATCCAGTCATTCATAATCATTTAAATGCTTATAAATTATTTGGATAACTCAAGCACAAACATTCAAATTCAAAACCAAGTTCAAATTTAGAAATCTAGATCAAAATCTAAGGCTAAAGGCTTAGGTCCTGAAAGCCTTTTCTAATGAATTTTTGAATACTTCAAAACCCTATCAAATGACCTCTGATTCAGGGTCTATCAATTGCATACTGATGTGAAATGTCTCTAGAGGCAACCTTTCAAATTTGTGCTCATACTGAGATCTCTAACACCAGAAATTTGATTGAAATCCAAAGGTTGTAAAACCTTCAAATATTTAAAGCCTATGCCACTGAACCTGCCACCCAATGGATCCTGACCATGGAGCATTCTCCAAAGCCTCCAATCACTTCCAAACCCTTGATTATGACCCATTGAATAATAAACTATATTTTGTTGGACTCACCCTGACCCCCAGTTGACCAAGGATCAAAATGACTAAAATACCCCTTAGGGGTACGAATAGTCTCTTTTGATCAAATGAGCTCCAAATCAAATACAAACACCTCCAGCAAATTTGAAATGTCAAACTAAACTTGTTGAACCCAAAACCAGACCCTGGGTCAACCTGGTTGACCAAGTCAACCTAGGTTAACCTAAAGGCCCATTAAGGCCCCAAATAGGTCATTTTGACCAAATGACCTCCCTAGACCTTGAGACACCACCAGTAGACTCAGAATATCATTTTGAACTGATTGAACCCAGTCCCTGACCCTGGGTCAACTTGGTTGATCAAGTCAACCTAGTTAACTCATTAGACCCATTAAGGGCCTAAATAGGTCATTTGACCTAGATGACAATTTGGATCCTTCAAATCACCTCCATTGAATTCAAGTTATGAAATTAAATCTATTGAGTCCAAATTTAGGACCTGGGTCAACCTGGTTAACCAAGTTAACCTGGGTTGACCTAAATCCCCTTAATACTTTTAATGGGTTATTTTAACCCATTTAACTTGTCAAACCCCTTATCAAGCCTCTAATCAACTCTAAACCATGGCCTAGGTATTTTCTAATCATGGACCAATTAAATTTAAGTCAAGTTGACCAAGTCAACTTAGAAAATTTGGTCAAAATCTCATTTTCTTATATTATTCTTATTCAATTTTAAATCCATAAGTCTTAAACCCTTTTCAACCTATTTAATCAATTCCTATATATTTTCTTAAGTCCACATCACCAGCTCTATTGACTGTCAACCCAGTCAACAAAGTCTCTAAAGAGCTTTCAAATGGTCAAATCCCCTTTAACATTGATCCCTTTACTTAGGCTTTGAGTTTAATGCTTCCAAGTAGCCCCCAAGCTTCACCCAAGCCACCTCAGCTGTCATGTGGCATGGGAACCAGTCAAATGGTCAAATCAAGCTTTAAGAGGGCTTAAACTTCGTCAAATGGCCACTTAAACTTAAATCCTCTTACCCTAAGCTTCTCCAGCTATCTAACCAGACTCTGGAAGCTTCCTAGAGTTCTCCCCAGCCCTCTAATCAAGATCAAATGGCTGTTATCATTCCCACATGCTTGTGAGGATATAGGGACACTTTCCACCTAGGATGGCTTATAGTCCTTTGATTCTCTGCCACCCTAACCACTCTAGCATAGGTGGCAGCATCCTAGCAAGCCCCTAAGTTGATCCTAGCCATCCAAATGGCCTGGAGATGTTTGAATAGGGCAATACCCTATTTTGAGTTCCTATTGAATCCCTATAATTCTCTCTTCATTCCAGCCTCCTGAAGTCTAGCCCTGAGTATTTTTTTGAGCTCTCTAGGAGTTCCTTAACTTTTCCTGATCAAAACTCAACCGGCAAAAGCTCACCGGCGGCCAGTATCCGGCGAACCGAGACCAGATTCCATCCAAGGCATCTTCAACTCAATCCATAGCATTTCAGACCGTGGGTTCAACTAAGAAAAGTTGCATGGAAAATCTACAAATTCAGAGAATTAAAAAAAAACCAAAATCCATTGGTTAGTTCTCGAGAAATCTCAAACCCTAGCTAGAATTACTTAGGCTTAATTAGCTTTCTGTAAAGTGATTTTTAAACTATTCAAGACCTCCCACATGTTTCAGTTCTTAACATGAATCTATGTTTAAAATTTGATTGATTTTGATTAACTTGATCGATCAAACGAGTCAAAAAATGCTTTTTAGGGTGTTTTCGTAGCCTATTTAAGGCGTACATTTTCTGGAACGTTGATCGCTCGATCAATGGTCTAAATCAAGCCTTACCGCAGCTGAGATTAACCATGTATTTGATCCGGCAGTTTATCCTTTATCTAGCTAGATCATGGCCGTTCATTCCTAATCGCGGACGATCCAATGGCGCGGGCCTGATGCTGACGTGGTTAAGTGAGCTGCCGTTGTCGTTGCAATCATTGGCAATGATTACGCAATGATGCAATCATTGCCAATGATTGGCCGTAGTTCGAAGCGGCCAATCAGAGGCCACCACGTGTGCTCCGCCACTAGTGCCGCCGGATGCCTTTAAATGATTTAAATATTATTTTTAAATCATTTTTAATTAAAAAATTAGTAAAATTAATTTTAAATTAATATATATATATATTATAAATTCGCTTTAATTATTTTATTTTCTTATTAAAATTTTACTTTTAAATATTTTATTTAAATCATAATATAAAATTTAAATATTTCAAAATTAAAAGATAAATTGAGATATTATATATTATTTAATATTATTTGATATTTTAATTAAATTATTAAGTAGTTAATTAACATTTGACTAATTAAAAATTAAATTATCTTTAAAATTAAGCTTTAATCTTAAAAGATATTTAACAACTAAAATGAAGTCTAATTAAAGTATTTATTAATATTTAAATGATTTATAATATTTAAGTGGTTAAATAATTAATTAATATTAATTAATTGAATAATAAATTTTCTTTAATTAAAATTTAATAATTGAGTATTTATTTTAAATTATTATTGTTTTGAAAATAAATTCATTTAAATTATACTTTACATTTTTAATTAATCAAACATTTAAGTATTAAATAATATTTAATTAATATTAAATAATTTAAATAATTTTGAAAAATTTAAAGGAAGTATTTTAAATAAATCTAAAATTTCAGAAAATGATCAAGGTTTTATTAACTGGATTTAAATTTGTTTTAATCGTTAATTAATTTCTTTTACATTAATTAAAAAACTCTTTTAAATAATTTAAGCTTTAGAAATTTATAATAAATTCAATTTAAATCAGAAAAATTAATATAATATCTCAAAATTTTTAGAAAATTAAGGAATTTGATTTAAAATTAAATTTAGAGATCAAAACTTGATTTATTTTTAATTAATATGAATTATTTAATTACTTTAATATTTAATTTATATTTAATTAAATATTATATTAAATATTTTTAAAACTAAAAGTTTATTTTCAAAAAAATCCTTGAAAACTAGTAGATCTCTCATTTAGATATTGAATTTACTCTAATCATATCATTAAGTATTTTAAATTTAAAATTTATGCTTATATATAGTTCTATGTATATATTAAACATATATTTAATATTACTTTAAAATAATATGTATACTTAAATCTTTTATATTGAGAGATCTACTTTGAAATTCTAAACATAGATTGAACATGTTTGGATAGAAATCATGTGGGAGTTTTAGTGAATGTTTATGTGTCAATCATTCACTAAGTTAATTATTATGTACAATTAATTAATACTAATCTTTGCATGTGTTGGTGCATACACACACACTTAAGGCTCTCTTAGTGCTAAGATGTGATTGTGATGAATGTGTGTATGTTTATGTATTTTTGTTTAAGTGCTAGTCAAAACATTGATTCAAGCCTATTAAACTTAGTGACTTCATTAAGGTTAATAATCAAGGACTTGATTAGAGAATTTAGAATAATTCTAATAACTAGGATACACATCCTTTTGACTTGAAATCTGAACCAATCAAACTTAGTGACACTCGCAGTCCTAGGAAAATCTCTCACTGAATTTTGGAGTCATTAAGCCCCTTAATTAGCTTAATCAATATTAACTCTTAATTAAGCCTTAAAACCTTCTAAAAAATATAATAAATCAAATTTAAATCCAAAAATTACAAATAAAATCTCTAATTGACTAAAATTGAATCCTTAATCAATGAAAAATAAAAGCCCCTTGACTGGACTTGAAAATCAAGCTTAATTTAATTTTAAATGAAATTGAATATTTAATTATTTTAATTAATTAAAAATAATAAAAAAAATTCTAAGAATCTCTCAAACACTTGATAATCTCTCCTTAGATCATCCCTGATCTTTGGAGTTGTTTCCAAGAAGTTTGGAGGTCATTTGGATTCAAATCCATAAAAGGCCCTTAATTAAACTAATTTTAAAAATTCAATTAATTCTAAAAACTTCAAAATTTCATAACTAATTCAAATAAAATCCAAATTGACCAAATTCAATGGCATTCAACTCATCTTAAGGTCTAATATTTATCAAAAATATCAAATTTCTAAAAATCAATCAAGTTTGAAAAATTCAATTTTTGGCAAACTTAGTTCAAAATCAAGTCAAAACTTTAAACCTTCATAATAAAATATAGAAAAATCCAAATTTAGCATACTTATAGTCTAACTGATTGTATTAAGGTCTAGTATTTTAATAAAATATTAAGTTAATGTTTATTCAAAAAGTTAATTTTTGACCCCTTAATTAAATGATTAAAATTATTCGAGAACATTCCAAAATTTGATAATCAATTCCAAATTCCAGAAAATATTAAGTTAATATTTAAAACACTCAACCCACCCGTTAATACATAACAACCACTCCAAAGATGATGTTTTTAGGATGGACTACTCCAAGCTGTGGGGCTAAGTGTCCTAAAGAGGCTTGGTTCCTTGAGCCTAGTGGCACAACGCCACGAATATATTCTAAGGAGTGTTAAACTTAAAATGAATTGAATCTTAATGATTTAACTAAATTTGAAATCCTTAATTCAAATACATTAACTTGGTTTATCGGCTGGACTACTCCGGGCTGTGGGGCTATGTGTCCTAAGGAGGCTTTGTTCCTCGAGTCTGGTGGCACAATGCCACGAATCGGTTAATGAAAAATTTAAATAAATCAAAACTTAAAAATGAACAACCAATCAACTTTAATTAAAATTTAACTAACTTTCAACCCAAGGAAGGTGAAATAAATTTCACGGCCCTGGTGTACAGCAAAGGTGGTATCCAACAAATAATTAAAATTAATTTTAAAATCAATTTTAAACTATTAAGATTTAAACTATAATTAAAAATTTCCCTTAAGCCTTTCAACCCACCAGAACATCAAATAACTTTAACTAATGATCCTATTTAGGACATATCAAACCCACACAACCTTTGCACACACTTTAGATGGTTTGCTAGGACAACCAACTCTAGTCTTAAGCTAGGCCGGTGTTTACTTTTTTTGATGTGTGCCTGGTTTTCGAGTTTTTACTGTATGCTGTTTACTAGTAATAGAATTGTTATGATTGTTTATTTATTTATTGCACTATTTGATGTGATTGGTTATACGTTAGATCAACCTCTAGGTTAGGGATGATTTGTACTAATTCAATCTTATACAGGTGGCTATGCTCATATAGGGTAATTGCAAATTAAAGGGGGCAAAAAATAAAGCTTTAAATTGACATTATTTTCTACAGGTGCTCCAGAATGCTTAAGTTCCCCCTTTAAAGTTAAAAGAGCATGGCCAAGTATGGCTGTGATTTGAGCATTTTAAATTTGAATTATATAATTGCCTGAGATTAATATTAACTGCTTGGGTTGTTAAATAAACTATTGATTATTAGGATAACCTTACAGGATCAAGTCTAGATTTTTAATTTTGATTGATGTAATTTAAATGTAATTGACTTATAATATATTCAATGATTTGAGAATGGGATATTTATATCCTACTTAGATTCCAAAGAGGAGAGGACATCCTTTAGGCGAGAGTTCTCATCCATTTGGAAGCCTAAGTTAGGATACTTTTAAAAGTATCCAAAGAGAAAAGATAGCACCCTTATCTAAGGGGAGTTTCTTTTCATTTGGATATTCGGACCCGATGATCCAAGGAGTTCCAAGAAGATGAATAAGTGAAGAATGAGAAGACCCATTCTCAAAGTCACTTGGGTCTTAGGAGTAGAATCTGAGTTGTAGCCAGTGGTACCTAGCCACTTCACTTTTTCTACAAACCCTGGGTTGTACAATTAAGTGGCACTTGCACATGGACTTTTAAATTGAATTATAATTTAATTTATTTAATTTAATGATTGATTGATGTTGATTACGATTAGGATTTCCTTACTTTTATTAGTTTTTTTGGCGATCTTGCATGTCGAATTTGATTTAGCCTGGAATCCGATCGGAGGCTCATGAGGTTACGGTCAAACTATTTCTACTTAATTAAAATTAAAAACTTTAGGTTTAAATCGAAACTCTAACGCCTTTAAGAAGTAAGCTCGGATTCGACGGGGGTTTTTCATGCATTCATATTGATCTTTCTCTTTCGTGTTAGGCACCTCCCCGCCTGCAGGTTTTAACAGACCACCTGACCTATCAAGGTGCAGTTCTGTCCAAGGGGATATTATGCAATATCTAGGATAAAATCTATTTTTAAGCTTGATTTTAAAACTGTTTCATTTTAATTTTAAGCATTTAATTGATTCAACTAGCATACATCATATTAGTAACATATTAAAATTGAGTTTAATTCTTAATTGCATTTCTAGCTTAACCATTTCTCCCAATATATATTTAGGGGCCAATTAGGAATCTGCTCTAAATGTCAGCCCTTTTCTCCTTAAACTAATCTTAAATAATATCCATACCACTCTACATTAAAATCTTGACTCATGGTTTTGAAATGTTTAGGTGGTTTAGCTGGCTCCCCAATCCAGGCCGGGGTAAGTCCAGGATTGCATTACATTAGCTAGGTTTCGGGTCACTGATCTTCAGTGCCCACTTTAGACTTAAGTTCTGAGGCAGATTTTTAATCTTAAGACCTCGACCTCTGGGAATCTAATTCCCACTTTCTAATAAAATTGATCATTTAAATTAAATATCTTTTTCAATCAAATTCAAGCCCAACACTAAGGATAGCTTGGGGTATTTCTGAAGTGATTCAAAATCTCAAGACACCTCCTACCCTTCTTTCTTTGACTCTAGAAATAACTGCTCAACCTTGAACCAATTCCTGTTGAATTTCCAGTCCCTTACCTCCTTTGACATCAAACTTTGAAATCTTAAATGAAATTCATATCGCTATTTTAATCGAGTGTATTCATAGAAAATTTTTTGTTTCCCTACGATGTAATTAACTATGAGGGCTTGCACTCGTAGGAGATTTAGAAACCCAGACCAGATTTCAAAATCAAGTTTTCAAAACCCATAATTAATTATCTTTGGAAAAATCAACGATCATTATCGTCATTTTCAAATGATCGATAATAGACGATATCTTCTTCCCTTGAGAGGATATATCATACTGTTATTGTAACTTTGATTATGAATTTAATGATCTATATCTAGATCATTATAGTTAAACATTTGACTAAACATCATTTTAACCCTTTGGGATCATATGTTGTTTCTCTTTGAGTTTGACTACGATAATCAAAATAAATTCAAAGTTTTGAAATTTGAACCCATTAAGGAATGATTTGTTCACCTCTTGATGTGATTTATCATTCATGATGAGCGTTCAATTTCAAAATTAAGAATCCCAAAAAATAAGTATTTCCTAAAGAAAATTAAATCATTTTCAAAACTACACCTTTTTCAATCAAAATAGCTCTCTCGGTGCTTATAAGAAAAATGTTAGTCAAAGACTTTAAATGTAAGTAACAAGAAAAAGAATAAGACTGTGGAACTGAAGACCAATGACATGGATAGTAACAACTATAGAGCCAACGAGAATGTTGATATATCCTTGATGATATGGTAATTCAAAAGCTTTTTCAAGTAGAAATAGAAGAGTCACCATGAATGCAGTAAAGATAAAGTAGGTAAATTTAATAAAGTTTCCTCTGATGTGATTTACTTTAAGTGCAGGAAGCCAGGATATTTAAGGATTAATTGCCCCAACCTGAAGAGCCACCCTACTAAAAAAAGGGTGATGGAAAGATTAACTCCAAAAATTATAAGCAGAGGATACAAAAGACTTTATGGGCAAACTCAGCCTCAAACTCATCAGAATAAGAGGCAGAAGAGGAGGTAATAAATCTATGTTTAATGGCTAATGATTGAATAATTAAATGTAATCAAGAAGTGGTATGTGAGCTATCTTATGATGACTAATTTACTATTTGTGAAAACATTCATAACATATATGAAAATAAAAAAAATAGCATGTATGTTTAAAAAGGAACTTTCTAATTTGAAATGTGAGCATGACATATTAGTTAGAGGGCATGCTAATCTTTAACCTGAACATACTTCATTAAATAAGGAGCATGCATCTCTATTTGATGAATTTGATGATATACATAAGAAGCTTATTTAGTTAATAGAGTCATATAATTCTTTAAAAGATGAGCATACTGAGTTAAAAAAAAAAGCATTGAAGGAATTAAAGATAATTGCAGTAGAATTAGAAAGCAAGGAGCATGAAGCATTAGTTGAACTAGGCAATGAAAAAAGTGTAAATGAATACTTAATAAAAAAAATAAATGCACTTCAATAGAATAAATGGGCCAAATACATACAAACTGTAGCCTAGAACATATCAGCATCATATGTCCCATTTTTTTTCAAAGTTTTCAATAACATTAAAGAATTAAAAAAAAGATACAATAACCTAGGTGATAGTCAAGCTATCACATTCCTTCAAAATCAAGTCAAAAAAACTTGAATTGAGTCACTAAAAAAATCATTCCAGAAAAATATCCTAAAAGAGCATGCTGAGCACTGAAATCAGCCACACAATTACACTATCTAGATACAAAATGGAAAATTACATTTTTGAAAACTTCTAAAAAAAGAAAACTTCAAGCTTTGAATTCCTTTCTTTTTTCTTTCATTCTTCAAAATTGAATTCATCAAAAGGTAGATAACATTGATATTATTTCCTTCAATGACACTCCCTTTCTTATCAATCATCCATTCTTGAATACTGTGTTTGAAATAAAAAACTACAATCAACTCCAATAAAGATACATCCCAATGCATTAATTTTTTATTATAAACAAGTAAAACCTTCCTTTATGATCATGAATGACACCAGCAATTCCTACCAAGTTAAATTATAGAAGAGAAGCATCAACATTTAGTTTGATCAAATCTATCGGAAGAGGATACCAATTTTTAAACAGCTTTTGAAGCTGGTTAGTATCCTTATTCTGACTAATTGGATACAACTAATATTGTATTAATTATGAAAGAATCTTAGATTCAATCATAGAAGGAGTTCGAACAATTTTCCCATGCTTGAAAAGATTTCTTGCTTACCAATTTTGAAAAATAACAAAAATATAAATTCAGACAGGACCTGGATTTGAATTTGTTATTATTTCCATACTTTCCCATTATGTATTTACCACCACATCTTGTTGAACATTTAATGCCTCTTCAAATGCCATACCAATAATGGACTTCCAAGAATTTGATGAAAGAAGCTTCGGAATGTCTTCTATAATTTCTGATTAAATGGGAATTAAGTTTATCATTTGTTCAGAAAAATATTTACTTAACTTGTGAACATCCCATTTCCCTTAAGCCTCAATTAAAATGAAAGAGATTTATTTTGAAGATCCATCATACATCCAAATGTAGGCCATTGGTTAAACTTTCATTAAGAATCCATATATCCTGTAAGATATTAATTTTGTTTCCATTGCAAACCTTCCACCTTATAACAGATTTCAAACATCAGGCACCAACCTTTATGATACGCCAGCCCGGAGATGAATTCCTTTTGGCATCTATTTTTCAAATATCATTCCCATATTTAGAGATGATTATTTTGCTAAGAATGGAGTCTTTATTTTGAAGGAAATTCCACACAATACGAGCTCTTAAATATCCTTGCCGCTCAACAACACCTTGAATTCCAAATCCTTCTTGATTAAACGGAGTGCATAATATTTTCCAACAAATATAATGAATTCCTTATGTTCTTTGTTCCTTATGCCATAAAAAATTCATGCAATACCTATCCAGGTCATCTTGAATTCCTTTCAGAATTAAAGAATGAGCCATTATGAATGTAGGGATTGAAGAAAAAGCTATTTTTATCAACAAAATTTTTCCTACCAGCAAAAGAGATAAGGATCTCCAAGTGTTTAATCTATTCATAGGCTTAGCTAAAACATCTTGATAATCAACAGCCTTCATTCTTCTTAAAGCTATTTTTACACTTAAGTAGGCAATTTCCTTCACTGAATGAACCCCAAAATAGAATTTATCATGCATTTTTTCCTTCTAGAAACATATTTTCCATACAGGATCATTGATTTAGCTTAATTTATTTTCTATCCCATCTAGCAGCCATAGTTATTCAGGATACTATTTATAAGATTTGCATTGACCCTTAAAGCTTTTGAGATGATTATCGCGTCATCAGCTTATAGTAGATGTGAGATTTTTTCTAAATTTGGAGCTAACTTAATGCCAATTTCTCTACCTTTTTGCATGAATACTTTAAAAGTAATTCCACGCACAGAATAAATAATGTAGGAGATAATGGAAAGCCTTGACGAAAATGACATTAAGCTTTAATGCATTCATATTTTCTACCATTAATGATAAGAGAGAACTTCAGATGACTAATTCATTGATTGATCAAGTTAATGAATTTCAATGGAAAACCCAAAAATATTTAAAATCTAAAGTAAAGTTTCCCAACACATACTATTGTACGATTGCTCCATGTCTAATTTTATTAACATAAATCTAGGTTTAGCTTTTGAGAATCTGAAATTATTTAATATCTCTTGAGCCAACAAACAATTTTCAGAAATATTTCTGCTCGGTACAAAAGCTCCTTGAAAATTAGAAATAACCAAAGGAAGATAATTCTTCAAATTTTATAATATCACGCTAGAAGCAGTTTTGTAAATTGTTTGACATAAACTGATGGGTCTGAATTTATTTAATTCTTTTGCATTGGAAACTTTAGGAATCAAAATAACAAGAGTATCTTTCTAGAAATAAGGAACAATACCCAAAGAAAATAAACTTTCTCCCACATTCCACAAATCATTCTTTACTATATTAAAAAAGAATTTTAAGAAATAGGAATTTACCCCATCAGAACCTGGAGACTTATAATTTTCCATCTTCATGATAGTAGAAAGTAGTTATTCTTTAGTAAAATAGCTTCCAACTCTTGCTTCATTCCTTCATTAAACGAATGTTCTGAACTAAAGATTGGCCAATCATTCAAATTACAAAATCTTTTATCCCATTTCCTTTGATAAAACTTAACAAAGAGCGATTCAATAGTTAAGTATAAGTTTCCACTTCACCGTTATTAAGAGAAATTTGATTTATAAAATTCTTATTCCATCTAGTAGTTGCATATTTTGATCAGATTCTTATTCCATCTCTTATAAAGGACCAAAATCTTGTTTGTTCCATGCATTTTTGACAATACCCATGGAAGCTTCATAAGAACACCACATATTTTCAAATCTAAGGATTTTTTGATTGAAATTCCCAGAATTAGTAAAATTTAGAAGAATAGGACAATGATCTGATGCAACTCTAGAAAAATGTCTAAAAACAACATAAGGAATAATCAACAAAGCTTTGGAGTTTAGACAAAATATGTCTAATCTTTCTCATATTCTAAAAAGACCATCTTTATTATTACATATGTATATTTAAAACTAATAGTTCTAATATGATGATAATCATTCTTCAATAAAAATTCCTTCATTTCTTATGAACCTTGTGAAAAGAAAAAACTTTTTCCTCCTTTCTTTTCTTCTTTAAATAAGATACAGTTAAAGTCATCTCCTATAATACAAGGATTATCATTAGAAGTGTGCTCTTCAATCATTTTCCAAAAACTCCATTCATGAAGGTCCTTCTTACCATAGACTATAGAAATCATCCATGTAGTTCCATTAAGAGAGAATAAAATACCAATCACACATTGATTAGAAGAGTTAAGAACAGAAAATGATGAAATTCCCCTTCTCCATAATACTATAATACTACCTGATATTCCTCTAGCTTCTTGATGAAGGAAATCTCGCTCAATTCCAATAATTCTTTTAACTTCACTATTGTCTATTGATTCTAATTTAGATTCAAGGAGTCCAACAAAAAAACCATTATTTTCCTTAACTAAACTCCTTATGTAAAAGGAAGCATCTTTTTTCTTAGCTCCTCTACAATTCAAAAATAATAATGAAGACATTAAGAGACAAATGGGAATAAGGCCCTAGCCCTTTCATTACCTCCTTCACCTCTTCTACTCCACTAGTTATTTATAGGACCAAGCAACTTCATTTCTTTCCTAAGTTTATTCCTTTAACTGAATGACTTAGGAGACAAATTTAACATACTTTTTGACACATGGGCCAAAACCTCCATAACTCCAACATTATTGCATCCAACATCATTCACCTGATTCAAATTACATTTTGCAAAAAAATTGTGGGATTTAAGTACCTTATTAATATTAGTTGATTCAACAAAACCAACTTCATTGGAAGAAATGATTCAACCTTCACGATCTTTTAGAATTGTTGACTTATCTTGATTTTCAACGTCTGCATTTTTATTACAGTTTTTAATACTTGAAGCAACATCACCATCTATCCAAGTATTCTCTTAAGATCCACTCTTCTTATCTTCAGAAGCAACATAATTCTTTGTTATAATATCACCCTCCTTTACTGCATCAGAATTAACTTTTAACATAGATATAGGATTCCATATAACATGAACATATTTAGCAGTGTAAGAATTTAAAACTCCTTCGTCTGTAGATTTCATAGCAATAGAATTACACTCTGAGGAAGTAACAGCTCCAGAATTTAATGCATCATAATTACAAATTATGTTAGCTCAGAAGATACATAAAAGGGTAAAATTACATCAGATTTTTCTTCTTAAATTTTAATGGAAACTTCATCACCAGATAACTCATTAGGAATATCAACTTCAGCAACCAGTTTAACATTAATAGGATCAGGATTCACTAACTTCTCTTATAAGTCTTTATTCTTCGAAGAAGTTGATTTATTTCTAAAAGATTTATTCAATCCATCATTAGGAGCAAATCGATTAAAAGTATTGAAATTTTTTTCCTTTAATAATTCACTTGAATCCATGGACCATAACTACCATGTTATTATCTCCTAATCTCTTATCCAAGCCTTTCCCAAGACCCTCATTATTATCTTCTTTCTTCTCTATATTAACAAAAGAAGAATTCAAGTTCAAGTCACTAATTATTTTATTGCAACTAGCTTTTGTTTGTCCAATTCTTCCACAATTGTAACAGAAAGAAGAAATCTTTTCATACTCAACTTTTTGAAAGAATCTACCATGAGATCCTTCTACCTAAACACCTGGAGGAAGTTGAGCATTAAGATAAAGACGAACATAAATTATAGCAAATTTCCTTCTCCCCCAAGTGAACATATTTCCATCTAAGAACATAGGAGTCCCAATCATTGAAGCAATATGAACAATATTAGTTTCATCCGAACAAAATAAAGGAAGATGAGATAAATAGATCTATATAGGAGAAAATAAGTTATTCATTGATAGTGGAGTGAATCTAGGATTCCAATTTTCTGTTACTATAATATGGCCCCATACATACCATTGACCTCCACTAAAAACTGAATCTTTAGCTTAACTCAAATGAAATGAACAAAGCATCCATCCCAATCCTAAATTTGTAATATGAAATGAACCAAATTTGGTCCATTACTTTCTTAATTCAATACTGACTACAGAAAAAAGAATGGAATTTCCAAAAACCTTTATAACCATAGGGTTTCTAAGTTTGAGAATATTAACTTTTTCCATTTCAAGATCTAATTTAACTACAACCCCAACATCCGACATCTATATACATTTGTTAGGATTAACAACTTTTATATTAGAAGGTTTATTGTAAGCATTGATCTTTTCATTCGACGCATCTGTAGATTTAATGGATTTAGCTTCATTAGAAAATTCAAATTCTTCTTTAGAAATTGACTTAATTCCTCCTGGACCTCATTAACCAGACAAACATTTTATCTAGAAGGAGAGATAACTCTAACATCTTCATGATCATCAGATTTGATTAACTTTGAAGAAATAGAATTTGAAAACCTGCTAACCTTTAAAATAGGACCAATTGATGAAGAGGCCTCAAAATCATTTGGTCTTTCCTAAAACTAGATATCCTTCTTGAACTGATCATGAGAATTGCATTTCTTCAAAGAGAAATATTGTAAATAAGAAATAGTACTCTTTCCTTTACCAAAGAATACAACAAGATTTACATTTATAGATGATTTCCTGGATTCTGAAACTTCTGTAAGAATTAATGGAGCTCCGCCAGTAAGCTTTTTACCATTTATAGAATGAGAATATGAATTACCATTCAACATTCTTTGAGAAGCACCACTAGAAGGAGATAAAATGATTACTGACGATTTTTGTCGATCACTCCATCCATCAAATGCTAAAAAATTAAATATTCTAGCACTCTTTCTCACAATAATTCTGGCACTCTCTCTCGCTAGAATTCTGGCACTCTCTCTCACTAGAAGATTTACTTGGAGCATTTATAATGAACTATAACTCGATGGAGCATCATATGCCCCTTAGAAGAGGCATAATCCCCCATATATATTAGTGAACCCATTTCCTAGGGTTACGTGCTACCCTTGGGCATAGCATTCATGTGCACCATACATAATAGAAAACACTTAGTTTAGATGCTCAAAGTGTCATCATAATGTAGCATGCATAATACTAATTCATTGAAGCATAAGAAGGAATCCAAAGTCACTTGGGTTCCTAAATCTAAAATTTAACATTTTAGGGATGTTCTTGTTACAAATCTGGATTTAAGGATTATAGTTTTGATGATCACAAACATTTCTTACATTTTTGTTTCCATTCTATTGTCACTACTGTACATCTATTTTGATTGCCCTGCATACTAACGTTTCAGGTCCACAAGGCCAATTTCTTCAAGCCAGCTCATGTTTGAGTAGATAAGGACTAAGTCAGCCTATAATATCAAATCCATTTTTTTTCTTTCTTGAGTTAATTATAAAAAGGTGGATCATGATACTACGTAATCTTGCATACACACACTCGGGGGAGCAATTCTATAAACTTTAGAGTTTGTCTATTTTTGATTATATCATCTTAGATGATCCCAAATCGTCCTAGACGATCAGAGCAAAATAGATACCCTAATTAGGGAAGCCGTGCTAAGTTAGTCTGATTAAGTGGATCATCCTAGTTAATCCTTTCATTGTCCGAGATGATATGATCAAATCAAAATTCCTCAGCTGCCAGACTCATTTAGGCAGGTTTTTATTTTAGGATTTCGGTCTAATCGTATAGGACGATATACGTATCATCCTAGATGATTCATTACAATCATGTCTAAATTAGTTAGGTGATTAGGGAAAGTAATTAAGGATTAATTGATCTTTCACATCATCCTAGCTGATTGTAAGATCGTCCGGGATAATTAGTTTTAAATCCTCATCATCCAACATAGTTTTCCTTGACGACGCGAACTATGTGCCAGACAATATTGCCCATTTTTGAACTAATTATATGGGATGATAACCTTATCATCCTGGACGATCAGTTATAAATCCTCATCATCCAATATAGTTTTCCTGGATGACCCAAACTATATTCCGGGTGATATTGTCCATTTTTGAACTAATTGTACAACATAATAGACATATCATCCTGGATGATCAAATCATTTTTCTACATATCATCCTGACTTATCTCCTGGATAACCCGAACTATCTACTGGATTAAAATGTATGTTTAAACTAATCATACAAGATGATAACCATATCATCTTAAAAGATCTTTACAAATCTTATCTTCTGATCATCCAGGAGAGCCAGATCATCTAGGCTAAAACATCTATTTTTGTACTGATCGTACAGGATGATCCTACAATCGTCTGTAATGATCTTTGATGGCAAGTTGAAATTTAGGGCATCTTTTGAGCACTTTTATTTATGATCTCTTATTTGTTAATTTAAAGGTCATTTGCTATTGTCTTATCCTGAGAGAGTCTTGAGAAGGAGAGGGAGAGCTTGGGAGAGAGGGAGAGAATCTTATAAGGGGGAGTTTGTGATGTGTTTACAAAGGTTGCTCCAAGCAAGGATTCGAGTTGCCTTCTCCAATTGTCTTCCCTTGTTCCTTGGTGGCAATGTGGGAAGAATCATCAGTAAGAAGATCAAGGTTCTCGACTGATTTAGGAGGAAGCAAAAGGAGGTATATTTCTCTGCCTGCTTCGGGAGGAAGCAAAAAGAGTTTGGGTTCTCTGCCTCACTGGGGTTGGTGAAAGGAGATTTTTTAAAGGCTTCTCTGCCTTGCTATGGGAGAAAAAGGAGAGTCACTGAGTTTTTGTGCAATACCTAGAGGGAGGCTCCGGGGAGTGGATGTAGGTCAAGTTGACCGAACCAGTATAAAATCTGGTGTGTTCTTTCCTTTTACTATTCTGTATTTTAATTTTTAAACTTTAAGTTATTGTGGATGATCGTGTATTTAAAGTTATTAATTTATTTGATTAATTATCTTTGCATCAATGAGCAATTGTGTTTATTTTAAAACATTCAAAAAGGGTTTTAGAATCTTATTTTTGCTTAAGAATTTTTAACAACTATAACGAACTTTCAACTAGTATCAGAGCGGGATTCAAAAATTAAGTTTTAGATAACTTTTGAATTTTGATCCATGGCTAACTTTGGTAACCAAAACATGGCAGAAGGGTTTTCCATTACTCGACCACCCTTGTTTGATAACATACCTTTTGATTTCAAGAATACTCGTATGTCTACCTTTTTGCATTCAATCGATTATCGCATGTGGATGCTTATTAAAGATGGTTATGATGCACCTTATAGACTTATTGATGGTGTTAAAACTGAACTTCCTTTTACTGAATGGACTCATGATGATATGGATTTAGCGTAACTCAATGCAAAATGTTTAAATTATTTTTCCTATGCACTGAAATCTTAAGATTACATGCGTGTTTCAACTTGTACAACTGGTAAACAAATCTGGGATAAATCGTGCATCACTTATGAAGGCATAACTGAAGTTAAGCAATCTATATTGAATATTTTGCTTCACGACTACGAACTCTTTCGCATGAAACCTAGTGAGTAAATATCTGAAATGTTTACTAGGTTTACACAAATTGCCACCTCTTTGCATGCCTTAGGAAGAGAACTCACTAACTATAAGAAAGTTAAAAAAAAATTATGATGTTTATCTTCATCATATGATGCTAAGATAACTGTGATCACTGAATCCAAGTATTTGAATACTTATTCTATTGATAACTTACTTGGATCACTCATTTCTTATGAGCAAGGAGTGAACAAAGATAACTTGATGCAAGTGAGAAAAAGTAGGAGAAAACTGTGCCACTAAAGGATAATGATATGGAGACTAATTCTTCTAGGTCTGAAAGTTATGATGTTGCCTTAATTACTAGGTAATTCAAAAGCTTTCTAGGGAAGAAATAAAAGCACCATCAGAAATAGAACAAAGATAATAATAACAAAAATTCTAAAGGTTCTTCTGATATGGTTTACTTTGAATGCAAGAAGCCAGGACATATAAAAGCTGATCACCCTAAACTTAAGGCTCACCCAAGTAAGGAAAAAGGTGAGGAGAAACCCAAGTTTAGGAAGGATAAGAACTAGATTCAGAAGGCTTTCTAGGCGGATTCTACATCTGTCTCCTCTAAGACTGAAGCTGAAGAGGAGATTACAAACTTGTGTTTAATGGAGGATAAACATCTTAGTCACTCTGATCAAGAAGGCCATGTGAACTAACCTATGATTAATTATTTGATGTTTCTGAGAAAATACATTCATCATATAGGAAAATTAAGAAATTGCATACTAGCCTGAAATTAGAAATTTTGAACCTGCAAAAAGAACATGAAGTTTTGCTTAATGATCATTCTACACTTAATAGCAATCACATGTCATTACTTGATGAATTTGATGAGTTAAATAAAAAGAATTATGATTTAATTATTGAGCATGATTCATTGAAAGCATCACATATTGAATTAGAAATTGCATTCAAGGAATTAGAAACTCATGCATTTGATATAGAGAGTAGGGAGCATGCATGGAGAGTGGAAAATTCAATTCTTGAAAGTTCAAATAAATTTTTTGATACTGAATTAACTACAACATCACTTGAAGAATTTCATACACAATCATCAAAGCATGCATCATCTAAACCTAGGAAGAGGCACTATTTCCCACGTATATTAATTAACCTTTTTCCTAGCATTAGATGTCTTCTTGTGGCATGTTAGGATATATCTCCCACACTTACACTATTCACCATAGTACACATTGGGTGTGGAGACCCAAATTTCATGATTCACAGCATAACACATATGTATTAAATTCTTCTTTCCATAAGAAAGGACCCAAACTTGTTTGGGTTCCTAAAATTAACATTTGATGATTTTTTAGGAGTGCTCTCACACAAGATCTCATGAGAGTATGTGGTGTTGTGAATCTGGATTCAAGGATTATGATTTTGATGATAACAAATATTTT
The DNA here is from genome assembly GCA_019925795.1 of Dendrobium chrysotoxum. Classification (NCBI taxonomy): domain Eukaryota; kingdom Viridiplantae; phylum Streptophyta; class Magnoliopsida; order Asparagales; family Orchidaceae; genus Dendrobium; species Dendrobium chrysotoxum. The sequence goes on from CM034302.1 coordinate 54,300,723, forward strand.
TGTTTCTATTTGATTATTTAACCTTTCAGATCCGCAGGATCAATTACAAATTCAAGCCAGGCTATGATCGAGTCAGTCTGTTTTAAGTTTCAGGTTTAATGTAATTTTTCATCTTTATTGAGTCAAATATAATTTAAAGGATCCCCCAACTAAGTAACCTTGCACACACACACACACACTCAGGGGGAGCGTTTTAGTGAGTTAGAGTTTCTAATCATTTTTTATTCATATCATCCGGGATGATATTCCTATCATCCTAGATGATCCAGTGAAAATAGAAACCCTAATTAGGGTGACCATGTAAAGTCAATTTGATTAAGCATATCGTCCTGGATGATACACCCATCGTACGGGATGATATGCTGAAATAAAAAATTCCCAGCTGCCAGATTAAGTTAGGCAAGTTTTATTTTTAGCTTTTTGATATGATCGTCCTGGATGATACATGTATCATCTTGGAAGATTCCTTACAATCATGTCTAAATTAGATTGGTGATTAAGAAAAGTAATTATGGATTGATTGATTCGATCATATCATCCTGGATGATCGTAAGATCATCCTAGATAATCAATTAGAAATCCTGACTGTTCAGAGCCTTTCTCTTGGATGACCCGAATAGTGTGCTGGATGATATTCCCATTTTTGAACTAATCATATGAGACAATAGAGATGTCATCTCGGATGATCAAGTCATTTTTGATCGTCCAACATAAGTTGCATTGGATGACTCAAATAAAGTGCAGGATGATATTGGCAATTTTGAACTAATCATACAGGATAATAGAGATATCATCCTGGACGATCATGTCATTTTGAGATCATCTAGCATAAGTCGTCCTTGACGACCCGAGCTATCTTCTGGACAAAATTCCTGATTTACACTAATCGTCTCGGATGATCGCAGAATCGTACGGGATGATGTAGATAAATTATCTTCTAATCGTCCAGAGGAGCCAGATCGTCCAAGAGGATATGTGTAATTTTGTACTGATCGTACAAGACAATCTACCGATCATCCTGGATAACCTTTGTTGACTAGTTGAAATTTACGGTAATTTTCAGCCATACTATTTAAGATCTCTTATCTACTATCGTAGAGTTCTTTTGCCACCTTCCTTATCAGAGAGAACCTTGAGAGAGAGAGAGAGAGAGAAAGCTTGGGAGAGATAGAGAGAGAATCTTGTGAGGGGAAGTTTATGAGGTGTTCACAAAGGTTACTCCAAGCATGGATCTGAGTCATCTTCTCTGGTCGTCGTCTCTTATCTTGATGGGGACTCTATGGTAAGATTATCTGCAAGAGGATTTAGGTTCTCTATCTACTTTAGGAGGAAGTGAAGGAGTCCAAGTTCTCTGCCTACTTTAGGAGGAAGCAAAAGGAGTCTAGGTTCTCTACCTGCTTCAGGTGGAAGTAAAAGGAGTCCAGGTTCCTTGCCTCACCGGGTTGGTGGAAAGGAGTTTTGTACAGGCTTCTCTACCTTGCTATGGGAGCAGAAGGAGAGTCACTTAGTGTTAGTGCAATACCCGAAGTGGAGGCTCCAGGAAGTGGACGTAGGTCAGGTTGACTGAACCACTATAAAATCTGGTGTGTTCTTTCTGATTATTTTTTGCACTTATTTTTCTATTAATGATTATGTTATTGAGATTATTATTTTATTATTGTTGAACATCTACACATCATTGCAAAACTATAAATATTTTAAAATATTTAAAAATATTTTCAAAATCATTATTTGCTCACAAATTTTAAAATTACCAATTCACCCCCCCCCCCCTCTTGGTTAGCCTCGGGCTAGTTCATAAGGACTTAACATCCCTAATAAACTTTCAAGTGTTATCAGAGCGGTATTCATAAAATCTAGTTTTAAAAAACTTTTAAATTTGATCCATGGCTAACTTTAGTAATAGAAATACTGCTAAAGGTTATTCCATTACTCGTCCACCTTTGTTTGATAACATACCTTTTGATTTATAGAAAACTCGCATGCCCACCTTTTTATAATCAATAGATTATTGTATGTGGATGCTTGTTAAAGATGGTTATGATGCACCTCATAGAATTGTTAATGGCATTAAAACTGAGCTCCCTTTTGCCAAATGGACTTTTCATGATTGTGACTTAGCACAACTGAATGCAAAATATTAAACCTTTTTTTTATATTTTAAAATCTGAAGATTGCATGTGTGTTTCCACTTGCACTACTAGCAAAGAAATATGGGATAGATTGTGCATTATATATGAAGGTACATCTGATGTTAAACAGTCTAGGTTGAACATCTTACTTCATGAATACGAACACTTTTGTATGAAATCTAGTGAGTCAATATCTGAAATATATACTAGGTTCACTCAGATCGTCATCACCCTGCATGCCTTAGAAAGAGAACTCACCAACTATTAAAAAGTTAACAAAATCTTGAGATGTTTGCCTTCTTCCTATGATGCCAAGATAATTGCTATCACTAAATCGAAAGAATTGAACAATTATTCTATTTATAACGTACTTGGATCACTAATTGCTTACAAGCAAGGAGTGAACCAAAGACAGCTTGATGCAGGTGAGAAGAAGAAAGAGAAAACTGTGGTGCTAAAGGCCAACGATACGGATACTGATACTTCCATGTCTGATAGCGATGATGTTACCTTAATCACTAGGCAATTCAAAAGCTTTGTAAGGAACAAACATAAGAACTTTCAGAAGTAGAACAAAGATAAGAGTAGCTAAAATTTTAAAGTTTCTTCTGATACAGTTTGTTTTGAATGAAGGAAGCCTAGACATGTAATGGCTGATTATCCTACACAAAAGGCTCACCCAAGCAAGGAGAAGGGTGAGGAGAAAACCATATTCAGGAAGGACAAGAAGAAGATCTAAAAGGCTTTTTGGGCGGACTCTGCATCTAACTCCTCTGAGACTGAAGCTGAGGAGGAGACTACAAATTTGTGTTTGATGGCGGATGAACATCATGGCCAGTCTGATCAAGAAGAGGTATGCAAACTAACCTATGATTAATTACTTGAATTTTCTGAAAATATTTATTCATCATATAGGAAACTTAAGAATACTCATGCTAGACAAAAATTAGATTTTTTAAACTTGGAAAAAGGGCATGAACTTTTGATTAAGGATCATTTTACACTTGATAACAATCACATATCTTTATTTGATGAATTTGATGAGTTAAATAAAAAGTATTTTAAATTTATTGTTAAGAATGATTCATTAAAAGCATCGCATATTGATTTAGAAAGAACTTTTAAAAAACTAGACACTATGGCATGTAATTTAGATAGAAGTGAGGAAATATTAAAATATGAAATTACAAGTCTCAAAAAAGAAAATGTATTTCTAAGTGTAAAAATTACTGCATTTGAGAAAAATGAAACACCTCCTACTTTTGCATAATTTTATGCACCTGTACCATTTGAAGAATCTAATTCAAAATCATCAAAGCTTATTTCATTCAAACCTAGGAAGAGGTACTATCACCCATGTAGATTATTTAACCCTTTTCCTGGCATTAGATGTTTCTCTTATGGTATGTTAGGACACATCTCCCACACTTACACTGTTCATCGTAGTGCACATTGGGTGTTGAGGCCTAAATTGTATGTTTCACAACATAGTACAAATGTATTGCATTCTTCTTTTCATAAGAAGGAACCCAAACTTGGTTTGGTTCCTAAACCTGACATTTGATTATTTTGTAGGCTTACTCTCATATAAGACCTCGTGAGAGCATGTGGTATATGGACAACGGATGTTCAAGACATAAATGCATGAATCTCCTGATTATCCTTAACCTGACCTCTGCTGATTTTTGAATTTCCTATTTTTTCATTTTATTTCTATTGATTTTTGTTTGATTTGATTATTTGTTTCCTGATTACTTTTATTTTCTACTGATTATCTTTTTATTGATGTTGTTTTCCTGATTTGAGTATTTATTTTGATGTGATTTCCTACTTATTCTTGATTTACTATTTTTCTTCTAAATCAGATCACTGCTCACTACTGCTGATAAATTGGATTTATGACTGAGAGTTTTGCCTTGCTTTTGTTTGGAAGCCAGTAAGTAGTGATTGACTCTTCTGAATCTATTAAAGGGAAGAAACATTGATGATTATTTCTCTTCCCTCTAACACTTTTAGTGGTGTATTATTTCTTTTGGGTAAAAATCTTCTTCAAAATTAAAAAATTGGTTTTTGAAATGGACATCTATTTTATTTTCCTACAGTAATCTACCTCATATGAATAGCATTTTCAAAGCTTTGAATCATTGACATATTTTTCATAATCTGGTGATTGCACTTATCATATGTAGTATGGTTTTGTTCTGTGAATTACTCTTCCTTATTATAGAGAGTGTGTTTTGTCTTCTCTTATGTCTGGAAGGTAATTTAACAACCGAAATTCTTTAATGATTATGAAAGGAACCAGGCTTGTAAAGATATCCAAAGAGCGCCAAAATGAAAAGAGGCACAAAATGAGCCCAAAGTTGAAAAGATGCGCAATGACACCAAAAATTGAATTGATACACAAAGTGTATCAAAAATCAAAAGATGCACAAAGTGCGCCAAATAAATTGAAAAAGAGGTACAAAACAAGCCCACAATGAAATAAGCTTTCTTCCCTTTTAGAACTTTAAATATCTTAGAAAAATTCATGCGCCACTTAATATTTTCAAAAACTTGAGATTAAAAATCATGATTTCTGATTCCTTACTTTGTAATACTTTTTTATCAAATAATTTTCTGGAACGAGGCTTGAAAGGATCTCTTTTTGAATCTAATCTCTTTTCTTCTGAACTAGACTTTTATCTAAAAGGAATTTAAACCAGTAAGGTGTCCGAGGTAGGAGTTACAAAAATTGATTTTCCAAATTTTCTGGATTTTAGCATCGTGGATATCTTCTTATTGGCTTTTGAATTGAAACTCAAGAAAAAATTCTAATTTACTCGAGCTGATCGATTTAAAAAAAAACCTATGTTTTGTTGATGTTTTCTTATTTTTTTTTCTTTTCTACATCTATGTTTTGCTTTTGATATTTTTTCATTTGTTGGTTTTGTACTATTTACTATATGTGTCTTTGTGATATTTTTCCCTTTTTGTGATGTAAAAAGGGGGAGTAGTTGTTTGTGTTTCTGGTAAATATACACTCTTGAAATTTAGGATTTTGAATTTTATTTACTGAATTTGGAATTACTAACAAATATTTGCCATCATCAGAAAGGGGGAGATTGCTACAAATCTAGATTTAAGGATTATGATTTTAATGATAACAAATATTTCTATTTCTATTTGATTGTTTCACCTTTCAGGTCCGTAGGATTAATTGTAAATTCAAGCCCGCCCAAGATCGAGTCAGTTTGTTTTATGTTTAAGGTTTTATGTAATTTTTCATCTTTATTAAGTCAAATGTAATGCACAGGATCCCCCAGCTAAGTAACCTTTCATGCACACACTTAGGGGGAGAGTTTTAGTGTGTTGGAGTTTTTGATCATTTTTCATTCATATTATCCTAGATGATATTCCTATCATCCTGGATAATCCAATGAAAATAAAAACCCCAATTAGGGTGACCATATTAAGTCAGTTTGATTAAGCATATCATCTTGGATGATACACCCATCGTACGGGATAATATGCTGAAATCAAAAATCCCCAACTGGTAGACAAAGTTTGGCAAGTTTTTTTTTTAGCTTTTTGATCTAATTATCCTGGATGATATGTGTATCGTCTTGGATGATTCCTTACAATCATGCCTAAATTAGTTTGGTGATTAAGGAAAGTAATTATGATTGATTCGATTATATCATCTTGAATGATTAAGTAAAAATCTTGACCGTCCGAAGCCTTTCTCCTGGACGAACCGAACTGTGTGCTGGATGATATTCCCATTTTTAAACTAATCATACGGGATGATTGAGATATCATCCTGGACGATCAAGTCATTTTTTATCATCTAGCATAAGTTATGTTGGATGACCCGAATAATGTGCATGATGATATTGGCATTTTTGAACTAATCGTATAGGACAATAGAGATATCATCCTGGACGATCAAGTCATTTTGAGATCGTCCAGCATAAGTTGCCCTGGATGACTTGAGCTGTCTTCTGGACAAAATTTTTCATTTACACTAATTGTCCCGGATGATTATAAAATCATATGGGATGATCTAAACAAATTTTGTCTTTTAATTATCCAGAGGAGCCAGATCATCTAGGCGGATATGTGTAATTTTGTACTGATCGTACAGGATGATCTACCGATCGTCCTGGATGATCTTTGTCGACCAGTTAAAATTTAGGGTAGTTTTTTAGCCCTACTATTTATAATATCTTATCTTCTATCATAAAGATCTTTTGCCACCTTCCTTTCTTGAGAGAACTTTGAGAGAGAGAGAGAGAGAGCTTGGGAGAGAGAGAGAAAGGATCTTATGAGGGGAAGTTTGTGAGGTGTTCACAAAGGTTGATCCAACCAAGGATCTGAGTCATATTCTCTAGCCATCATCTCTTATCTTGTTGGTGTCTCTATTATAAGATCATCTGTAAGAAGATCCAGGTTCTCTGCCTTCTTCAAGAGGAAGCAAAAGGAGTCTAGGTTCTTTGCCTGCTTCAAGATGAAGCGAAAGGAGTCTAGGTTCTTGACCTGCTTCATAAGGAAGAGAAAGGAGTCCAGGTTCTCTGCCTCATCGGGTTGGTGGAAAGGAGTTTTATACAGGCTTCTTTGCCTTACTGTGGGAGTAGAAGGAGAGTTACTTAGTGTTAGTACAATTCCCGGAGGGGAGGCTCCGGGGAGTGGATGCAGGTCAAGTTGACCGAACCACTTTAAAATCTGGTATATTCTTTCTAATTATTTTCACACTTATTTTTTTATTGATGATTGTGTGATTGAGATTATTATTTTGTTATTGTTGAACATCTCCACATCATCACAAAATTGTAAACATTTTAAGACATTCAAATAGATTTTTTAAATCATTCTTTGCTCACAAATTTTTAAAATTACCAATTTACCCTCTTCTTGGTTAGCCTCGGGCTAGTTCATAAGGGCTTAACATCCCTCATGAACTTTCATGAGGTACCTGGATAGTGGATGTTCAAGGCATATGACTGGAGATGCAAGTCAATTCATTTCGCTAGAGGCTAGGGCTGGAGGTACGGTCAGACTTAGAGACAACACCACTAGTAAAGTGGTGGGCGCATGTATAATTGGAAACTCCAAGAGCCTTTTAATTAAAAAATATATTGCTTGTAGATGGACTAAAATATAACTTGCTCAACATCAATCAACTCTATGATAAAGGATTTAGCATAAAATTTCTGACAAACACTTGCATTATCAGCTTGAATAATAAGACTGTTTTGTAGGGAAAAGGATTAATAATGTCTATATGCTTGTTTTAAATAACATTGAGTGTGCTACTTCATTTTTCTTAAAAACTACTACTGATGAGTCTCGACTATGATATAGGAGGTTATGTCATGCCAGCATGAAAACTCTTAGAAGAGTAACCCAAAAAGTTAAAGGTGTCCCCTAGCTTAAGTTCACTAAGGACCACCTGTATGATGCTTGTCAACTAGGGAAATAAGTCCAATCCTTTTTCCATTCCATTAGGATATTAGCACCTCTATACCTTTAGAAGTCCCTCACATGGATTTATTTGGATCCATTAGCACTACCAGCTTAGGGAGAAAAGTCTATGGATTAGTGATTATCGATAACTACTCGAGGTTCACTTGAATTAGATTCCTGTCACACAAAATTGAGTCATTTGATGAATTTAAATATTTCTCCACTTGAATTCAGAAGAAGCTAGGTTGTGAGATCTTGACCATCCATAGTGATTATGATGGAGAGTTTGAAAATGTGAGATTTAGAACTTTCTATGAGGACCAAGAGATCAGTCACAACTTTTTAGCTCCTAGGACCCCTCAACAGAGTGGGGTAGTTGAAAGAAAGAACAGGACCTTAGGGGAAGCCACTAGAGCCATGCTTGCTGAGTATTCACTTTGAAAATACTTTTGGGCAGAAGCGGTGAACACATCCTGTTATATGTTTCATAGGGTGAATGTTAGATCCAAACTGAATAAGACACCCTATTAGATCAATATGGGTAGAACACCAAACCTTTCTCACCTCCATGTCTTTGGCTATAAGGTCTTCATTCTTAACAATGGGAAATCACTCTTAGGAAAATTTGACCTAAAATTTGATGAAGGAGTGTCCTTAGGATATTCAAGTGTTGGGAAATCCTTTAGAGTGTTTAACAAGAGGATATTGTTAATGGAGGAGACTACTCATGTGGTGTTTAATGAATCTAATCCTAAGAAGTCTAGAGCTGAGGAAGAAGATGAAATAGGAGAGATTACCTAAGAAGTAGAAACTATAAATCTGGAGGAAAGGATAGAACCTCAAAACACTTTGCCTAGAAGATGGAGATATTCTTCAAGTCACCCTAAATAACTGATCTTTGGAGACCCTTATGAAGGTATCAGAATTAGGCATGGACTTAGAAAGGAAGTAAACCACTCTGCCTTTATCTTAATAACTAAACCCACCAACATTAATCAAGCCCTTTCTGATGAATTATGGATCTTAGCTATCCAAGAAGAACATAACCAATTTATGAGGAATGATGTCTGGGAGTTAGTAGAAAGACCTAATGGTCAAAGTGTAGTAGGAACCAAATGGGTCTTTAAGAATAAAATAAATGATTCTAGTGTGGTGGTAAGGAATAAGGCAAGACTGGTGGCTAAGGGGTACAACCAAATAGAAGTGATTGATTTTGAGGAGACCTTTACCCCTATAGTTAGAATGGAAGCCATTAGAGTGCTACTAGCCTTTTCTTGTTATAAGAGATTTAAGCTTTTCCAAATAGATGTCAGGAGTGCCTTTTTAAATGGGGTAATTAAAGAAAATGTGTTTGTAGAGCAACCCCCAGGTTTTGGGAGTTCCTAATTTCAAAATCATGATTACAAATTAAAAAATGCCTTATATGGATTAAAACAGGCACTTAGAGCTTAGTATGAGAGGCTTAGCACATTCCTACTAGAAAGAAAGTTTTTTAAGGGGAGCGTAGATACCACCCTTTTCTTAAGGAAAGTAGAAGATAATTTACTCATTGTTTAGATCTATATTGATGATATACTTTTTGGATCTTCTGATAAAAATTTAAGTGATGATTTTTCTAAAATAATGAATAAAGAGTTTCAGATGAGTAAGATGGCATAATAATCCTACTTTTTGGGGTTTAGTATAAGGAAAATGGATTATGAAACTTTTCTTAATTAATCAAAGTACACCAAGGACATCTTGAAGAAATATAAAATGGATAAAGCCAAGCCAATAAACACTCCCATGAGCTCCAATGCCTAGTTAGATAAGGATTTAAATAGAAAATATGTTGATCAAAAGAAGTATAGAGGAATAATTGGATCACTACTTTACTTGGCTGTTAGTAGACCTGATATAATATTTAGTGTTTGTCTCTATGTTAGATTTCAAGCTGATCCTAAAGAATCCCACCTGACTGTAGTTAAGAGAATCCATAGACATCTCTTAGGGATCCAAAACTTAAGAATCTGGTATCCTAGGCATAGCACTTCTTTTGTAATTATTAGATATTATGATTCTTATTTTGTAGGGTGTAGGGTGGGTAGAAAGACCATTTTAAGAACTTGCCAATTCATAGGAAAATCCTTAGTCTCCTAGTCCAGTAAAAAAAACTCTGTTGTACTTTCCACTACTGAAGCTAAGTACATTGCCTTAAGAAGTTTCGTGGCCCAAGTCCTTTGATTGAAGCAATAAATTCTGGATTTAGGATTACCTGTTGGCACAATTTCAATTCTATATGATAACACTAGTGCCATCTGTAACTCTAAAAATCCTATTTAATATTCAAGAATCAAACATATTGACATAATGCATCACTTCATTTGGCATAATATAACCAAAAGAGACATTGAGTTACACCATGTAGCAACTGAAAACCAACAGGCCAACATCTTTACTAAACCACTGGCCTTTGACATATTCAGCATCTTAAGAACCAGATTGGGTATGATTAATATAAATCCATGAATTTGATGATTACTGAATTCTAAATTATCTTTTTTTTTATTTTTCTTTTGTTTTTGTTTGATTTGTTTGTTTTTTTCTTTTTATGTGTTTTTGATTTCCTGCTGATTTTTCTCATTTTTTTATTGTTTATTGTTTGATTTGGTTAATTCTTTTAAGCGCTTTTCTCTTATTTTTTATTTCCTGTTTATTTTCTTCAGAATCAAATCACTGCTCACTGTTGCTGATAAACTTGATTTCGATATGAGAATTTTGCCTTATTTTTATGTAGAAGCCGGTAAGAAGTGATTGACCCCTCTAAAATAGTTAAGGGTAGAAACATTAATGATTATTTCTCTTCCTCTAGCTCGTTTAATGGTGTATTTTTCTTTTTAGATAAAATTCTTTTTCAAAATTAAAAAGTTAGACTTTGAAATAGAGATCTATTTTATCTTCCTATTGTAATCTATCTCATATGAGTAGTGTTCCATTCCATTGAATCAAATTCGTGTTTTCATAATCAGGTGATTGCATTTATCATATGAGAATGGTTCTATTTTGTTAATTACTTTTCCTTATCTAAAAGAGATAGTTTTTTCTTTTCTTATATCTGGAAGATAATCTAATAATTGAGAGTCTTTTAGAGGTATTGAAAGAAAGGAAGCTTGCAAAAGATGTGCAAAGTGCGCCAATCAACTGAAAAAAGAGGCACAAAATGAGCCCAACACTGAAAAGTTACGCAATGTTTGACAAAAATTGAAAAGATACACAAAGTGTATCAAAAATCAAAAGATGCGTAAATTGCGCCAAATAATTTAAAAAGAGGCACAAAATGAGCCTACAAAGAAATAAACTTCCTCTCCTTTTAAACTTTAAAAAATCTTAAAAGAATTCGTGTGACACTTAATATATTCAAACACTTGACATTGAAAATTATGATTTATGATTCTTTACTTTGCAATACTATTTTATCAAATATTTTTCTAGAATGAAGTTTGAAAGGATCACTTTTCTTATCTAATTTCTTTTTTCTGGATTAGATTTTTGTTTGAAATGAATTTGAGCCAGAAAGTTGTCTGAGGTAGGGTTTACAAAAATCAAATTTTCAACTTTTCTAGATTTTAGCTTGTTAATTTCCTTGTATTAGCTTTTGAATTGAAAATTAAGAAAAAATTCTGATTTACTAGAGTTGATCGATTAAAAACAATTCTATTTTTTTGTAATTTTTAGTCCTTTTTTATCATCTTTTTGGTGTTTTATGTTGATTTTGACTTAGTTTTTATGGTTTGGGACCTCTTCTGATCACCTCTTTCCTACTTCAAAATTTTAAATTTTTTTATCATATCATCCTAGATGATATTCCTATCATCCTAGATGATATCATCAAATCACTCTTTTTCATCCATTTGATGGCTGATCTACCTCCATTATTTGAGATCATCCTATATGATCCTCATCATCCTGGATGATCTGATTGAATTGTGCTCAATTATCTGTGATCGTCCTCGACGATACACCTGTTCATCCTGGATGACCCACGTGGCAAAAAGGGTTACACGGTTTAACTTCGGCCGGTATGATTCATTATTGCTAATCTCCTGGGACGATCCACCTAATCGTCCTGGATGATCCATTTCATCAACGGTCGTCCAGCATGACTCCTAAAGAAGATCACCTGAGTCTAATCATCCTAGATGATTTTTGATCATCCTAGATGATAGGACCACCTTTTTGACTAATCAGACCGGACATCATAATGTCACCTGATCATCCCAGATGATCCTACGATCATCCTGGACGATATGCCCGACTCTTTATAAACAGTTGATTTGAAAAATTTTCTTCACCATAAAACCTTCAAATCTTCCTTCTTCTTCACTCAAACCCTTATTCCTTCTCAATGGCTAATCGAAAAAGATCAAGGATTGTGACTGGCAGTTCCTCGAGGGCACCTGTCGACCCTCATTTTGCTAAGGTAGCTGATCAAGCTGCCTTCACTACAAGACTGCTGGCATCACTTCATCCAAAATTGTCAATCCACGCACCCTTACATACCTGGTACTCGATCTCTTTACCCACACTTCTCTAACATTTATCCTCACACTTGCTTTCCCCTTCAACTCTGAACTCCTCTACGAGCTCCTCACTAGCTTAAGGATCAATGCCACATACACTGCCCTTCAATCTTATGTTTCACACCATTGAAATAACTTATCAACACTATCAAGAACTTATTCAACTCTCTAACACTAGAGATAAGCTTCATATCTTGACTTTAGATCCTGAATTCAACTGGGTTCCTGCCAATCAACTCCTAAGAAGCACCAATGCCACCTTTTATGATGGTGCCTGAAGAACCTTAGTCAAAGATGCTTGGATAATCCAACATGTCCTTCATACCTATATACTCCCGAAGGCTGGTGACTGTGTCCACATCACTCCCCTACTTTCAATCACCACCTATTACATAATGGCCAATAAGGAATTTAATGCCACAGATCTGCTTTTTCGATACATTGAGCACCTTACCAGTATTAGGGATCCATGACATAAGTGAAAACCAAACCTTGCCCTAGGACACATCATAGCTTATGTGCTTGAGACCAAATATAACCTCCAATATCCTGTTGCACCTAACTTTCCACCCTCCTTCTACATAAACAACTCCTTCCATGTCCTTCATAACACTCGTCTCCATCCGGAGCACGTAGAGGCTGCAAGGGCCATGGAGGAAGTTGTTCCTACACCTGTTCCTATCCGCCAACACTCATAGTTGGATCAATTGGTGGACAGATTTGATCAGTGGGAGGCCCACTTTGACTCCTACATGATTGCCCAGGAGCAACAGCATGTGGTGAATGTTGAACGATTCAATACGTATGTCGCCCAACAACAGCAATTGCATGACTAGGATATGACATGGTTTGGAGAGTAGTTCACTTCCATCCACATTCTTTTTCAGCCTCCACCTCCTCCCCCTGATCAAGGTCCCTGCTACGTGTAGCTTGTTTGATTTTTCTTTTTGTTTTTCTATGATGTTTTGTCCTATAGTTCTTCTCTGTGTGATTCTATGTGTACTATTATATGTTTGTTTTTCTATTTCCTTTTTTTTGTGATGTCAAAAGAAGGAGTAGTGTCAGTGTTGTACTGTTTCGTGCCTATTTTAGTGAAATTTGAATTTCTTATCCTTTGTCTTATGCATTAATCTTTTAATCTACTTGATTTAAAATTGCCTAACAAATATTTCTCATCATTAAAAGGGAGAGATTATTATAAATTTGGATTTAAGGATTGTAGTTTTGATGATCACAAACACTTCTTACATTTCTATTTTCATTCTATTGTCACTACTACACATCTATTTTGATTGCCCTACATACTAACATTTCAGGTCCACAAGGTCAATTGCAATTTAAGCCAGCTCAAGTTTGAGTAGATTAGGACTCAGTCAGTCTATAATATCAAATCTATTTTCTTTCTCTTTCTTGAGTCAATTATAAAAAGATGGATCCTAATATTAAGTAACCTTGTACACACACAATCAGGGGGAGAAATTCTATAAACTTTAAAGTTTGTCTATTTTTGATTAAATCATCCTAGATGATCTCAAATCATCCTAGAGGATAAGAGCAAAATAAAAATCCTAATTAGGGCAGCCGTGTAAAGTTAGTCTGATTAAGCAGATTATCCTAGATGATCCTCCTATCATCTAGGATGATATATATCATGATGATATGTCCAAATCAAAATTCATCTACTGCCATACTCATTTAGGCAGGTTTTTATTTTTAGGATTTTGGTCTAATAGTATAGGACGATATATGTATCATCCTGGATGATTCATTATAATCATGCCTAAATTAGTCAGGTAATTAAGGAAAGTAATTGAGGATTAATTAATCAATCACATCATCCTGGCCAATGACAAGATCATCTAGAATGATCAGTTTTAAATCCTCATTGTTCAACATAGTTTTCCTGGATGACCCGAACTATGTACCAGATGCTATTGCCAAGTTTTGAACTAATTGTATGGGACGATAGCCTTATCATCCAGGATGATCAGTTATAAATCCTCATCATCCAACATAGTTTTCTTGGACAACCTGAACTATATTTTGGATGATATTGCCCATTCTTTAACTAATCATACGGGATGATAAACATATCATCCTGGATGATCAAGTTATTTTTTTACATATCATCACGATTTATCTCCTGGATAACCTGAACTATCTACTGGACAAAAATGTATTTTTGAACTAATCATACAGGATGATGACCACATCATGCTGGATGATCTTTACAAATCCTATCTTCTGATCATCCAGGAGAGCTTGGGAGAGAGGGAGAGAATCTTGTGAGGGGGAGTTTGTAAGGTGTTCACAAAGGATGCTCCAAGTAAGGATTTGAGTCACCTTTTCTAGTCATCATCCCTTGTTCCTTGGTGTCTCTGTGGGAAGAATCATCAGTAATAACATCAAGGTTCTCTTCCTGGTTCAGGAGGAATCAAAAGGAGGTAAGATTCTCTGCCTGCTTCAGGAGGAAGCAAAAAGAGTTTGGGTTCTCTACCTCACCGGGGTTCTCAGCCTTGTTGTAAGAGCAAAAGGAGGGTAACTGAGTTTTAGTGCAATACCTGGAGGGGAGGCTCCAGGGAGTGGATGTAGGTCAAGTTGACCGAACCACTATAAAATGTGGTGTGTTTAGTCTTTTTACTATTCTACAATTTAATTTATGTACTTTAATTTCTTATGGATGATCGTTTGGTTAAAGTTATTGATTTGTTTGATTAATCATCTCCACATCAACTAGCAATTATGTTTGTTTTAAAACATTCAAAAAGGGTTTTAAATTCTTATGTTTGCTTAAGAAGTTCATTAGGGCTTACCAACTCTAACAAACTTTCAACTCTCATAAGAAGTTAAGTGAGAACATGTGATACTTGGATAATGGCTGCTTGAGACATCTAATTAGAGACTTAAGGCAGTTTACCACCTAGAGGACAAGAGAGAAGGTAAGGTAACATTAGGAGACAACACCACTAGGAAAGAGGATGGCTCATGTATAATTTGTAAAACTTATGGGTATTATTACTAAGAATGTTATTTTAGTAGAAGGATTGAAGAATAATTTTCTTTAGATTAGTTAACTATGTGATAAAATCTTTAATGTGAAATTTATTTCAAATAAGTGATCAATTATTTTAATTGGAAAGATCATTCTTGAAGGTAAGAGAATTAAAAATTTTTATAAGCTTGATCTAACTTGCATTGTTATTTTTGATAATCCTTGTTGCTTAAAAATTGTTATGGATGATTCATGGCTATGGCATAGGTGATTATGCCATGCTAGTATAAATACCCTTAGGAAGATTACCCAATAGGATCTAATTTGAGGCATTCTGTAGTTAGATTTCACTAAGAATCATTTGTGTGGTGCTTATCAATTATGAAAGCAAAAAAAGGTCATCATTTCATTCTATTAAGGATATCACAACCAATAGACCACAAGAGATCCTATACATAGATTTATTTGGACCCATTCATATAGCCAGTCTAGGTGTTAAGAGCTTTTGTTTGAATTATATATGGAACAAACAAAATGGGGATAGAGGAATGCATTATGTAGCATGGGAGAAAGTTTGTAAATTGAGAAATATTGGTGGTTTGGGCTTTTAATCGATTTCTAATAGAGCTAGGCCACTTAGAGCAAGATTGGCATGGAACTTTATTCAAAATCCAGATTCCTTACTACATATGAATATGATTGTGAGATATGGTGGTAACATCTTCAAGGGAGAGTGCAGGAATAATGCTTCATGTGCTTGGCAAATCCTTATTGATGGTGGTAAACATCTCAAGCCCATTGTTAGGTGGAAAGTGGGCAATGGGAAAAAGATCAGTGTACTGACAGATGTGTGGCACTCGATAAATGCTTTGATTTATTGCCTACCTTTGTGGATGTGGTAGGATTGGAAGGAGCAATGCTTCAATAATTTATTTCGTTGGAAGGAGGATGGAACATATGTGAGCTTCAACGCTATTTCCATAGTGAACTTATAATGCTAATTTTGTATATTCCGATCAAATCCACATTATAGGATGATCAACTGGAGACTATATTCAAACTTTGGGGTAAAACTCTCTCGGCTATGGCGTATGAGGAAGCTGTAAAGCACAACATCATGGAAGATGATGGTGGATATTCGGTATGCCTGAGGAAGCTGAAGCTAAATCCAAGAGTGGAATTCTTTTGGTGGAGGTTTAGAATTCCAATTTTTTTTCATTGGAGACATGTTTGCAGGGTCTCAGGGATCTCTCTTTGAGGCATGGTAGCATTGTTAAGATGTATTGTACAGCAGCCTTCCTATCTTGGAAGAATAGGAATGAAGTGATGCATGGTAAAGCTATTGTATCTAGCTTAGTTATTATTGCGAATGTTCTATCTATAGCCACGATTCAATTTACTCCAATGCTAGCTAGCTGGGGTGTTAATCTCCCTTGGGAGTGTAACAAGGCTTGGCACCCTCCACTGTTAGATTGGATTAAATTTAATGTGGATGCTTTGGTTTTGACGTCCAATTCAGCTGGGATTGGAGGGGTACTTAGAGACCACAAAGGAAGACTACTTCTTGTATTTGGGGAAAAGAAAATCCATTGGGATTTGGCTCAAATGGAATTGGAGGCGGTTGTAGAAATAAGGGAGGTTATTCAAGATTGGATGAAGAATTGCAAAGGTGTAATTATTGAAGGGGACAATCTCAACGTTATTAGTTTCATTCAAGATTCTATGAAGAAATCAAAGTGCATGTGGATAATTGGATGGACAAAGAGCTTTTTTCATTTATAATTTCTATAAGGTTATTTTTAATCATGTTCACAGAGATTGTAATAAAGTAGCAAACTTATATGCTACTTTAGCTTTAGAAAATAGTTTTCTTTTTGATAGCTTTTCTTTTGGTAACAATCCTTCCTCTTTGTTCGGTTTGTTAAAGGAGGAATGTTATCCGTTTCTTACTTGTAATTAGCTTTTATTCCCAATGTAAATTGCATCTTTCAAAAAAAAAAGAATCATATATGACTTCTCTAAATTCACTTGGGTAAGATTCTTAGCATATAAGAGTTCATCATTTGATGAGATTATGATTTTCTCCACTTTGATTCAGAGGAAGTTAAGTTGTTTGATTTCTATAATTAGAAATGATAATGGTGGAGGATTTTGGAATGAAAGATTTAAATTATTTTGTAAAGCATCTAGGATTGGTCATAACTTTTCTACTCCTAGGACACCACAAAAGAATGGTATAGCTAAAGGAAGGAATATGACACTAGTTGAGGCAGCTAAGGCGATATTAGGAGAGCATAGCCTTCCTAGATATTTTTGGGCAGATTTAGTGAATACTATCTGTTATGTGTTGAATAGGGTAAACATTAGGTCCAAGCTCAATAACACACCCTATGAACTACTTAAGGTTAAACTCCAAATTTTTTCCATCAACATGCTTTTGTTGTAAATATTTTGTGCTAGTAAATAGAAAATCACATTTAGGAATGTTTAATTTTAAAGAAAATAAAGGAGTCTTATTAGGTTATTCATTAGTAGGTAAAGCTTATAGGGTCTTTAACAAAAGAACCTCAGTTGTAGAGGAATCCATCCATTTTGTATTTGGTGAGTCAGAAAGACCTGTTAATTCTTGGTTAGTGGAGATGATGAGGTAGAGATTACTTAAGAAGTAGAGACTACATACCTAGGAGATAAAGAAGAACCCTAAGAGCAATAGCCTAGAGAGTGGAGATATTCCTCTATTCACCCTTGAGAACAAATCCTAGGAGATCCATTAATAGGGGTTAGAACCAGGAAAGGCCTTTGAAAAGAGGTTAAACATACTACATTCACTTCAATAATAGAACTAACTAGTGTAGAAAAAGCCCACAGTGATGAATTCTGGATCTCAATCTTATAGGAGGAGCTAAATAAATTTATTAGAAATAATTTGTGGGAGCTGTATATTAGACCCATCTATCAGAGTGTTATTAGCACTAGAAGGGCATTTGAAAATAAGTTGAATGACTTTGGGTTAGTGATTAGAAATAAGATAAGATTAGTAGCTAAGGGGTACAATAATATTCAAGGGATTGATTTTCAGGAGACCTTTGCCTCTATTACTAGATTATAGGCCATTGGAGTTTTTCAAGCTTCTACATCTTTTAGAGGCTTTAATTTTATCAGTTGGATGTGAAGAGTATCTTTCTTATTGGGTTATTAAGGATGATGTTTATATAAAATAACCCCTAGGTTTTGAGAATTCCTAATTTCCCAACCATGTCTACAAATATAAGAAAGCTGTATATGGGTTGAAATAAGAACCTATGGCATGATATGAGAGACTTAGTACCTTTCCCATAAAAAAATCATTTGTTAAAGGCACTATAAACACCACCTTATTCCTAAAGAAAATAGCATATGACATACTCGTAGTTCAAATATATGTTGATGACATACTTTTTAAGACTACAGATGAAAACCTTTGTAATAAATTTACAACTTCTACACGTAAGGAATTTCTAATGAATATGATGGGAGATGAGAAATTTTCTTGGATTTAGTGTAAAGCAGAGAAAGGATGATACTTTCCTTAGTAAGACTAAATATATTTAGGAGATCTTAAAAAGATTTTATATGGATGGTTCTAAGATTATAAATACACCAGTGAGCTCAACCATCCAACAAGATAAGGATCCAAATGGGAAGTTAATTGATTAGAAGAGGGATAGAATAATCATGGGATCACTACTATATTTTACTACTAGTATACCTGATATTATATTTAGTGTTTTTTTGTGTTCTAGATTTCAAGTTGATCCACCTATATGATTGATGTGAAGAGAATTCATACATATTTGATAGGCATAAAAAACATAGATAGATGGTACCTTAAAAATAGCATCACCTTTGAAATTATAGGATATACAAACTCAAACTTTTTAGGTTATATAGTAGATAGGAAAAGCACTTTTAAAACTTGTCAATTCATAGGACAATCCTTAATTTTTTGGGTCTAGTAGAAAATAAAATTTTGTAGCCCTATCCAATGCTAAACTGAAATACATAGCTATAGGAAGTTATGTTACTCATGTCTTATGACTAAAAAAACAAATTCATAACCTTGGACTTTCTGTTTGCACTATCTCTATCATGTGCAATAACATTGGTACACTGTATCTCAAAGAATCTAATCCAAAACTTCTAGCACTAGACACATTGACATTAGACATTATTACATTAGGGATCATGTAGCAAAGGGAGATATAGAACTATACCATGTAATTACTAAGCATTATTGGTGGACATCTTTACCAAACACATAATTATGACACATTTTGCATATATGGGATTAGTGTCAGTCTCATTAATATTCATGCATAGAAATTAGGGTAGATGTAAGTTTCTTCTTTTATTTATGTTATATGTTTGTGTGTTTGTGTTAAGTCCCAGAATCTAATTTGGAAGAATTATTCTTTTATCTTTTAATTTATATAACCAGAGCAACCTACTTACTTATATTAATATAAATACCAACAAAAATAAAATTATCAATGAAAATATCAATAAAAATATGTATTCATTTCCCTAAAAATTATATATATCACTTAGGATCTATATAATCATAACATATCTATCTTACCAGAGTATAAAAGAATAGCAAAAATAATAAGAACCTAAACCAAAAGAATCCTTGTCAATCTCACACTCTTGCTATTTTGCCTTGACCTAAAAACATTTAGTCACATATAATGAGCTCAAGAGCACAGCAAGTAACCAAATCCTACAACTAAACTTAATGTAAGATAAAGAAGGAATGTGCATTTCCATAGTTAAATCATAATAGTAAAATCTATATGTTCATGAATTTGTGCAAAGATAATAAAGCCATATGCTACATGAGTATAATCTATAAATAATAAAATAGTATAGAAACCAGTACACTATTATTGGTGTCAAATCAATAAAACAGTCATTATATAAATACTATCAATCGGTAAACAAATAATATAAAGTAGTAAAATCAAATCATCGATAAAGACTATTGAAATCATATAAATGCAATAAAATCATATAAATGCTTACACATATTATACATGTATTCTATATAAGTATCAAATTAGTAAATTATGTGCTCAGCATGTCATATGCTTAAGTGAATCAGTAGTTTCAAATAGTATCGATATCTATATTAATAACGTAACAGTCCAGTGGCAGGATTAATCAAATAATGTAGTAACTCTAAATATGTACAATAATAAGAATAGTGCCTCAATAACATAAATTTCAGCAGTCACGCTAAATAAGTAAGAAGTTCTAGTTATCATAGTGATTTTCAGTAATCAGTAATTGGCAGTCAGTTGGCTCAGAAAATAGTCATCACTCTTTGCCTATCAACACAGTAAAAACAAAAATTATACTATAATAGTAATAGCAATATATCCACATTCATTACTAATGCATTGTAGTAAATAAATTATATTTAGGCTTAATTCATATAGTGACAAAATATCCTAACGATAGGTAACACAAAACCTGATTCAAAGAAATTCATATTTTTAAAAGTTAACCAAATTACCAAGATCAAGTAAACAACATTACGAAGTGTTAATTGAACTAAATCACTATTTTTAGATGTTAAAATAAATTTTTGAATAGGTAAAAATTATTTCTCTTTCAAAAATTACCATATGGAAAATCACAAATAAATACTTAAAATATTCATAATCTCAATCTTTATAACATATAAAAGATGAAATTTAATCAATACAAAACTATCCTTATTTTTTAGTAACAAAAATATAAATTTGACCAAAAAATACAAAAAGCATAAAATTATTAAAACTAAAATAGGATAATAGTTTCTTATAGCGAGCCGAGCAAATTTTTAAATAAGATCAACGGATGAAAATCGCTCTACGGCCTACAAACCTGAGCTATAATTTCTCTCTTCTCTTTCTCTTTTATTTCTCCCTAATCCTTCTTAGCTTTAGGAATGAATAAAAATGATATTCTTTTAATGAAATATATTAGTACCTTAAAATATTTATAATATAATAATAATATACTAATAATATGATTATGTAATTTATTTAATTTTCAAATTAAAATTCATGTAAATCTTTTTGGGGCTTCAAAAATTTTAAAATAATATCCATAAAATAGTACACTTTTTTCAGAAAATTTTGGTGAAATATATTTGCAAAATAGACATGTGACGGTCCAAAAATCTACACTTATACTAACAAGTGCCAATTTCTTAAGAATTTGCACTAGTGCTCAAAAATTATGAGAACTAGTGTAATTAAATCTCAATAATATCTATGTTATGGTGAAGACAGTTTGCGATTTAGACTTAAAATGACTTCTTAAGAAATTTAATTTCCTATATGTTTTTGACCCTACCAAATTCTTATGATCAAAATTCAATCAAATCAAACTCAAATCAAAATTAATTTGAAATCATACAGTTATGTAGTTCGTTTTATCACATATCATTCAATTAGGCATGATATATTATTTCACGTAATCCTTTAAAATAAACTTTTTACTAGTGAACTTCTAAGATTGTTGTCTGTCTTCCTGATTTGGTAAGTTGTATACAGGTAGTACCACTGGAGTTCATGCAGCCAGTGAAAGTTCGAAAGGGATGTTAAGCCCTAGTGAACTAGTCCCGAGGCTAACCAAGAGGGGGGGTGAATTGGTTATTTAAAAATTTCACGATAACTACAAAAATCTTTTCGAAACTTAGCAGCGGAAACAAGTAAACAATAACGAAAAGATCAACCAACGATATTCACCCAAGCAGTTTATATTGAAAAGTAAAATGCAAAACTGAATCAGAAAAGCAAACCAGATTTTATAGTGGTTCGGTCAACTTGACCTACGTCCACTCCCCGGAGCCTCCCCTCCGGGTATTGCACTAAACGAAAGTGACTCTCCTTTTGCTCCCACAGCAAGGCGGAGAAGCCTGTACAAAACACCTCCTTTTCACCACACGGTGAGGCAGAGAACCCGACCTCCTTTCGCTTCCTCCTGAAGCAGGCAGAGAACCTTCGAACTCCTTTTGCTTCCACCTGAAGCGGGCAGAGAACCCACGAACTCCTTTCGCTTCCTCCTGAAGCGGGCAGAGAACCCGGATCTTCGTGCGAACGATCCTCCCACGAAGAACACCGACTAGATGACAGACGACGAGTGGAGAAGACGACTCTGATCCGTGCTTGGAGCAACCTTAGTGAATCCCTCACTAACTCCCCCTCACAAGATCTCTTCTCTCTCTCCCAACTCTCTCTCTCTCTAGGATTTCTCAGGGAAGGAAGGCAGCAAAAGATATTTCCAAATCTAGGAAAAAGTTCTTTTAAAGGAGGGCTTAAAATTTGCCCTAAATCTCAACTTGTCGGCCAAGATCGTCCAGGACGATCGGTAGATCGTCCTGTACGATCAGTTCAAATTCAGCTGTTTCAGCCTGGACGATCTGGCTCTTCTGGACGATCAGTAGAAAAAGTTGTTCATATCGTCCCGTACGATCCTGCGATCGTCCGGGACGATTAGTTCAAATTGAAGGAAATCGTCCAGAAGACAGTTCGGGTCGTCCAGAGAAAACTGCGCTGGACGACCAAAAAATGACTTGATCGTCCCGGACGATAGGGTAATCGTCCGGTACGATTAGTTCAAAAAGGCCCCAAATCGTCCTGTACATAGTTCTGGACGTACAGCTGAAATGCACAAGATGATCCCGATCGTCCGGGACGATCCTTCGATCGTCCAGGACGATGTGATCGTATCAATTAAACATTAATTGCTTTCCTTAATTACCAGATTAAATTAGGCATGATTGTAGTAAATCGTCCAGGACGATACACGTATCGTCCGGGACGATCAGACCAAGTATCTAAAAATAAGAACTTGCCTAACTTGATCTGGCGGCTGAGAATTCCTGATTTGGGAATATCGTCCCGTACGATCCATAGATCGTCCAGGACGATCGGCTCAATCAGACCCTCTTAACTTAGTCGCCCTAATTAGGGTTTCTGTTTTAACTGGATCGTCCAGGACGATGTGGATATCGTCCAGGACGATCTGAACAAAATTGCAGCAGAAACTCTAATTCACTCAATCTCTCCCTCTGAGTGTGTGTGTGCAAGGTTACTTAGCTAGGGAATCAGTTACATTACAATTGACTCAATAAAAAGAAAAATCATACATTTGACACACTTGGACCCGATCTTGAGTTGGCTTGAGTGGCTCGCGGTCTTTTGTGCCTGAAACTGATTAGCCAAGCAAAACACACTGGAAACATGTTTGTCATCATCAAAACCAGATTTGCAACAATCTCCCCCTTTTTGATGATGGCAAATATTTGTAAAGTGGTCTGAAAAAAAATGAAACTAAGAAATCAAACAAAACAAACATTTTTTAAATTTTCATTTAACAGCTCAAACAATACAGACAACATGAAAACGGAACATAGAAACAGACACGACTACAACTGACTCCCCCTTTTGACATCACAAAAAAGGAGGAGGTAAAAAAAAATAGAACACTGAAATAAAACATAACATGAAACAACTACAAAAGCAAGAAACTAAAACAGAGATGGATCCTGATCGGAAGGAGGAGGCGGTGGTGGAGGATTGAGGTAATGGTGAATGGCCTGAAATTGAGCTCCGAACCAGGCCATGTCCTGGTCATGCTGCTGTTGCTGCTCCGCAATATAGTCCGTGAACCGTGCCTCCCACTGGTCAAAACGCTGCACCAGGTGGTCAAAGGGAGAGGCAATGCGAAGGGGAGCAGGTGCCTCGGCTACCGCAGGAGCGGGAATGGCCGCTTCTTCCTCTTCCTCAACATCCGGGGCGGGCTCCGGATGTAGTCGGGTGCTGTGAAGGACATGGAAGGCATTGTTGGTGAGGAAGTAAGTAGGAACATCTGGGGATGCAGGATATTGCAGGTCATACTTGGTTTCAAGAGCATAGGCAATGAGATGTCCTAAGGCTAGATTTGGGCGACGGCGATGACCTGGATCTCGAATGGTGGTAAGGTGCTCAATGTATCGGATAATGAGATCGGCGGCATTGAAGTCCCTACGGGCCATGATGTAGTAGGTAGTCAAGGACAGGAGGGGGGTGATGTGAATTCGATCCCCCGCCTTTGGAATGACGGAGGAACGAAGAACATGTTGGATAGTCCTGGCGTCTTTCAGAAGAGTGGAACAGGCATTGTCATGGTAAGGGGCATTTGTATTGCGGAGGAAATGATTGGCGACACTCCAATCATAGTCTGGGTCGGTGGTAAGTGTGTGGAGTTTGTCGCCAGTTATAGACAAGTGGAGAATGGAGTGAAAGTCCTGATAGGTGAGTTCAACAGGGCGCTGATTGACATAGGACCGGAGAGTGGAGTAGTCGGCGGTAATCCTTAGGTTCGCGAAGAAAACGCGAAGAAGTTCGGAACTAAAAGGAAAAGCGAGGGTGAGGATGAAGGTGAGGGAGGTGTGGGCGAATAGATCAAGGACAGGATATGTGAGTGTACGGGGATTTACTATTTTTGAAGGCGTGATCCCCACCTCGCAGTATCGCTCAAAGGCAGCCTGATCGGCTGCATTAGGGAAGCGAGGATCAACCGGCCCCCGGGAGGAACTGGCACCCTTCTGACGAGAACGCTTGCCACCAGCCATGAGGATTTGAGAGAGTAAGGAGGAGAGGTGGAGTGGAGAAAACCGGTGTGAAAAAGTTCAAGAAATCTGCTGTTTATAAAGAAAACGGACGGATCGTCCCGTACGATCGATACATCGTCCGGGACGATCGGGGCATTTATGTCGTCCTGTACGATTGGTCAAAAAGGCGGTCAGATCGTCCAGGACGATCAGATATCGTCCGGGACGATTAGACACAGGCGATCGTCCCGAGGAGTCAGCTGGACGACCGTTGACGAAAAGGTATCGTCCCGGACGATTAGGTGGATCATCCAGGACGATTTACAATAAATATGTCGGATGGGCCGAATTTAAATCGTCCCGCGGCTTGACAGGTGGATCGTCCGGGACGATAATGGGATCGTCCGGGACGATGGGCAATAATTGGCGCAATCTCAGCCGTTTGATCAGATCAGGAGGATATGGATCATATCGTCCAGGACGATGTGAGGATCGTCCGGGACGATCACCAATAATTGGAATTTTTCAGCAACTGGAGCAGTGGAGGGGCGATTCTGAACGAATCGTCCAGGACGATGTTTAGATCGTCCAGGACGGAGTGGATCGTCCAGGATGATATGTGGATCGTCCAGGACGATGTGAAGAAAACAGAACAAGATGGATGATGAAGATGACCAATCAGGATTCCAAAAACACAATTATGTAAATCAAAATGCCACACACAAAAAAAAGAAACTCACAGAGGGAAAAAAAAACATGAAAAAGCAAAGTTTTTTTTTTTTTTTTTTTTTTTTTGATCAATCTGCTCGAGTAAATCAGAATTTTTCCTTGATTTTATATTCAAAAACCAATAAGAGAACGATTGACAACGCTGAAATCCAGAAAAGGTTGAAAAAATCAACTTTCGTAACTCCGACCCCGGGCACCTTATCGATGTAAACCTCTTTCAAAACAAAAATCCGATTCAGAAGAAAAGACATTAGATTTGAAAAGAGATCCTTTCAAGCCTCGTTCCAGGAAAAATATCTGATATAATAGTGTTACAAAGTAAAAAATCAGAAATCAAGATTTTCAAACTCAAGCTTTTGAACGTATTAAGTGACACACGAGTTTTTTTCTAAGACATTTAAAGATCTGAAAGAGAAGAAAGCTTAGGTTGGGCTCATTTTGTGCCTCTTTTTTTTTTCAATTTATTTGGCGCACTGCGCATCTTTTGATTTTTGATACACTTTGTGTATTTGGCATTTTCGCATCTTTTCAGTTTTGGGCTCATTTTATGCCTCTTTTTCAATTTGGTTGGCGCACTGCGCATCTTTTGTAAGCTTTCTCCTTTTCATAATCATTAAAGAGTCTCAGCTGTGAATCTATATTCCAGACATAGGAGATGACTCTCCACAGTAGGGAAGAATGATTCACAAAACAAAAAAACCACACATCATATGATAAATGCAATCACTTGGTTTTAGAAAATCAAACTAATGACTCAAGACTTTGAAAAACACTAGTGATATGAGGTAGATTACTGTAGGAAGATAAAATGATCTCTATTTCAAAAAAAACTAACATTTTAATTTTGAAGAGGATTTTTATCCAAAAGAAACCATACACCAGTAAAGGAGTTAGAGGAAGAGAAACAATCATCAATGTTTCTTCCCTTTAACAGATTCAATGGAATCAATCACTGCTTACCAGCTTCTAAATCAAAACAAGGTAAAAACTCCCAGTTAGAAATTCAGATTATCAGAAGTAGTGAGCGGTGATCAAATTTTGAAAAACATAAAACAGTAAGTGCAAGATATGAGCTAGTGAATAAAAAAAAACAGGTATAAAATCATATCAGAGTAAATACTTAAATCAAACTAACAATAAGGCTAAAACAGAAATCAGCAAAAGACATAAAATCAACTGAAAGTAAATAATCAAAGCCAAAAACTAACTAACAGAAATCAGAAATCAAAAGAAAAACTAAACCTAACTAACAGAAATCAGAATACCAATCAGAAAGATAATAAATCAGCAGTCATCAGAATCAAGCATTTATATCAATCACTCCTAATCTGGTTCTCAAAATGCTGAATGAGTCAAAGGCCAGTGGTTTAGTGAATATGTCAGCCAGCTGATTTTCAGTTGCTACATGATGTAGCTCAATGTCCCCTTTTGTAACATGGTCCTTAATGAAGTGATGCCTAATGTCAATGTGTTTGGTCCTAGAATGCTGGATTGGATTCTTAGAGATACAGATGGCACTGGTATTATCACACAGAACAGAAATTGTGCCAACGGGTACTCCTAAATCCAAGACTTGTTGTTTCAACCACAGAACTTGGGCCACACAACTTCCTAAGGCAATGTACTCAGCTTCAGCAGTGGAAAGTGCAACTGAGTTCTGTTTTCTACTGGACCAGGAGACTAACGACTGTCCTATGAATTGACAAGTCCCAGAGGTACTCTTCCTATCCACCCTACACCCCGCAAAGTCAGAGTCAGAATATCCAATGATCTCAAAAGAGGTGCTGTGCCTAGGGTACCAAATTCCTAGGTTTGGCGTCCCTAAAAGATATCTAAGAATTCTCTTAACAGCAGTCAGGTGGGACTCTTTAGGATCAGCCTGAAACCTAGCACAAAGACAGACACTAAACATGATATCGGGTCGGCTAGCAGTCAGGTAAAGCAGTGAACCTATTATCCCTCTATACTTCTTCTGATCAACAGATTTTCCATTTGAATCCTTATCTAACTGAACTGAGGAGGGCATGGGAGTATTGATTGGCTTGGCTTTGTCCATTTCATATTTCTTCAAAATGTCCTTAGTATATTTTGATTGATTGAGAAAAGTTCCATCATCCATTTGCCTTATGCTAAACCCCAAAAAGTAGGACAATTCTCCCATCATACTCATCTCAAACTCTTTACTCATTGTTTTAGAAAACTCTTCACATAAGTATTTATCAGAAGATCCAAAAATTATATCATCAACATAGATCTGGACAATGAGTAAGTCATCTCCTAATCTCCTCAGAAAAAGGGTGGTGTCTACGCTCCCCTTAACAAACTCTCTTTCTAACAGGAATGTGCTAAGCCTCTCATACCAAGCTATGGGTGCCTGTTTCAATCCATATAAGGCCTTTTTTAATTTATAGACATGACTTGGATATTGGGAAGTCTCAAAACCTGGGGGTTGTTCTACAAAAACATCTTCTTTAATTACCCCATTTAAAAAGGCACTCTTGACATCCATTTGAAACAGCTTAAATCCCTTATAACAGGCAAAGGCTAGTAGCACTCTAATGGCTTCCAATCTAGCTACAGGGGCAAAAGTTTCCTCAAAATCTATCCCTTCTATCTGATTATACCCCTTAGCCACCAATCTTGCCTTATTTCTCACCACCACACCAGAATCATTCATCTTATTCTTAAAGACCCACTTGGTTCCCACAATACTTTGATTTTTAGGTCTTTCTACTAACTCCCAAACATCATTCCTTACAAATTGATTCAATTCTTCCTGCATAGCTAAAATCCAAAACTCATCTGACAAGGCTTGATTGATGTTGGTGGGTTCAGTCATTGAGATAAAGGCAGAATGGTTTACTTCCTTCCTAAGTCCATGCCTAGTCCTAACACCTTCAGAAGGGTCTCCTAAGATCAGTTCTTTAGGATGACTCGAAGAATATCTCCAATCTCTAGGCAATGGGGTTTGAGGTTCTACCCTTTCCTCCAAATTTGTATTTCCAACTCCTTGGGTAACCTCAACAAACTCTTCATCTTCTACTTCAGATCTAGACTCCTTAGGATCAGATTCATCAAACACTACATGGGTTGTTTCTTCCACCACCAAAGTCCTCCTATTGAACACCCTAAAGAATTTCCCCACACTTGAATATCCTAAGAACACTCCTTCATCAGATTTGGGGTCAAATTTTCCTAATGGTGACTTCCCGTTGTTTAGAATGAAAACCTTACAGCCAAAGACATGGAGGTGGGACAGATTTGGAGTTCTACCCTTAATGATCTCATAAGGTGTCTTGTTCAGTTTGACTCTCACATTCACCCTATTCAGCACATAACAGGCAGTGTTCACCGCTTCAGCCCAAAAGTATTTTGGAAGTGAATACTCGGCAAGCATGGCTCTAGCGGCTTCCACTAAGGTCCTGTTCTTCCTTTCAGCTACCCCGTTCTGCTGAGGGGTCCTAGGAGCTGAAAAATTGTGACTAATCCCATGATTCTCACAAAAACTTCCAAATCTTTCATTTTCAAACTCCCCTCCGTGATCACTATGGATGGTAATAATCTCACATCCTAACTTCTTCTGAATCCAAGTAGAGAAAGATCTAAACTCATCAAATGACTCAGATTTGTGTGACAAAAACTTAACCCAAGTGAACCTTGAATAATCATCAACAATCACAAAACCATAGACTCTCCCCCCTAAGCTGGCAGTGCTAATGGGTCCAAAGAGGTCCATGTGAAGAACTTCTAAAGGTCTAGAGGTGCTAATGTCCTTAACAGAGTGAAAAGAGGACTGGACTTGCTTCCCCAACTGACAGGCATCACACAGGTGATCCTTAGTGAACTTAAGCTTGGGCACACCTCTAACTAAGTCCTTTTGGGTGACTCTCCTAAGGGTTTTCATACTGGCATGACACAATCTCCTATGCCATAACTAAGACTCATCAGCAGCAGTTTTTAAGCAAATTGAATTATCAGATTTAATGCTACTTACATCCAGCTTGTAGACGTTGTTGATCCTTTGCCCCTGCAAAACAACTTCATCATTTAAGCTTAAAATGCAGCCAGTGGGCAGGAATTTGATGCTGTATCCCTTGTCGCAGAGTTGACTGATGCTCAGCAGGTTGTGTTTCAGTCCATCTACAAGCAAAACATTATCAATCATAAAGTTCTTTGAATCACCAATTATACCTGTGCCTACCACCTTCCTGGTGGTGTTATCTCCAAGTGTAACCTTGCCTCCAGCGAAATGAACTGATTTGCATCTCCAGTCATATGTCTAGAACATCCGCTGTCCAGGTACCACATGCTCTCACGAGGTCTTGTGTGAGAGCACACCTACAAAATCATCAAATGTCAGTCTTAGGAACCCAAACAGGTTTGGGTTCCATCTTATGAAAAGAAGAATGCGATGCATGCGTGCTGTGCTGTGCAACAGGCAGTTTGGGTCTCCACACCCAATGTGTACTACGGTGAACAGTACAAGTGTGTGATATGTGTCCTAACATGCCACATGAAAAACATCTAACACCAGGAAAAGGATTAACTAAACATCGTGAGTGATAGTGCCTCTTCCTAGTAGTGTATGAAACATGCTTTGAAGAACTTGCAACAGAATTTTTAAAAGGTGGCGGTGCATAAAATTGTTCAAAAGTAGGCGGTGTTTTGTTATTTTCAAAAGAACTGATTTTCACTTTCAAAAACTCAATGTGTTTGTTTAAACTTCCAATTTCAAACGTTTTTGCACTATCAGTACTTTCTAACTCAGATGCCAAATCATTCACTTTCTTAAAAGCAAGTTCTAATTCAACATGCGCTGTTTTTAACAAGTTATGCTCAACAATTAAATCAGAATGCTTTTTATTCAGTTCATCAAACTCATCTAGTAAAGACATGTGATTGCTATCAATGGTGGAATGATCCTTAATCAACACTTCATGCTCTTTTTGCAAAGTCAGATAATCTAGTTTCAAACTAGCATGGGTTTTCTTAAGCTTCCTATACGATGTATGAATCTTTTCAGAAACTTCAAATAACTGATCGTAAGTAAGCTCACATACCTCTTCCTGGTCGGACTGACCAGGGTGATCATCAGCCATCAAACACAAGTTTGTTTCCTCCTCTTCAGCTTCAGTCTCAGAAGAGTCGGATGCAGAGTCTGCCCAGAACGCCTTCTGAATCTGCTTCTTATCCTTTCTGTACTTTGGTTTCTCCTCACCCTTCTCCTTGCTTGAGTGAGCTTTAAGTGTTGGACAATCAGCCTTAATGTGTCCGGGCTTCCTGCATTCAAAACAAACCGATTCAGATGAACCCTTAAAGTTTTTATTGAACTTACCCTTGTTCCACTTCTGATGGTTCTTATGTTTCTTCCTTAGAAAGCTTTTGAATTGCCTTGTGATTAAGGCAACATCATCGCTATCAGACCCGGAAGTGCTAGCATCTGAATCTTTGGCCTTTAGTGCCACTGTCTTCTCTTTCTTGCGTTCACCTGCATCAAGTTGCCTTTGGTTCACCCCTTGCTCGTAAGCAATGAGTGATCCAAGTAAGCTGTCAATAGAGTAAGTATTTAAATCTTTGGATTCAGTAATAGCGGTAATCTTAGCATCATAAGAAGCAGGCAAACATCTAAGAATCTTGTTCACTCTTTCGTAGTTGGTAAGTTCTCTACCTAAAGCATGCAAAGAGGTAACAATCTGAGTGAACCTTGTGTACATTTCTGAAATAGTCTCACTAGGTTTCATGCGAAAAAGTTCGTAATCATGTAACAAGATGTTTAACCTAGACTGTTTGACTTCAGTTGTACCTTCATATGTTATACATAATCTATCCCAAATCTCTTTTCCCGTTGTACAAGTAGAAACACGCATATAGTCCTCAGATTTTAAAGCACAAAAGAAACAGTTCAAACATTTGGCATTTAACTGTGCTAAATCTCGATCATCAAACGTCCAATCAGCAAACGGCAATTCAGTTTTCACATTGTTAACCATTCGAAAAGGTGGTTCGTATCCGTCCTTAACTAACATCCACATGCGATAATCAATAGACTGAAGAAAAGTAGACATGCGTGTTTTCCAAAAATCAAATGGAATGTTATCAAACAACGGTGGTCTAGTTATAGAATAACCTTCAGCAATATTACGATTGTTACAGTTAGCCATTGGATCAAATTCAAAAGTTTTTAAACAAAAATTTTGAATCCCGCTCTGATACCACTTGAAAGTTCGAAAGGGATGTTAAGCCCTAGTGAACTAGTCCCGAGGCTAACCAAGAGAGGGGGTGAATTGGTTATTTAAAAATTTCACGATAACTACAAAAATCTTTTCGAAACTTAGCAGCGGAAACAAGTAAACAATAACGAAAAGATCAACCAACGATATTCACCCAAGCAGTTTATATTGAAAAGTAAAATGCAAAACTGAATCAGAAAAGCAAACCAGATTTTATAGTGGTTCGGTCAACTTGACCTACGTCCACTCCCCGGAGCCTCCCCTCCGGGTATTGCACTAAACGAAAGTGACTCTCCTTTTGCTCCCACAGCAAGGCGGAGAAGCCTGTACAAAACACCTCCTTTTCACCACACGGTGAGGCAGAGAACCCGACCTCCTTTCGCTTCCTCCTGAAGCAGGCAGAGAACCTTCGAACTCCTTTTGCTTCCACCTGAAGCGGGCAGAGAACCCACGAACTCCTTTCGCTTCCTCCTGAAGCGGGCAGAGAACCCGGATCTTCTTGCAAACGATCCTCCCACGAAGAACACCGACTAGACGACAGACGACGAGCGGAGAAGACGACTCTGATCCGTGCTTGGAGCAACCTTAGTGAATCCCTCACTAACTCCCCCTCACAAGATCTCTTCTCTCTCTCCCAACTCTCTCTCTCTCTAGGATTTCTCAGGGAAGGAAGGCAGCAAAAGATATTTCCAAATCTAGGAAAAAGTTCTTTTAAAGGAGGGCTTAAAATTTGCCCTAAATCTCAACTTGTCGGCCAAGATCGTCCAGGACGATCGGTAGATCGTCCTGTACGATCAGTTCAAATTCAGCTGTTTCAGCCTGGACGATCTGGCTCTTCTGGACGATCAGTAGAAAAAGTTGTTCATATCGTCCCGTACGATCCTGCGATCGTCCGGGACGATTAGTTCAAATTGAAGGAAATCGTCCAGAAGACAGTTCGGGTCGTCCAGAGAAAACTGCGCTGGACGACCAAAAAATGACTTGATCGTCCCGGACGATAGGGTAATCGTCCGGTACGATTAGTTCAAAAAGGCCCCAAATCATCCTGTACATAGTTCTGGACGTACAGCTGAAATGCACAAGACGATCCCGATCGTCCGGGATGATCCTTCGATCGTCCAGGACGATGTGATCGTATCAATTAAACATTAATTGCTTTCCTTAATTACCAGATTAAATTAGGCATGATTGTAGTAAATCGTCCAGGACGATACACGTATCGTCCGGGACGATCAGACCAAGTATCTAAAAATAAGAACTTGCCTAACTTGATCTGGCGGCTGAGAATTCCTGATTTGGGAATATCGTCCCGTACGATCCATAGATCGTCCAGGGCGATCGGCTCAATCAGACCCTCTTAACTTAGTCGCCCTAATTAGGGTTTCTGTTTTAACTGGATCGTCCAGGACGATGTGGATATCGTCCAGGACGATCTGAACAAAATTGCAGCAGAAACTCTAATTCACTCAATCTCTCCCTCTGAGTGTGTGTGTGCAAGGTTACTTAGCTAGGGAATCAGTTACATTACAATTGACTCAATAAAAAGAAAAATCATACATTTGACACACTTGGACCCGATCTTGAGTTGGCTTGAGTGGCTCGCGGTCTTTTGTGCCTGAAACTGATTAGCCAAGCAAAACACACTGGAAACATGTTTGTCATCATCAAAACCAGATTTGCAACAGCCAGTTGTGGAATAACATTCTCCCTCTAACTACCACTAATAGCTTTTTCATCCAACCTATTTATGTATCTTTCACTATATATTTTTGACCTTATAGTCCTCAATCTTTCAATGAATTTTGATTATCCTATGCCAAAACTAATTCTTCTTCAAAATCCCTTCTAAGGATAGTCTGCTCCCTAATGTCCCTACTATCTACAGTGAAAACATCACCCTGTCAATAAGTAGCACTGACCTAAATGTCATCGACCATAATGAATACACTCGACGTAGCCACTGGTAGAATCTATCTATCCAGATCCCCTCAAATCACTATAATGATGTTTCTTATCGCTATCTCTGTCTCTCTTTCTCTTTCTCTATCTCTATATATGGTTCATCTCTGCCACACATACTAACATCATATATGGATCACACCTCATATCCGGAGGCTGGTACTATCCTACTCCACTAACTAAAAAAACTTTTGAATTTGTAAAGGTTCTAATGGAGTTCTCAGCCCCTATTAAACACTTGCGGAAACTTGTAGCACTTTCCTCTGTAATAGGGATCGAGTGAGTAGCAAACCTAGCTAGTGTAGTAAACTCAGCCTCATATTACATCACTATCTTGCATACCTACCCCATCTTGATAAATGATTCATACATTTGTCATTTAGCTGAAGGAAGTACAAATTATATTCTCAATATAATAGAAATTTCATATCAAATGTTCTCAGCATATATTTTCCCCTATAATTTCTCTCTCTACTGTCCTACCCACTATCTCTCAGCCTCTCCTTCCAACAGGAACACTGCCAATGGTAAATTTATATTCTTTGGGCACTACATACTATCAAATTTTTTTTTATCCTTAATATCCACTTTTTTATAGCCTAAGATCCTACAGCTCCTTTGAATAGGAGAGTATTCAACTTATGGAACATCTGTAAGTGCCTGTCACCTCTTTTTCATTACTTATAGTTGAGATGCTCTTCGCATTGGCCATTACATGTTCTGTAATTGTGGTGAAGTGCATAATATTATATGATGGCACTAGAGCTGCACTATGTTGCTCATTTGGTACATTTAACTCTAGTGGATCCATTCAATTGTTCACCAGTATGCTTTAGTATGATCTAAATAATACACACCGGTAATCAACACTCCATGCAAAATAATATACCTTAAACTACCTAATCTACCAAACACACAATCAATTATTATGGCTATGGTAATAATCATTTTTTTTTCTAACAACACTACTCGAATATCAATTATAATGTTTTAAAATTTAATTTTGAAAGATTATTCTGAAATCTTTTAATTTATATAACTAGAGCTACCTAATTTCTTTTATCAATATAAATATAAGCAAAAATTAAACTATCGATCAAAATATCAATATATACATTTGTATTCTTTTTTTCAAAATATCATATACACTACCCAGGATCAATAAAATTATAACATATATATCCTATCCCGAGTACAAAAGAAAAGCTAAAATAATAAGAAACTAAACCTAAAGGATCCCAATGAATCTCACACTCTTTCTCTTTGCCTTGCCGTGAAATCATTTAATGACATATAATGAGCTCAAGAGTCCAACAAGTAACAAAATCCTATAATTGAATTTAATACCCATCAAAGAAGCAATATACATGTCAGCAATAAAATCATAATAATAAAATTTATATGATCATGAATCTGTGTAGAATTAGTAAAATTTATATGTAATAGTAGTAGAATCTATAAATAGAAAAATAGTATGATATGAAACTTTGTAAACGTATATGGGTGTTAAATCGATAAATTAGTCTTTATATCAATACTATTAATTAGCAAAGAAATTGTATAAAGCTGTAAAACTAAAATATCAGTAAAGACTGTCGAAATCATATCAATGTATTAAAAATTTATAGGAGTGTACACATATTATCCGTGTATTATATATTGGAATTAAATTAGTTAGTATGCCACATGCTTAGTATTAGTATAGTGAACTAGTAGTATCACTGTCTCTATTAGTAACATAGCAGTCTAGTGATAGGAGCAATAAAATTATATAATAATAGTAAATCTGTGCATCAATAATAAATCTATAGTATAATAGGAATAGTACCTCAATAACATGTTTTTTACTAGCCACACTAAATAGGTAACAAGTTCTATCTATCACAGTGTTTTTTAGTAATTAATAGTTGATAGTCAGTAACTATTAGCTCAGTAAATAGAGTTGACACTCTTTGCTTGTCAACCTAGTAA
The DNA here is from genome assembly GCA_019925795.1 of Dendrobium chrysotoxum. Lineage (NCBI taxonomy): Eukaryota > Viridiplantae > Streptophyta > Magnoliopsida > Asparagales > Orchidaceae > Dendrobium > Dendrobium chrysotoxum. The sequence continues at coordinate 54,336,365 of CM034302.1, forward strand.
TAACTTCTTATAACTCCTGATCAGTATCATGTGAATCAATAAAGGATAACACCAAATCATAGTATTTAAAGGAGAGCCTATTGGCACACCATCCTATACAAGTTAATTAATCTTCAACAAACATCACCTATCCTTTACTTATATTTTCACATACACATTATTATCATAGTACTATAATATTAATAATAACATATCCATCTTAATTACGAATACATTACAGTAAATAAATCATCATTAGGCTTAATTCAGAAAGTGCCAAATTATTATAACGACAGGCAATAGAAAACCTTATGATAAGTATAAATAATGTTATGTTTTATGTGTTAATTTACCAGTGAAAATGTATTATTTCAGTTGTATTTGTGCAAGAAAATATAGAAAATGAACACAATTTTCAAGTATAGTACAGCACCACAGCGTTGTATATAATACCGCCATGGCGCCATCATTGACACTGCCAGAGCTCTCAAATATGGACATGGTGGCGCCTAATCTATATTTGATGGCACCATAGCATCGGTACAGTGAGAACCATAAAGCCCAACCAACTATTCCAATAATGTAGCATTAAAGGAGTCCACACCACAAAGCCCAATCTCTATCTACACAGAGTCATGGTGCCAAATTCCAGCATTGTTAAGTCAACAGAGTGCCACATGGATGTCATAGTGTTAAACTTTCATCAACATCATGGCACTACAGTTATAACTGTTCAGGACATGATTTACCAGCAAAGTGTTGAGTCGATTCATTAAATTGTGGGTCCATGTTAGCAAGCACCAGAATGGAGGAAATTGTTTAGTGTTGTGGTGTAAGTTCATTTTATGGGCGCCACGGGGTAAGTCTCTCAAGTAACGTGGTGCTAAAATCCATTTTCTGTGTTTTTTTATATGAGTAGTTTATTTTTAATGTTAGTAGAAGAGTTTAGTTTTTTAATTTCAGTCTTTATACTACTTCTCTTATTTTTTCTTAGGTCTAACAACTAAAGGAATTCAGGGAAGCACTAGATATATTCCTTTAGAGTGTTTAGCTTATATTTGTGGAATAAATTCTATAAGTTGAAGGAGGAGTTTAAGTGTGATTATTGAACCTATCTGGTGATATCTTTTCATTTTTACTTTCATTCTTTTGTTCAATTACTGAAAATGAATATGCTTCACTTGTTCTTCATGTCTTGTTAAATTCTCTAGTTTTTAAATGATGGTGTAAATTAAATAAGGAGTACTAATGAGTTCTCTTCATCAATAATTTCATGATATTTTCAATATACCATGTCTTTAATTAATGCATAAAGTGTCCATATATGCAGTTAATATCAGGTGTAATGTGTATCCTGGGAGTACAAAAGCATGCACAATAAGGTATATTGGAATTGTATCATACAAGCATAGGCATAGTTTTGGTCATGTATCAAATTCATAAAGATGAATTATCATGTGGACGTTTTAACATTACATGCCTTACTAACTTTTTTAAGATTCTCATAGGGTGTGAGACTAAGAGAGTGTAGAGTGTTATTGAGATTGGAAGAGTTTAATCTATCCTTTATATCTTCATGCTTGACTAAGCGATTAGTGATGCGTAGGCTTTGAATAGCATCAATATTAAATAGAATCATTAGAAAATATATTTTATTTATATTCCATCAATCCAAAATAATTTATCCAAATAGTATTTCATTTAATTAATTTTTATCTTAACTTAAGTGATTGTATCTCCATCAAAACTTATTTTAATTGAGTAGGATAATTATTGTAGTTGAAGTAAATAGTCTTAGTATTTATAAGTAAATATTATTCCTTGTGGGAGTAATACTATACTCTATCACTATATTACTTGATTTGACATATATACTTGTGTATATTAAGTGGGAATTTTATAATTTTTATATCAAAGAAAACCTAAGCATTGTTTTGGAGATCGATATAACCCTAAATTATTTTCATAATTCTTTAGGTTACTCTGCCACCCCCATCAAGTTTTCTGTTGCCTTTGCCAGGGAGGAATTTATTTTAATTATAAATTTACTATATTGTTAAATCAATTGAATAATTAGTCCTACTATATTCTTTTATTCTTTTATTTTAATTTACTCATTACACATCTGTAGTTGCATACTTACAAAATTAGAGAGGAGGCACATTTAAATTTTGAATATAAAATTGAGAGAACCGTTTCTAAAATAACAACGTCTAAAAATATTTTTTAAATGATCGATCCCTTTCAAAACTTAGATCATTCTAGTCCTCTAAAAAAATTTGCAAACCCTTTAATAGACAAAATTCATGAGAGCATAAAAAAACTAACCATCCAAAGAAATAATTTTGAATAAAAACCTACAATCATTTAGATGGCATAAAATTCCCAATTTGGGGAACTCCTATAGAAGATCCTAACCAACATTTAGTAAGTTTCTTAGAAAGTTGTGAAAAATTTAAGTATAATAGTGTTAGAGATGATGCCATTAGAATTAGATTGTTCATATTTTCTCTAAGAGACAATGAAAAAATGTGGTTAAATTCTTTACTCCCAGGCCATATTAATACATAGAATGAGTTGGCCATAAAATTCTAAGAAAGTATTTCCCACCTTTTAAGACTGACAAACTTAGATAAGGTGTTACTGCTTTTACTCAGATAGAAGGAGAATCTATTTAAGAGTTGAGAGAGATTGAAGGAAATGCTTACAAAGTGCCCTCACCATGCCTTACATGTTTGGTTGATAATTTAAACATTTTGCAATGGATTGGTAGGACTCCATAGAGCCAGAATTGATGTTGCAGCTGGACTAAAATGTCAAAGCCTTTTGAAGATGCTTATGAATTAATTGAAGAAATGAAAACAAATAATTTTTTGTGGCCTACTGATGGGGTGATTCCTAAGAGAGTGGTTGGAGTTTATAAAAATGATTATTTATCTATTTTGACTGCATAAGTTGCATATAAATCAAAGAAACTAAGTACTTTAGGATTAAATTCTAATTCATCTTTACATTTAAAGATAAAAGCTCAATGGAAGAAAGTTATATCCAAGGGATTGAAAATAAAAATTTGATTAGAAGACAAAATAATCCTATATAATCCAGGTTAGCATAAACACCTAGTTTTTAATTGGTTAAATAATAATGATGGAATTCAATGGAATTCTAGATAAAATAACCAAGGGACAAATTGGAATAATCACAATCAAGCTAATAATAATCCAAGACCATCATATCCACCAAGATTTAATCAAAGCAATTAGTATGGAACTAGGAAGACTTCACTTGAAGATGCAGTCATGCTATTGGGAACTCAATTACAAAACCAAGCTACTACAATTAAAAATTTGGAAATTTAACTAAGTTAGCTTGCAATTTTTGTGAGTAGTAGACCCATTGGATCTCTTCCTAGTAACACTAAAGTTAATCCTAAGCAGAAGGAAAGGGATACAAACTGGACCCAATGGAAGAATATCAATCATCCACCTTAGCTAAATAGAAAATCCAAGCAAAAACTGGCTAAAGATTATAAACTTAGTGCTGCTTGGGAGGTAACCCAATCTTAGGCTTAGTTAGTTATCTAGTCTGGCTGAAGACCTTGAACTTAGTTCTTTTAGGGAGGTAACCCTATCTTTTAAGTTAAATTTTGCTTATTTTATGCTTAAAGAAACCTTTGAGAGAGAAGAATGGAGCACCACGATATATTACCTTTGAACACCGTAGTGCCCCAATGAGCCTTAATGATTGAAATTTCAAAATTTTCAAACTTCACTCTTACTAAAATCTGTAAAACCAATTAGGAGGAAGTTCTCTTTTCTATCCTTACCTACACTTTAGTGAGTATCATACTTTTTTTCTTGGAAATCAAGTCTAAGTGATGGGTAAAATCAAATATACATCATCTTCTTCAAAGAATCAATATGAAAATCATACCATGAATGAGAATTTTTTCACCTCTCCACTTACAAAGTTCTACCATTATTACTAAGTTCAAAGATTTCAAAGAAGAGTTGCATGAAAATAAGAAGTACATGGAAGAAATAAGGAAGATGCTTGGTGGTAGAGTTTTCTCATATGATTTCTTTCCTATGCAAGATGTGTTGCTATTTGATTATAAGGAAAAGTATTGCCATAGGAAAATTAAGTCTGGATGGATTGGTCGTTTCACTATCATTAGAATTTTTCTTAATGATGCCATTAGGATACATCACAAGAAAACCTTCTAAACCATCAAAATAAATGGGTATAGATTGAAATCATGTGATTAGAGGAATGAAATTCGTAAGGATTTGTTTGCATTTTTGTTGTTATACTTTTTTTTTTATGTAAAAGAGAAGGACATGGTGGGAGATATTGGCTTATGTAGTTAAGCTTAATTAAAAATGTTTACTTTGAGAGTCTTTATTGAATTTTTTGTGCCATGTGCATAGGTTATCCTATAACTATGTCATGTTAAAGTAATATTATGTCTTGTTTTATTTTCAACGCATATTTTATGCTCTTTTTATCAATCATATGAAAGCATGTGTTAGTAATATTTCTTTATGTGTTTATATACATATTAGTAAATTCCCTTCATGCTTAAATTAATATTGTCCTCCAATTAATGTTATATTCTTATTATTTAATTAAACCTTATAAAAAATGATAATTAAAAATTATGAAAATTTTGGATAATAATAAAACCCTACATCCTAGTTTGAATGAACTCTATTTATACTTCATAACCTCAAAAAAATTAATACTTCGCTCATTAAATCATTTGAGCTATTATTCTAATTTGAATTTATCAGCTATACCTTTATGAATTTAACTTTTAAAAATTATAAGATGAAGGATTAGTATTAAAAATTAGATATGAGTAAATTAGAATTTTAAATCAAAACTAACCTGAAGATCGAATTAGTAATCTCATTAAGTTGGTACATTAAATTTATTAAGATTGTATAAGAATCATTAAGTAGAAGCTGATATTCAAAATCATTAATTATGTACATGACAAAAAAAAAAGAAAAAGAACTACCAACTGTTCTAATGAAAGTATAATTTTAACTCCAATCATATTTTCTTGAGAGATTTGATTAAGTTTAATTATTGGTATTTTTCTAAACTTGAAGAATAACTTCGATTTAATTTTACTAATACTAAACTATGGTAACCCCTTCTAATTATATTCCTATAAGCCTCTGCTTGTCGATCTATAAGATAGTGGCTAGGATGTTATTAAATAGAATGGTAGGAGACATTCCTTAGCTGATTTCTAAGGAACAACCGGCTTTTGTTAAAGGTCGTTCTATTTCAGATCATGTTCTTCTTGCTCAAGAAGTTTTAAACAAGTTTAGATATTCTAAATCTAAGAAGGGTCTTATGGCTATTAAGATAGATATGGAACAAGCTTATGACAATATGGGATGGTCTACTCTTAAAAAAATTTTGAAGAATTTGGGATTTCCTGATAGGTTCTTTATTTTACTTCTTCAGTGTGTATTTGACCTGAAATTCTCATTATTGATTAATGGTCAGTGTTCTAGCTGGATTGAGGTTAGGAGTGGGTTCAGGTAAGGCTGTCCCTTGTCTCCCTATCTTTTTATTCTCTGCTGTCAACTTCTGTCTGATGCTGTTGCCCAGTGAGGGAGATGTTTGGGTATTAAAGTAGCTCCAAATAATTAAAAAGTTTCTCATTTATTATACGCTGACGATATTGTCATGTTTTTGGAAGCCAATGTTAAGTGTGTTAAGAAATCTAGCAAAATCTTGATGGATTATTGCAAGTGGTCTGGTCAGAATGTGAATGTTCAAAAATCTTCTATCCTCTTTGGTAAATCAGTATGAAGAACTAGAAGGAGGCCTCTAGCTAAAATCCTGGGTTTCAAAATAGTGAAAGAATTCATGTATCTTGGTATCAAGATTGCTATGAGGAGAATGATAACAGTTGATTTCAATATTCTTTTGAAAAAGACTTCTAAATATCTGAATGTTTGGGGTAACCAATTTATCTCTCTTGCAGGAAAGTTGCTTCTTGTTAAATCCATCTTCTCTTCTCTCCCTAATTTTCATACTACACATTCTTTAGTTCTGTTGGGTGTGCTTAATGATTTGGATAGAATGTGTAGGGATTTTTTGTGGAACAAGCATGATGGAAGTAAGGGTCTTCACTATGTTTCTTGAAAAAGTGTTATGCAGACCGAAAAGATTGGGTGGGCAAGGAGTTCAATCCATTGCTTCCAAAGCTGGTCCTCTTTAGGCTAAATTTGCTTGGAATTTAATCTCTCAGCCTTCTTCCTTCCTTAACATGGTATTGCGTGCTAAGTATGGGGATCATGTGTGGAATTTTCATATGAAGAGGTATAGCTCTCCTACGGTGAAGATTATTTTGAATGGTTTCAATTATCAGATGGAAATAGTGAGATGGAAAGTATCTTCTGGTTATTCTATTAAGACCTGTGATGATGTTTGGATTTTTGATAAATCCATTGCTAAATGGTCAACTTTTTTTACGAGTATGGATGAAAATGTGTAAATTTTGGATAGCTTTGTTTGCGAAGGAGAATGGAATGAAGTAAAACTGCAGCAGTTCTTTGGACAGGAGCTGGTAGAGGTAATCAAGCTTATTCTTATCTATCCTGAACTTGGGAGTGATCAGCTGGAGCTTATCTTCAAATGTTCTGGTAAATCTTTATCTTCTTTATTATTCTAGAAACTGAATGGGAATGGAGTTGAAGATCCACATTGGCGTTGGAGAAGAGGTTTGAAGTTTAGGCCTCAAATAAACTTGTTCTGGTGGCATTTATCCATTAATGCTATTCCTTCTAATGAGTTTTTGATGAATAGAAAATTGACTATGAGTAATGGATGTCCAAGAGGTTGTGAGGTGGTGGAGAATGCTGCTCATATTGCTGTAAATTGTTTGAAGCTTACATAAGTTTTCATTATTCTCAGGAGTTGGGGGTTCAGGATCCCGGTTTTCTCCTCTATTCAAGATTATTTATTGGGTTTGAGAAGCTTAGCAGATTCCAGTCCTTTCATTGGGAATGTGTTTTGCTCTGTAGTTTTCTTTAGCTGGAAGAGTAGAAACAAGGTAACGTATGGTGGAAGGGAGGATTGCTTCATAGTCATTGTTGCTAATGTTGTTAGCATGGCTGCGGCATCTTTCAAAGGAAGTTTGGAATACTGGGATACCAACCAGCTCTCGCAGCTGTCTTCTTCTTGGCATCCTCCACCTCCCGAATGGATTAAACTGAACATTGATGCTTCTTTAGGGAGTAATTACAATGCTGGTGTTGGAGGTGTCTTTAGAGATTAAAGAGGCCAATTTTTGTGTGCATTTGGTGTGAATTGTTTGCATTGGGATTCAGCATAATTGGAGTTGTTTGTAATCTTATCTATTAAGAATTTTGTCCAAGACTGGATGTATGAGTACAAAGGGATCATCATTGAGGGTGATAATCAGAATGTTATTGAATTGATTCAAAAGCTCTTTAATAAGGTGCCTGTCAAAGAGGGTGCCCTAAGATAGAAGATTTTTCTTTTCTCATTAGGTTTAATCAAGTCTTATTTCATTGTGTTAATAGGAAATGTAATAAGTTAGCAGATTTTTGTGCTAACTATGCTTGTTCTTTAGATTCCTTTTGGGATGACTTTAGCTATAATAAGGTACCTCCTTGCTTTATTTCTTTACTCAAGGAGGACTGTGATTGTAGTTCAATCACTTAGTCATTTGTATTTGTTCTTAATAAAATTCTTCTAGCATTCCATCAAAAAAACAAAACTATGATATATGAACAAATATTTTAGTAATTTAGATTGTAATTTTTAATTTTGGTTAATTACTTAATCATAAATACAAACTTTTATTTTCTTGAAGACAAGCAAATGTTATGTTAGGGAGGATTTAATAAGTGTAAATAATATTTTATTTTATGTGTTAATTTGTCAGTGAAAATATGTTATTTTATTTATGTCTATGCAGAAAAACACATAAAATGGGAAAATTTTTCAAAAATACTACTGTATCATAGCGTTAGACAATACCGCTGCTACGCCATCATTGAAAACTCCACAAAGCCTAGCCCACTATCTTAGGGTCATAGCATCAGATTAGTTAGCATAGTAAAACCCATTCTTCATTTGCATAGCAAATCGATGCCAAATTCCAACATCATTATGTCAAAAAAATGCCACATGGCAACCATTACCAGCACCGCGCCGCTACAGTTGTAACTATTTAAGCCATGATTTGTCAGCAAATTGATGTATTAATTCATTAAACATTGGGTCAATGTCAACAAGCGTCACAGCGGAGGAAACCTTTCAGCATTAAAGTGTTAGATCATTTTATGGGCGCCATGGCGCAAGTGTCTCAAGCGTTTTAATGCCAAAGTTCATTTTCTATATTATTAAAAAATAGTCTATTTGTAATGTTAATAGAAGAGTTTAGTCACTTATTTAATTTTAGTCTTTATAGTTCTAATCTGATATTTCCTTAGGACTGACAACTAAGAAAATTCATAAAAGTACTAGATATATTCCATTAGAGTGTTTGGCTTGTGTTTGTGGAAGCAATTCTATAAGTCAAGGGAGGAGTGAAGAGGTGATCATTAAACCCATCTGATGATATATTTTCTTCTGTAGTTTCTTTTTTTGTGAAGTTAATGAAAATGAATATGCTTCACTTATTCTTCATGTCTGGCTAAGTTCTCTAGTTTTGGATTGATGGTGTAAATAAAATATGATTATTAATAAGTTTTCTGCATAAAAAATTTCATGATGTTTTTAATATACAAAGTCTTCATTTAATGCACATAGTGTCCATATATGTAGTTAATATTAGGTGCAATATGGAGCCTAGGAATAGGAAAGTGAAAGTTTGGGGTGGTTGTAAGACCTCAATGAACTAACCCGAGGTGCACCAATAGGGCGGGGGGGGGGGGAGGTGAATTTGTGATTTAAAAATTACTACAATTAAAAAATTTTCTTGATAGAAAAATGATTTTAAGAAAAGTTATAAATAAGTAATTTAGCACATGTGGAAGAAAATTAGAGTTTAAAATATTTTTTTTAAGACTCAAATATATTAATTAAGATAGGAATAATTTTCTCTTTGTTAATCATGAATTAATCTAAGTGTAGTCGATAGTAAATAATGAAATTCGTGTAGTAAATTCATATCGTAGAAATAAAAATGGAGAAAAGTAAATACAAAAAAGAAAGGTCACACCAGAGATTTTATAGTTGTTTGGTCAACCTTGACTACGTACACCCCCTAGAGTCCTCCACACCAGGTAATACACTATCACTATAGTGTCTCTCCTTTTTTCGCCATAATAAGGCGGAGAATCCTTTACACAAATCACTTCCACCAAACCCGATGTGGAAGAGAACTGGAAGCTTTGTCACTCTCTTGATGATGGCAATAGACCTTCAATCCTTTTTCTCCCTCCTAAAAAAGGTAGAGAACCTCAATCCTTTTTCTCCTTCCTAGAGAAGGAAGAGAACCTAGAATCCTTCTTCACCCTCCTTGTGATGGCAAAGAACCACACTCCTTTTTCTCTCTCCTAAAGAAGGCAGAGAACCTAGAATCCTTCTTTACACTCCTGGCGAGAGCAGAGAACCACACTCCTTTTTCTCCCACCTGGAGAAGGAAGAGAACCCTAAACTTTTGTCTTTGAAGCTTCTCTCCCAAGAGAATCTTCAAGAACTCTAGAAGGCCACAAGAAGAAGCTAGATGCAGGCTTGCTTGGAGCAACCATGTGAAATCTCTCACACTACTTCTCCCTTGCACACAATCTCACCTTCTTCTTCTTCTCTAACCCCAAAGATGTCAAGTAAATATCACCCTCGGTGTTTCTTTAAAATCCAAAGTCTCTTTTAAAAAAGGCTTCAAAAAATTGCTTAAGTTTTAGGCTTTATAAAATCCTAATTTTTTAATTTGGTCATCTATATTCATACAATACAATAACGATTCATATTAAACAATAAATTTAAAAACTAGACTCATCTTATATGATTCAAATGCTCATTCAGATGAACTATTCAAATTCTGTAAACATATCGTACAATATGATCGTAACATCATATTATATGATTAGTATAATTTCTCTTTATTCATACAGGACAATTGCTGGGATGATTTAAAATCCTTTTTGTTGATCGTCCCGTAATGTTCTCATTGTACAGTACGGTTAGTCTAAATTCAATAGTTTATATAGTATGATATGGATATTGTACTATATGATTAGTTTAAAAATCAAGGTTTCATTTTATATGATCTCTTATATGACCAGATTTCATCTTTATCAATTATAAGGTACAATCAAGATTATATAGTATAATTAACAATATTTAATTAACCATTATTTAATTAACTATCTATGGGGGATAATTTATGTATGATTTCAAATGGCATATAGTACGATTAGTATGGTACAACATGATTAGTTCAAATTTATTTTTCAAAATCTTTACTTAATTTATCTAGTGGTTAGGGTTTTTCAGATCAAAATAAATCATACAATATGATCAGAATCTTACAGTACGATTAGTTTATTAACATTAAAGATTCAATTAGCTATTAGCCCTCTTCTTCATATAACTGATCGTATAGTACAATAACAAATTATACGGTATGATTAGTTTAAAATTTTACTTCTTAAATTTTCCTCACTCTCCTTATGTGTGTGTGCAAGATCACCAATTTTGCATACACCCTTATATGGTCAGACTCAAGAAATAGAAAATATAAGAAAGCTAAAATTATTGACTCTTTTGGTTAATATCCTATTCTACCCAAACTTGTGTCCTATGTAATCTTAGGTTATTTATGTTATGCCTAAAATTCTAGTGTGCACAGAAAAAAAAAGTAATATCTAATATATGCTTGGAGAAATAAAGACTCAAATAATAATATTTGTTATCATTAAAATCACAAGCTAGGGATCTTAGATTGCAAAAATCATCTTCCCCTTTTTTATGATGACAAACTTTTTTTGGTTGAAGAGCAAATTCAAGTTTTTTTTCCTAATCTCCCCCTCACTAGGTGATAAAGTTGTAAAAATAGGGGTAAGAAAAAATTTTTGATTTTTTTTAATGTTTAAAATTTAGAAAATAAGATAAAATGCAAGAAAACAAAATATTATAATCAAAATTGTAAACAGAAAAAAGAGTAATTAACAAGTGCAAACATATAGACAACTAAAAATTTACTCCCCCTTGACATCACCAAAAAGGAGAAACTATAAAACAATAATATAAAACATAAAAATATATCACATAAAAACTAAAAGTTAGAATACCCCTGATCAGGTGGTGGTGGTGGTGGTTGAAAGTATTTGTGGATTGAGGAGAATTGTTCTTAGATTGAGAAGAATTGTTCACTAAACCACCCCATATCCGCTTCGTGTTGCTACTATTGTTGTTAAATTTGTGAGTCCAGGTGGGTTTGTAGTCAGTAGAGCATCCATATTACATTTGCGTGATGGTAAGAGTGGTAGGCTTGTGCAGGGGGTGGCACTGGTACTGGTATTGGTTCTAGTGCAAGTGCAGCTGCAAGAGTAGCCCCCCCTTCTTCATAAAAATTAGGTTCCTCGTGCTCTTGCCCCTGTTGATGATAGAAGAGAATATGGAAGGAGGCATCAGTGCAGAATATTGGAACATTGTCAAGAGGTGCAGGGTAGGTAATTTTAGATTTCATATCAAGGATTTAGCTAATGTTGTGAACTAGGGTGACATTATGCTTTCTCCTAGTCGATGGAAGTCGAATGGGAGTCAGATTTTCAATATAGTCGATAAGCATTTGAGCTTCATCAAATTATGTATTTGATATTATAAAGTAGATGATTAGGGAAAGGAGTGGAGTAAATCGACACAATCGCCAGCTTTAGGTATGATTGAGGTTCAAAGAACATGCTGAATAATTTGTGTATTTTGATTAATAGAGTTAAATAAGGGTTGGTGTTAATTTAGAGCGACATTTTGAATAGTTAGATTTAAATCACTCCAATAAAAATTAGTTCTAGAGGCCATGGATTATGGATGGGGTCCTTTAGTTGAAAGGTGATTTATTCCCTAAAATCTTCTTTTGTGATTTCTACAGGGCATTGCCACATATAAGATGTCATGGTGGATGTCTCGGCACTAATCCTCAGGTTCGCCAGAAATTCATAGAGGAGTTCAGAGTTGCAGGGAAAGATGGGGATGAGATCGAATTAAAGAGTTGTGGTGGAAAATAGATTAATCACCACAAACTTTAGTACCTGCTAATTTAGCATTCTCGAGAGGATGATGTGAGCCTCCATGAATCTGTAGTAGGATGCTTCAGCTTCAACAATTTGAAAATGATCATCAATTGGGCGATGAGAGGAAAAGACTCCTTGGGTCATGGGACCTCATTTTCTACCTCTATCCATTTGGGAACTTATGATTTTGAGGGTAAGAGTTTGAAAGAAGAAGGAATTCAAGGTTGAGTCAATTGAACTAAGGAAATCCCTTCAATTTATAGAATTTTCAGGTAATCGTACTGTATAATTTGATATTATACAGTACAATTAAGAGGCTTTAAATCATATGGATGACTTGTTAGAAGGTAGTCAAATCATACAGTATAATCAGTATCGTAATGGGCAATCTTAAGAGATTTCCTTCATCCCAAGGAGTCATCTATATGCTTTTTGACATAATGGATCATATAGTACGAACACGTATTCGTACAGTACAAAGTGAAATTAATATCATATCGACTGACTTGAATTCATCCAATAGCCTTTAAAAGAAGTATCTTACAGTACGAAGTAGTGGTCGTATAGTATGATTTCCAATAATTGGACAAATCAAGAACATTGATTTAACTAAAGGGCAGAGATTTGTGCTGGGATGTGAAGATCGTACAATACATAGATGAATCGTGCATTATAATGTGAGAAAATTTTGAGTTTTATTTTTTGAATTTTTTTTATTTTAGCTAGTGAAGAGTGTGTGATGATCAGGGTACAGCTACAAAATAACAATAAAAATAAAATGAAAAGTAAAGCAACATACATAAACAAACACACAAATTCAAAAATGACACAAACTTAAAGCACACACAAAAATGGTTGATTTCAAATAATAGATCAATTTAGATTCATCCTAAATCAAGCATGAATTGTTGCAAATCTGGTTTTGCTGATGACAAATATGTTTCCAGTATGTTTTGCTTGGTTAATCTGTTTCAGGCACAAAAGACCACGAGCCACTCAAGCCAACTCAAGATCAGGTCCAAGTGTGTCAAATGTATGATTTTTCTTTTTATTGAGTCAATTATAATGTAACTGATCCCCTAGCTAAGTAACCTTGCACAGACACACTCAGGGGGAGAGATTGAGTGAGTTAGAGTTTCTGTTCAATTTTTGTTCAGATCGTCCTGGATGATAGTCGCATCATCCTGGACGATCCAGTTAAAATAGAAACCCTAATTAGGGCGACTAAGTTAAGAGGGTCTGATTAAGCAGATCGTCCTGGACGATCTTTGGATCGTACGGGACGATATGCTCAAATTAGAAATTCCCAGCCGCCAGATTAAGTTAGGCAAGTTTTATTTTAAGTATTTTAGTCTGATCGTCCCGAACGATACGTGTATCATCCTGGATGATTCACTACAATCATTCCTAAATTAGTCTGGTAATTAAGGAAAGTAATTAATGTTTAATTGATACGATCACATCGTCCTGGACGATCGCAGGATCGTCCCGGACGATCGTGATCGTCTTGTGCATTTCAGTTGTACGACCTGAACTGTGCTCAGGATGATTTTGGGCCTTTTTGAACTAATCGTACAGGACGATGTCCAAATCATCCTAGACGATCAAGTCACTTTTTGGTCGTCCAGCACAGATTTCTCTGGACGACCCGAACTGTCTTCTGGACGATTTTCCTCAATTTGCACGAATCGTCCCGGATGATCGCCGTATCGTACGGGACGATATGAATAACTTTTTCTACTGATCGTCCAGAAGAACCTAATCGTCCAGACTGAATCAGCTGAATTTGAACTGATCGTACAGGATGATCTACCGATCGTCCTGGACGATCTTGGCCGACCTGTTGAGATTTAGGGCAAATTTTAAGCCCTCCTTTAAAACAACTTTTTCCAATTTTTGGAAAAATCTTTTGCTACCTTCCTTCCCTGAGAAACCCTAGAGAGAAGAGAGAGTTGGGAGAGAGAGAAGAGATCTTGTGAGGGGGAGTTAGTGAGGGATTCACTAAGGTTGCTCCAAGCACGGATCAGAGTCGTCTTCTCCGCTCGTCGTCTGTCATCTAGTCGGTGTTCTTCGTGGGAGGATCGTTCGCAAGAAGATTCGGGGTTCTCTGCCCGCTTCAGGTGGAAGCAAAAAGAGTTCGAAGGTTCTCTTCCTGCTTCAGGAGGAAGCGAAAGGAGGTCAGGTTCTCTGCCTCACCGTGTGGTGAAAAGGAGGTGTTTTGTACAGGCCTCTCCGCCTTACTGTAGGAGCAAAAGGAGAGACACTTTTGTTTAGTGCAATACCCGGAGGGGAGGCTCCGGGGAGTGGACGTAGGTCAAGTTGACCGAACCACTATAAAATCTGGTTTGCTTTTCTGATTCAGTTTTGCACTTTACTTTTCAATATAAACTGCTTAGGTGAATTTCTTTGGTTGAACTTTTCGTTCTTGTTTACTTGCTTCCGCTGCTAAGTATCGAAAAGATTTTTGTTGTTATCGTGAAATTTTTAAATAACCAATTCACCCCCCCTCTTGGTTAGCCTCGGGACTAGTTCACTAGGGCTTAACATCCCTTTCAAACTTTCAAGTGGTATCAGAGCGGGATTCAAAATTTAGGTTTAAAAACTTTTAAATTTGATCCATGGCTAACTGTAATAATCGTAATACTGCTGAAGGTTATTCTATTACCAGACCACCGTTGTTTGACAATATTCCTTTTGATTTTTGGAAAACACGCATGTCTACTTTTCTGCAATCTATTGATTATCGAATGTGGATGTTAGTTAAGGACGGATATGAACCACCTTTTCGAATGATTAACAATGTGAAAACTGAATTGCCGTTTACTGATTGGATATTTGATGATCGTGATTTAGCACAGTTGAATGTAAAATGTTTGAACTGTTTCTTTTGTGCTTTGAAATCTGAAGACTATATGTGTGTTTCTACTTGTACAACGGGAAGGGAAATCTAGGATAGGTTATGTATAACGTATGAAGGTACAACTGAAGTCAAACAATCTAGGTTAAACATCTTGTTACATGATTACGAACTTTTTCGCATGAAACCTAGTGAGACTATTTCAGAAATATACACAAGGTTCACTCAGATTGTTACCTCTTTGCATGCTTTAGGTAGAGAACTTACCAACTACAAAAGAGTGAACAAGATTCTTAGATGTTTGCCTGCTTCTTATGATGCTAAGATTACTGCTATTACTGAATCCAAAGATTTAAATACTTACTCTATTGACAGCTTACTTGGATCACTCATTGCTTACGAGCAAGGGGTGAACCAAAGGCAACTTGATGCAGGTGAACGCAAGAAACAAAAGACAGTGGCACTAAAGGCCAAAGATTCAGATGCTAGCACTTCCGGGTCTGATAGCGATGATGTTGCCTTAATCACAAGGCAATTCAAAAGCTTTCTAAGGAAGAAACATAAGAACTATCAGAAGTGGAACAAGGGTAAGTTCAATAAAAACTTTAAGAGTTCATCTGAATCGGTTTGTTTTGAATGCAGGAAGCCTGGACACATTAAGGCTGATTGTCCAACACTTAAAGCTCACCCAAGCAAGGAGAAGAGTGAGGAGAAACCAAAGTTCAGAAAGGACAAGAAGCGAATTCAGAAGGCGTTCTGGGCAGACTCTGCATCCGACTCTTCTGAGACTGAAGCTGAAGAGGAGGAAACAAACTTGTGTCTGATGGCGGATGATCACCCTCGTTAGTCGGACCAGGAAGAGGTATGTGAGCTTACTTACGATCAGTTATTTGAAGTTTTTGAAAAGATTCATACATCATATAGGAAGCTTAAGAAAACCCATGCTAATTTGAAATTAGATTATTTGACTTTACAAAAAGAGCATGATTCTGTAGTTAAAGATCATTCCACACTTGATTCCAATCACATGTCTCTGCTTGATGAGTTTGATGAATTGAACAAAAAATATTCTGATTTAGTTTTTGAGCATGATTCTTTGAAAACCACGCATGTTGATTTAGAAAAAGCTTTTAAAGAGTTAGATACAATGGCATGTGAAGTAGAAAGTAACATTGGCGCTTTAAAATTTGAAATTGCAAGTTTAAAGAAAGAGAATGAGTTTTTGGAAGTAAAAATCAGTGCTTTTGAAAAGAACAAAACACCGCCTACCTTTGAACAGTTTTATGCACCGCCACCTTTTAAAAATTCTGTTGCAAGTTCATCAAAGCATGTTTCATACACTACTAGGAAGAGGCACTATCACTCACGACGTTTAGTTAATCCTTTTCCTGGTGTTAGATGTTTTTCATGTGGCATGTTAGGACACATATCACACACTTGTACTGTTCATCGTAGTACACATTGGGTGTGGAGACCCAAACTGCCTATTTCACAGCACATCACGCATGCATCGCATTCTTCTTTTCATAAGAAGGAACCCAAACTTGTTTGGGTTCCTAAGACTGACATTTGATGATTTTGTAGGTGTGCTCTCACACAAGACCTCGTGAGAGTATGTGGTACCTGGACAGCGGATGTTCTAGACATATGACTGGAGATGCAAATCAGTTCATTTCGCTGGAGGCCAGAGCTGGAGGCAAGGTTACACTTGAAGATAACACCACCAGGAAGGTGGTAGGCACAGGTATAATTGGTGATTCAAAGAATTTTGTGATTGATAATGTTTTGCTTGTAGATGGACTGAAACACAACTTGCTGAGCATTAGTCAACTCTGCGACAAAGGATACAGCATCAAATTCCTGCCCACTGGCTGCATTTTAAGCTTAAATGATGAAGTTGTTTTGCAGGGACAAAGGATCAACAACGTCTACAAGCTGGATGTAAGTAGCATTAAATCTGATAATTTAATTTGCTTAAAAACTGCTGCTGATGAGTCTTGGCTATGGCATAGGAGATTGTGTCATGCCAGTATGAAAACTCTTAGGAGAGTCACCCAAAAGGACTTAGTTAGAGGTGTGCCCAAGTTTAAGTTCACTAAGGATCACCTGTGTGATGCCTGTCAGTTGGGGAAGCAAGTCCAGTCCTCTTTTCACTCAGTTAAGGACATTAGCACCTCTAGACCTTTAGAAGTTCTTCACATGGACCTCTTTGGACCCATTAGCACTGCCAGCTTAGGGGGGAGAGTCTATGGTTTTGTGATTGTTAATGATTATTCAAGGTTCACTTGGGTTAAGTTTTTGTCACACAAATCTGAGTCATTTGATGAGTTTAGATCTTTCTCTACTTGGATTCAGAAGAAGTTAGGATATGAGATTATTACCATCCATAATGATCACGGAGGGGAGTTTGAAAATGAAAGATTTGGAAGTTTTTGTGAGAATCATGGGATTAGTCACAATTGTTCAGCTCCTAGGACCCCTCAGCAGAACGGGGTAGCTGAAAGGAAGAACAGGACCTTAGTGGAAGCCGCTAGAGCCATACTTGCCGAGTATTCACTTCCAAAATACTTTTGGGCTGAAGCGGTGAACACTGCCTGTTATGTGCTGAATAAGGTGAATGTGAGAGTCAAACTGAACAAGACATCTTATGAGATCATTAAGGGTAGAACACCAAATATGTCCCACCTCCATGTCTTTGGCTGTAAGGTTTTCATTCTGAACAACGGGAAGTCACCCTTAGGAAAATTTGACCCCAAATCTGATGAAGGAGTGTTCTTAGGATATTCAAGTGTGGGGAAATCTTTTAGGGTGTTCAATAGGAGGACTTTGGTGGTGGAAGAAACAACCCATGTAGTGTTTGATGAATCTGATCCTAAGTAGTCTAGATCTGAAGTAGAAGATGAAGAGATTGTTGAGGTTACCTAAGGAGTTGGAAATACAAATTTGGAGGAAAGGATAGAACCTCAAACCCAATTGCCTAGAGATTAGAGATATTCTTTGAGTCATCCTAAAGAACTGATCTTAGGAGACCCTTCTGAAGGTGTTAGGACTAGGCATGGACTTAGGAAGGAAGTAAACCATTCTGCCTTTATCTCAATGACTGAACCCACCAACATCAATCAAGCCTTGTCGGATGAGTTTTGGATTTTAGCTATGCCGGAAGAATTGAATCAATTTGTAAGGAATGATGTTTGGGAGTTAGTAGAAAGACCTAGAAACCAAAGTATTATGGGAACCAAGTGGGTCTTTAAGAATAAGATGAATGATTCTGGTGTGGTGGTGAGAAATAAGGCAAGATTGGTGGCTAAGGGGTATAATCAGATAGAAGGGATAGATTTTGAGTAAACTTTTGCCCTTGTAGCTAGATTGGAATCCATTAGAGTGCTACTAGCCTTTGCCTGTTACAAGGGATTTAAGCTGTTTCAAATGGATGTCAAGAGTGCCTTTTTAAATGGGGTAATTAAAGAAGATGTTTTTGTAGAACAACCCCCAGGCTTTGAGAGTTCCTAATATCCAAGTCATGTCTATAAATTAAAAAAGGCCTTATATGGATTGAAACAGGCACCCAGAGCTTGGTATGAGAGGCTTAGCACATTCCTGTTAGAAAGAGAGTTTGTTAAGGGGAGCGTAGACACCACCCTTTTTCTGAGGAGGATAGGAGATGACTTACTCATTGTCCAGATTTATGTTGATGATATAATTTTTAGATCTTCTGATAAATATTTATGTGATGAGTTTTCCAAAACAATGAGTAAGGAGTTTGAGATGAGTATGATGGGAGAATTGTCCTACTTTTTGGGGTTTAGCATAAGGCAAACGGATGATGGAACCTTTCTCAATCAATCAAAATACACTAAGGACATTTTGAAGAAATATGAAATGGACAAAGCCAAGCCAATCAATACTCCCATGCCCTCCTCAGTTCAGTTAGATAAGGATTCAAATGGAAAATCTGTTGATCAGAAGAAGTATAGAGGGATAATAGGTTCACTGCTTTACCTGACTGCTAGCCGACCTGATATCATGTTTAGTGTCTGTCTTTGTGCTAGGTTTCAGGCTGATCCTAAAGAGTCCCACCTGACTGCTATTAAGAGAATTCTTAGATATCTTTTAGGGACCCCAAACCTAGGAATTTGGTACCCTAGGCACAACACCTCTTTTGAGATCATTGGATATTCTGACTCTGACTTTACGGGGTGTAGGGTGGATAGGAAGAGTACCTCTGGGACTTGTCAATTCATAGGACAGTCGTTAGTCTCCTGGTCTAGTAGAAAATAGAACTCAGTTGCACTTTCCACTGCTGAAGCTGAGTACATTGCCTTAGGAAGTTGTGTGGCCCAAGTTCTTTGGTTGAAACAACAAGTCTTGGATTTAGGAGTACCCGTTGGCACAATTTTTGTTCTGTGTGATAATACCAGTGCCATCTGTATCTCTAAGAATCCAATCCAACATTCTAGGACCAAATAAATTGACATTAGGCATCACTTCATTAGGGACCATGTTACAAAAGGGGACATTGAGCTACATCATATAGCAACTGAAAATCAGCTGGCTGACATATTCACTAAACCATTGGCCTTTGACTCATTCAGCATTTTGAGAACCAGATTAGGAGTGATTGATATAAATGCTTGATTCTGATGACTGCTGATTTATGATCTTTCTGATTGGTATTCTGATTTCTGTTAGTTAGGTTTAGTTTTTTTATTTCTGATTTCTGTTAGTTAGTTTTTGTTTTGATTATTTACTTTCAGTTGATTTTATTTCTTCTGCTGATTTCTGGTTTAGCCTTACTGTTAGTTTGATTTGAGTATTTACTTTGATGTGATTTTCTACCTGCTTGTATTCACTAGTTCATATCTTGCACTTACTGTTTTTATGTTTTTCAAAATCTGATCACCGTTCACTATTTCTGAAAATCTAAATTTCTAACTATAAGTTTTTACCTTGTTTTGGTTTGGAAGCTAGTACGCAGTGATTGATTCCACTGAACTTGTTAAAGGGAAGAAACATTGATGATTGTTTCTCTTCCTCTAACTCTTTTACTGGTGTATGGTTTCTTTCGAATAAAAATTCTTTTTAAAATTAAAATGTTAGTTTTTGAAATAGAGATTATTTTATCTTCATACAGTAATCTGCCTCATATCAATAGTGGTTTTCAAAGTCTTGAGTCATTAGTTTGATTTTCTAAAACCAAGTAATCGCATTTATCATATGGTGTATGGCTTTTATTTTGTGGATCATTCTTCCTTACCAAGGCGAGTCGTCTCCTATGTCTGGAAGATAATCTCACAGCTGAGACTCTTTAATGATTATGAAAAGGAGAAAGCTTATAAAAGATGCGCAGTGCGCCAGATAATTTAAAAAAGAGGTATAAAATGAGCCCAAAACTAAAAAGATGCGAAATTGCAAAATTGGATACACAAAGTGTATCAAAAATCAAAAGATGCGCAAAGCGCCAACCAATTTGAAAAAGAGGCACAAAATGAGCCCAAACCAAGCTTTCTTCCCTTTCAGATTGTTAAATGTCCTAGAAAAATCTGTGCGCCACTTAATATTTTCAAAAGCTTGAGTCTGGAAAATCCTGATTTCTGATTTTTTACTTTGTAACACTATTATATCAGATATTTTTCTGGAACGAGGCTTGAAAGAATCTCTTTTCAAATCTAATGTCTTTTCTTCTGAATCGGATTTTTGTTTTGAAAGAGGTTTGCATCGATAAGGTCCCCGGGGTCAGAGTTACGAAAGTTAATTATTTCCAACCTTATATGGATTTCAGTGCTGTCAATCGTCCTGTAATTGGTTTTTGAATCTAAAATCAAAAAAAAAAATTTGCTTTTCTCAAGCTGCTTGATCAAAAAAAAAATGCTGTTATGTATTTTTTGAAGTCAATTTTATTCGGTTTTGTGTTATTTTTGATTTCATGTGTGTTTTTTTGGGATCCTGATCGATCTTTTTCATCCTTCATCCTTTTTCTATTTTCTTCACATCGTCCTGGACGATACCACTATCGTCCTGGACGATCCACTCCATCCTGGACGATCCAAACATCGTCCTGGACGATTCGTTCAAAATCGCCCCCCCCACTCCTCCAGCTGCTGAAAAATTCCACTTATTGGTGATCGTCCCGGACGATACTCACATCATCCTGGACGATATGATCCATATCTTCCTGATCTGATCAAACGGCTGAGATTGCACCAATTATTGCCCATCGTCCTGGACGATCCCCTTATCGTCCCGGACGATCCACCTGTCAAGCCACTGGACGATTCAAATTCGGCCCGTCCGACTTATTTATTGTAAATCGTCCTGGACGATCCACCTAATCGTACGGGACGATACCTTTTCGTCAACGGTCGTCCAGCTGACTCCTCGGGATGATCGCCTGTGTCTAATCGTCCCGGATGATATCTGATCGTCCTGGACGATCGGACCGCCTTTTTGACCAATCGTACAGGACGATATAAATGCC
The DNA here is from genome assembly GCA_019925795.1 of Dendrobium chrysotoxum. Classification (NCBI taxonomy): domain Eukaryota; kingdom Viridiplantae; phylum Streptophyta; class Magnoliopsida; order Asparagales; family Orchidaceae; genus Dendrobium; species Dendrobium chrysotoxum. The sequence continues at coordinate 54,357,909 of CM034302.1, forward strand.
CCGATCGTCCCGGACGATGTCTCGATCGTACGGGAACGATCAGTCCATTTTCTTTATAAACAGCAGTTTTCTTCAGTTTTTCCACACCTTCCTCCCTCCACTCTTCTTTCATCTTCTTACCCCTTGGTTTCCTAATGGCTGGTGGCAAGAGGTCTCGTCAAAAGGGTGCCAGTTCCTCTCGGGGGCCGGTCGATCCTCGCTTCCCTAATGCAGCCGATCAAGCTGCCTACGAGCGATACTGCGAAGTGGGGATCACGCCTTCAAAAATTGTAAATCCCCGTACACTCACATATCCTATCCTTGATCTATTCGCCCACACCTCCCTCACCTTCATCCTCACCATCGCTTTTCCCTTTAGTTTCGAACTTCTTCGTGTTTTCTTTGCGAACCTACGGATTACCGCTGACTACTCCACTCTCCGGTCCTATGTCAATCAGCGCCCTGTTGAACTCACCTATTAGGACTTTCACACCATTCTCCAATTGTCCATCACTGGCGACAAACTCCATACCCTTACCACCGACCCAAACTATGATTGGAGTGTCGCCAATCATTTCCTCCGTAATACCAATGCCCCTTACCATGACAATGCCTGTTCCACACTTCTTAAAGACGCCAGGACTATCCAACATGTTCTTCGTTCCTCCATCATTCCAAAGGCGGGGGATCGAATTCACATCACCCCCCTCCTGTCCTTGACTACCTACTACATCATGGCCCATAGGGAATTCAATGCCGCTGATCTCATTATCCGATACCTTGAGCACCTTACCACCATTCGGGATCCAGGTCATCGCCGTCGCCCAAATCTATCCTTAGGACATCTCATTGCCTATGCTCTTGAAACCAAGTATGACCTGCAATATCCTGCAGCCCCAGATGTTCCTACTCACTTCCTCACCAACAATGCCTTCCATGTCCTCCACAGCACCTGACTACATCCGGAGCTCACCCTGGATGTTGAGGAAGTGGAAGAAGCGGCCATTTCTGCTCCTGCTGCAGCCGAGGCACCTGCTCCACTTCACATTGCCTCTCCATTTGACCACCTGGTGCAGCGCTTTGACCAGTGGGAGGCACGTTTCACGAACTATGCTGCGCAGCAGCAACAGCAGCATGACCAGGACATGGCCTGGTTCGGAGCTCAATTTCAGGCCATTCACCATTACCTCAATCCTCCACCACCACCTCCTCCTTCCGATTAGGATCCACCTCTGTTTTAGTTTCCTGCTTTTATAGTTATTCTCTTGTATGTTTTATTTCCGTGTTTTCCCTCTTCCTTTTTGTGATGTCAAAAGGGGGAGTCAGTTTGTAGTCGTGTCTGTTTCTGTTTTATGAGTCATTTTTCTTGTATTGTGTTAGTTGTTAAATGAAAATTTGGAAAACTGTTTGTGTTTTGATCTTCTAGTTTACTTGTATTTTCAAACTATCCTACAAATATTTTCCATCATCAAAAAGGGGGAGATTGTTGCAAATCTGGTTTTGCTGATGACAAATATGTTTCCAGTATATTTTGCTTGGTTAATCTGTTTCAGGCACAAAAGACTACGAGCCACTCAAGCCAACTCAAGATCAGGTCCAAGTGTGTCAAATGTATGATTTTTCTTTTTATTGAGTCAATTATAATGTAACTGATCCCCTAGCTAAGTAACCTTGCACACACACACTCAGGGGGAGAGATTGAGTGAGTTAGAGTTTCTATTCAATTTTTGTTCAGATCGTCCTGGACGATAGTCGCATCGTCCTGGACGATCGAGTTAAAACAGAAACCCTAATTAGGGTGACTAAGTTAAGAGGGTCTGATTAAGCAGATCGTCCTGGACGATCTTTGGATCGTACGGGACGATATGCTCAAATCAGAAATTCCCAGCCGCTAGATTAAGTTAGGCAAGTTTTATTTTAGGTATTTTGGTCTGATCGTCCCGGACGATACGTGTATCGTCCTGGACGATTCACTACAATCATGCCAAAATTAGTCTGGTAATTAAGGAAAGCAATTAATGTTTAATTGATACAATCACATCATCCTGGACGATCGCAGGATCATCCCGAACGATCGTGATCGTCTTGTGCATTTCAGCTGTACGACGCGAACTGTGCTCAGGACAATTTTGGGCCTTTTTGAACTAATCGTACAGGATGATGTCCAAATCGTCCTGGACGATCAAGTCACTTTTCTTGGTCTAGCACAGATTTCTCTGGACGACTCGAACTGTCTTCTAGACGATTTTCCTCAATTTGCACGAATCGTCCCGGACGATCGCCATATCGTACGGGACGATATTAACAACTTTTTCTACTGATCATCCAAAAGAGCCTAATCGTCCAGACTGAATCAGCTGAATTTGAACTGATCGTACATGATGATCTACCGATCGTCCTGGACGATCTTGGCCGACCTGTTGAGATTTAGGGCAAATTTTAAGCCCTCCTTTAAAATAACTTTTTCCAATTTTTAAAAAAATCTTTTTGCTACCTTCCTTCCCTGAGAAACCCTAGAGAGAAGAGAGAGTTGGGAGAGAGAGAAGAGATCTTGTGAGGGGGAGTTAGTAAGGGATTCACTAAGGTTGCTCCAAGCACGGATCAGAGTCGTCTTCTCCGCTCGTCGTCTGTCGTCTAGTCGGTGTTCTTCGTGGGAGGATCGTTCTTAAGAAGATCCGGGGTTCTTTGCCCGCTTCAGGTGGAAGCAAAAGGAGTTCGAAGGTTCTCTGCCTGCTTCAGGAGGAAGCGAAAGGAGGTCAGGTTCTCTGCCTCACCGTGTGGTGAAAAGGAGGTGTTTTGTACAGGCTTCTCCGCCTTGCTGTGGGAGCAAAAGGAGAGACACTTTTGTTTAGTGCAATACCCGGAGGGGAGGCTCCGGGGAGTGGACGTAGGTCAAGTTGACCGAACCACTATAAATCTAGTTTGCTTTTCTGATTTAGTTTTGCACTTTACTTTTCAATATAAACTGCTTGGGTGAATTTCTTTGGTTGATCTTTTCGTTCTTGTTTACTTGTTTCTGCTGCTAAGTATCGAAAAGATTGTTGTTGTTATCGTGAAATTTTTAAATAACCAATTCACCCCCCTCTTGGTTAGCCTCGGGACTAGTTCACTAGGGCTTAGCATCCCTTTCAAACTTTCATGAATATCTATAACACCTAATATAGTTCTCAAGCTGCTAAAGGTGTCATAGATTAAGGGTTTGATAAAGATGGCTGCCAATTACTTTGGAAGCTATATGGTGTAGTTTTATATCTCCCTTGGCTACATTATCTCTTATAAAGTGATGCCTAATTTCTATATGCTTTATGTGGGAGTGTTGAATTAGATTTTTTGATATGTGAATGGCACTAGCATTTCCACACATGATAGGAATAATGCATATAAGTACTCTAAGATCTATGACTGCTTTAACCATAGGACATAAGCAACATAGCTTCATATTACAATGTATTCTACCTCAGCGGTGGATAGGGCTACTATATTTTTCTTTCTACTTGACCAAGATACTAATGAATATTTAATAAACTGATAGGTTCCTTATGTCATTTTCCTATCAACCCTACGTCCTACAAAATCAGAGTCCTAATATCCTATGATCTCAAACGATGAGCTATTTCTAGGGTACAAGATACCTAAGATTTGGGTGCTTAATAGGTACCGTAGGATTCTCTTAACAGTAGTCATGTGAGATTCATTTGGATTAGCCTAAAATTTAGCAATGCGACATACACTAAATATTATATCAGGTCTACTAGCAATCAAATAAAGAAGCGATCTAATTATCACTTTATATCTATTCTAATTAATTTATTTTCTATTTGGATCCTTATCTAATTAAATAGTGGAGCTCATGGGGGTATTCACTGCCTTAGCATTGTCAATCTCATATTTCCTACGAATGTCTCTGATATATTTTGATTAGCTACTAAAATAAAGGAAATAGATGAGCTCTCCCATCATACTCATCTCAAATTCCTTACTCATTATCTTTGAAAATTCATCAAATAGATTTTTCTGTGGATCCAAATAATATAATATCCACATAGATTTAAACAATGAGTAGATCTTCTCATATTTTCTTAAGGAATAGGGTGGTGTCTACACTACCCTTAACAAAGGCTCTATTTAGAGGATTGTGCATAGCCTTTCATTCCAAGTTCTAGGTTCTTGCTTTATTCAATATAATGCCTTTTTTTAACTTTAAAACATGATTGGGAAATTGAGACTTTTCAAAATGTGAGGGATACTCAACATACACAACTTTTTTAATCACCCCATTCAGAAAGGCACTCTTAACGTCCATTTGATATAACGTAAATCCTCTAAAGCAGGCAGAGGTTAGAAGCACTCTAATAGATTCCAACAACAGGGGTAAAGATTTCTTCAAAATCTAATTGTACCCCTTAGCTACTAATCTGGTCATATTTCTCATCACAATTCTAGAGTCATTCATTTTATTTTTGAAAACACTCTTAGTTTCTACAACACTCTAGTCCTTAAATCTTTTAATCAATTCACATACATCATTCCTAATAAATTGATTTAGCTCTTCTTGTATTGCTAGGATCCAGAATTCATCAGCTTAGTCTTGATCTATATTTGTGGGTTCTATCATTGAAATAAATGGAGAATGACTAACCTCATTCCTAAGTCCATGCCTAGTTCTAACACCTTCAAATGGGTCTCCTAGGATAAGTTCTCTAGGATGACTAGATGAGTATATCCATTCTCTAGGCAAGGATCCTGAGGTTCTACTCTATCATCTCTAGGCAAGGATCCCTTAGATGACCTCTATTACTTCTTCTTCTTATCTTGATTCAGAGGTACTATCAGATTTATCAAACATAATATGGGTATATTCTTCTACTACTATGGTCCTCCTATTGAAAATACTATAGGCCTCACCTATATATGAATAAGCTAAGAAGACTCTTTCATCAGATTTGGGATCAAATTTCTTAGAGGTGATTTGCCATTTATCAGGATAAAGAATCTATACCCAAAGACATGTCAGTGAGAAAGATTGGGTGTCCTACACCTAAGGAGCTCATAGGGTATCTTATTTAACATTGATCTAACATTCGCCCTATTTAAAACATAACAAGCAGTATTGACTGCTTCTACCCAAAAGAATCTAGGGAGAGTATATTCAGCTAACATGGTCCTAATAGCTTCTACCAAGGTTCTGTTGAAATCCAAGATCCCGAGCACTTAATTTTGATGGTGACAACTAACATTTACTGAGTAAATATAGACTTCCATTAGATTATAAATGTTTAATCTTTGTATATGAGCACTAAAATTTCAGGTTAGATGCACACTACTAAAGATTGCTGGAGACTCAAACCGGGTAGAATAGGATGTTGAAGAGTCTGTAATTTTTATTTCTTTATTTTTATTCTTTGAGTCTGCCACAGAAGCATGCATGTGAAAGGAGCAACCATGCACACACACAGGGGGAGAATTTTTTTTAAAATGATAAATTTTTTTTAGCACATCGTACTGTACGACCTTATATCGTACTGTACGATTAATTAAAAATATTCAGGCTAACGGCTAATTTTCGAATGATTAAGTTTACAAACTTATCGTACTATATGATCCATATCGTACTGTACGATAATATGTAATTGTGAAACCCTAGCCGCCAAAATAAGTTTGGTAGGTTTTTGAATTTGATTTTCTGAACTGTTCGTACTGTACGATATGGATCGTACAGTACTATTAATTAAAACTTACCAAAATTATCTCCCTAATCAGGAAATAAACGTTGGTTTCTAATTTATATGTCGATCGTACTGTACAATACTATATCATACTGTACGACTGACAGAGATGATTTCATTCGTCCTAGAGATCGTACCAGACGAAACCAAGGTTTTTTGTTCTGTTCATTCTGGATGATGTTCATATCGTACAGGACAATATCAAGAAATGAATTAATCGTACTGTACGATTGGTGGAGTGCTGGACGACCGACAAAGACAATTTTCTTCGTCCTATCGATCGTACCAGACGATCCCAAGAATTTTTGTTCTATTCGTCCTGGATGATATTCGTATTGTACAGGACGATATCCTGAAAAACACTAATCGTATTGTACGATTCAAGGAGTGCTGGACGACTGACAAAGACGAATTCTTTTATCCCGAGGATCGTCCCACAGTTCGTCCTGTACGAACAGTACGAATCAACAGTATCATCCTGTATGATATATGTATTGTACAGTATGATATGAATAAAATTCGATAACTGTTCGTCTGTACTCGTACTGGACGGAGCTGTAATTGAACTGATCGTACTGTACGATTATAAATCGTATTGTACGAACAGAAACGCAAAAGTTGAAACTTTTAGGATTTTCTGAAGCCTGATATAAAAAGAACTTAAAATTTTCTTTAGGATGTTGTTGATCAATCCTTTTGCTGTGAGAGGCTTGGAGGAAAAAGAAGGGGATTCGGTAGAGGAAAGTTTTTGGAGAGATCTAGAGCTTGAGAGAGGAAGGTGAAGGTGAGCTTGAGCGTGAGGGAGAAGTAGTGTGAGATGATCACACGGTGGCTCCAAGCTAGCTGCATGCTTTGGTCCTCTTGTGGCTTTGGAAGCTTCAAGAAAGTTCTCGAGGGAAGAGTCACTTCAAGATCAACATCGCCAAGGTACTCTGCCATCTCCAGGAGAGAGAAAAAGGAGAAGGTCCGCTGCCGTCACTAGGAGGGTGACATAGCGTTTGGTATTCCGCCGCACCGAGGGAGGTGAAAGTGAGTATTGTAAAGGCTTCTCCGCCTTGCTGTGGGGGCAAAAGGAGAGTCAACTTTTACTAGTGCAAATCCTGGAGTAGAGGACTTCGGGGAGTGGACGTAGGTCAAGTGACCGAACCACTATAAAAATCTCTGGTGTGTTTTTTCCTGTTTACCGTACTTTACTTTTCATGCTTTTAATTTGTGCGTTTTAATTGCTTGGTGAAAAATCAGTATTTAAATCTCGTAGTGTAAAATCCAAAATTGAACTATCAATTTTATCGTTGTAAATGTTGTATTTGCTTCCGCACATTGGTCGTTAAATTATATTTTGAAAATATAAAAAAAATTAGAACTCTTGTGTAGGGTTAAATTTTTAAAATATCAATTCACCCCCCCCCCTCTTGGCGCATCTCGTACTTTCAAGTGGTATCAGAGAGGGGTTTCAAAATAGTGTTTTAGAAAACCTAGAAATGTAAGATCCATATCTCAATTTGGTAACCGTAACACTGCGGAGGGTTATTCCATAACTCGTCCACCTTTATTTGACAACATACCGTTTGATTTTTGGAAAATACGCATGTCTACATTTTTACAGTCTTTAGACTATCGCATGTGGATGTTAGTCCAAGAAGGTTATTCTGCACCATTTTGTATGTTGAATGGAATTAAAACTGAACTGTCATTTAATGAATGGAGCATTAAGGATAGAGAATTTGCACAACTAAATACTAAATGTCTAAATTGTTTCTTTTGCGCATTAAAATCAGAAGACTATATGCGAGTATCAACCTGTACTACTGGTAAACAAATTTGGGACAAACTGTGTATCACGTACGAAGGAACTAGTGAGGTCAAACAATCTAGGTTGAACATACTGTTACATGATTACGAACTATTCCGCATGAAACCTAGTGAAACTATATCTGACATGTACACTCGATTCACCCAGATTGTAATACCACTGCATGCCTTAGGATGAGAGTTGTCTAACTCGGAAAAAGTAAACAAAATACTGCGATGTTTGCCAAGCTCATATGATGCTAAAATCACTGCAATAACTGAGTCAAAAGACCTGAATGTTTACTCTATTGATAATTTTGTTGGGTCACTCATTGCCTACGAGCAAGGAGTGAGTCAACGATAAAGTGATGCAGGTGAAAAGAAAAAAGAGCGAGCAGTGGCTTTAAAGGCAAACAATTCTGAAAGTGACAGCTCAGCAGCGGAGGAAGATGACGACATAGCTTTGATGACTCGTCAGTTCAAAAATTTTCTGAAAAGAAAGCAGCGCCATCATCAAAGTAATTGGAACAAACGTAAAAACTCAAAGTATACTAAGGTTGCATCTGAAACAATTTTCTTTGAGTGCAGGAAACCCGGTCATCTCCGAGCTGATTGCCCCAACATTAAAACTCATCAAACCAAGGAGAAGGGTGAGGAAAGATCAAAGTTCAAGAAGGGCAAATTTAAGACTCAGAAAGCGTTTTGGGCCGACTCTGCCTCAGAATCATCGAAAGAAGAAGCAGAGGAGGAGGTAACGAATCTGTTTCTTATGACTAATGATAATCTTGATCAATCAGATCAAGATGAGGTATGTGAACTGTCTTACGATGAACTGCTTGTTATTTCTGAAAAAATCCATGACTCGTATAGAAAGTTGAAGAAAAAGCATGTTAGTCTTAATACTGAGTTTAGTACTTTACAAAAGGAGCATGCTAGTGTAGTAAAGAATTTTTCTGACTTAGATAAAGATCATATGTCTTTGCTTGATGAATACGATGCATTAAACAAGAAGCATATTGAGTTAACCACTACACACGATACCTTGAAATCATCACATGTTGAATTAAAGAATGCATTTAAGGAACTAGAAGAACTAGCAGGGGAACTTAATAGTAGTGAGCATGCATTGAGATTTGAATATGCAAGTCTTAACAATGAGAACAAATTTTTAAATGAAAAACTTCATGCATTCGAAAATAATAAAAGACCCCCCATGTTTGCTGAGTTCTATCAGCCTCCACCATGTGAATCATCTCATTCAAAACCAGCACGGCATGCATCATCCAAACCCAAAAATAGGCACTACCACCCTCGTAGATTAGTGAACCCATTTCCAGGTGTTAGATGTTATTCTTGTGGCATGCTAGGTCACATAGCTCACACGTGCTCAATTCACTATAGGACACATCTAGTGTGGAGACCAAAATCGCATTCATCACAGCATAACATGCATACATTTTATTCATATAAGCATGATATGGAACCCAAACTCACTTGGGTTCCCAAAGCTAATCCATGATTGATATTGTAGGGATGCTCTCACAAAAGAGCTAGTGAAAGCATGTGGTACCTGGACAGTGGCTGCTCGAGACACATGACTGGAGACATGAAGCAGTTCGTGACACTGGAGGCCAGGTCAGGAGGCAAGGTAACTTTGGGAGACAACACCACCAGAAAAGTGGTGGGCTCGGGTATCATTGGAAATACTAAAAATTTAATTATTGAGAATGTACTTTTAGTGGATAGTTTAAAGCACAATCTTTTAAGTATAAGTCAACTATGTGACAAGGGCTTTGATATAAAACTTCTGTCTAACAAATGCATGATTAGTTTAAATGATTCACTTGTGTTAGAAGGAAAACGTTTAAATAATGTTTACATGTTAGACTTGAACTGCATTGAAACCTCAAACTCTTTGTGTCTGAAAACAATAGCAGATGACTCTTAGCTATGGCATAGGAGACTATGCCATGCTAGTTTGAAAACACTTAGGAACATCACTCAGAAAGACTTAGTTAGAGGCATACCAAAGTTAGACTTTACTAAGGACCATCTTTATGATGCTTGCCAATTAGGAAAACAAGTTAAATCTTCATTTCATGCAATCAAGGATATCAGCACCACTAGGCCACTAGAAACTCTCCACATTGACCTGTTCGGACCTATTAGTACAGCCAGCCTAGGAGGGAAGTTGTATGGGTTTGTAATAGTAGATGACTACTCTAGGTTTACTTGGGTGAGATTCCTAGCTCATAAGAGTGAGTCATTTGAAGAATTTATAATTTTCTCCACTTGGATTCAAAGGAAATTAGGATGTGTAATTTCAACAATTCATAGTGATCACGGTGGGGAATTTAAGAATGATAAATTTGAATCTTTTTGTAAAGAGGTTGGAATAGAACATAATTTCTCTGCCCCTAGAACTCCTCAGCAAAATGGAATAGTAGAAAGAAAGAATAGAACTTTTGTTGAAGCTACTAGGGCTATGTTAGCTGAATACACTCTCCCTAGATACTTTTGGGCAGAAGCAATAAATACCGCATGCTATGTATTAAATAGGGTAAATGTTAGATCCAAACTTAATAAGACACCCTATGAGTTGCTTAAGGGTAGGACACCCAATCTTTCCCACTTACACATTTTCGGGGGAAAATGCTTCATCCTAATCAATGGCAAGTCACCCTTAGGAAAGTTTGATCCTAAATCTGATGAAGGGGTTTTCCTAGGCTACTCATCTGTAGGTAAAGCCTATAGAATATTCAATAAGAGAATCCTAGTAGTAGAAGAGTCCACTCATGTGGTATTTGATGAATCCAATAAGACATCTGAACCAATCATGAAGAAGAAGAAGTTGAGGTTATACGGGAAGTAGAAACCATTACCATAGAGACTAGAGCGGAACCTCAGGAACATCTGCCTAAAGATTGGAAATTTTCATCTAGTCATCCTAGAGAGCTGATCTTAGGAGACCCATCAGAAGGGGTAAAAACTAGGCATGGACTTAGGAAAGAGGTTAGCCATTCTGCATTCATATGTATGATTGAACCCACGAGTATAAATCAAGCCTTAGGAGATGAATTTTGGATCCTAGCAATGCAAGAAGAGTTGAACCAATTCGTTAAGAATGATGTATGGGAGTTAGTTAAAAGGCCTAAAGAGCAAAGTGTGGTTGGAACTAAGTGGGTCTTTAAAAATAAGATGAATAACTCAGGAATAGTAGTAAGAAATAAGGCTAGGTTAGTAGAGAAGGGGTATAACCAAATTGAAGGAATAGATTTTGAAGAAACCTTTACTCCGGTAGCTAGACTAGAAGCCATCAGGGTACTGTTAGCTTTTACTTGTTTTAGGGATTTTAAGCTGTATCAAATGGACATAAAGAGTGCCTTCCTGAATGGAGTAATCAAGGAAGATGTGTATGTGGAGCAACCTCCGGGGTTTGAAAACTCATAATTTCCAAACCACGTGTTCAAACTGAAAAAAGCACTGTACGGGTTAAAACAAGCACCTAGAGCCTGGTATGAAAGATTTAGTACGTTCCTACTAGATAGAGGCTTTGTAAAGGGTAGTGTGGACACCATCTTATTTTTGAAGAAGGTAGGAGTTGAAGTACTCATTGTCCAGATTTATGTAGATGACATATTGTTCGGATCGACAGAGAAAAACCTATGTAATAAATTTTCAAAAATAATGAGCGACGAGTTTGAAATGAGTATGATGGGCGAACTTAGTTACTTCCTTGGATTTAGTGTAAAACAAATGGAAGGTGGAACATTTCTTAGCCAGTCTAAGTACATCAATGATATTTTGAAAAAATATGAAATGGACAATGCTAAGGCTATGAATACACCCATGAGATCTAATATTCAATTAGATAAAGATCCCAGTGGGAAGTCTGCAAATCAAAAGAGGTATATGGGAATAATTGGATCACTTCTCTATCTAACTACCAGTAGACCAGACATAATGTTTAGTGTGTGTCTCTGTGCCCATTTTCAAGCTGACCCGAAAGAATCTCACATGACTGCTGTCAAAAGAATTCTTAGATATCTTCTAGGCACCCCGAACTTAGGAATTTGGTATCCTAGACACAGCACTTCTTTTGAAATCTTAGGATACTCAGATTCAGACTTTGTAGGATGTAGGGTAGATAGAAAAAGCACTTCTGGCACTTGTTAATTCATTGGACAATCATTAGTTTTATGGTCCAGTAGGAAACAAAATTCAGTAGCCCTATCCACAGCCGAAGCGGAATATATAGCGGTAGGTAGCTGTGTTGCACAAGTGTTGTGGTTAAAACAATAGCTTGTAGATCTAGGACTACCTGTAGGAACCATTCCGATCATGTGTGACAACACTAGTGCTATTTGCATATCCAAAAATCCAATTCAACACTCACGAACCAAACATATAGACATTAGACATCATTTCATTAGAGATCATGTAGCCAACGGAGATATTGAACTGCACCACGTTGCTACTGAAGATCAATTGGCGGACATTTTCATAAAACTATTAGGTTATGACACATTTAGCAATTTACGAACCAAATTAGGTGTCATAGACATTCATGCCTAATGTAACAAAAAAAAAACAAAAAAAAAACAAACAAAAAAAAATTGGTTTGTGGTTGTTTTGTTTTTGTTAAAAAAAAAATAAAAAAAAAAATAAAAAAAAAATAAAAAAAAAACACAAAAAATTGGATTCCTGATCCTCTTCCCATGTTGCTCACAAACTTTGATATTCTCTGATAATCGTACTGTACGATCTACTGTCGTACTGTACGATAAGGTTCAAATCACTCCAATCTCAGCCGTCCATTCCCATTCACGGTCCAGATATTTCATGTCTTATACCTATCGTACTGTACGATTCACTACTCGTACCGTACGATACTAATTATTGGTCATCGTACTGTACGACATACCAATCGTCCTGTACGATCTACGTGTCAAACGGATTAGGATGACTTTAAATCGGTGGGTACGAACATTATTGCCTATCGTACTGTCCGAACACCTGTTCGTACTGTACGAACACTTTTGGTCAAAAGTCGTTCAGACGACTCGTTGGGACGAACGCCTTACACTCACGTTCGTACAGTACGATACTGATCGTACTGTATGATTTGACTCACTTTTCTGAAAAGTCATCCAGATGACATTATTGCGCATATCGTACTGTACGATACTCGATCGTATTGTACGATATTCCCCAAATTTTATAAAACGGGAGGGATTCCTTGCCATTTCTCCTCACCTTCAATCCCTCTGAATTTCATCATTCATCCAATCCTTTCTTCCAAAATGTCTGGGTCCAGTAAGCGCGGTCGTATGATCGTCGGGAGCTCTTCCTCCTCTCGGTGCTTCGATGATCATTTTCTCTCCGCTGCGGACGAGAAAGCGTATATCAAAATCAAGGAGGCAAAGTTCACTCCATCCCGCATGCTCAATCAGGCCGCCCTAAATTTTGAGGTGACGAATCTGTTCGCCTCCACTAGCCTTCAATTCCTTCTGACTCTTGCTTTTCCGTTTCACCCGGAACTCTTGTTTGAGTTTTTTGCCAATATCCGAGTCGACCTTGAAAACACTACCTTCACATCTTATGTCTGTAAACAGAATGTCGTTATCACCATCAACGACATTGCTAAGCACATCGGGCTGTCCACTGACGGCCCTCGTCCCCAATCCATGATCTCCCACGACTATGATTGGACGTCAGTAAATATGACCCTTAGAGGTGTCCCCTCCAATCAACACCTACCCCTGGTCCAAACCTTAAATCAAAATGCCCGCATTATCCAGCATGTCCTACGCACATCTATTATACCTAAAGCTGAAGATCGCATCCATATTACTCCCCTACTTTCTGTCGTCACCTATCTCATTATGTCTGGCACAAAATTCAATGAAGCCCAAATGGTGTTTGACTACATTCATACCTTGTCTGCCTTCCGATATCCTGGTGCCCGTCGTAAACTGATCCTTGCTTTAGGGCATGTCATAGGCTACATCCTAGATGCAAAATACCAACTTCATTATACGCTCCCTCCTGATCACCTTCCTATCTTCTACTCGGATGCCTCCTTTCGTATCTTGTTCCATCGGGGGGCCGCTCCCGCCGATCCCGAGTTTGATGACAAGGAGGCTGCTGCTCCTGCTGACGCAACTCCGCCACCACCAATCCAACCACCTGGCCTTGCTCCTCCCGCCTACCCTCACGATGACATTATTCGCCGACTTGATCGTCTGGAAACTCGGTAGGATGCCCACATTGCTCAGCAACATCAGGAGCATGACACGGATATGAAATGGTTTAGGGAGCGCTTCACATCGATCGATCACCAGTTTGCCTCCCTTCATCAGTACCACCAGCTGTTTCCCGACCCTCGACCACCACCTCCGGATAAGGATCCAGATTTTTAGGTTGTTGTAGATATTTCTGTTTTCTGTTTTGTTATCAGTGTACTTGTTTTTTCTTTTTTTTCTTCCCTTTTTGGTGTTGTCAAAAGGGGGAGACTTTTCTATGTGTTCTGTATTATATTTTTGCTTACTATTAAATGCTATTGGTTGTTTATGTTCTCAGTACATTTGTTTTTTTTCTCTATCTTGTTATTTTATTTATGTTATAATAAAAAAAAAACAAAAAAAAACTGTTTCTTCTCCTCCGATTTGAAAATTAATAAGCTACTCTTCTGAGGGGGAGCTAATGAAGTCAGAACATCTGTCCATCAGAAAATATTATTTGACACCATCAAAAAGGGGGAGATTGTTGAAATCCAGGATCCCGAGCACTTAATTTTGATGGTGACAACTAATATTTATTGAATAAATATAGACTTCCGTTAGATTACAAATGTTTAATCTTTGTATATGAGCACTAACATTTCAGGTCAGATGCACACTGCTAAAGATTGCTGGAGACTCAAACCGGGTAGAATAGGATGTTGAAGAGTCTGTAATTTTTATTTCTTTATTTTTATTCTTTGAGTCTGCCACAGAAGCATGCATGTGAAAGGAGCAACCATGCACACACACAGGGGGAGAATTTTTTTTAAAATGATAATTTTTTTTTTGCACATTGTACTTTACGACCTTATATCGTACTGTACGATTAATTAAAAATACTCAGGCTAACGGCTAAATTTCGGATGAATAAGTTTACAAACTTATCGTACTGTACGATCCATATCGTACTGTACGATAATATATAATTGTGAAACCCTAGCCGCCAGAATAAGTTTGGTAAGTTTTTGAATTTGATTTTTTGAACTGTTCGTACTGTACGATATGGATCGTACTGTACGATTAATTAAAACTTGCCAAAATTATCTCCCTAATCAGGAAATAAACGTTGGTTTCTAATTTATATGTCGATCATACTGTACGATACTATATCGTACTGTACGATTGACAGAGATGATTTCATTCGTCCCAGAGATCGTACCAGACGAAACGAAGGTTTTTTGTTCTGTTCATCCTGGACGATATTCATATCGTACAGGACGATATCAAGAAATGAACTAATCGTACTGTACGATTGGTGGAGTGTTGGACGACCGACAGAGACGATTTTCTTCGTCCTATCGATCGTACCAGATGATCCTAAGAATTTTTGTTCTATTCGTCCTGGACGATATTCGTATCGTACAGGACGATATCCTGAAAAAAACTAATCGTACTGTACGATTCAAGGAGTGCTGGATGACTGACAGAGACGAATTCTTTCGTCCCGAGGATCGTCCCACAGTTTGTCCTGTATGAACAGTACGAATCAATAGTATCGTCCTGTATGATATACGTATCGTACAGTACGATATGAATAAAATTTGATAACTGTTCGTCTGTACTCGTACTGGATGGAGCTGTAATTGAACTGATCGTACTGTACGATTATAAATCGTATTGTACGAACAGAAACGCAAAAGTTGAAACTTTTAGGGTTTTCTGAAGCCTGATATAAAAACAACTTAAAATTTTATTTAAGATGTTGTTGATCAATCCTTTTGCTGTGAGAGGCTTGGAGGAAAAAGAAGGGGATTCGGTAGAGAGAAGTTTTTGGAGAGATCTAGAGCTTGAGAGAGGAAGGTGAAGGTGAGCTTGAGCGTGAGGGAGAAGTAGTGTGAGGGGATCACACGGTGGCTCCAAGCTAGCTGCATGCTTTGCTCCTCTTGTGGCTTTAGAAGCTTCAAGAAAGTTCTCGAGGGAAGAGTCACTTCAAGATCAACATCGCCAAGGTACTCTGCCATCTCCAGGAGGGAGAAAAAGGAGAAGGTCCGCTGCCGTCACCAAGAGGGTGACATAGCATTTGGTATTCCGCCACACCGAGGGAGGTGAAAGTGAGTATTGCAAAGGCTTCTCCGCCTTGCTGTGGGGGCAAAAGGAGAGTCAACTTTTACTAGTGCAAATCCCGGAGTAGAGGACTCCGGGGAGTGGACGTAGGTCAAGTGACCGAACCACTATAAAAATCTCTGGTGTGTTTTTTCCTGTTTACCGTTCTTTACTTTTCATGCTTTTAATTTGTGCGTTTTAATTTCTTGGTGAAAAATCAGTATTTAAATCTCGTAGTGTAAAATCCAAAATTGAACTATCAATTTTATCATTGTGAACGTTGTATTTGCTTCCGCACATTGGTCGTTAAATTATATTTTGAAAATACAAAAAAAATTAGAACTCTTGTGTAGGGTTAAATTTTTAAAATACCAATTCACCCCCCCCCCCTCTTGGCGCATCTCGTACTTTCAGGTTCTATTTTTTCTTACAACTATTCCATTCTAATGCGGGGTCTTAGGGGAAGAAAGGTTATGTTCTATCCCTATATATTGATAATAGGATTCAATGTTTTCATTCTTAAACTCTCCACCGTAATTAGTATAAATGGTTGATATTTCACATCCTAGGTTTCTTTGAATCCTAGTGGAAAAAATTTTAAACTCTTCAAATGATTCCCTTTGTTTTACTAGGAATCTAACCTAAGTGAATCTAGAATAGTCATTAATGATTACAAAACCATATGACTTACCTCTTAGGCTTATAGTACTAACAGGTCCAAATAGGTCCATATGAAGAATTTCTTGTGGCCTAGAGGTGTTGGTGCCCTTAATTAAATGGAATGAAGACTTAATATATTTTCCTAGTTGGTAGGCATCACATAGGATGTCCTTAGTGAAATCTAACTTGGGTATACTTCTAACTAGGTCTTTTTGGGTAATATTCCTAAGAGTTTTCATTCTTGCATGACATACTCTTCTGTGCCATATCAAGGATTCATCAATTATAGTTTTAAAACACATGAAATTAGAAAATTAAATGTAGTTCAAATCCAGCATGTAAACATTATTTACTATTTTCCCTTCTATGACTAGTTTGCTATTTAAGCTATCATGTATTTTGTAGATAAAAATTTTAAATCAAAACTCCTGTAACACTATTGACTAATGCTCAATATATTATTCTTTAGACCATCGACTAATAAAATATTATCAATTATAAAATTCTTAGAGTTGCTAATTATACCCGAGCTGACCATTTTCCTAGTGGTGTTATTTCCTAGCGTGACCTTGCCTGTTAAGCTAGCCTCTAGCATGATGAACTGCTTCAAAAATATCTAGTCATGTGCCTTGGGCATCCATTGTCTAGGTACCATATGCTCTCTTTAGGTCTTTTGTGAGAGAACTCTTACAAAGTCATTCAAACATTAGATTTAGGATCTTAAGTGAGTTTGGGTTCCACCATATGCTTTGATGCATGAGATAAATGCATGCTATGCTGTGATACACATAGCTTTGTCTCCCACACTAGATGTGTCCCATAGTAAATAGTGCAAGTATGGGCTATATGACCTAGCATGCCATAAGAATGACACCTAGCACAAGGAAAAGGATTCACTAGTCTATGTGGGTTATAGTGCCTCTTCCTAGGTTATATGATGCATGCTGTAGTGATGAGTTATGCCTGTATGCCAAAGTAGATGATGGTTTATTATTTTGAAGTGCATTTACTTTTTCTTTCAAAAATTCATTTGCACTTAGTTACTTCAAATTTCAATGCATGCTCACCACTATCTAATTCACTTGTAAGATTTTCTAATTCTTTTAATGAATCTTCCAACTCTAGATGCTTTGTAATCAAGGATTAATATGTATTAGTTAGGTCAACTTTCCTATTATTTAATGCATCATATTCATTAAGTAAAGACATGTGATCATTATCTAAAGTAGAATACTTAATTAATATACTAGTATGCTCATTTTATGGATTAGAAAAGTCAGTGTGTAAGCTAGCATACATCTTCTTAAGTTTCTTATATGAGTCATGAATTTTCTTTGAAATAATGAACAATTCTTTAGAGGATAGTCTACATACATCATCTGGATCTGACTCATCAAGATTATCAGTATCCATAAGACACAGGTTTGTTGCCTCCTTTTCTGCTTCCTGTTTTGATGATTCTGAGGTAGAGTTGGCCCAAAATGGCTTCTATGTCTTGTTCTACCCCTTCTTGAATTTTGCCTTCTCATCACCCTTCTACTTCACTGGGTGAGTCTTCAGGTTGGGGTAGCCTATTCAGGGATATCCTGGTTTCCTATATTTAAATTATATAGTGTTAGCTGATGCTTTAAAATTTTTTAGTGCCTCTACCTTAGTTTCATTACTATTAGTGATGCTTTTGCTTCCTCTTTAGGAAACTCTTAAACTGATGGGTCATTAATGTAATATTGTCATCGTCCTCCACTACAGAGCTATCGTTGTCTTAGTCATTTGCTTTCAGAGCCATAGTTTTCTCCTTCTTCTGATTGCCTGCATCAAGTAGTCTTTGACTCACACCTTGCTCCTAGGCAATGAGTGACCCAAGTAAGTTATCAATTGAATAAACATTTAAATCCCTTGATATAAAAATAGAAGTGACTTTAGCATCATAAAAACTAAGTAGCCAATGTAAAATCTTATTAACATTTTTAGAATTAGAGAGTTATCTACCTAGTGCATGTAAGGATCTCACTATCTAGGTGATACTAGTGTATATTTCAGATACAAACTCACTAGGTTTCATGAGGAAAACATCATAGTCATGCAGTAGATTATTTAACCTCAACTATTTAACTTCACTAGTTCCCTCATATGTTATGCATAGTTTATACCATATTTCATATCCCGTAGTGCATGTAGATACTCGCATATAGTCCTTAGATTTTAAAGCACAGAAAAAAAAATTTGAACATTTAGCATTAAGTTGTGTGACTTATCTATCCTTATGATTCCATTTAGTAAAGGAAATATCAGTTTTGACACCATTAACAACACGAGATGGAAGTGAATAACTAATTTGAATCATATGCCAAATTTTTAAGTCATCGGATTAAAGAAATATAAGCATGCAAATTTTTTTTAAAAATCAAAAGGAATGTTTTCAAATAATGGTGTATGGGTTATTTAATAACCCTTTGTAGTATTCCTATTTCCAAATTATGCAATGTGATTATTGCTTAATGATTTTAAAATCTAAGCTTCAAGACCAACTCTGATACCACTTGAAAGTTGAGGTTATAAGACCTCAATGAACTTACCCTAGGCACAATAAGAGGGGAAGGGTGTGAATTGGTGATTTAAAAATTACTCTATTAAAAAAATTCTTACAAGAAAAACAATTTTGAAAATAATTCTAAATAAGTAACTTAGCACATGTGGATGCAAATCAGAGTTTAAAATATTTTTGGTTTTAAGATTCAAATTTATTAATAAAGATATAAACATTTTCTCTTAGTTAATCATGAAATAATCTAATTATAGTCAATAGTAAATGATAAAATTCCTGTAGTAAATTTAGATCGCAAAAGTAAAAATGCAAAAAAGTAAATGGAAAAAAGAAAGAGCACACCAAAGACTTTATAGTTGTTCGGTTAACCTTGACCTACGCCCACTCCCTAAAGTCCTCCACTACGAGTATTGCACTATCACTATGGAGTCTATCCTTTCCCTCCATAGCAAGGTGGAGAAGCCTTTACACAAATCACTTCAACCAAATCTAGTGTGGTGGAGAACCGAAAGCTTTTTCACTTTCCTGATGATGACAACAGACCATTAATCCTCTTTCTTCTTCCTAGAGAAGGAAGAGATCCTCAATCCTTTTTCGCACTCTTAGAAAAGGTAAAGATCCCAAAATCCTTCTTCACCCTCCTGGTGATGGAAGAGAACCACACTTCTTTATTTCCCTTCTAGAGAAGGAGAGAACCCAGAATCCATCTTCACCCTCCTGGTGATGGCAGAGAACTACACTCCTTTTCCTCCCTCCTGAAGAAGGAAAAGAACCCTAGAATTTTGACATTGAAGCTTCTCACCCAAGAGAATCTTCAAGAACTCTTCAAGGCCATAGGAGGAAGCTAGATGAAAACTTGCTTGGACCAACCATGTGAAACCCCTCACGTTACTTCTCCCACCTACACAACCTGACCTTCTTCTTTCTCTCTAACCCCAAAACTCTCTCAAGAAAAGATCTCCCTTAGAGTTTCTTCAATATACAAAGTCTTTTCTCAAAAAGGTTTCAAAAGATTATATAAGTATTAGGCTTAAAAAAATCCTAATTTTTTAATTTTGCTGTCACTATTTATACAGTACAATTAGGGTTTGTATAGTATGATAAATTCAAAAACTAGAATCATCCAATATGATGCAAATAATCATTCAGAAGAATTTTTCAAATTCTACAAATATATTGTATAGTACGATCATAAGGTCGAATAGTATGATTATTTTAATTCTCTCTAATCGTACAGGATGATTGCTTTGATGATTGGAAATCATCTCTATCGATCATCTCGTATTATTCTCATGTATAGTATGGTAGTCTTAATTAAATAGTTTGTACAATATGATATAGATATATATTATATAGTTTGTTCAAAAATTAAGGTTTCATTTGGTACGATCTCTAGGATGACTTTATTTCATCTCTGTCAATCATATGGTATAATCAAGATCGTACAGTATGATTCACAATATTTAATTAACCATGATTTGATTAACTAATTATGGGGATAATTTAAGTAGGATTTTAAATGTTATATAGTAAGATTAGTATCATACATTATGATTAGTTTAAATTTAATTTCTCAAAATATTTACCTAATTTACCTGGCGGCTATGGTTTTTTTAGATCGAAACTAATCATACAATACTATTAGAGTCAAACAGTATGATTAGTTCATTAATATTAATTATTGAATTATATGTTATCCCTCTTCTTTATATAACTGATCGTACAGTGTGATTGTAAATCATACGATACAATTAGTTCAAAAATTTACTTATCAAAATTTTCTTACTCCCCTTGTGTGTGTGTGCATGGTCACCAATTTTACATGCACCCTTGCATTGCCAAACTTAAGAAATAGAAAATATAAGAAAGTTAAAATTACAAACTCTTTTGATTGACATTCTATTCTACCCAAACTTGAGACTTCAATAATCTTGAGTTGTGTATGTTATAGCTGAAATATTTGTGTGCACAAATAAAAAATAATATCCAATATATACTTTGAGAAATTAAGACTCAAGAAAAAATATTTGTTATCATTAAAATCACAAGCTAGGGATCCTTGATTGCAATAGAAAGTAGGCACAATAAGGTATGTTGGATTTATTTGATGAAAGTATAGGCATAATGCTTGTCATGTATCAAATTTATAGAAATAAATTTTCATGAGGGGGTTTTAACAGTATGTGCTTTACTTACTCTGCTAAGATTTTCATAGGGTGATAAACTATCAAAGTTTAGAATGGTATTAAGGTTTGAAATGTTTAATCAGTCCATTATCTCTTCATGCATAATTAAGCAATTAGTGATGCATATGGTATTTACATTCCATAAGGGTTTAGGGTTCAATTGGTGATGAAATGTTTAATCAACCCATTATCGAAGTTTAGAATGCATGTTTAATCATTATAAAAGAGAATCATTAGGAAACATATTGTATTTACATTCCATCAATTTAAAATAATTTATCTAAATAGTATTTCATTTAATTATTTTTTATTTTAAATTAAGTGATTGAATCTCCATTGAAACTTAGTTTAATTGAGTAGGATAACTATTGTAGTTGAAGTAGATAGTACTAGTATTTGCAAGTAATCATTCTTTCTTGTGGGACTGATACTTTACTCTATCACTATATAACTTGATTCGGCACTTATACTTATGTATGTTAAGTGAGATTTTTATAAATTTTTATCAAAGGAAACCTAAGCTTTCTTTAGGGATTGATAGATCCCTAAATCATTTTTACAATTCTTTAGGTTACACTACTGCCCCCATAACCCTACTGGGCAAAAATTAATACTTTCAAAAATTAAACAAATTACTAGAGATCATATATAACAACATTTTGATGCTTTAATTGAACTAAAGTACTATTTTTAGATGATGAGATAAATTTTTGTATTGGTAAAAAATATTTCTTTCTTAAAATCTACAAGTGGAAAATATTAAATAAATGATCGTACTATATGATTTGACCTTGGACTATATGTTCTTGATGATATATTTTGGATGGATTTGATCATACCTTTCAACCACCTGTAATACAATATGATCAACCCAAGCTTAAAAGAAAAGGGAAATCAGCCATTTCTTTTATACTTTTAGGTTTTATATTCCCACTCCTCTCTAATCTCTATTTCCTCACTCAAATCTTTATGGCTCCACCAAAGTGGGGACATGCCAAGCTCTACTGAAGGGTGGACCCTAGGTTCTAATGTGAGGAGGATAAAGAAGCCTATGTTTTTTTATAGAGGATCCTCTATCATTGATTCAAAAATTCTTAATCAAGAAAATCTTTCCTACCGAGTACTGGAATTATTTGCTACCTACACACTTTAGCTAATTATCTATCTTTCTTTCCATATCACACTGAGCTATTGTTAGAGTTTTTTTTTTCAAATCTTCATATCACCTTTGACTATACCACCTATAATCACAAGTTTGTCATTGATGCGTCACTATAACCTTAGATGTCCTTCATAAGCCCCTTCACCTTTCAAATACTGGACCTTCCTTACATTTTATTTCTAGATCATTAGATTACAATTGGACCCAAATTAACACTTTCATTAGGAACACCCTTACACCTCTCCACCAACACTTACTTAGTCCCTTAGTTCTCAATGCCCGTGTAATTTATCACATTCTTCACAGCAACATCATACATAATGGTGGTGACTCAGTTAATATTTCTCCTCTTCTTTCCCTAGTCACCTACTGCTGCATATAAAGCACACTGTTCAAAGCATGTGACATGATCTTTAGGAACATAAAAAAAACTCACATCTATTAGGAATCCATGAGATTGATAAAAGCAAAACCTAGCTCCAGGACACATCATCGGATACATCCTTGAAATAAAATATAACCTTACCTATACTATACAACCTGACCATGTCCTTATATTCTTCATCGATCACTCATTGTAAATCATCTTTAGAGTGTATCGTAGGGCCCCATAGACATATCAAATTTATGAGAGGAAGTAAAAACCCCAAGTTCCCCACATCTTTAGTACAACTACCCGCTGGATGCCTAACCAAGTATTTTGCTCGACTTAAGTTAAAATTTGATTCTCATATTGAGCACTCTACTCAGTGCTAGGAGAGGTTCTAGTAGCAACACCAAGAGGATCACCAGGGGTTCAATAATAAGTGATCATGGACTATCCCACAAGTAGTTTTTCCTTGGCTTATTATTGTTGGTTTATATTAATTATTTTCATCATTAGTGTAGTTTCTTTTTGGTTTCATTGCTTTTTAGTTTTTGTTGATTATTAAATTTGTGCTTAGCTATTATTAAAATTAAAAAATTATTTGATTCTCCCATGCTTTTAACAAAATTGATATCACTTAGTAAGGGGCAGAACATTAGAGAAAATATAAATTTAACATGTAATTTAACCAACAAAATTTGACATCATCGAAATAGGGGAGATTTTTGCAATTTAGGAGACTAAGTTTATGTTTTGATGATTACAAATATTGTTGAACTATATGTAGTTTCTTTTATATTTTATTATTACATATACATTCTATGTACTAATATTTTAGATTTTGCATACCCCAAGAACCATCACAAAATAAGTACTTAAGTTTAGACAGTATAGGATTAATTTATGTTGGAGTCTATAGTCTTTTATTTTTTTATGTCAATCAATATAAAAAGTTGTATGTCAGCTTAGCAACAATGCACACACTAGGGGAATGAAAAATAAGGATTTTAATTTTTTTTGTGTAATTGTACTATAAGATTAGTTCAA
Source organism: Dendrobium chrysotoxum (assembly GCA_019925795.1). Taxonomy (NCBI): domain Eukaryota; kingdom Viridiplantae; phylum Streptophyta; class Magnoliopsida; order Asparagales; family Orchidaceae; genus Dendrobium; species Dendrobium chrysotoxum. The sequence continues at coordinate 54,381,699 of CM034302.1, forward strand.
ATAAAAATTAACTAAAATATTTAATTTAAATAAAAAATTAAAATTCACCCATAACTAATCATACAATTTGATAACACATCATACTTGTTGATCAGTTATAACTAGAAATATAGCCAACGAATCTAACCAACCTAAAATAGGCAAATTTGAATTTTGAAATTTAAATTATTCAAACTATATAAATCATTTTGTACTATATGATCATTTAAATCATTGCCTTATTAGGTCAATTAATTAAACCATCAAATCTAACTTGATTGAATATAGATCATACTGTATGATACTATATCAGACTATATGAGTCACCCAAGGAGTCTATAGATGAAGTTTGGTTCATCTAATATAATCAGAAAATTATACTATTCAAATCACATGAGGGCTCTCTGTGTAATTTTAGTTCCCCTTATGATTCAAAAACCAACCCTAGCACACTAGCATCAAATCCCCAGATCACCAGCCTCATCCCCCATATGCCCCCCAACCCCCCCCCCCCCCCCCCCCCCCCGATTTCATATCTAGTGAGTTCGAGTGAGCTCTGGTGAGGTCACTCCGGCCAAAACCAATTTTATGATCCACTACACCTCATGTTCTGCCACTTAAAGGTGAATCACTCTCTGGACCATGACGAACCTTTCTGAACTTAGGCTTTAGGTATTGAAGATCTCCCTAAGCTAATCTTCCATTCTCTAGGTCTAGCCTCTATCTTGTATAGTCTGATCAAGTGTGAAGTGAACCTCCAATTCAATGTGATCTGATCATTGGATTGAAGGTTCATAGTTGTATGAATCTCCCTAATATATTTTAGCATGATCCACCTAGCTGATTACTTAGATCATATTGGAATAGACTTATGAATGAGAGAATAAGTAAGAAATTAAAGATGAAATCTAATTGTTGATTTAGATCAATGGGTATGATTAGATCTCATCGGATCTTGTGGTTCAATTTTATGTAAATCGTGACCATCAAATCTTGGATCAAATGGGTGTGGTTAAAGTCATGTGAAACTGTTAGTGAAAAAATCATTGCCCCACTAATCGGAGTGTGTTGCATATAAAGAGACGTGCCATTTGTAAAAGGATTGGTGACTATTTAATTCCTTTAAGTAAATTCAGAGAAATTTATTTAACTTTAAAAATTAATATGTCCTCCCATGCTTGGCAAAATTTGGTGTTCTTAGGCTCATTTGATTTGTCTTGAGGAGATCTAGAAAATCTTTATGGTTACATGCATTAATTCCTAATAGGTTAAATTGTGGAGAAATTTAACTTCTAAAATGCAAAGTCTCACATAAGATTTTCTTTAAATTTACATTTCAGGGTTTCCTTAATCAAATTTGAATAGATTGAGATTATACCATCTTTAAGGATATTCTAAAATTTTGCTATCAATTTGAGAAGAGAAACTTTCCATTCATAATTGAACACTACATAAGAAATATACAATTGGCCATGAACGGTAAAAGAAACATTCACCTGTCATTTCAATTATCAAATTAATCCAATATTTAAAGCATAGATATGCATTCCACAAATATTTTCTCTACCTTAGAAACAAACTAAGATAAGGTTTAATTTATTCTCGATTATAGACTCCCTATAAGGGTGTGCCCCTATAGTTAATTATATCTCCTAAGAAAATACTCTCCATTAAAGTGAAGACTAAATATTTTCAAAGATATGTGGATCTAAGGAAATATTTGGGTTAACAAGATTTAATCTATAATCATTAAATTGTAATTTCTCTAGTTGTATAAGAAATTTAGATTTATAGTTTTTAGACTTAAAAAAAATGGAATACAAATGTACAAGGACTAAAGTGGTGTTTACAATTTGGATTTATAATTACTAGGAGTGAGTTCCCAGCTAACTATCCTAATACATAATCAATCACATTAGATGTAATGCATGACATGCTAAGCTCTATCCTAAGAGATCAAAGGATGAATCATACTCTAAAATTTATGACTTAAGATAAGTAATTTTAAATTTAAGTTCAAATAACTCAAGTGAGATGACTCACTAAGAACTCTAAATTTTATCTTATTTAATTTAACTAACTAGATTTTCTAACCAGCAAAATCTCTTAGAAATTTTGTCAGCATAATGACCCTATACCAAAAGAAAAAAAGAAGCATCCTTCGAGCGGACAGAGGTCCATGCTACCTTGCCCACAAAGGGAATAGGTGTTTTGGCTTAACATATGTTGGAGAAATAAAATGCATGCTTGTATGTATGAATGTGTAAAGGGGTTGGTGTATACAAAACCAAATACTATATCTTCCTAAAACTAATATACATGTTCCAACAATGTTGGGAATATATACACCAAAAAAGATGTAGAAAAGTTTCTTCCACTAATGCAAACTACCACCCATATGAATGCAATGCATGAAACAATGTAATAAATTAAATTTTGAATATTGAAAGAATTTTATTTATTCATTGATTTAATAATTTACTACAAACTCAAGCTTTGCAGAAAAGAAAGGTGGCCAAGCACTACCACGACAAACCTGCCCTTTTAATCCTACCATATATATATATATAAATATAAATATATATATATATATATATATATATATATATATATATATACACTTGCTTATGGTCTTCAAGCTCAAATTCTATGAAATTCCAAAAGAGAGTATCCTAAAAAAAAAGTATATCATCTTTTGGAGGACCAACTATATATGTATAAGTAGGTATACTTAAATCTTTAATAACTCAAGAAGTTGTACAACTCGATCTATATAAAAAATTTAAAAAGAATGACGTTTATATCACTAAAATAAATAAACATACACAAGATACTCTCTAAGATAAGCACTTATCAAACAAATCAAACCACCAGCCTAACCTAGGCTGGAGTTAGTTCTCCTAGGAAGACACCTAAGTATGCAGAAAGGCTGTGTGAGTTACATAGTTCCTATGCTTTACTGGTTTAAAGTTATCTATAGATGAATTTATTTGTTCAAGGTCTTTAAAGGATAGTTTAAATTTATGTTTTAATGATTTAAAGGATTTAAATTTATTTTAAGGATGTTTTGATAGTTAAAGTTATTTACCTTTAGGTTTTAAAGTACATAGCGTTCAATAACTTCTAAGTGCCAAAAGTTGTTTAACTGTATATGTCCTAGTCTAAAAAATGTAATACTACTAATCTGCCAAAATTGGGGTAGATTAATAGCATGGAGTCTTCCATTTTAATTAAATGTTTTAATCCTTAAAGCTTTCTCAATTTAATACACCTTTTCCCTCCTAAATGGAATCAAGCACAAGGGTATAAAAAGTTGTAATGACTACAGCTTTTATTATTAATTTTTATTTTGATTAAATTTGCTATTTATTGATATATTTAGGTTTATATCAGATTTGTTCGTAGCATTGTCAAAATGAGCACGAGGACCCAAGGCTTCCTTAGGACATGTAGCCCCATAGTTGGAGGTAGTCTCACCTAAAAACTTCATTGACATGAATGTTAATTGTTTATTTAATTATTTTATATTGATTTAATTCTATTAAGTTGAAGATTTAATGAAAATTTCTTAATTTTTCATATTTAATAAATATTTTAATATATTTAAATATGGGGTCCATCTCTTAACTTTTTGGTTTATAATAGTTTCTAAAATTTTTAAAATTTTCAAAAATACCAGACCAAGAGATGAGTCTAATGCCTTTAAGATTGCTAAATTTGGATTTTCTTGGAATTAATTAAAGATTTTATAGCTTTAATGTATTTTTTATACTAAGTTTGACCAAATTGTTGAGTTTTAGGTTTATAATAAATTCTGGAGTTTTTATATTTTGTTATAAATACTAGACCTAAGGATGAGTCTAATGCCTTTGAGTTTGCTCAATTTAGAATTTTTTGAAATTAATTATTAATTTTTAAGTTTAGTAAATTTTGTATTTTTTTAATTACTTAATTAGGAGTATTTTCTTAATTTTTTTCCAAATTAACTCCAAACTTTTTGAAATTTTCCCCAATTATTAAAAATGACACCTAGGAATGATATCAAGTGTTTGAAATTTAGTTTACATTTTTCATATATTTCTAATTATTTTTTTGAATTAATTCTTGATTTATTTTATATTTTAAGTGAATTTTATAGAGATTTTATTTATTGTCTATTAATATTTCAACTTTGAGAATTTTGATACATTATATGTAAATTTAGGTTTAAAATGAATTTATTATGAATTTTTAAAGATCCTAGGTTAATTATGTACATGAATCTTGGGTTTACTAATTGATAAAGCAAATGACCTTCAAATGTAGTGAAATTTGAAACATAAATAGATGTATAGATATGCTTCAAACCCACTAAATTCAAGTTCATTAAAGCCTCCCTAGCTTGAGATATCAATCAGCAAAAGCTTAATGCATCTATAGCTTTGGTGATCTGTTTTAGTATCTAGACTTAATGAATTTGGTTAAAATCATTGGCTAAATAACAATTTAACATAGCATTGCAACCACACCAAAGATCAACCCCTAACTCTGTAAATTCTTGGTTATGAATTTTCAAATTCATAGGTCAAATGATGACCCATAGACTTGGAAAAATCCATCTGAACCACTTAAACACTTCCACTTGAGTTGAAAATTTTTGGATATGTGTTAAACATCTCCAAGAAACATTTCCTTCAATTTGGTCCCATGGTGTTCCATATATTATGAATAATCTAAGAAATACCCTAGATGATTATTTTGGAATTATGGTTAATGCATTATAGACCATGACGTAAGACAAGGGGGTTTGATAGTACTCCTCAAGCTAAATCCATAGAGCCTAAGAACATGCAATTTGGATAAGTAGAAAATAAGAAATAAATTTTCAAAGATTTACTAGTTTTCTAATGAAATTAAATCCATAATTACATAGTCAGATTCCCTTCCCATACAGTGAGCTCTAATTAGTCACCCAATAATTAGTGCACTAACAGTATAAGCATGGAATTGTTGTGAGTTATTGAATCAAAATTGAGTAGTTCAAATTTAAAGCCTCAAAAATGTGATATCAAAGTATGAAATGAGTTACAACAAAATCAGGACATTCATTTGAAATGAATATTCCTAATTTTATCTTTAACCTCCCATTTAACTTAATGCTTATAGGTGTATTATGACCAAATACTAGAGATCAACTTAATGCATATGATTTAAAATTTACACATAGCATCAGTAGAGAGAGAACATTCAAACCAATGATTTGATCCATGTGGATTGAATATTTCTTTCACACTTTCTCGGACCTGGCTAAGATAGTGTTCTGGATTGGAGGATTATGAAATCTAAAGCTCCAGTTCACTTGGCCTTGTCTGGATTCTTGGGGTGTTCCTTCTCATGAAGTCTTGGCCAGAGGAGGGATAGAATCAAAGATGAACTTTCATAGAGGAAGCATAACCCGAGCTCGCTTGATTCCACTTTAGGATGTTTCAAAGATAGCTAGGAAGAAGTGGGAATGAAGCTCTTACACTTGGGAAACAAAAATAAATAAGAATTTGAACCCTTATTCAGAAGTAAAATAGGTTATTTATAGACTTTAGAAGTGCACTTAGAAGGGACTTATGCATGATTCATGCAACCTCAGGACATTGGGTTGGATTAGGAAGGAATTATAGGGTTCAAGGAAGAGTTTTTGATGCTTTAAGAGTTTGGGTTTTGCTAGTTTGCAAGAATAGGTTTATCATGGGTGTCACATGCTGACAATTTTCAAGATGACGGATGAACTTGACCACCACGTGGCGGTAGATAAGGTCGTAGAGCTTATGGAGAGTTCCTTAACTTAACTCAGTTGACACTTAAGCTTCGACAAGTTTTTTTTGTTTTTTTGTTTTTAGAAGATGCACTGGGCAAATATTTATTGAAGAAATAATTACAGCCTAAGAACAATCATCACATTCCTCCTTTAACAATGAAATAAAGGAAGGAGGAACATTATTAGCACTAATTACAACCAAAATGAAATCAGAAATAAGAGCATAGTTAGCACACATGTTTGCTAACTTATTACATTCTCTATTAACATAATGAAATAAAACTTGTTTAAAATCATTAAGGAAAACTAAATCCTCATAGCTAATAATTCCTTGTTGGCTCCATCTTTGTACAACATAACTCTTTGAAACAACTTGATAACATTGTAGTTATCTCCTTCAATAATAATACCATTACATTCTAGCATCCAATCTTGAATGAATCTTCTCAAAGAAAGAGTAGCTTGAACTTTAACTTGTGTGCTGTCCCAATGAATCAAACTAAACCCAAAGGCCCCCAAGAATCTCCCTTTCGAATCACGGAAGACATCACCTATACTTGCTTTATTCGAACCCAACAAAGAATCATCCACATTAGCTTTAATCCAATTGGGAGGTGTGGGATGCCAAGATTGACAAAACAGCTGGTAAAGCTGATTAGCATCCCAGTTCTCATAATTTTTGTCCTTTCGAAAAGAAACTACAACCAGACTAACATAATTAGCTGCTTTATAAGCAGAACTATCCTTAGATTTCCCATGAATTAATTCGTTTATACTCTTCCAGCATTTATGTACAACAGAAAAAACAGATTTCCACAAAAGGGATTTGAATTGGCAAGATGTTTTAGAGAACTAATACCTTCTTTAAGCGAACCAATAGCAGGAATAGGAAATCCCCAACTGCTAAGAACCTGAGCTACTTGAGAAATCTTCATACACCTAGCAGCAACATGATCAGAATCTTCAACTTCACAACATCCCCGAGGACAGGCATCGAAATCCAAAATTCTTCTATAAGAAAGGAAACTATTAGTAGGAATAGCATTCCTTCCCAGCCGCCACCAGAACAGCTCCACCGCAGGCCTTAGCTTGAGATTATTAAACCACCTCCAACAATCAAGTTCATTTACATCTGTGTGCAATTTTTCAAAGGCAAAGGTAGAGATAGACTTCCCAGAACCTTTATAGAGCAATTCCAAAGAGTCTTTTTGATCTCCTGGAAAAATTGGGATTGACAACACAAGCTCCACCAAATGTTTTCCAAAGATCCATTTTAACTTGAATTCATCCCATCTACAATCAATGATATATCAAGCAAGACTTTCTAATTCTTCATCCATATTGACAACAAAAGTAGGCCATCTTTCAATGCATTTATCCAAGATCCAAATGTCTTTTGTAATATTAACCTCAGAGCCATTCTTTATCTTACAACGAACTAGAGGACGGAGAGCATTCGCACCCTCCAAGATAATCTTCCAGGTAGGTGACGCACCCTTCTTAGGATAAGCATATAATACATCCTTACCATATTTTGGAATCAAAATACTTCTAAACAAAGAATCAGTTTTGGAGATAAAGTTCCACGCCAGTCTTGTCCTCAACGAGCTAACCCTGCAAGCAACAAATTTCAGCCCATGACCACCTCTCCTCTTGGGCAAACACAACACCTCCTAAACAACATAATGAAGTCCTCTACCACCATCAAACTTATTCCACAAGAAATCCCTACACATTTTATCGAACTCCCTCAACAACCCCAAAGGAACAAGAGAATGTGTTGATAAATAAATGGGAATAGAAAGAAGAACAGTATTAGCAAAAATAAGTTTCCCTACAAGAGAAATAAGTCTATTTCCCCATACATTTAATCTACTCGAAGCTTTCTCCAACAGATTTTGGAAATCAACAAAAACCAATCATCTTAAAGCAATCTTCACACCAAAATATTCCATTTCATAGATCATCTTTACGCCCATTTCTTTAGAAAGACTTCTCACCTTTTTCTTTTTCACCATCTTCCCAAATAACATGGATCATTTTTGGAAGTTGATTTTCTGCCCATACCACTTACAATAATTTCTAACAATATTCCTCACCTTCCTTACTTTTTAAAGCTTAGCTTCAGAAAAAATAATTATACATCTGCATAAAGTAAGTGAGAAATCCTTTGAGAATTAGGAGCTTCCTTGACACCAATCTTTCTTCCTTTACAGGCAAATGTATCGGACAACAACTGAGAGCACATAATGAAAAGATAAGAAGACAATGGACATCCTTGCCTAAATCCACTTCTAGCTTCAATCCAATCAAAATTTTCCCCATTCACTTTGATAGAGAATTTCAGTTTTTCCACATATTCCAGCAAAAAAGAAGCAAACTTCCATGGAAAACCAAGATGTTCCAACACCTGTTTAAGAGTCAACCAACTCATACTATCATAAGCTTGTTCCATGTCTAGTTTGATAGCCATAAAACCCTTCTTCAACTTAGAAAATTTGAATTTATGAAATACCTCTTGAGCAATAAGAATATGGTCCGACATGGATCTACCCTTCATAAAGGCAGATTGCTCTATAGAAATAATTTTAGGAATGCAACTACTCATCCTATTAAGCAACATCATTGCCACCAACTTATAAACGGTCAGACAAAGGCTGATAGGCCGAAAATCAGATGGCAACTTAGGATTTTTTACCTTAGGAATAAGCACGACTGAAGTTTCTTTCCAATTCGGACACATCCTTCCAGACGAAAAGAATGAATTTACATCTAACCAAACATCATTTTTGATAATCGACCAATATTCTTTAATGAAAGAATTCGTGACCCCATCCAAGCCAGGAGAAATATTGGTTTCCAATTGATTAACCATAAGCTCCAAGTCCTCTTTAGAAAAATCCTTGTCTAACCATAATTTGTCATTCTCTTGAAGCACTGACGAAGGAGTAGGCCAACTATCCAAAACAACCTTCCTTGCTCTTCACTTATTTTTAAAGATCTAAAAACAAATGACTTCAAACTGTCTTGCTCTTCAATTAACATTCCATTGGAATCCTTCACTTGATGGATCCAATTTCCATTCCTTCTCGCCGTAGCATACGCATGAAAAAACTTCGAATTGGCATCACCCGATTCCATCCACTTCACCTTCGCCCATTGCTTCCACCAAGTAGAAAGATGGCCCTAAGAAGAATTAAACTCATTAACTTTAGATTTTAATAAAGAAAGCTTACCAACTCAGAGACCTCCATTATCTGCTTCCTCCATTTGTAAGTCAAGAAACTCCTTTTTCAAACAAATTTTAGACTCATAAAGCTCCTTATGTTTAGCCTTATTCCAGAAAAAAAATGACTTCAAAGCTCTTTGAAGCTTAAAAGAAAGAATACTAACCACATCACCTTGACACCTCTTATTCCAAGACTGAGAGATAATAGAAAAGGAAGCCGGATAAGAAATCCAAACATCTTCAAACTTAATGGCTTTGCTTTTATGAAAATCAGCAGAGAACAGGTTCAACAATATAGGGCAATGATCTGAAGTGATTCTCGCTAAATGCCTCACATCAGTAAGCTGGATATTGTTTAAGGCAGCTGAATTAAAAATACAATGATCCAGGCTCTCCCATATACGAGCTTTACCAATTTTGTTGTTACACCATGTGAACCTCGGGCCAATAACCCCCACCTCATGAAAATCACCATTTCTCATAATGGATAACATATCAAGAGAACCTTGTAAAAATAAAAACTTTTAACCTCCTCTTTTATCATCTTGCGACAGGATGCAATTGAAGTCCCCACCCACTACAGAAGGGAGCTTAAAACAAGACATAGCTTCCAAGCTATTCCATAAACATTTTCTTTGAATAACATCAGTGCTACCATAAATTGTAGCAATCCTCCACATACCATTGTTAACAATATTAACTTCTCCAATAACAACTTGAGTAGAATCCATAATAACTAAATATGAAAAAATATCAGTTCTCCAGCACACCATAATGCCCTCAGATAATCCATTTGATCGATAAAGAAACAAGTCCTAATTATCACCAATGAACTTCTTAAATTTGAATCTGTCCAAGGAAGTGATCTTTGTCTCCACAAGCACAATAAAAAATGTATCAAATTCTTTCACAAATTCCTTTAAGTATCGAGAGGCTTCAATCTTCCTAGCCCCCCTACAATTCCAAAAGGCTATGGATGTCATTTAAGATTCCAAGTGGGATTGCTCCCACTAAAATCTTTCTTTCTCAAATCAGCTTTCCTACTTCGCGACATACAATTCACCTTGCCAAGAGACTTAAGTTTCTTCTGAAGTTTAACCTTCACTTGTGCAGAAGTGTCTCCCTCTAAAGTAATTCTAGATTCACCAACATCATTCACCATATTTTCCAACTCACCTTCTTCTAAATCAGCCTTCCTTGATTCAGTCAAAACCAAACTAGTAACAATTTCATCCTCCACACTAATATTCTCCAACAACTTGAACATATTATTTTCCACAGAAATTGTAATGTAGGACAAAGAAGGATCTTTAAGAACATGATTGTTGGCTTCCATATATTTCTCAATCTGCAATTTGCCATCCACTTCCAAAACCAGATCCTCCTCCTTTATGCTCTGTTCCAGATCCTGGTGATCCTTAACACCACAAGTTTCAAGAAAACAACCATCTTCCCTTTGCACAGACTCATCCACTAAGCCTTGAATCTCATCAGAAATACTTAGAACTAATGAATTCTTCACACTGTTCACAGTCTCCTTACTAGGATTTTGCAAATGCATTTGCACTAGATTTTCCTCGATCACCTTTTTTTGACTGATTCTTATCCCTATAAACTGGATGAGTTTCTTTAGCAACAATCTTCTTCTACGAATTAACAGAAGGTTTCCTCCATCTTCTATGATTAACATAGATCCAAGGACCATAAGAAGGTTCCTTAAAACCATCCAACTAACAAGCTTCTCCATAGATTATACCAGGAACATCTTGTTTCACACTAGCTACTTCAGAGCTATTAACAGGAATATTAGGCATTACACCTTCTATAGGAGATACTTCGAAATCCCTCACATTACAATCTTTGATCAAATGACTAACCTTCCAACACTTATAACAAAAAGAAGATATTCTCTCATACTCCACCTTTTGAAAGAACTGGCCATCCAATCCATCCACCCAAACACCCAAAGGTAGCTGCTTATCTAGCTCCAACTGAACACAAATTTTGGCAAATTTCCTTCTACCCAATTGAAACATATTTCCATCTAACAAAAGCGGCGTACCAATTGTAGATTAGGTAGTCTAATCCAAACTGGCGATGATAAACCTTTTAAAGAAGAAGAAGAAAACTTATGACTACATTTGTCAAGTCCTACAATATGCCCGTTTACAAACCAGGGACCACTCGGAAGAACATTCTCCATAGCTTCGATTGAAAAGAAAAGAACATAAAACCCAGCCTAAGCCAATGCTGGTTAGGTCAAACTTCCCGAATTGAGACCACTGATGCTGAAGCTCTGCCGCATTGACTTGGACAGGTATTTCTTTCCCAAATACTTTAACAACTAAAGAATTTCATAGTTTATCAGCATTACTAAACATACTTTCCTCATGTAATTTAACTACCTTCCCATCTTCAGATAAAAAAGTTGTTTCTTTGGAAACATCACATTTATTATAAGGCTTTCTTATCCATGGATTGATCATATTTCCATTCAAACCAGTACCAGATTTATTGACAGGCACCTCATCAACATCTACCATATTATGGACATTACCTCGAGCAGCTAGAAGACCACTCAATTTATCTTGACCTCCATACGTCATCAAGATTTCTTTAGAATTAATATTAGCAAAAGTATTCACAAAAAGATTCATACCCATAGACGAAGGAGCATCCACATCATTATAAGCAACTTTATTCTCCATCCAAGGAGTCTTCTCCATAGATTCACTTACAACTTGTTTACCTCTACCACTTATAGGTGAAGGTTTCAAAGAAACAATAGACAGTTCCTTAATAATCAATGGTGCATTGAGGAATCTAAATTAATTTGACTTCACATCTATCGATGAACATCCAGACATTAGCGAATGATAAGAACCATTTACAACAAGTTTACGGCCACCGGAGGTGGTGTCCGAGCAATCTGCTGCCATCAACGACAAGTCTGCCAAGAAGATGGAGGAATGAAATTTGAAAAATTCTTTCACTAGAAATGGGAGCTAATTTTACCTTAAGCTTCGACAGGTTAGTCGGGCATGTAATGTAGATTTAAGAGATTTAGGTAACTTTGGGGTAGCCTAATGTGTCAACTCAGCTCAGCCTAATGGCTATGCTGACCTAGGCAAATGCAATGATTGTTATGGAATGTAATGAAAGTGCTAAGTTATGTCAATTTAGTCTACGTTTAGATTGGCTCAATGGAATGGTCATATTGACCACTTAGGTCAATCATAGTGGCTAACCCAATTAGACTCAATGCATAGCAACCTAATTTTAACTCCTAGTGATCTTTTCGACAACCCTATTGGTTTAAATGGGTTTAGTCATGCCTTAGTCAATGAAAATGCAAAGGATTTTGATGTATGCAAGTTCTTCCAACCTTGGTTGACTTGGTCAATAGAGTTAACTCATGGGTTTTGGTTCTGTTCAAATAATTCAAAATGAAGTTTTAAGTTTATTTAAGGCATTCCCATGGCTTAGCAAAGTCTTTTTATGGGAAATGCACGCTTAACCCTTAAGGATGCATTTGGTTAACCTAGGTTAACTTGGTCAGCTAGGTTAACCCATGGCTAACATTAGGTTTAAATAATTCTAAATGGTGTATTGCACATATTGGAAGAGGTTCCAAGCAATGGAAAATTTCAAATGCATGAGTTGTAGCTTTAGGGTTCAATTGCTCCATATGGTTAATGTAGGCTGACTTGGTCAACGGCTACTTCTGGTTCTGGCGATTCTGAGTGCGATTCTGGCTTTCTCTATTCCTCTTCATGGTTTCTACTGTAGCTTCTGGATCGTTTATCTGATTTTGATTTAGGTGTTTTATTTTATTCTCAATATACGGTTGTTTGGCCCTAGGTCGCTCTTTTCTCCTTATGGAGGTGGGTAGGTCCAGTGCGATGACTGATTCTTAGGCTATTCCACCAAAGGCACGAATTTCTTCCTCAAAAGGTTTGATGATTAATGGTAGTTCTGGATCTGCATCTCGCTCTTTTCTAGATGTTTTAGCAGGATCATCTTCTTCTAAGGAGCCGACCTACTCACTCAATAAATCGATGGTAAAAGGCTTTCATGCAATTTTAATGTCCGATGATGATATCCTTAAACTAGGTAGTCCTTATCAATTTACGCTTGTGGGTAAGTTCTCTATTTGTTGACTAAACCTTGATACGATTCAAATTTTGTTTGAAAAGTTGAAATTGTCTAGAAATTACTCTATATGTTTACTTGATTCTAGACATGTCTCTATTCAGTTATCTAAAGATCTTGATTATAGTATGGTTTTTGCTAGACGATCTTACTACATTCTCAACTGCCAAATGAAACTTCTTAAATGGACTCTATTTTTTGATGTTTAAGAAGAATCACCTATCATTCCTATATGGATTTTGTTCCCTAATCTACATCTACATTTCCTTAACTCGCATGTTTTACACGCTTTGGGATCCATATTTCGTCGTCCCCTTCAATCCGACCAAGCCACTGCATCTAGAACTAGACCTTCGGTAGACCGGATCCTTGTGGAACTGCACATTACTAAAAAATCATCCTAAAGTGGTGTGGATTGGATCTGAAGCAGCTGGTTCTCTCCAAAAGGTGGAGTTTAAAAACATTCCCGATTTTTGTCCACATTGTAAAGTTCATGTTCATGCTTTTAATGAATGTTTTATGGCTCATCCCAATCTCAAGAAAGGAAATAATGGAGGGAAAACTGGTGAAATCACGGATGGGAAGGGCCTTAATAAGTTTGAGGCTCTCATTAACTTAGAGGTGAACAACTTGGAAACTTCACACTTGAATAATACTATTAGTGATCAAGCTAAAAATTTAGAGAAGTCTACCATTGTGGAATCTCAAAATATGAATCTTACGGATGGTTTGGAGTTACAAAATACGGGAGCTGGATCCGAGCCTGATGTTAGCATTCCTTGGAGGTAGTGATCCAAATTGAAAACATGGAAAAAGATTCTATAAATATAGAAGAGGAGGGTGATCTGATGCATAAATAATGCGAGTTAAATCATAAAAAAGGGGATTATTCCAAAAATAAGGAGGATATAGAGGAAGAACATATGGAGGAAGGTGAAATTACCACTAGCAAGATTGTTTCCCTAAATGGGAATTCTGAGTGTGTTAATGATGTTTCCTTGTTTTCCCCTCCAACTACCCTAAATGTCAATAATACTGAGAAAGTTTATACTAAAGTTGGTAGGAAGAAAAATAAAAATACTAAACTCTCTGATGGTCAAGCTTCTAAGGTTACTCGTTCTTCTATTCCTTCTACTTCCAATGGTTAAAGCCATCATTTGGAATATTAGAGGTGTGGGCAATCTCCCTTCTTTGGATAGGGCTAAAATTTTGTGCAGGATTAATAACATTAATGTTTTGATTTTACTTGAGCCTTTAATTTCTTCTTCAAAGTTGGATTCTACTCGTAATAAGTTGGGCTTAGATTGTTCGTTTAGTAATTGCTCTAATAAGATTTGGATTTTTTGGAAACATTGGGTTAATTTAAACATTTTATATGACTATCCTCAACTAGTTCATACTAGTATTAAGTTTCTTCAATTTTCTTACTGCACTTCATTCGTTTATGCTTCTTATTCTATGACAACTAGGAGAATTTTATGGTCTCAAATCTCTAATTTTTATAATAATATTTCTAAATCTTGGATGATTGGTGGTGATTTTAATACTATTACTAATGCTTCTGAGAGGGTGGGTGGAAATCCTCCCAATTTTCATGCTATGGAAGACTTTAATGAAATGATATTAAATTTTAATTTGAATGATATTTGTTTTACTGGCCAAGCTTTTACTTGGAATCAAGCTACTATGTGGCAATGTTTGGATCGTATTCTTTTTAGTAACAGTTGGATTTCTAATTTTCCTAGTACTCACACTGAGCATTTATCTAGAACCTTATCTGATCATTCTCCCCTACTTTTAATTATTTCTATGCAGCAGAATAGTATTCATTCTCCTTTTAGATTTCAAACTATGGGGCTTCTTCATGAATCTTTTCTTAATATTATTGAAAGAAATTGGCAGGCACCTTTATTTCCTTCCGACACTATTGCTGGTCTGAATAGATTTTGGCTTAAGATCAAAAGGCTTAAATAGAAATTAAAGTGGTGGAATAAAGTTGTGTTCAAGAACTTATTTTTGAATATTACTCATGCTAAAAATCAAGTTGCTTTGGCTAAAAATAATTATATGCATGATCCTACTATGGAGAATCTTTCTTTAGTGAACGAGAATAAAGATGTTTTATCTAAACTTCAAATGCAAGAAGAAGATTTTTAGAGAGAAAAAGCTGCTTCTAAATTTGTTTTGGAGGGAGATAGGAATACTAAATTTTTTCACAATATTGCCAATCATAAGAAGGTTACTAGTTTTATTCACAAAATTATTAACCCTGATGGGTGTCACATTGATTCTCCTGATTTAATTTATGATTTTGGTATTCATTACTTCAAGTATGTGTTTAACAAGGATTTTAATCTAGTGTTGAATGTGGATTTCTCTTTCATTCCTTCAATTATTTCTGAGGAGGATAACTTTAAGCTTACTAAAATTCCTTCTATAGAAGAAATTTGGATGATTATCAAATATATGAACACTGATTCTGTTCCGGGTCCCGATGGTTTTACGACTAAAATTTTTTCAAAAAACTTGGCATATTATTAAAGATAGTTTGGTCAGTGCTGTTATTGATTACTTTAAGGGAAATCTTTATCCTAAATTTTTTACTTCCACCACTTTTGTGCTTATTCCCAAAATTAATAGTAGTAACTTTTGGAGTGATTTTAGGCCCATTAGTCTTTGCTCTTTTCTCAACAAACTCAATGCCAAGTTGATCATGAGTAGATTAGCTTAAATTCTACCTAAAGTTATTTATTTAGAACAAACTAGTTTTGCTAAAGATCGCTCTATTTTTGATAATGTTCTTTTGGCCCAAGAATTAGTGTATGATTTGTAGGCTAAAATTACTAGCGGTAATGCAATCTTCAAAATTGATATTACAAAAGCTTATGACAACCTTAATTAGGATTTTCTCTGTACCATGCCTAATGTTTTTTTTGTTTCAGTAATGGTTTTATTAGAATCATCAAAAATTGTATTGAGAATTGCTTCTTTTCTATTATTATTAATGGTAAGAATCAAGGATTTTTTAAGTCCTCCCAAGGCCTTAGGCAGGGTGATCCTTTATCCCCTGCTTTATTTATTTTGGCTATGGAATTTCTTTCAAGAGGCCTTAATGATCTTTTTAGAAAACATCCTAATTTACAGTACCAGACTTCGGGTGGTTTACCTATTTTGCACCTTAGCTTTGCTGATGATTTTATTATTTTCACTAACGGGTCTAAAAAAAATGCTTAACATTCTTTTTAGATTTCTTCATCAATTCCAAAATTCTAGTGGCTTATTATTTAATCATTTTAAAAGTTACTTTATTATCGCTAAGTCTATTTCTACTCAAAGGATCATGTGTATTCAGAACAATTTTGGATTTTTGCATAAACAGTTACCCATTAAGTATTTAGGCACCCCCCCCCCCCCCCCCCCCCCCTTTTCAAAGGTAGGAAGAGATAGCATTTATTTGGGGATATTTTTTCTACTATTCAATTTAAGCTCTCTTCTTGGGCTTTTAATTATCTTTCATTTGGTGGTAGATTGGTGTTAATTAAGAGAATCTTGTGTTCTATTCCCATCTATTTATTTCATACTTTATATCCCACCATGACTATTTGCCATAGGCTTGATAGAATTTTCAACAAGTTTTTTTGGGGGTCTAAGGAGGGTAAGTCGGCCATTTATTAGACTTCTTAGGAAAAATACTCTGGTAACCAAAATGAAGGTAAGCTTGGTTTTAAGAATTTAAGCGATATGGCTGTTGGTTTTTCCTATAAACTTTAGTTTAATTTTAGAACTAAGAAAAGTCTTTGGGCTAAATTCATGGATACTAAATACTGCGGTGGCAAGCACCCTCTCTTCTCTTTTGTTAAGAAAGGGGACTCTTTTATTTGGAAGAGAATGTCTTCCATTAAATGGGATGCTGAGAACTTTATTCAATGGGGTTTGGGGATGGGGGACATTTTCTTTTGCAAGATAATTGGTTAGGGTTATCTTCAATTGATAATTTGCTTAACACTCATACTACCAGTTCTTGCAAGGTTTCATAATTTTTTCATGATGGTAAGTGGAATGTCGATTACCTCACTGAGATGGTGCCAGACTTTCTCATTAATCTTATTCTTAAAATTCCTCTCCAAGTTGACCAGAAGGACTACATTCTGTTCAAAAAATATAATGATGGGGGTTTTAAGTTCAAAGATGTTTGGCATTCATTAGGAAGTCATTTGCTAAATCTCAATTTTTTTTTGCTATTTCGTATAAAGGTATTCCTCTTTCCTACTCTATTCTTACTTGGAGAATTTTGCACAATTACATTCCTGTGGATAGTATTTTAATCAAGAGGGGTTTAAATATTATTTCCAAATGCCAATGCTATTTTGACTTGGAGAATTTAAATCACGTGTTTACTAATGGTCCCATTGCTATGAAAGTGTGGTTGTTCTTTGATAAGTTGTTTAAAAATTATTTTTGTAAAGAGTATTATAATATCAAGAGCATTATGCATGATTGGTTTGTCTCTTTTAAAGGTAACATTCGTAATATTCTTCCAGTTATTATTTGTTGGCATCTTTGGAAAAGTAGAAATGATTCAAAACATGATAACATTTGCATGAATGCTTTGAGTATTATTATTAAGATTAAGGATAAAGTTAAAGAATTATTTTTGACCAAACTGATTAATGGGAGTAATTTTAATGGTTATTTATATATAGCTGAGTTCTTTAATCTTAAGTAATCTTCTATTAGTCTTACTCGTAAAGATACTATTGTTAAATGGTTGAAACCTCCTATTGGTTTTCATAAACTCAATACTGATGGTTCTTTTAAAACTTTGAATGCTGGTTGTGGTGGGCTTATCCGTGATTATAAGGGTGATATTATTGTTGCTTTTGTGGGTCCCTCTTCTTTTAAAAATACCATTATGGCTGAGCATCAAGCTTTAAAGTGGTGTTCAACTTTGTATTTCGTTAGGGATTACTAGTGTTTGGATCGAAGTTGATACCAAGCTTGTGATTCATTATATCAATGGTGTTTCCAATGCCAATCCCTCTTATTTCTACATTTTCAGGGAAATTCAACAGTGCCTCTCTCTTATCACCTATAATATCTCTCACATATATGGAGAAGGTAATTCTACTGCTGATTCGTTAGCTAACACGGGATGTAATTTATTGGATTTTGTGGATTATGTTGGGAGTTCTATTATTGGCAAGCTTGTGGGTTTGGCGAGACTTGACCGTATGGGTCTTCCGTATATTAGGAGCTACTAATTCGTTGTGGCTCGTTGGTGTTGTTTTTGATATAATTATGGACTGTGTTTTTTTTATTAAGGTTATTGAATCTTTGGCCTTACTGATCATGCGATAAATGAAGTTTATCAAAGGGTGCATTCTTCTTGATCTGTGTGGGTGGATGGGGTGTTTTGTTGGCTTCGTGATTGACGGTTCTGGGTGTGCTAGATGATTTATAGGTATCTTTTTTGGGTTGACTATAGCTCATTCATCTATTAGATGGTTTTTTATCATTGTAACTTTTTTGAGGATCTCAACTTTTCTAGATTTCGGTTTCTGCATTATTTTCCTTTCATTCCTTATAAAAATTTGTTGGAGGGATGGATGGTTTCTCGTCTTACGCCTTATTCCAATGGGTATTTTTCGTACTAGATTAGATTTGAGCAACAGGGGTTTCTCTCTGGTTACAATTTTCATACTATCCTGAGCAATTATTTGAGCTGGAACATTAGCCCTGTGGTTCATGCAACGTGCTCTCTGAGTGATAGGATTTTCTGTGTGGCTTTTTTTGGTTTCAGCATGGGGGGCTACAATATATGGATTATTTTTTATGCTGTTTGTATCGTTCCCATCACTGATGTGGTCTATTTTCTGCGCAATTTTCGGAGCTGGAAGTGGCTTGATGTTCATGGTTTATATTGGCTTGTCTATGTTGCTATCCCTTTTTGGTGGGGATATTGTAGTTTCTGGATTTCTGTTAATCATAATGTTCCTGATGTTTATTGGTTGCGTGGCTTGGGGTTTACTGGTTTGATGGTTTTGTTTTTGCATTATTTTAGTGGGTGCAGGTTTAATATTAAGGCTAACTATAAGCAGTGTTGGAATATTTTCTTCATCATTATTCAAGAGGATTATTTGAGTTATTAGATCTTTGGCAAAGAGTTGTATGATCTTTTAATTGTTTGTCCTATTAAAACTACCTCTTTTTTGTTTCTTCTTCTGGTTATTACTATTGCCCTTGTAGGCCTCTTTTGCAAGTTTTTGGAGATTTTATCTCATTTTGTGCCTAGTCAATTGTTGGTCGAGAAGATTGAGCTGATTGAGTTTATTATACTCTTCTCTTTTTGGGCTATTATTTTTTGTTTTCGTAGAATGTTATTAGGGATCTTGTATTTCCGCTTAGTAAGGAGATCTGGCTCTTAGTTTTTTTTTGGTTTTTCTTAGTAGCTCTTCTGAGCAGTAGTGAGCTGGAGGACCTTTTTAGGACCTTGTACCCCCTTTTTTATTATTAACGTGTAGGCCCGCAAGTGGGTTCCCCCCCCCCCTCCCAAAATAAAAAAGGGTTGACTTGGTCAACCAAGGTTAACCCTAACTTGAGTTTTGGTTTAATGCATGTCAAATGGTGTTGTCAACATATTTATAGAAGGTTGTATAGTCTAATTTGATTAAGTCATGCTGAACTTTAAGGAAACTTTATTTTCAAAGATTTAGGGTTTTAGGGTTTTTTGGTCAACCATCATCAACCAAGGTTTAATGTTGGTTTAATGCATCATACTAGTGATTATAATCATGATAAATGAGTCTAAAGTGTAGCTTAATGACTTATGCCTAGAGAGTTGTGCTTAATATAAGGAAATTGACCACATTAAAAGATGAGGTCAATAAATGGACCCCCAATAGGTGTTATGAACTTGGAAAGTAAATCACACGTGTTGATGTTGACCAAAGCGATCAACTCAATATGAATGATTATTTGATATTTCAATTTGATCATAGATGGGTTTATATTTATTTAGGATACTGTCTCTTAGACATGTGGAAAGAAATCTGTATGGGATAGTGTCTCCAAAATAGATGGATTTATGCTTGACTAAGATAGTGTCTCCTAGACAAGTGGAAGAAAATATGAATGGGGTACTGTCTCTCATATAAATGTATTTATACTTGACTATGATAGAGTATCCTAGACAAGTTAAAGGAAAATTTGAATGGAATAACATCTCCAAAATAGATGGATTTATAGTTAACTAGGATTGCATCTCCTTGACAAGTGGAAGGAAATCTAAATGGGAATCTCCCAAACAGATGGTTTTATACATGAATAGGCAAGCATCTCCTTGACAAATGGAAGTAAATTTGGATGGGATAGCATCTCCCAAACATATGGATTTATACTTGACTAAGATAATGAAAGAGAAAATAAGTTGTTAGACCTATTGATTATGTCCCAAGGCTAACCAAGAGGGGGGGGGGGGGGGGGGTGAATTGGTACTTTAAAAAATTATTGGATGTTTTTGAAAACCTTTTATTATTAAACTTTATGTAAATCATATAGTACGATCCAGTTCGTACTATACGAACAGTTATGAAGTTTATACTTTTTCAACCAAAGAAAAATAAAGTGCAATATAGAAATTAACAATGCGGTAAATAAAAAACAAGAACAAAGAACACCAGATTTATAGTGGTTCGGTCAAACATGACCTACATCCACTCCCTAGAGACTCCTTCTCTAGGTTACACTAAACAAAAGCGACTCTCCTTTTTCCCCCACAGCAAGGTGGAGAAGCCCTTATAAACTCTCTTCCACAAAACCCCACTGCGACAGAGAACCGTCATCCTTTTTCACCCTCCTAGTGAAGACAGAGAACCCACTCATCCTTTCACACCCTCCAGGTGTCAGCAGAGAACCAAGTGTCTTTTTTCACTCTCCTAGTGATGGCAGAGAACCAAACCTTCTTCAAAGATCTTCTCTCAAGAGCCTTCAAAGAGATAGGGAAGAGACTTAAAGTACAAACAATGAGATCCTCACCTTTGGGTAACCTTGTGATTCCCCTCACAATTTCCTCTTCAAAGATCTCACCACACTCACTCCCAAACACTCTCCCTTTCACTCTCAAGAAGAAATTCGCAGAAGATTCATTAGGACAATCAATTTTAGGAACCTTTTATTCATAGGACAAGAAAAATCATCCAAAAACTAAAAATTTCAAGTTTTACAAAGTAGGATCGTCCGATATGATCGACAATCATACCATATGAATAGTTCAAGAAATGAATGATTCCTCCCGAACGATATCCCGTACGAACCATGCAAGCCCTGTTTCGTACTCTGAAAAATGAAATATGAAACAAGTTCATACTGTACAAACAGGTCAAAAAATTTAACGGTTCATCCTGTACGATGTTGTACGAACTTGGGAATCCCATATTTCATACTCTGAAAATGATATACAATGTCCATCCATACTATACAAACAGTACAAAAAATTGAACGGTTCATCCTGTACGAACCAGTACGAACCATTGAACCCCAATTTTTGTACTCTGGAAATGATATGTAAAACATGTTCATATTATACAAATAGTTTATTCCGTATGATCCTGTACTAAGCTGATATCCTCAAATTTCATACTCTGGAAAATGATATATGAAAATATTTTGTACTGTATGATTTATTCTTAGAAGAAATCTTTGCACTTAATTAGGCAGGTTCATAGGATTTAAGAGGAGATACTGGGCAAATCATCCCGTATGATCTAATTCGTACAGTATGATTAGTTTTAAAATTCAAGTGTTTGTCTTACTCCCCCAATATGTGTGTGCATGATTACCCAATTATAATCACATCTCTCAGACTCAAGAAAATAAGAAAAAATACAGACTTCAAAATTAATAACTTCTATTTTAAATAATTTGAAGTCTTCTACTGTCTGAAATGTGATTTTTCCTGAAATAAAAGGTTAGTACACACAAAATAGAATTTCCAACATTTATTAGGAGAAAATAATAAATAAGCAATAAAATCAAATAATAGGATTTTGTAATCATAAAAAACTCACATAAAAAAGTCACTTGGATAACCATATTTGCACTAATCTCAACAACCTCCCCCTTTTTGATGATGGAAAACTAATTATTGTTTGAGTTAACAAGTAAACGCAAATTTTCTCCTAAGCTCCTCCTAAAAGTAAGCTCCCCCTTAAATGAATGATCTATTTGAAACAAGGGAAAAGAGAAAAAAATAGAGAGACAAGACAAGGTAAAACAAATACACACAAATACACACAACAAACACAAACAAATACACACACATAACATGCATATCAAACAAAACATATCAAACAAAACAAAACATATCAAACAATACATAACTCCCCCTTTGACAACAATAAAAAGGGAAGCTATCAAAGTAGTTAATGAATAAGATAATGTTAAATGAATTATAATTACAATATTGAAATCGGATGCAAAAGGTAAAGACTCAAAAGTTTAAATCATAGAATAATAAGGATAAGAAAAGTTGATATATATCAATAATGTAATAGATAGATTAAGTAATAATTCAAAATGAAGGAAAGAATTTTCTAATTCATAATGTAAAAGACTGTTACAGAAATGATGAAATAAAATTAATAATTTTCTAATTCAATAGTGATGATCATTGATAAGTGTAATTGAGAAAATGATAAAGGAAAGAATGATTGGTGACATTGCGCATCTTTTCAAACTGAATGGCACACTTTGTGCATCTTGAAAAGCTTAGGCTAATTTTGTGCCACTTTATAATTTGGTGAACATTACACAGCTTTTGTGTTTGTGGCACTCTTTGTGCATTTTTTCATTTGTAGGCTAATTTTGTGCCTACTTTTTTTAAAAAAAAATTCTTTCCAAATTCACAATCTCTTGACACATACAATAACGAACACCTTGATATAGAAACTAGAGCAATATTAAGATATCAAATATGCAACAATTTAAGCTACATAATACATGTCTTAAAATAATATAAAAAAAATCTTCTAATCTACACCCAGTCACTATGTAATCAAAATATTTTGAGAGATTAAATTATGCACAGAGATTACTATTGTAAATCAAATTAAACCAACATTTTATAAAGTCAATCAACTACGTTTGAGTGATAAAATTTAAAAAAATTTCAAGTTAAAACCACAATCATATAGCACTATGCATAGAAACTTGACTTTTTCATTTCATTGAACATATCATGAAGCAAGCTCAAATACAACAATGATACAACCACAACAAAGACAGAGAATAACCAATAACAACAATAACCACTACAATCAAGCCTAGAAGAACAACTAAGACAACCAAATACTAAGCCAAAACAGACAGAAAAACATTACTAGTAATCTGAAGGACCCTAATCTGGAGGTGGTGGTTGAGCAATGAACATAGCAAAATAGCTATTGATTGTGGCAATATTGGTGTTCACTGATTCAAACTGATCATGAATCCAACCTCTATCTTCTTTATATATGTCATCCTGGTGCTTTAAATGTGCCTCAATATCATCAAATCTTTGATCAAGATGATCAAAGTGCTGGATCATATTTTGATAAGCATCCTGATTGAGTCCAGGTGCAGGAGTAGGTACAGGTGACCCTTCTTCCTCATAATCATCTCCAGAGCCCTCTCTCCTAAAAAGTGCTCAAAAAGAAGCATCGGTAAAATACACAAGTAACTTAGTAGGTCCGCTAGGGTGGACTAAGTTGTATTTCTTCTCTAGGATATATGAAATTAAATGGCTAGTGCAGTATTTTTCTTTCTCTTGATGCTAGGATGTCCAATGTTAGTAAGAGAATACAAGTAGTCCATGATTAATTAGGCTTCATCTATAGGTTGTCTAATCATGATCAAGTAGGTAACATTTGAGAGGAGAGATGTCATATTGATTCGATCTCCAGCTTTTGGAATAATGGAGGTTCTAAGAAAGTACTGGATGATCCTTGCATTTTGTTTCAAGGTGTACACTCTAGGTAGATGACTTGGTTGGCTTACTCCCCTAAGAACTTGATTTACTTCTGACCAATCATAGTCAGCTCTGGAGGTCAGGGTGTGTGCTCGAATCCCTAGAGTTCTAAGATAAAGAAAAGTCCCTAAATCCTCCTTAGTAATTTCTACACTCTGTTTCAGAACATAAGAGGTGATCCTAGTGTGGTCCTGATTTATTTTCATGTTTGCAAGAAAAATATGAAACAAATCCTTATTGTATGCATGATTAAGGGTGAGGATAAACGAAAATTGAGTAGAGTCAACAAGTGGCATTACAGCAAAATGAATGTTGTCTTACATTAAGTGATGAGAGGGTATAAATTTGGAAGTACTAAATCTGAGGTAAGCATCCGCATTTTATTGAGACCAAAAATTTTCATCCCAATCTTTTCTGGAGGATGATCCTCTAGCCTGTCCTGCTCTTTCCCGCTACAAGACATCTCTAATTTATGGCTTTAAAAGGTTTGAAGTAGAAGTGAAAATGAATGAAAACATACCTTCTATATAAAGAAAAATGATCCATCATACATTACAAAAAAATTTTGTACGGGATGAAATATGTTTCGTACGGGACAAAATATATTTCATACATACGAAAGAAAATGGACAAAAATGAAACAGCTTTTTGTACACTGCCCTTCCGGATGCATACTTTCATATAGGCTTTTTGACTTCCCGATTATACAGATGCTCAGGTGTTCATCCGAAATGATTAGAATATTAATGATCATTTTGATGACAGTTGGCTTCATCCTTATCCTAAAACAGTAACATGGATTGTAAAGACGAACAACGCATTCGTACGTATGATCAGTAATAATAACTGACAGAACCAAGAAAATCATACACATTCGTACAGACAACACTGTTCTAATCATCCAGTATGATGACATCATCATACTGTATGAAAATGCATAAAAACATAGTACTATCTACTCAACTTCAAAAAATTTTCATGCACATGCTACATAAATGATATTATATGCAATAATTTTGTATAGTACGAACAGAACAAAAAGATAATACATGAAAAACTCAGTAAACTCCCAATGCAAAACATTTTCCCATTTTTTTATTTACTAAAGTATAAACAAAAAAAAAACTAAAGCTAAAAACAAACAAAAATAGAACAAAACATATAACTAATACAACATATACTTGACATAAACAAAAATACAATCACACACAAAACAAGTTTAGAGAAATTTCATTTATGAATTAAGATCAGTCACACCTAGACTTATCCTCAAAATGCTAAATGTGTCAAAAGATAGTGGTTTTATGAAAATATCTGCAAGTTAATCCTTAGTAGCAACATGATGTAATTCAATTTCCCCTTTTGCTACATGATCTCTTATAAAACTATGCCTTATATTAATATGCTTGGTTCTAGAATACTGAATAGGATTCTTTGAAATGCATATGGCACTAGTGTTATCACAAAAGATTGGAATTATGCCAAAGGAAAATCCTAAGTTAATTAGCTGTTGTTTTAACCAAAGCACTTGTGCAACATCACTTCCTTGGGCAATATATTCAGCTTCTGCAGTTGAAAGGGCTACTAAGTTCTATTTTCTTTTAGACCAAGAAACTAAGGAGTTTCCTATAAATTGACAAGCTCCAGAAGTGCTTTTCCTATCAACCCTACAACCAGCTAAATCTGAATCAGAGTATCCAACAATTTCAAATGCAGTGTTATTCTTACGATACCATATTCCTAGGTTTTGAGTCCACAAAATATATCTCATAATTCTCTTAACTACAGTCAGATGTGACTCCTTAGGATTTGCTTGAAATCTAGCAAATAAATAAACACTAAACATGATATCCTTTTTGTTAGCTATCCAGTAAAGCAAAGATCCAATCATTCCTCTAAACTTGTTTTGATCAACTGATTTTTCTTTAGGATCATTATCTAACTGCACTAACGAACTCATGGGTGTATTCACTAGTTTAGCCTTATCCATTTCTTACTTTTGAAGGATGTCCATAACATATTTTGACTGTCTTAGAAAGGTTCCATCATCATCCTGCTTAATGCTAAACCCTAAAAAGTAACTCAAGTCTCCAATTAAGCTCACATCAAATTCCTTACTCATTATTTTTAAAAATTCATCACAAAGATTTCTATCAGTAGATCCAAACAAAATATCATCCATATAAATTTGAACAATGAGTAATTCATCTCCTACTCTTTTTATAAATAAAGTGGTGTCCACACTCCCTTTTACAAATGACCGTTCAAGTTACAATGTGCTTAGCCTTTTATACCAAGCTCTAGGTGTCTGTTTAAGTTCATATAATGCCTTTTTCAATTTGAAAACATGATTAGGAAATTGTGCATTTTCAAAACCTGGAGGTTGCTCAACATAAACATCCTCTTTTATCATCCCATTTAGAAAGGCACCCTTTACATCTATTTGATATAACTTAAAATCTTTAAAACAGGCATAGGCTAAAAGCACTCTAAATGCCTCAAGTCTAGCTACCAGGGCAAATGTCTCCTCAAAATCAATTCCCTCAATTTGATTACACCACTTAGCCACTAACCTTGCTTTATTTCTTACAATCACTCTAAAATCATTCATCTTATTTTTAAATACCCACTTTGTTCCAACAACACTTTGATATTTCGATGTTTCTACCAATTCCCAAACATCATTTCTAGTAAATTAATTTAACTCATCATACATAGCTAGAATCCAAAACTCATCTAAAAGTGCTTGATTTACACTAGTGGGTTCAATAATTGAAATAAAAACAGAGTGATTCACTTCTTTTCTCAATCAATGCCTAGTCTTAAATCCTTCACATGGGTCTCCTAAAATAAACTCCTTAGAATAACTCTTGGGATAATTCCATTCCTTAGGCAAATGGTTTTCTTCTTCATTTTCAAGCCTTTCTTCCTCTTTTATATTTTCAAGTCCTTAGGTTATTTCCTTAACTTCATCTTCATCTAACCTAGACCTTCCATGATTATCTGATTCATCAAAAATAACATGAATGGTCTCCTCAACTACCAATATCCATTTATTAAAAACTCTGTAGGATTTTCAAACACTTGAATATCCTAGAAAAATTCTTTCATCAGATTTAGGATTAAATTTCCCTCAGAGAGTTTTTCCATTATTATGTATGAATACATTACATCTAAAAATATATAGGTGTGAGAGGTTGGGAATTCTACCTTTAAGAAGTTCATAGGGTGTCTTGTTTAATTTTGATCTAATGTTCACCCTATTTAATACATAACATGCGGTACTAATTACTTCAGCCCAAAAAGCTTTTGGAAGTGAATATTCTGCTAACATGGCTCTAGCAGCTTCAATTAATGTCTTGTTCTTTCTCTCAACTACTCCATTCTGCTGAGGTGTCTTAGAAGCTGAGAAGTTATGGTCTATTCCATGGGATTTACAAAAATCATCAAACAATTCATTTTCACATTCTCCCTCATGATCACTTTGGATAGTAATAATTTCAAACCCTAATTTTCTCTGAATCTAAGTGGCAAAGTCCCTAAACTCTTTAAATGATTCACTCTTATGATACAAAAATCTAATCCATGTAAATCTTGAATAATCATCCACAATTATATACCTAAATCTTTTTCCTCCTAGACTTAAAGTACTAATAGGTCCAAAGAGATCCATGTGAAGAATTTCTAAGGGCTTGCTAGTTTTAACTTTCTTGATTGAATTGAAAGAGAATTTTACTTATTTTCCTAGTTGACATGCATCACATAAGTGATCTTTTGTAAAGTCTAATTTGGGTATACTTGTAACTAACTCTTTTTAGGTGATTTTCTTAAGATTTCTCATGCTGGCATGACAAAATCTTCTATGCCATAACCATGACTCATCATATACAGTTTTCAAACAAAAAGCAGTAGAAGATTTTATAGAATTCAAATCAAGCAAGTAAACATTATTTACTCTATCACTATTCAACATAATAATCCCATTTTGACTAATATCACAGCTAGTAGGAAAGAATTTTATATGATAACTATTATCACACAATCAACTTATGCTCATATATTGTGTTTTAAGCCATCTACTAATAGAACATTTTAATCACAAAATTTTTAGAGTTTCCAATCATACATGTACCTACCACTCTCTTGGTGGTATTTATTATCTCCAAGTGTAACCTTGACTCCATTCGTGGCTTCCAACATTATGAATTGATTTGCATCTCCAATCATATGCCTTGAATAGCCGCTGTCTGGGTACAAAATGCTCTCACGAGGTCTTATATAAGAGCATTCCTACAAAATCATCAAACGTTAGACTTGGGAACCCAAACAAGTTTGGGTTCACCTCTTGGCAATTTAAACCAGATTTATGTGTGATATGCTGTATTTTATGTACCTTAGGGCTCCACACTGAAAGTGTTTTATGATGTATAGTACAAGTGTGGAAAATACGCCTTATCATACCACAAGAAAAACATTTAAATCCAGAGAAAGGATTTACCAATCTATGTACACTATAAGATCTTCTCCTAGATTTTGAACTAATTGACTTGTGGTAAGATTTGTGAAAATCTTCAAGTTTGGGTGGAATCCTATTTTCCTCAAGTTCTTTCAATTTAACTTCAATATATGAGTTAGCACTCTCTAGAATCGAATTTTCAATCTTTAAATTGTGCTCTCTACTATCCGATTCATCCAAAAAAGTTTTGAAATAATTTTTAAGTTCAGTGTGTGATGATTTTAAAAGTACATATTATTTATTCAAATCGTCAAATTCATTCAACAAGGTCATGTGGTTGCTATTAATTAATGCATAGTCTTTCCTAAGAATTTCATATTCTTTTTGCAGCTCTAATTAATCTAAATTCAGCTTATCATGCAATTTCCTTAGTTTCCTATATGCAGAATGAATGCACTCAAAAACTTCAAATAATTCATCATAACTTAAGTCACATACCTCCTCTTGATCTAAATGATCAAGATTGTCAGCCATTAAGCATAAATTAGTGACTTCCTCTTCAGGTGCTATTTTTGAATAATCTGAAGCTGAAACCACCCAAAATGCTCATTGTAGTCTCTTCTTGCCCCTTCTATCCTTTGGTTTCTCCTCGACTTTCTCCTTACTAGGATTGGATTTGAGATTACGGCAATCAGTCTTTATGTGTCCTGGCATCCTGAACTCATAACAAATAACATCATTAGAAGACTTAACATTTTTATAGAACTTATCTTTATTCCACTGCTGGCGTCTCCTCTGCTTCCTCCTTATGAAACTTTTGAACAGCCTTGATATTAAGGCAATATTCTCTTCATCCTCAGGCTGGGACATTAGTTTCTTATTCTTTTTTAAGTGTGTGTAAAGAAGAGGAACGTAACAACTGAAGGAACTCTTAATAGAGAGCTTTTGAAGAAAACCAGGGTTTGTGAGAGGAAGGAGAACGTAAGCTTGAGCGTGAGGGAGAGGAGTGTGAGGGCATAACACGGTTGCTCCGAGCTAGCTACACACTTACTCCTCCTCTTACTTTGGTGAGTGTTATGGGAGCTCTCAAGGGAGAGAGGCTTCTACGTCACAGTCCTCGAGGTTCTCAGCGTTCTCCCAGAGGGAGGAAAAGGAGAAGGTCTGCTACCATCACCAGAAGATTGACATAACATCTGGCACTCTGCCACACCAAGGAAGGTGAAAGTGAGTTTTATAAAAGCTACTCCGCCTTACTGTGGGAGCAGAAGGAGAGTCAAATTTTAATAGTGTAACTCTCAGAGTGGAGGACTCCGAGGAGTGGACGTAGGTCAAGGTTGACCAAATCACCATAAAAATTTCTGGTGTGCTTTTTTTTCCTCATTTTACTTTTCTTGTATTTAAACTTTGCTATAACTGCTTGGTAAAAGTTTAATTTTAGTATTCCATTGTGAGATTTAAAATTTTATCACCATTATTGTAATTATGAATGAATCATTAGCTTCCACATGTGATTAGTTAAATAATCCTTTTAAAAAATTTGAATAATCCTTCAAAATTAGAACTCTTGTTTAGGATTTATTTTTAAAATACTAATTCACCCCACTCTTGGGTTATCTCATACTTTCAAGTGTTATCAGAGCGGGGTTTCAAAATAGTGTTTGAGAAAACCTAGAAATGTATGATCTATGGCACTTTTTTGTAACTGTAACACTGTGGAGGATTATTCCATAACCCATCCACCCTTATTTGATAATATACTATTTGACTTTTAGAAAATGTGCATGTCTATATTTTTATAATATATAGACTATCGCATGTGGATGTAGGTACAAGAAGGTTACTCTGCACCTTTTCATCTTGTGAATGGCATTAAAACTAATTTATTATTTAATGAATAAAGTAATGAAGATAGAGAACTTGCATAGTTAAATGCAAAATGCTTGAATTATTTTTTAATGCATTGAAATTAGAGGACTATATGCGAGTGTCTACTTGTACTACCGGCAATGAGATCTGGGATTGATTGTGTATCTCGATGAAGGAACTAGTTAGGTTAAACAGTCCAGGCTAAACATATTACTACATGATTATGAACTCTTTCATATGGAACCTAGCGAGACTGTATCTAAAATTATACTAGGTTCACCCAGATTGTGACATCCTTGCATGCAGTAGGAAGAGAGTTATCTAATTCTAAAAAAGTTAATAAAATTTTGAGATTCTTACCTAGTTCTTACGATGCAAAAATAACTATAATAACTGAGTCCAAAGATTTAAATATTTATTCAATTGATAATTTGCTTGAGTCACTCATTGCCTACGAGCAAGGAGTGAGTCAAAGGCAAAGTGATGCAGGAGAAAAGAATGAGCGAACTGTGGTTCTAAAAGTGAATAATTCTAAAAGTGATAGTTCTATAGCAGAGGAAGATGATGACCAGGCCTTGATGACTTGTCAATTTAAGAATTTTTTGAAAAGGAAACAATAATGTCATCAAATAATTGGAATAAAGGTAAAAGCTCAAAAATATTAAAGTTACATATGACATAAATTGCTTTGAGTGCAAGAAACCAGGTCATCTCCGAGCTGACTGCCCCAACATGAAGACTCACCTAACCAAGGAGAAGGGGAGGAGAAGACAAAATACAAGAAGGGTAAGCTAAAAATATAAAAAGCCTATTGGGCAGACTCTGCTTTAGAATCATTAGAAGAAGAAGCAGAGTGTGAGGTAATAAATTTGTGTCTTATGACTAACGATAACCTTAATCAATCAGATCAAGATGAGGTATGTTAACTTTCTTATGATGAATTATTAATTATTTCTAAAAAAATTCATGACTCGTATAAGAAGTTAAAAAAAATGCATGCTAGTCTTAACACTATTTTTTATACTTTACAAAAGGAGCATGCTAATTTAGTCAAAGAACATTTTGACTTGGATAGAGATCATATGTCCTTGCTTGATGAATTTGGTACATTAAATAAGAAACATGTTGAATTAACTATTTCACATGATTTCTTGAAGTCATCACATCTTGAACTAGAAAATGCATTTAAGGAATTAGAAGAACTTGCATGTCAACTAGATAGTAATGAGCATGCATTGAAATGCGAAGTGTTAAGCTACTAAAGTGCAAATGAATGCTTAAGAGCAAATGTTATAGCATTAGAAAATAATAAACCATTACCCTCACATTTCCAATGGGATAACCCCTCAACATTGCATGCATCACACAAACTTAGGAAGAGGCACCATCACCTACACAGGTTAGTGAACCTATTTCCCGGTATTAGGTGTTACTCTTATGGCATGCAAGGTCACATTGCCCGCACTTGCACAATCCACCATTGGACACATCTAGTGTGGAGACCTAAATTGCATCCATCACAGCATAACATGCATACATCTTATTCATTCAAGCAATTGGAGGAACCCAAACTCACGTGGGTTCCCAAAACTAACCTTTGATTGGCATTGTAGGGGTGCTCTCACAATCATCCTAGTGAGAGCATGTGGTACCTAGACAATGGCTGCTCGAGATATATAACTAGAGACATAAAGTAATTCATAACATTGGAGGCTAGGTCAGGAGGCAAGGCGACTTTAGGAGACAACACCACCAGAAAAGAGGTGGGTTCAGGTATCATTGGAAATTCTATAAATTTCTTAATTGAAAATATTCTATTAGTTGATGGTTTAAAGCACACTCTGTTAAGTATTAGTTAACTATGTGATAAAGGTTTTGACATAAAGTTTCTTTCTAACAAATGCATGATTAGCTTTAACGATAAACTTATGTTAGAAGGAAAATGGATAAATAAGGTCTATATGTTAAACCTCAACTACATTGAAAATTCAAACTCTTTATGTTTAAAAATAATATCCGATGACTTTTTGCTATGGTATAGGAGACTATGCCATGCTAGAATGAAAACACTTGGGAATATCACTCAGAAAGACCTACTTAGAGGCATACCTAAGTTAGATTTCACTAAGGACCACCTATGTGATACCTGCCAACTAAGAAAATAAGTAAAATCATTATTTCATTCAATCAAGGATATTAACACTTCTAGGCCACTAGAAATTCATCATATTGACCTATTTGGACCTGTTAGTATAGCTAGCCTAGGAGTGAAAACTTATGGATTTGTTATAGTTGATAACGACTCTAGATTTATTTGGGTAAGATTCTTAGCACAGAAGAGTGAGTCATTTGAAAATTTTAGAACCTTCTCCACTTGGATTCAAAGGAAATCAGGATGTAAAATCTCAATAATCCATAGTGATCATAGTGGAGAATTTAAGAATGATAGGTTTGAATCTTTTTGTCAAGAGATAGGAATAGAACATAACTTGTTTACCCCTAGGACCCCCTAGCAGAATGGAATAGCTGAGAGAAGATTAGAACTTTGGTTGAAGCTACTAGGGTAATATTAGCTGAATACACTCTCCCTAGATTTTTTTGGGTAGAAGTAATAAATACTACTTGTTATGTTTTAAATAGGGTGAATGTTAGACCCAAACTTAATAAGACACCCTATAAACTCCTTAAGGGTAGGACACCTAATCTTACTCACTTACACATTTTTGGATTTAAATTCTTTATCTTAATTAATGGTAAGTCACCCTTAGAAAAATTTGATCCTAAATCTGATGAAGGCATCTTCTTAGGCTATTCAACTATAGGTAAAGCCTATAGAATCTTCAATAAAAGGATCGTAATAGTAGAAGAGTCTACTCATGTGGTATTTGATGAATTAAATAAGACCTCTGAACCTAAACCTACAGAAGAAGAAGTTAAGGTCATTTAGGGGTTAGAAATTATTGCCATAGAAGATAGAGTAGAACCTCAGGAGCAATTGCCTAAAAATGGTGATATTCTTCAAGTCATCCCAGAGAGTTGATCTAAGGAGACCCATCTGAAGGTGTAAAATATAGGCATGGACTTACGAAGGAGGTTAGTCATTCTGTATTTATCTCCTTGATTGAACCCACCAACATAGATCAAGCCTTAGGAGATGAATTCTAGATCCTAGCAATATAAGAAGAGCTAATCCAATTTGTTAGGAATGAAGTGTGAGAATTAGTCAAGAGACTTAAGGAACAAAGTGTGGTTCGAATAAAGTGGGTCTTTAAAAATCAGATGAATTATTCTGGAATAGTAGTGAGAAATAAGGTCAGATTAGTAGCTAAGAGGTACAACCAAATTAATGGATTATATTTTGAGGAAGCATTTGCCTCAATAGCTAGACTAGAAGCCATAAGGGTACTCTTAGCCTTTTCTTGCTTCAAGGGTTTTAAATTATATCAAATGGATGTTAAGAGTGCTTTTCTAAATGGGGTAATCAAAGAAGATAATATATTGAGCAACCCCCCAGATTTGATAACGCATAATTTCCAAATCATGTATTTAAATTGAAAAAGGGATTGTATGGGTTAAAGCAAGTACTTAGAGCCTAGTATGAAAGACTTAGCACATTCCTACTAGATAGAGGCTTTGTTAAGGGCAGTGTGGATACCACCCTCTTTTTAAAAAGGGTAGAAGATGAGATACTCATTGTTTAGATTTATGTAGATGACATCTTATTTGAATCTTTAAAAAAAATCTTATGTGATGAATTTTCAAAAATAATGAGTGACGAGTTTGAAATGAGCATTGTGGGAGAACTTAATTACTTCCTTGGATTTAGTGTAAAATAGATGGAAGATGAAATATTTCTTTGCCAATCAAAGTAAATAAAAAATATTCTAAAAAAATATTAACTGGATGATGCTAAGTCCATGAACACTCCCATAAGTTCTACCATTCAACTAGATAAAGACCCAAATGGAAAGTTAGTTGACCAGAAAAAGTATAGGAAAATAATTGGATCACTCCTCTATTTAACTACCAAGAGACCGAATATAATGTATAGTGTATGCCTCTGCGCCTGAATTCATGCTATCCCAAAAGAATCCCACATGTCTGTTGTCAAGAGAATTCTTAGATATCAACTAGGCACCCCGAACTTAGGAATTTGGTATCCTAGACACAACACTTCATTTGAATCTTAGGGTATTCAGATTCTAATTTTGCAGGATATAGGGTAGATAAAAAAATCACCTTTGGTACCTGTCAATTCATAGGATAATCCTTAGTTTCATGGTCCAGTAAAAAAATAAAATTTGGTAGCACTTTCTATAGTTAAAGTAGAATATATAACAGTAGGGAGTTATGTTGCTCTAGTTTTATGGTTAAACAATAACTTTTAGATCTTAGACTATTTGTAGGAACCATCCCAATTATCTGTGACAATACTAGTGCAATTTGTATATCTAAAAATATAATTCAACACTCCCACACAAAGCATATATATATATATTAGGCATCACTTCATAAGAGATCATGTAGCCAAGGGAGATATTGAACTACACCATATAGTTAAAGGAGATCAACTGGCAGACAAATTCACAAAATTACTTGCCTATGACACCTTTAACACCTCGAGGATAAAATTGGGTATCATAGACCTTCATGCTTATTATAATAAAATTCAAAAAAAGAGGGGGGGGGGGGGGGGGGGGGGGGGTTTCTTGATCATCTCACACACATCTTACTGACCCCAAAATATTTAACTTTTATTACTATCGTACTATATGATTAAAATTGTACTATACGATCCAAACAAATATACAAATTACAATCCTTTATCTCATCAACGATCTAGATTTTCTTGCTGATATACACATCATACTATAGAAACCACCACACATGTTGTACGATCCAGGTGTCACTCACAGCTCACATGCAATCTATTTGGTACGACATTATTGACCATCATACTGTATGATTCCTCTTCGTCCGATATGATCCACATGTCAAACTTGATTGGGATGAATTTAAACTTGAATCGTATTATCATAATTGCACTTTATATTGTACGAACACTCATTCATATTGTATGATACTTTTTGTCAAAGGTCGTACCGACAGCCCCTCGGGTTAAATGAAATTTCTTAAGGTCATCCAGTACGATACCTATCATATTGTATGATTTGACTAATTTTTTTGATTGTTCGGCCAAACAAATTAATTTTCTTGATCGTATTGTATGAACATCTTCATATTGTACGATATTCCAAAAACTCTATATATTTGAGGGTTTAAATGGATCAACTCACTGAATCTCTTTCATTATTTCATCCTCTCAATCTTTTTGTATAATGGCTAGTGGAAGCAAGCAGCTCATCCTCCTCTCATTGGTTTGATGATTATTTTCTCTCCACCATAGATGAAGAAGCCTACCATAAGCTCAAAGAGGCCAAGATTACCCCGTCTCGCATGCTAAACCAAGCAGCCTTGAATTTTGAGGTTATGAACCTTTTTACCTCCACCGCTCTCTAATTTCTTCTTACCTTAGCCTTTCCTTTTCACTCTGAACTCTTATATGAATTCTTAGAAAATCATTGGATAGATTTTGAATGCACCACCTTGGCCTCATTTATCTATAAATGAAATATCAAAATCACTAAAGTTGATCTAGCTGAACACATTGGACTCTCTACCAAAGGACCTCATCCCAAGTCTCTGCTAATAAATGAGTTTGATTGGACCTCTATTAATATGATGCCTAGAAATGTGCCCACAAACCAACACCAACCACTTGTCTAAACTCTAACCCAAAAGTCTCGCATCATCCAGCACGTTCTTCGAACATCTATATACCAAAAGCCAGAGAACACATACAAATTACCCCACTTCTATCTAAAGTCACTTACTTAATCATGACGCCACCAAAATTCATGAAGCCCAAATAATCTAAGACTACATTCATAACCTGTCTACTATTAGATATCCATGTCCCCGACGTAAACAAAATATTTCCTTAGGCCATATCATAGGGTACATCCTCAACGCCAAATATCAACTCACCTTTTGTATTCCACCTGATAATCATCCTATCTTTTACACAGATGCTTCATTCTGTATTCTTTTCCATCAGTGCCAAGAGCACGCTGATCCAAATTTTGATGAAGAAGGGGAAGCTGCTCTTGCAGGAGGTCCTCCACCACCATCAATACCACCACCTACACCTACCAACCCTGCCTACACTCAGGATGATATTGTTTAGTGGCTCGATCAACTTGAAACTCAGCTGGACTACCACACTGACAAACAATAATGATAGTTTGATGATGATATGCGATGGTTTGGTGAACGATTCACCTCCATAGATCATTAATTTGCATCCATCCATCAGTACTATCAGCCTCCACCATCACCACCTGATCAGGGTCTAACTTACTAGGAGCTTTTGCTTAGTTATTGTGTGTTTCTTTTTCTTGTACTGCTTTACTTTTCTGTTTGTATGATACTCCTCTTTTTGGTGATGTCAAAAGGGGGAGAAGTTTTATGTTCTATGTACTCGTTGTTTTGTATGTTATATTATTTTTTAAGCTGCGTATGCTTTTATGTTATGTTATTTTTTAATCTCGTTATGTTTTGTTTGTGTTTTCAAAAAAAAAAAGATTTTAAAATAAAAAAAGAATTTATTTGTAAATCCTCCCATCTTTTAAAATCCATCATCTAGTGAGGGGGAGCTAAGAAAGAATTAACTTTTATCTTGCCTATCAGATAGCATTATTTGATATCATAAAAAATAGGGAGATTATTGTAATCCAGGATCCTTAGTCTCTAATTTTAATGATGACAAATAATATTAACTTGATTACTATGTTCTTCCTTGAAAATTATAGATGTTATTTTTTTCTGTAAGCACTAAAATTTCAGGTAAGATACACACCGCTCAAGACTGCTAGAGACTCAAGACTGGGTAGAATAGGATGTAAAGAATTTATAATTTATATTTTCTTTATTTTTCATTTCTTGAGTTTGCCATAAAAGAGTGTATACAAATTGGGTGACCATGCACACAAGCACAAGGGGAGAGTTATTTTTTTTTAAGATAAATTTTTTTAAAGAAAATTATATTGTATGATTTTAAATTATACTGTACGATCTATCACCAAAAATTATGCTTAACGGCTAATTCAGATAATTAGTTCATGAACTAATCATACTATACGATAATGATCGTACTGTATGATTTACTTCCATTTGAAAACCCTAGTCGCCAGTGTAATTTAAGTAAGATTTTAAAATTCAATTTTTTAACTAATCATACTGTATGATTTGAATTGTACTATATGATTTGAATTATTTTGTACGATCATTTGTAATCTTGCTAAAATTATCCCCCATAATCAGGTAATTAAATCGTGGCTTATTAATGACTACCATTTACAATGTATGATTTGTATCGTACTGTATGAACTACAGAGACAAAATTTCATCATCGCAGAGATCATACCAAACAAAACCATGGTTTTTGCACTATTCATCCCATACAATATTCATTTCATATAGAACAATGTACTTGAAATGAACTACTCATACTGTACAAAGTGTATAGTGCGGGATGATTAATAGAGATGATTTTTTATCATCCCATAAATCGTCCTACATGAACAGTGGAAAATAAAATGATCATCCAATACAATCTCCCTATCGTATTGTATGATGTTCTAATAGTTTGTAAACTGTTCGTCTCCCTTCGTACTGGATGGAACTGGTTTTGAGTTGATCGTACTGTATGATATTGGATCATCCTTTATGAATAGTAACAGCTGAATTAAAAGATTAGGGTTTCCTAAAGCCAAATATAAAAATAAAGTTTCTTATTCTTTTTTAAGTGTGTGTAAAGATGAGAAATGTGAAAACTGAAGGAACTCTTGAGAGGGAACTTTTGAAGAAAACCAGGGTTTGTGAGAGGAAGGAGAAGGTAAGCTTGGGCATGATGGAGAAGGAGTGTGAGGGGATCATATGGTTGCTCTGAGCTTTGGTGAGTCTTGTAAGAGCTCTCTAGGGAGAGAGGCTTCTATGTCACAGTCCTCGAGGTTCTCTACCTTCTCCAAAAGGGAGAAAAGGATAAGGTTCTTAGCCGTGATTAGGAGGGTGACAAAGCATCTGGCACTCCGCCACACTGAGGAAGGCGAAAGTGAGTTTTGTAAAGGCTTCTCCGCCTCACTATGGGAGAAGAAGGAGAGTAAACTTTTAATAGTGCAACTCTCAGAGCGGAGGACTCTGGGGAGTAGACCTAGGTTAAGGTTGACTGAACCACTATAAAAATTTCTGGTGTGTTTTTTTCCATTTTCTACATTTTACTTTTCGTGCATTTAATTTTTACTATAACTGCTTGGTAAAAGTTTAATTTTAGTATTCCAATATTAGATTTAAAATTTTAAGACCATTGTTGTAATTTTGAATGAATAATTAGCTTCCACATGTGATTAGTTAAATCATCCTTTTAAAAAATATGAAAAATACATAAAAATTAGAACTCTTGTTTAGGATTTGTTTTTAAAATACCACCCCCCCCCCCCCTCTAGGCACATCTCGTACTTTCACAGATTAGGTGTGATAGATATTCATGCTTGAAAATGATGCTTTCTGTTTAATTTTCTACTCTTAGTGTTTTTGTTTGATGTGTTTATTTATTTCCTTTTATGTGTTTTTATTTTATGTTTTTGATTTTCTGATATTATTTCTTCAGTATTTTAAGAATCAGATCACTGCTCACTTCTGCTGATGAACTTGCTATTTAAATGAGATTTTTGCCTTATTTTTATTTAGAAGCTTGTACGTAGTGATTGACTCCTCTAAAATAATTAAAGGAAGAAACATTGGTGGTTGTTTATCTTCCTCTAACTCCTTTAATGATATATCTTTTCTTTTTGAATTAAAATCTATTTCAAAATTAAAAAGTTAGACTTTAAAATAGAGATCTATTTTATCTTCCGATAGTAATCTATCTCATATGAATTGTGTTCCAAATCATTGAATCACTTTTGTGTTTTGTTAATCAGGTGGTTGCATTTATCATATGAGTATTATTCTATTTTGTGATTTACTCTTCCTTATATTAGAGAGTGAGTTTTTTCTTCTCTTATATCTGAAAGATAATTATATAATTGAGAGTCTTTAGAGGTTATTAAAGGAAGCAAGCTCGTAAAAGAAATGAAAAGAGGCACAAAAAAGCCCAACACAGAAAAGATGCAAAATATTCACCAATTAATTATATGATACATAAAGTGTATCAAAAATCAAAAGATGCATAAAGTGCGTCAAATAACTAAAAAAGAGATACAAAATGAGCCTATAAAGAAATAAGCTTCTTTCTCTTTTAAATATTTAAAAATTTTAGAAGAACCCCTTGTGCCACTTAATATCTTTGAATACTTGAGATTAAAAATCATGATTCTTGATTCTTTACTTTGCAATATTATTTTATCAGATATTTTTCTGAAAAGAAGTTTGAAAGGATCACTTTTTTATCTAATTTCTTACTTCTGAATTAGATTTTTATTTAAAAGAAATTTTAACCTATAAGGTGTATGAGGTAGGGCTTACAAAATAAATTTTCTAACTTTTTCTGGATTTTAGCATGTCATTTCATTCTTATTGGTATTTAAATCTAAAAATCAAGGGAAATTTATAATTTACTTTAGATTGATCGATTATTTCTATGTGTGTACTGGACTTTGTTTATGTACTTTATTTTATTTTAGTGTTTTTCTTTCTTCCTCCTTTTTGTGATGTTGAAAGGGAGAGTAGTATGTTGGTTGCTTAGTTTGTTACTTAATATGTCATTTGCTTATATTTAAGTGAAATTTGTTTTGTTCTATTTCTATTTTATTTTTTTTATGCCTCATTTAAAATAAATAAATAAATAAAATAAAAAATAATGAAAAGAACAAAAACAAAAATTTTTCCAAGCTTTAAATTTTTTAACAGCAATGTTTGCCATCGTAAAAAGGGAGAGATTGTTACAAATGTGGGCCTAAGTACAGTGATTTTGATGATAACAAATATTACTATTTTCTTACTACTACTATTCTTGCATATCTATTTTGTTTGCCCTGCTCACAAACCTTTCAGGTCCACAGGTTCACTTGTAACGTCAATCAGCTTAAGATCAGGTTATTCCAATGCATGTTTTATCTTTTTTTGAGTCAAATGTACTGTGATAGATCCTAAAGCTAAGTAACCTTACACACACACACTCAGGGGGAGAAATTTTGTGAGTTAGAGAGTTTTCTATTTTTTGATCATATCGTAAAAGATGATTCTAAATCTTCTTAGATGATCAGTTAAAAATAAAAACCTAATTAGGGTATTCCTGATTATTAAGTTTGCTTAACTAATCATCCTGGATGATTTATATCGTACAGGATGATTAGTACAGATTAAAACAAATAGCCACCAATCACAATTTAGGCAAGATTTAATAATTCAAAATTTATTTATATCGTATAGGACGA
Source organism: Dendrobium chrysotoxum (assembly GCA_019925795.1). Taxonomy (NCBI): domain Eukaryota; kingdom Viridiplantae; phylum Streptophyta; class Magnoliopsida; order Asparagales; family Orchidaceae; genus Dendrobium; species Dendrobium chrysotoxum. The sequence goes on from CM034302.1 coordinate 54,422,667, forward strand.
TCCATATCATCTTGGATGATTCATAATAATCATGCCTAAATAATCCCTTAGTTATGGGATTAATCATAGTTAAATTGATCAATTAAATCATATAGGATGATCAGAGACAATCATACTGTACGATCCGAGCACTACATGGTATGAAAATTAATCGTCACCCATTGTACATGATGAAAACTATAAATTTTTTAACTAAACATCATAGACGATAGCTCTACTTCTTCCGGGATGACCATTATGTTACAAGGGATGATAATTAATTGTTAGGCATCATACTGGACAAATCGTGTGTTGCGTGGGATGATAATTTATCGACAATCATCATACTGGACAATCAATAGCCACTCCTGAACTAATTGTCAAGGATGACTGAAATATCATACGTGATAATTTGTTTGAATACTTAAACCGATCATATATAGGAATACTAATAATACTGGTTGAAAGGACTATTTTATACAAATCATACATGACGATATTTAAATCATCCTGGATGATCTTTGCCGCCAAATTAAAAATTAGGATTATTTTTGAAGCCTTCTTTTTAAGTTCTCTTAATTGCTACAAAGCAAATCTTTTGCAGCTATTCTAACCCAAGAGAGCTTATCGAAGGAGAAGGAGAGTTTGGGAAAGAGAGAGGATCTTATGAGGGTGAGTGTGTGAAGGAATTCACAAAGGTTGCTCCAAGCAAGGATTCAATGGTCTTCTTCCTTCTTTATCCATGGTTTCTTGGTGGCTCTAGGGAGACGATCATCAGCATCAGACCGAGGTTTTCTACCTACTCCTGGAGGGAGTAAAAGGATTGTCAGGTTATCTGCCTACTCCAGGAGGAATTAAAAGGATTTCGGGTTCTCTATCTTCGCCGGGAGGGTGAAAAAGGATTCAAGATTCCTTGCCTCACCGTGTTGCAGATATGCATTTAATAATTAAAGTTCATTACATATCTATTTTCTCTATTAAATACTAACATTTCAGCTCCACAAGCTCACTCTCAAGCCAGCTTAAGATCGGGTAGATTTTGACTAAGTCAAGTCTATAATTTTAAGTTAAATGCATTTTCTACCTTTTCTTGAGTAAATTATAATATGGTGGATCCTGAAGCTAAGTAACCTTGCACACACACACTTAAGGGAGTGAGTAAAGGGAGATAGAGAAAATAAATTTTTCTGACCAAATCGTACAAGATGATTTTTTATTATCCTAGACGATATATTCAGCTCACAACCCAAATTAGGGCATCTGGGGGAAGTTAACTTGATTAAGAAAATTGTCTTAAATGATAGTGCCATCATCTTAGATGATATGTATAAATCAAAATATCTAGCCACCGATCTCATTAAGGTAAGATTTTATAACTCACAAAATTGCACTAATCATACAGGACGATCCTAATCTTCATGGATGGTTCATACACAATTATGCCTAAATTGATTAAGTTATTTGGAGAGTAATTATGGTTATATTGATCGATCATATCATCCGGGAAGATTGCAGAATCATACTGGATGATCTGTAATAAAAACCTTAGTTTTCTCTTCAGTCTCCTGGATGTCCTGAACTATCTGCTAGATGATAATGTCTGATTTTGAACTAATCATATAGGATGATCAGAACATCATCTTGGATAATCAGTTATATTTCTACATATCATCCTGATTTATCTCCTGGACATCCCAAACTATCTGTTGGATGATTGTGTATGTTTAGATCTTTTTCCACTATGACTCAGAGAAAGCTAGGTTATGAGATTGTAATAATTCCTAGTGACCATGGTGGAGAATTTGAGAATAAAAATTTTGAATCTTTCTGTAAGGAGCAAGGGATATATTATAATTTTTTTAACTCCTAGGACCCCTCAGCAGAACAGGGTAGCTGAAAAGAAGAACAGGACCCTGAAAGAAGAACATGACCCTAGTTAGAATGGGACCCTAGTAGAAGCCCATCTAAAATACTCACTACCTAAACACTTTTGGACAGAAGCGGTGATTACAGTGTTGAGAGAATTACATGTTATTTTTCATCTTTATAATTATGTGAGTTTTTGATGATTACAAAAATCTTATTGTTTACCTATCATTTCTCCTAACATATATATTAGAAAGTTTATTTTTGTGTGTACTAACATATTTTTCAGGAAAATTATACTCCAGAACAGCTAAAATCTTCAAGACGGATTAGATTAAGGATTCTTGTAAGTGAAGTCTATAAGGATTAGTTTTCTTGAGTCTGAGAGAGTGAAATTATAAGTTGGATAACTGTACACACATACACTAGGGAATGTGACAAAATTTTTTAAACTAATCATACTGTACGATTTAAAATCATACTGGATGATTTGTCTTCTGTGTCCCTCCGAAGTGAAGTTGATTGGTGCCCTAATGAAAAATTTTCTAAGTACATTTCATAATGTATGAAATAGGGTCATCCCGGATGCCCATCAGAGTACGAAATCGGCTTCGTTTAAACCATCCTATACGATCCAAGAAATCTTTTGAACTAATCGTATGGTATGAAGTAAGTTCATCCTGGACGCTGATCAGTGTACAAAATCATGTCCGTCCAGATCATCCTGTAAGAAATACCAAAATTTGAACTGATCATCTTATAAAATCATGGTTCGTACAGATGCTGATCAGAGTACGAAATAGGGTTCGTACACGATCATACAGATGAAGAGGAAGTTATTATAAAAAAATTGAACTAATTATCCCGTACGAACATGGTTCGTACAGAAGCCGATCAGAGTATGAAATAGGGTTCGTACATGATCGTACAGATGAAGAGGAAGTTATAGTGAAAAATTTGAACTGATTATCCCGTATGAACATGGTTGGTACAGAAACTGATCAGAGTATAAAGTGAGGTTCGTACAACATTGTGCTAGACTTTTTATAACTGTTCGTATGTACGAAGCTCGATCGTACTGTACGATCCAAGTCTGTTTAACTTGCAAATTTTAGTTTTTAGACGGTTTTTCTTATCCTCTGAATATAAGTGTCCAAAGAAACTATCTGTTCAGATACCTTCCATAAATTTCCCTTGAGTGCTCTTGAGGAGGGTGTTTGGGAGAGTGTCTTGAGAGTGGAGTGTGAGAGATCTAGTGTAAGGAAATTGTGAAGGGATTCATAAGGTTATCCAATGGTGAGATTCTCTTACTTGTTCTTCAAAGTTCTTCCCAATCTCCTTGAAGGCTCTTGAAAGAGGTTTGTTCAAGAAGGCTCGGTTCTCTGCCATCACCAGGAGGGTGAAAAAGGATGCTTAGTTCTCTGCCGACACCTGGAGGGTGTGAAAGGATGAGTGGGTTCTCTGCCTTCACCAGGAGGGTGAAAAAGGATGCTATATTCTCTACCGACACCTGGAGGGTGTAAAAGGATGATGCTTCTCTACCGCACCGGGGTTTGGTGGAAGAGAGTTTGTAATGGCATCTCTGCCTTGCTGTGGAGGCAAAAGGAGAGTCAGTTTGGTTTAGTGTAATACCTAGAGAAGGAGTCTCTGGGAGTGGATGTAGGTCATGTTTAACTGAACCACTATAAAATCTGGTATTCTCTGTTCTTGTTTGATTTTCTATAATCTTTATTTACTACATTATACTTTATTTTTCTATGTTTGAAAAGTGAAAAATTCATATATGATCGTACAGCACGAACTGGATCGTACTATATATTTACATAAAGTTTTTTTTTTGTAAAAGGTCTTCCAAAATTCCAAGAGATTTTTTAAAGTACCAATTCACCCCTGTCTTGGTTAGTCTAGGGACGTAATCAATAGGTCTAACAACCTATTCGCACTTTCATATGGACTGTTATATTCTGAATAGGGAAAATCTTATATCTAAGCTGAACGAGGCACCCTAAGAAATTCTTAAGGGTAGGACACCCAACCTCTCTCACCTTCATGTATTTAGATGTAAATTGTTCATTCTGAATAATGGAAAGTCTCAACTAGAAAGTTTGACCCAAAATCTGATAAAGGAGTGTTCCTAGGTTATTCAAGTGTTGGGAAATCCTATAGAGTCTTTAATAAAAGAACACTAGTAGTTAAGGAGACCACTCATGTTGTATTTGATGAATCTGATAATTTTGGAGGGTCTAGGGTAGAAGAAGAAGAGGTTATAGAAGTCACCCAGGGAGTAGAATCTACAAATTTGGGGGAAAGGGTAAAACCTGATGTTTTTTTTGCCTAGAGAATGGAGATATTTTTCAAGTCATCCTAAAGAACTGATCTTAGGAGACCCATCTGAAGGTGTTAGAACAAGGCATGGACTTAGAAAAAAAGTAAACCACTCTGCCTTCATTTTAATGACATAACCCACAAACTTAAATCAAACCTTATCTAATGAATTCTGGATCCTAGCCATACATACAGAGTTGAATCAATTTATAAGGAATAATATTTGAAAGTTAGTAGAAAGTGGTTGGAACTAAATGGGTTTTCAAAAATAAAATTAATGATTCTGGAGTAGTGGTGAGAAATAAGATAAGATTGGTGACTAAGGGGTATAATTAGATAGAAGGGATTAACTTTAAGGAGACTTTTGCCCCTATAGCTTGATTAGAAGCCATTAGGGTGCTAATAGCCTTTATCTATTTTAAGGGATTCAAACTGTACCATATGGATGTTAAGAGTGTTTTTTTGAGTGGGGTAATAAAAAGAAGATGTGTTTGTAGAGCAACCCATAGGCTTTGAGAATTCTCAATTTTCAAATCATATTTTCAAATTAGAAAATGCTTTGTATGAATTAAAATAGGTACCCAGAGAATTGTATGAGAGACTTAGTACATTCCTACTGTAAAGAGAGATTATTAAGGGAAGCGTAGACACACCCTTTTTTGAGGAGAGTAAATTACTCATTATCCAGATCTATGTTGATGATCTACTTTTTGGATTTTCAGATAAAAATTTGTGTGATGATTTTTCTAAAATAATGAGTAAGAAATTTGAAATGAACATGATGGGAGAATTGTCCTACTTTTTGGGGTTTAGTATAAGGAAAATGGATGATGAAACTTTTCTTAATCAATCAAAATACATTAAGGACATCTTGAAGAAATATGAAATGGGTAAAGCCAAGCCAATAAACACTCCCATGAGGTCCAATGTTTAATTAGATAAAGACTCAAATGAAAAATCAGTTGATTAAAATAAATATAAAGGAATAATTGGATCACTGATTTACTTAACTGCTAGTAGACCTAATATTATGTTTAGTATTTATGTCAGTGCTAGATTTTAAGCAGATCCAAAAGAGTCCCAGCTGATTGCTACTAATAGAATCCTTAGAAATCTCTTAGGTACCCAAGACTAAGGAATTTGGTATCCTAGGCATAACACTTCTTTTAAAATCATAAGATATTCTAATATAGGTTTTGCAAGATACCAAGTTGATAGAAAAAGAACTTTTGGGACATATCATTTCATAGGATAATCCTTACTCTCCTGGTCTAGTAGAAAATAGAATGCAGTTGCCTTGTCCACTGCTAAAGTTAAGTATATAGCATTAGGAAGTTGTGCAGCCCAAGTCCTTTGGCTAAAGCAATAAATTCAAGATTTAGGACTTCTTGTAGGCATAATTCCAGTCATATGTGATAATACTAGTGCCATCTGTATTTCTAAGAACCTAATTTTACACTTCAGGACCAAACACATAAACATCAGGCACCACTTCATTAGGGATCATATTACCAAAGGAGACATAGAGCTACACCATGTAGCCATTGAAAACCAACTTGCAAAAATCTTTACAAAACCACTAGCCTTTGAAACCTTTAGAACCTTAAGAACTAGATTAGGTGTGATAGATATTCATGCTTGAAAATGATGCCTTCTATTTATGTTTTTGTTCTTAGTGTTTTTGTTTGATTTGCTTGTTTATTTCTTTTTATGTTTTTGCTTTATGTTTTTGATTTCCCAATATTTTTTTACTTCGGCATTTTAAGAAATAGATCACTGCTCACTTCTGCTGATGAACTTCACTTCTAAATGAAATTTTTGCCCTATTTATGTTTTGAAGCTTGTAGGTAGTGATTGACTCCTCTAAAATAGTTAAAGGAAGAAACATTAATGATTATTTCTCTTCCTGTAACTCCTTTAATTGTGTAGTTTGCTTTTTGAATTAAAATCTTTTTCAAAATTAAAAATTTGGACTTTGAAATAGAGATCTATATTATCTTCTTATAGTAAGCTATCTCATATGAGTAGTGTTTCAAATCATTGAATCACTTTTGTGTTTTCTTAATCAGGTGATTGCATTTATCATATGAAAATGATTCTATTTTGTGGTTTACTTTTTCTTATCTAAGAGAGTGAGTTTTTCTTCTCTTTTATCAAGAAGATAATCATATAACTGAGAGTCTTTTAGAGATTTTGAAAGAAATAAAGGTCACAAAAGATGCACGAAGTGCACCAATCAACTGAAAAAGAGGAATAAAATGAGCCTAACATTGAAAAGATGCACAATATTCATGAATAAATTGCAAGATACATAAAGTGTATTAAAAATTCAAAGATGCACAAAGTGCTAAATAACTGAAAAAGAGGCACAAAATCAGCCCATAAAGAAATAAGCTTCATTCTCTTTCAAATCTTTTAAAATTTTAGAAGAATATATGTGTCACTTAGTATATTCAAATACTTGAGATTAAAAATCTTGATTTTTGATTTTTTACTTTGTAATACTATTTTAGCATATATTTTTCTGGAACGAAGTTTGAAAGGATCACTTTTTTATCTAATTTCTTTTCTTCTGAATTAGATTTTTGTTTAAAAGGAATTTCAACCTATAAGGTGTCCGAGGTAGGACTTAGAAAAACTAATTTTTTAACTTTTTTTTAGATTTCAGTATTGTTGATTCGTTTCTTTCGAGTTTTTAAATTTGAACTTAAGGTAACTTTGTCATTTATTGAATGATGATTGATTAAAAAAACCTTTGCTTTTTTGCTCTTTTTATTACTTATTTTTGTTGTATTTTTCATTTGTTCTTGTTATTTTTTACTTGTTTTTTTTTTTGGACCTCTTCTGATCAACTGTATCCATCTTCAAAATTTCCAATTTTTTTTTCACATCATCCTGGATGATATCTGATCATCCTAGACGATGCCATCAATTCACTACTCACCTTCCATCCAACGGCAGATCTATACCTATTATTGGTGATCGTACTGGATGATTCCACAATCATCCTCTACTATCCACATGGCACAACTGGCTGGTCGATTTCAATGCAGTTGGTATGATCCTTAATGACTCATAGTTTTGGATGGTACAAGTGTTCATCCTGTATGATCTAGCCAGTCAAAGATTATTTCGGTTGACTCCTCGGTATGATTATCTGTGTCTAATCATCCTAGATAATGTCTAGTCATCCTGGATAATAAGACCACCTTTTTGACCAATTATCCTAGACGCCATTATTTCTTCCAATCATCCTAAATGATCTCACGATCGTCCTAGGCGATCTCACGATCGTCTTGGATGATCTGGATAACTCTTTATAAATTGGCTAATTTAAGGTTTATTTCTCACCCCAAAACTTCTTTCCTCAATCTCTAGCACTCAAATCTTCTCTATGGCTAGTGGCAAATGTTTTAGGATGCTGATTGGAAGTTCCTCCAGGGGAACTATAGACCCTTACTTCACTGAGGCAGCTGATCAGGCTGCTTAACTTCGGTATAAATTTACAAGGATAACATCCTTAAGGATAGTCAATCCACGCACACTGACCTATCCGATATTAAATCTGTTTGCCCATACATCCCTTACCTTCATTCTGACCCTCTCATTCCCTTTCAATTCTGAACTTCTGTATGAGTTCTTTGCCAGCCTTATACTTACCTCTTCCTATATTGTACTTCAATCATATGTCAACAAACGGCCTGTAAAAACAACTTATCACGACTGCCATAAAATTCTTAAACTTTCCACCCTTGAGACAAGCTTCATATCTTGGCTTTAAATCTTGATTGCAAATGGAGCCCTATTAATCAGTATCTAAGAAACACTAATGTCACTTACTATGATGATGCCTCTAGTTCATTAGATAAAGATGCTAGGACCATCCAACATGTCCTTAGAACTTCTGTAATTCCAAAAGCTAGTGACCGTGTTCACATTACTCTTTTACTCTCCATCACCACTTACTATATAATGGCTTGTTAGGATTTCAATGCTACTGATCTTCTTTTCAGATACATTGAACACTTGACTAGTATAAGGTATCCCAGACATAAGAGAAAACAAAATATGTTCTTAGGACACATTATTTCCTATGTTCTTGAAACTAAGTACAACCTTCAGTATCCTACCCCACCAAATTATCAACCTACCTTCTACACCAATAGCTCCTTCCACATTCATCACAGTACTCGTCTCCATCTGGAGCATGAGGAGGCTGTAGGAGCAGAGGAAGAAGCTATTCCTGAACCTATTCCGCTATGTAAGCAGTCACCGATCGATCAGCTGGTACACCATTTTGATCAGTGGGAAGCCAGATTTGAGTCTTAAGTCACTGAGCAACAGCAGCAGCACACCCAGGATGTGGCTCATTTTGAGGATTTCACAGCACAACAACAACATCACATAGCTCATTTTGATGATTACCTAATACAGCTGTAGCAGAAGCAAGGCCAGGATATGGATCGTCTCTGCGAGCAGTTCTCCTCTCTCCACCCTTTCTATCCACAACCACCACCTCCTCCTCCTTCTGATAAGAGTCCTTTTGACTATATGTTATTTTTCTATTATTATTCAATTTTTTTGATGTACTCTACTTTTTCTTTTCTAATATTTTCTAGTTCCTCCTTTTGGTGATGACAAAAGGGGGAGTAGGTATGTTTGTAAGAGCTTGTGTGCCTGTAAAAGTTATTTTTACTTTGTGCTTCTTGTTGTGTTCCTACTTAGTTGTTTTGTTTATATTATTTTGTTTTTTCTTTTCCATAAAAAAATGCATTTTTCTTTTGTCACCTCCCCTATTTTTCAAAGAATTAACTTAGTAAGTGGGAGTTTAGGGAATAGCAAAATACCTTTGAAAGCTTTTAACAATAATGTTTGCCATCATAAAAAAGGGAGAGATTGTTGTTGATAGGGGCCCAAGTCTTTTGATTTTGATGATAACAAACATTATTATTTTTATTTACTATGATATCTCCTAATAATTAAACTTCATTGCATATCTATTTTCTCTGTTAAATACTAACATTTCAGGTCTACAAGCTCACTCTCAAGCCAGCTTAAGATTGGATAGACTTAGACTGAGTCAAGTTTATAATTTTAATTTAAATGAATTTTCTATCTTTTCTTAAGTCAATTGTAATATGGTGGATCCTGAAGCTAAGTAATCTTGTACACACACACTCAAGGGAATGAGTAAAGGGAAATAGAGAAAATAATTTTTTCTGACCAAATCATACAGGACAATTTTTGATCATCCTAGATGATCTATTCAGCTCACAACCCAAATTAGGATATCTGGGTCAAGTAAACCTGATTAAGAAAATCATCCTGGATGAAAATGCCATCGCCCTAGACGATACGCTTGAATCAAAATATCTAGATACCAAACTCATTTAGGCAAGATTTTATAACTCACAAATTGTACTAATCATACAGGATGATCCTGATCATCCTGGATGATTCATACACAATCATACCTAAGTTGATCACAAGATTAGGAGAGTAATTAAGGTTAGATTTATCAATCAGATCGTCTGGGATGATCCTAGAATCGTACTGGATGATCTGTAACAAAAACTTTAGTTTTCTATTACGTCTCCTAGACGTCCTGAACTATCTGTTGGATGATAATGTCTGATTTTGAACTAATCATATAGGATGATCGTGACATCATCTTGAATGATCAATTATATTTCTACATATCATCATGATTTATCTCCTAAACAACCCAAACTATTTGCTGGACGAAAGTGTATGTTTGAACTAATCGTACAAGATGATGATCACATCGTCTTGGACAATCAGAACAAACTTTGTGTTCTAAGCGTACATGAAACCCAGATCGTCCTGGTCGGAAGGGTTGATTTAAACTAATCATACAGGATGATCCGATAGATCATCCTGGATGATATTATCAACAAGTTGAAAATTAGGACACTTTTTGAGGCCTCCTATTTAAGCTCCCTTAATTTTTGATGTACAAATTCTTTTGCTATTATTCTAACCTAAGTGAGAGCTTAGAGAAGAGAAGGAGAGTTTGGGAGAGAGAGAGAGAGGATCTTGTGTGGGGGAGTTTGTGAGGGGATTCATAAATATTTCTCCAAGCAAGGATTTGATAGTATTCTTCCTTCTTCATCCTTGGTTCCTTGGTGGCTCTGGGAGACGATCATCAGCATCAGATCTAGGTTCTCTGCCTACTCCAGGAGGGAGTAAAAGGATTGACAGGTTCTCTGCCTACTCTATGAAGGAGTAAAAAGATTCTAGGTTCTCTGCCTTCAACAGGAGGGTGAAAAAGGATTCAAGTTTCTCTACCTCACTAGGTCCGTGGAAAGATTTTGTAAGGGATTTTCCGCCTTGCTGTGGGGGCAAAAGGAGAAACATTAATTGATTAGTGCAATACTTAGAACGAGAGGTTCGGGGGAGTGGACATAGGTCATATTTGACTGAACCACTATAAATCTGATGTGTTCTTTCTACTTATCTTTTCACATTTATTTTCACTTATTTCTGTGATTTGATCTATGTTGAAATCTCTGTGTTTGGTTATCTGCTTCTGCTTAAATTATTTATGTTTAAAATATTAAAAAAGATTTTTCTCTTTAGTTAAAAAAATTTTAAAATACTAATTCACCCCTCTCCTGGTTAGCCTCAGGCTAGTTTTATAGGGTTTAACACCCCTCACAAACATTCACATCAAGTCAGTGGAAAGATTTTGTAAGGACTTCTTTGCCTTGCTGTGAGGGCAAAAGGAGAGACACTAATTGATTAGTGCAATACCTGGAATGGGAGGTTCTGGGGAGTGAACGTAAGTCAGATTTGACTGAACCACTAAAAGATTCAATGTACTCTTTCTTTTTACTTTTTTTGCATTTTATTTTTGCATTTTTTTATGATTTGTTCTATGGTTGAAATATCTAATTTTGGTATCTACTTTTTGCTTAAGATTGTTTAGTTTTAAAATGTTTAAAAAGATAAAAAGATTTTTTCTAAGAATTTTTAAAAACAACAATTCACCACCCCCCCCCCCCCTCTTGGTTAGCCTCGGGCTAGTTCTATAGGGTTTCACAATCCTCAAGAACTTTCAAATTGGTGAGTGTCCTTAACTACTGCAAGCCAAGTGAAAATTAGATAGGTCCTTCCCTCAGTCCTTGAGTTAGGGTATCTTATGCAACCACAAGCTTCAACGCTTTTACATCAAACATTTCTCTTCGGAACCTCAATATAAAGCTCCTTAATGAATTTTTAGACTCTTATATCATTTTTAGTATAGCTTGCAAGATAAGTGTCTCTACGAGCATTTGCTTGAATTTAAAGAAGGAGGTGATCACTTTTAGGGGTAGTTAAGCAAACCACCTCAGTGCTGACTCCATGAGTGTTAAGAAGAGATGGAATTTAAGGGCAACATTTTTGGCCAATAGGGAGATCAAAGATTCAAAAGTTGCTACATAATCTATGGGATCAATTTTACCTCTATAGTACTCTATATGAAGCACCTTAAACATGGGAGGCAGCTTGGCCTCAATGATTGCTCTAAAAAAGGCATTATTTAATTATGCCTCTAACATTCTAGATCATCTATCTTGTGGGGTATAATCTTTATCACTCTTTAAAGTGCTAGTGTAGTTAGGGATGGATGTAGAGGCAAGTGCTCTCTCCTAGAGCCTTTAATAAGCTGTTGAGTCATAGGATCTTTTAAGTATAGTGTAAGCTCTCACTTAACATGGAATTATGCGCAGGGCATCTCAAATTATCTTTAATAGTAGCTCATCAATTTCCTAAAGGATATAGCAAGTGGTGAAATGAGTTTTTTTAATGTTTCAAAAAGGTTCTTGTTAAGACTCTTATCAAGTCGACTCTATCTTCATATCCTTGGATTCATTCCATTTTCTTCACACCCAAGATGATGTTGAATTTTGATTTATCCCGTGGATGATAGTTGACATTGCTAGATGATCCTCTTGGTGAGTTGAGAATTTTTGGGTAAAAATAAAGAGTATAGAGAGTAGAGAAAGAGTTGAAACGATGAGATTAACCTGGGAGAGTTTCTTAAAAAAATACAATAGGTGATTTATTTAAGAAAAAGTTAAGGGCCCCAAACTGTACCACATCACCCACTATTTATATAGTTCTGAGCGGTACATGAAAGGCTATGGAAAGAAAATTAAAAAATATAGGCTACATAGAATACTAGTATAATGCTACAAACAAATCTAAGACATCTATTTCTAAATGTTTAATAATTGGTTGTGAAACAAATCGAACATGGAATTGGCACACCAAGAGGTGATTGAATTGATGTTTTTTTAAAGCTTCTTGAATTTAAAAACAAATTTATAATTTAATGGAGATGTTAAATCATAATACACAACAACAATCCCAAAAATAAATACAAATACTTTTGTGTTCTTTATTTTGAAATAAAATAACAAATAATAAAATTTTATTCTTTTTATTTTTCTTATTTTTTTCTTTTTGAAATAAATATAAATTTTAATCAACCATGATGATTTTCATATCACAATAACAAATAAACACAAATTAGAATACAAAAAGGAAAATATGCGAGAAAGTAAAATTTGCAAAAATTAAATGAAAAAAAAGAACTCAAATAAAAATTTTATAATAATTTGGTTTGTTTGTTCTTTGCCAACTCCCTGAAGTCCTCCTCTTTAGGTATTATAATAATCAATAGTGGCTCTCATTCAGCACCACGACTAGGAAAATAATTCCTTACAACTCAAATCACTTTCACCTCTTTGGTGCAACTAAATAGCTGAAATCCCTTTCACCTCCTTGATGTGGCAGAGAGGTGAAATCCCTTTCACCTCCTCGATGTGGTAAAGAGTTAAAATCCCTTTCACCACCTATGTGTGGAGAGCCAAAATCCCTATTACCTCCTTGGTGTGGTGGAGTAGCAATCGGTATTTGACCCTAGAGGATTATTCATAGAGCTGCCCTTAGGAAAAGCACTAATATATGGAGCAACTCAGGTACAAGTTGGGCGGAGCAACAATTTGAAAACCCCTCTCAAACTCCCTTAAAACCCATAAGGATCTTCTCCCTCTTGCACAACCTCTTCCCTTCTCTCTCTTTTCTTAAAATCCTCTCTTCAAACTCTCTCAAGAAAAAGGCACTCCTCTAACTGCCAAAAGACTCCCCTAAAGTCATAACAATACTTTAAATAGAGGGCTTCTAAAAAACCCTAAATTTTTTAATTCTATTGACTCTATTTGTACTATATGATTGGTTCAAATCTACCATTATTAATATTGAATGATGAATAGTAATCTAGCATGATTAATTCAATTTCTTCACTTCTCATATAGAATGAATATGTTATAGTACAATATAATTTCTTTTGTCAAATATAATTCATAAAACACTCCTTGGGATAATCAAATATAGACCAAAGAGTTGTTCTATCAATCAACCAATACAATCAAGTTCGTGCAGTAGGATTTTTAACCTTAATTAAAGCATACTTAATTAATTAATCACATATATTTAATTAGGCAAGATTTTAAAAAAACATACGGTATGATTAAGTTTATACAATATGGATAGACCAATTTTTCAAATTTAAATAATTTCCAAATTTAACTAATAATAGGGTTTATTTAAATATATGATTGTCCTATATAATGAAATGTTCGTATAACATTATAAGTTTAATTTTATTTTCACTTAATTAAAATTTTTAATTATTTTTTAAATGCTTGGATCATAGAGTATGATCTAGTTCATCCATTATGATCCTAAAAAAAAAAATTAAAATATTTAATCACACTCCCCTTATGTGTGTACGCATAATTACTAAGCTAACATATAACCATTACAAAAGTAGACGAAAAAAAATAAAGATTAGAAAGACTTTGAAACATGCATTGACTAGCACACTACCATAGCACTGCCTTGAGCTAGATCTGCAATCATTTCCTTATGTATACAGTACCTAAAGGTTAGTAACACACAAAAATATGTATCCAAAGTATGATGCAAGAATAAGTAAATAATTATCCAATAGTATTTGTAATCATCAATACATATGGTTAGGTTGTTAGATTGCAACAATCTCCTCCTTTTTTTATGATGGAAAACATTATTGGTTGGAATTTTTTAAATTATATGTTAATTTTTAATTTTTGGTGCTCTCTCCCTCACTAAGTGATTTCTTTAAAAATTGGGAGAAGCCTTTAATTTTTATTTTAAATATTTTACAGTCCTTTTATTATTACAATTTTTAATCAAACTAAATAATAATCAAAAGAAGTATTAAAAGAATACAAACTATAATAATTAGGAGAAAACAAGAAAACTAACACGCTTACTACTCCCCCTTTTGATACCACGAAAAAGAAAAAAAAGTTGAATAATAGGAACACTAAAATAAGAAGTATAATGAATAGGAAATATTAAAAGTAGAAATACATCACATATTATAGCAAAGACTACTAATCAAATGAGCCTGATCAGTTGGTGGTGGAGGCTGAAAGTAGTGATGCAGGGAAGACGATCTTCGTGAACTAGTATACATATAAGATATTGACTCACTTGGTTTCAAGTGAAATAATTCATATTAATGTAATAACAAGTTTAATCGTAACTGTTTAACTTCATTTATCTCTTTATAGGTAATGGACATTTTATTTTAAATATCCTTTCCACTAGTATATGTAGTAGATACACGCATGTAATCTTCAAATTTCAAAGCAGAAAAAAATAGTTTAAGCATTTTACATTTCATTAAGTTTATTCTCTTTCTTTAACAGACTATATAATGAATGGAATATAACCTTTCATGAAATTACCAAATGAGATGGTAATGCATATCCTACTTATATCATATGCCTTATGTGAAATCTATAGATTGTAAGAATGTAGATATGCAATTTTTTTAGAATTTAAAAGGTAAGTTATCAAACAAAGGTGGCAGGTAATAGAGTACCCTTCAGTAGTGTTATGATATCTAAAGAGTGCCATTGGATCAAACTCTGGGTATTAAAACCACAAAAAAAAGAACATGCTCTGATACTAATTAAAAGTTAATAGTTGGCTGTGAAACCAATCTAACATTTAAATGACACACCAAGAGGGGGTGTGAATTGGTTTTTGTAAAAAAAAAATTCAAAACTTTTTTAATTTAAAAACAAATTTAGAATTTAAAGTGGAAGTGAAATCACAGGACTAATAACAATCCTTAAAAAATATTATTTTTTTTATGTTTTTTATTTTATAGAAAAATAACAAATAAAATTTCTTGTTATTTTTATTTTATAATTTTTTTTTCTTTTAGAAAAAATATCAATTCTAATCATCCACGATGATTTTCATATCACAATAATAATCAAACTCAAATAATATTTTAGAAAAGTAAATATACAAGAAAGTAAATATGAAAAGAAAAAAGAATTCAAATTAAATTTTTATAGTAGTTTAGTCAACTTGACTTAAATTCACTCCTTAACGTCCTCCTCTTCGTATATTGTACTAATTAATAGTGACACTCCTTCATCCCCATGGCTATGTGAAGAACCCTTCACTGACTCAAAAAACATTCTTCTCCTGATGTAGTGGAGTAGCCAAAATGCTTTTCACCTTCTTAATGTGTTGGAGAGCCAAAATCCCTTTCACATACTTTTCGTGGAATAGGGCCAAAATCCCTTTCACATCCTCGGAGTGGTGGATAGCCAAAATCCCTTTCACTAACTCATTGTGGTAGAGAAGTCATCGACCTTTGACACAAGAGCATTCTTTACAGAGCTTCCCTCAACACAAACATTAATACATGGAGGAACTCAAGTGCATATTGGCTGGAGCAACCATGTGAAAACCCCTCTCATACTCCCTTGAAACCCATAATGATCTTCTCCCTCTCACACAACCTCAGCCTTTCTCTCTTTTGCTTAATTCCCTCCCTTCAAACTCTCTCAATAAGAAATACTCTATTGATTGTAAAAAGAGTCCTCTAAAGTCATAATAGTTGTTAAATAGTGGGCTTCTAAAAAACTCTAATATTTCAATTCTACCCACTCTTTTCATACAATATATACTATTAGTACTGTATAATTGATTAAATTCGACCACTATTAGTATTGTATGATAAATAGTGGCTTAGTATGATTAGTTCAATTTCTTCACTACTTGTATTATACGAATGAATAATAGTGCAGTAAGATTAGTTCAATCTAATACAATTTATACAGGATGATCCTTGAGATGATCAAATATTATCGAGTGTGTCATTCTATCAATTATAAAATATGATCATGTTCATATAGTATAATCTCAAATCTTAATTGACCCAGATTCAATTAATTAATCCTATAGATTAAATTAGGCAATATTTTAAAACATCATTCGATATGATTAAGTTCGTACGGCACGACTAGATCAAATTTTCAAAATTAAATAATTGCCCAATTTAACTAATAATTGCCCAATTTAACTGATAATAATGTTTATTAAAATATTTTATCATGTTGTATGATGTAGTGTTCATACAGTATGATTAGTTTAATTTTATTTAAATCTTATTTTCACTTAATTAAATATTTTATTTAATTTTTTAATTCTCTCATTATATAGTTTGACCTAAATCATCTTGTATGATCTTCAAAAAAATGACTCCTCTTATGTGTATGTATATGATTGCTAAGCTAACAAACACCCGTTATAAAAGTAGGCTCAAGAAAAAAAAAGATTATAGACTCTTTGAAACATACATTGACTCACACACCAACATAGCATAGTCTTGAGCTGGTTCATCAATCTTTGTCAGGTGTATACTGTACCTGAATGGTTAGTTGCTCACAAAAAATATGTATTAAAAGTATAATACATGAATAAGTAAATAATCATCCAATGGTATTTATAATAATCAAATTATATGGTCAAGCTTTTAGATTGGACAGCTGCATCCTCATTAGTTGTAAGAGTTCTAAGTAACGGTTTGGTGAGCTGTCTATTATAGAGCATGCTCAAGAGGGGGCGAGTAGCAGTTCGATGTTATGTCGGTTAATCTTGAGAGGAGATTTAACTATAGGGTGACTAGCATACGAGGCTCAAGTTCACTTTGTCAAAAATGTGAGTAGAGGTGTTTTAAAGGGTAAAGAGTATCTCAGTCTAGTAGTACACGAAGGGAGTATAAAGTCCTTAGAGTAGGCATTTTCCTATAACGAGTTAGCTAGGAGGGGGAGTATATGACTGAGATGTGCATAGATGCATTTTCTTTGTGAGGAACTACTTAATTATTTAGTGTAGAGATAGCTTCATAATAGATGTGGGTGAGTGATGCCTATTGTTCTCCTTAGTTAAGCTCCTTAGTGGGTCTCAGCTGAGTCATTTGAGAGATTTATTATTGTGAAGGAATATCCTCATCATGACTCTATTAATGTCTACTATAATACCTAAGAAAGAGATTATGGGTATACCTATTTGATGAATATTTCTCAACCTAAGGAAAGTTAGATCGTCTAGTTAAATTTTGATGCATACACTAAAGATTAATCATCTTTCTTTCATAGAGGGAGCTGAGGAAGGGAGAAGGCTAAGAATGCTTAAACGAAAATTAGCAAACTTTATCAGATATCAAAATTGGCTTTAGAAGTGCACATTTATATAGACTAAGTATGTAATTAGAAGGGATTCTGACCATCACTAGTGAAGCAAGGTAAGGCTGGTAGGGGGCATTGATTGGGAGTGGGGCAAATGTCTCTGAACATTCCTAAGCCTTCAAAATGGAACAATTTTAGTGTCATGAGTTTACCTCGTTGTGACATACGGTTTGATGATATGTTTATAGAAATCAAGGATTGGAAGGTCTTGAATTTAATTATGAATTTTTTTTTATTCAAATGCTGCATCAACATCTGTGTCTGACTAAGTCAATTTTTGATTTTGCATCAAATAAAAATAACATAAATTAAAAAAAATTATCAAACTATACTTATTAAAATTTATAATTATTGTAGGCTAGAATATACGTGGCAATAGAATTAGTAATTTTTGTCTCAATGTTGTATGGATATCCATCACACAAATAGAAGAAAATGAAACACCAAAATTTTTATGTGGAAAATCCTGGAAAAGGGGAAAATCATGGGGCCATGCCTAGTTGAAATGATTCCACTAGTGTTTGATTAGATTATAAGTTACTAACTCGTCCCTGAAATTGAGAACAATCATAGTATAGTAATCAACCGTTAGTTTAAAATCTAATTATGAGCAGAGATAAAAAATCCAACGATGTTTAGTGTTCGGGCAAAAATTTGGCTTTAATTAATGGTCTAGTAGAAGTCTGGCGTCAGTTTGCAATCAGGCAGAAGTCCAGCATAAGTCAGCCACCGGGTGGAAGTCCAGCCATGGCTGATTGGCTGGTGGAAATTTGGTGGTGGTCGAGGAGGAGTATGGTGGCAAGAGAACTATCTTCCCTCTCTTCTTTCTCTTCTTTCTTGGGCTCCCTCCCATGAGAAATGAGGGGTCTATTTATAGTTTTCTGACAGTGGTATGGCCAGTAAAAAGGAGGAAGATTAAGGGTAAATTTGGAGTGGTTTGAATGGATGACCGATGTTGAATCTCTTAATCACTGACCATTTATTAATCAATTGAATTTCTTAATTATATCAGAATTTAGAGATATTGGACTCATTAGATTTGTCTCATCGTGCTGCTTATTTTGACTATAAGATTGTCATATTTCAAAACCATTTGGTAATCCAAATTATTGTTTGAACCTTATAATTGCTCTTTGGGTCTTTGATTTGGACCTATTTGAGCTTGGATTGGGTGGAATTTGGTGTCGTTGGGTTTATATTTTAGAGATATTTAGTTTGACTGTAAGTTTACAGAAATTAGAGTTCAGATGGTCTTCAATTTAATTTTTAAAGTTTTCAACATAATTTTGCCATCAAATTCATGCCGGATTAAGATAATTTTTTGATGATATATTAGTTGCATCATATTCTCAGTCGTCAAAGAGCTAGAAGTCTAAAAATATATCTGACAACACTTCAAATTGGTGAAATCATAAAAAGTGTTAGAAAATTATGTCCCAATAATTTAAATTGCTCAACTTTGATCACATAAGCTCTGTTGAGCTTTGAAAGTGCCAAAATTGGATCTGGAATATCAAAAAATGGTTTTGGGGAACCCAAAAATGTTTGAGTTCGATTGTTCGGGCCCAAAAATTAAGCACGAAGGTGATTTGTTGGCTGAACCAGCCGACCGCCTGCCACCACCTCCAGAGACAGCTTACACCTCCAACCTGGAGAGATGCGCCCCATTAAGGGCGCGGTTTGTTTCTCAGTAGCCGGAAACTGTTGGATGTAGTTATAAGGGATTATATATATATATATATATATATATATATATATATATATATATATATATATATATATATATATATATATGGTGGGGCGCACGAATTTTTTTTAAATTAACGCAGTGGCACTATAGCCGCCGCCTGCTTAACAAATTTTTAATTTTTTTTTGTTAATAACAATTTTTTTTAATAATTCTTAATTTGGCATTTTTGGGCCCTTAAAATTTCAAAAATTTTCAAACAAAAAATAAAATGCTTTTAGAAACTTCCTTCTCCCTCATTTTTAAATTTTTTTCCCCACTATTTTGAAATATCCCCCCCCCCCCCCCCCCCCTTCCTCCCCCCTTTCTGTCTTATACATACTCCCTAGGGCAGGAGAAAAATTGATCCTTTCTCTCTTCTCCCTTCTCCCTTTAACTTTCTTATAGTTGAGGCATTCCACTATTTTTAGTAGGTGGAATCCCCAACTCAAATTCAGTGCCCTATCTTGTGTATAAGTTATAAATTTTCAGTCTTTCCTTCTCTTTCTCCCCCATTTTTCTTCATACTCTATTGGCCTTCTACTATTTTTGATAGGTGGCATCTCCTATCTAAATTCAATGCCCCTCTTTAGTATAGAAGTTTAAATGGTGACCACACCTCCACCAAAATCCCCCAAGCCAAAGGATATCGCCCTGTTATTCAGTCTGAGGATCTGAAGATAACTCGTAAGGTGGCTAAGGCTGATGATGTTATATCCACCATAATTAGGGACTCCTTGATCATTTTTAGGAAGAAATTTCACTTCTCTTATGATCTTACAATGAAGGCTCCTAAAAGTCAGATCGTGCTTTCTCTCCCCCTCCAAGATTGTACCTTTTTTAGGAAGAAAACCAAGTTATTCCGGAGCTACTCCTCATTATTATTGAAGTCAAAAGTTTGAACCCTATGGCTTGGGACTCCAAAATCAACTAGTATGACTGCTTTCATTCCAAAGCAAAGGTTTTAAGGTATTTCTCATGTAGGAGTTCTAGCGGTGGTTTGATAAGCCTAAAGAACATTTGGGAGTTCTTTAGCCCATTACCCCCAACCTTCCTTAGGCGTGTCTTCAACCATTTTAGAATTGTCTAGTTTGTAACCTCTATTTTTCGATTTGTCTATGGATGGGCGACAGCTGTATGGATAAGCTAAATATGAGAATCCTTAGAATAAGATGTAAAGATTTTTATAGTAATCTGTGCCCCCTAATTCGTGATGACCCTTGTAGGAATGCTAAAATGACATATTATATTCTTCTACAGGAATTGGTTGGCATTGGCTTTAGTAATCTTTACTAGAGATTCTACCTCCACCCATTTGATGAAGTAATCTATAGCCAACATGATGAATTTTCATTATCTAGTGTCTATAGATAAGTGTCCCATTATATCAATCCCTCATTAGGCAAATGAACAGGGGCACTAAAGTGATGCAAGCTCCAGAGCAGGTTTACAGGTTAGATTGGAATATAATTGGCAGTTTTCACACTTTTAAGTGAACTCAAGTGCTTCCTATTTGATTTTAGGGCAATAGAATCCCTTCCTCACGATCTTATAGGCTAATGCTTTTCCTCCCAAATGTTCTCCACATACTCCTCAATGAACTTCTCAAAGTGCATAATCAGCTTCTGAAGGTGGGAGACATTTGAGGTAAGGTCCAGTGAAGGTTTATTTATATAACTCACTATCAATAATGATGAAATTCACTATATGCCTCTGAAGTATTATTGCAGTTATAGGATCTTTAGGTAATACACCATCTTGTAATAAGGAAAAGATGGGATCGATCTAAGAAATCTCTCTTAGTTCATCGATTTACTGTATGATCTGCAGACCTTGGATATTAGGGAAGTAGAATTCCTAAAAATACTTTCTCTTGTAGACATCCCAAGTTGTTGATGTGGCAAGTTTTGAAAGAGCATCTGCTCGTGTATTTTGCTTTCAAAGAATATGGGTGATCTGGTGCTCTTTTATATGGGCTAAGAGTGACTTTACAAGATTATAATACTAGGTCAATTATGAGTTATGGATGTCAAACTCCCCTTCCTTCTAAGAGTTGACCTATTACGAGTCAGTGTGGACCACCAAGTTTTGTATTTTGCAGTCAATTTCCACCCTTAATTCGACAATAAGGGCCTCGTACTCTACTATGTTATTCATTACAGAAAACTTATGTCGGAGCCCATACTCAAGGGTAAAATGTTATGAAGAGATCAACAAAATTCCTTCCCCTGCACTAGAATTTCTAAAAGCTCCATCAACATACAACATCTAGTATAGAGGAGAAGGAGAAGCACTTTGTGGCTTGTCGGATACGAGGATGGTGCATTCAACTACAAAATCAATAAGTGCCTGAGATTTGATATCAGGTCTAGGTATGTAGTGGATGTCAAACACTCCTAGTTCCAAAGACCACTTAACTAGCCTATCGGACACTTCTGGCTTTTGTAGGATACTTCTCAATGTTAGATTTTTGTATACTCGAATTGAATGGGCTTGAAAGTAAGGGCATATTTTCCTGACAAAACAAACTAATGCCAAAGTTATTTTAATTGCTAATGGATAACGTCCCTTTATTTCAAATAAAATTTTACTGGCATAATAGACAGGACATTATACATTATTTTTCTCTTGTACCATGATTGAACTGATGGTCAGGGTAGAAGCAGCCAAGTATAAATACAACTTTTCTCCAGGTATTGGTCTAGAAAGTAGTGGTGGGGATGCCAAATACTTTTATAGCTATTTGAAAGCTTCATGACATTCATCAATTAATTAAAATCATGAGCTACGAGCACCTCTGACTATCTTAAAGAAGGGCAGATATTTATTTCTTAAGTGGGTTAAGAAACGAGACAATGCTGCAATCCTTTCATTTAGTCTTTGGACTTCCTTGATATTTTTAAGGGGCACAATTTTCCTTAGTGCATTAACTTTCTCAAGATTGGTCTTGATCCTCTGGTGGGTCACCATGAACCCTAAGAACTATCTAGAAGTGACTCTAAAAGTACACTTAGCTGGGTTGAGCTACATGTTATACCATCGTAACAGGTGAAAGTACTGTTCCAACTTAGATATATGTTGAGATTTTTTAAGACTTTTCATAAACATATCATTAATAAATACTTCCAAAGTATAACCAAAAAGATCTTTGAATACATTATTCATGAGGTGTTGATATGTGGCTCTAGCATTTTTTAGCCTGAACGACATGACCATATAAGAGTATAACCCCTTTTCTATCAAAAAATCCATTGCCTCTTCATCCACTGGATCCATCTTTATTTGATTATAGCCATAGTAAGTAACCATAAAGCTCAGTATTTGATGTTCAGAGGTAGTATCGACCAACTGGTCTATACCCCAAGCTCCATTAACCTTCTATACACATTCACCAAGCTCCATTAACCTTCCATACCATAATGACATTCGCCAGCCAGGTGGGATAGTGTACTTTCTATATAAATCTAGCCTCCAAGAGTTTATCAACTTCCTGCTCGATTACTTGTTGGCTATCTAGTGCAAAATTTCGTTTTTTTTAACTACTGGCTTGCACATTATTTTAACTTTGAGGGAGTGCACAATTACTTCAAGGTCAATTTTGGGCATATCTACCGGACTCTGTGCAAAAACATCTTGATTCCTATATAAAAAATTAGCATATTTTTTCTTCTCTTCATCTGATAGAAGAGATTTAATCTATATAGTTATTAAATGGTGTTCTTCTAATATGAATACAGAAGTGAGGTCTTCTATAGGAGAAGCCCTCTAAGGGATATCCTCATTAAGGAGATCAAAATTCTCGATGCTCAGGGTAACTGCTTAACATGGTTGAGCCTACCTAAGACTGTTTGTTGGGGGAATTCTCTAAGTACAACTAGGAGACTAATTATCCCTTCCACTCATGCAAGTCAATTATCAAACCCATATAATAGACCCACGGTAGGTTGGAGCTTTTTTCTACTGAGTCCCATGTTGAAAAAAGTATAATAGAACAAGATATCCATGAAGCTTCCATTATCCACCAGAATTTTTTTGATGTTATAACATGGGTCACCTATCCCCGTATTAATCACAAGCATATCTTGATGCGGGGTTTTTAGTCCCTCCAAATTAGAATCATCAAAAATAATATAATGATCGATATGAGACTTCTTTGGTGTTGTCATTTTATCTACAGCTAATAAGAATTCATTAGAC
Organism: Dendrobium chrysotoxum; assembly: GCA_019925795.1. Classification (NCBI taxonomy): domain Eukaryota; kingdom Viridiplantae; phylum Streptophyta; class Magnoliopsida; order Asparagales; family Orchidaceae; genus Dendrobium; species Dendrobium chrysotoxum. The sequence goes on from CM034302.1 coordinate 54,446,370, forward strand.
AATAAGTGGCCTCCTGTGATGGTCTCAATCTCACCAACTATATGCCGATTATTTAATGGTTATCTCTGCTGTTATTAATTTTGGCCCCCAATGGGACGAGCTTCCTCTCGAGCAGGTTAATCTCGAACAAACTGTCAAAGGTAACCTTGGAAGATAAGCCACTCAATTTCATTTTTGAGCTGCTTACAGGCTTCAGTGGTGTGTCCACGACTACGATGGAACTAACATTATCAATTTCCTATATTTGATTTTAAAAGATTCAATCACTTCACATTCTCTTGATCTTGAATGTCCATTAGTACATTTATTTGAAATATATTGAGTGGTGTATACACCTTCTCTTATCGAGGTTTACATCGTGATAATAGGGGTCTAAGAGGTAGATTATTTTTCCCTTATTTCTTGTGTTACAACAACAAGTTATCCATCTCTGGTGTACTTTTATACTTTCTATTTATCTGCTCAAACTATTTTCTATAAGCAGTTATGGCGTCATCAATAGAGACTTACGCCTCTACACAATAGATTAGGTTAGTATATGAATGAGCCGTGTCTCACAAGGGTGTTGACTAAGAGGGATCAAGATAAAAGCCTTCTAGAAAAACTCCTCTCAACAATTTATGATCTACTCTTAGAATTTGCTAAGCTTTGGTGGAAAATCATTGAAAATACTCCTTTAGTAATTTTCCTTCATTTTGGCGGATCACTGAGAGGTGAGAAAAATCTTTAGCAATTCTTCAATTGGCAATGATTGTTTAAGGAACACTTTGGCCAATTTGATGAATGTAGAGATCGTTCTGGATGGAAGGGAATGAAAACATGTTCCAGCTTGTCCTTATAGGGTATTAGGAAAAACCTGGTAGAGGAGTGCGTATGAGGTTCTCTGGATATGTATGATGGATCTATAGTAATCGATATGCGTATACGGGTCAGATGTCCCATCATAGGAATCAATACTCAAAAGCTTGAATCCTGTCGGAATGGGGTGTTGAAGAACAGCTTCAGTCAGGGGAGATGACTCTTAAAAGTCTCACTAACAAAGAAATTATCTTACACCTCTTACGGGGAACTCCTTCCAAACCAATCATCACAGTTCATGACGTATGGCATTATAAGGGAGCTCAATAATATGCGGTTGGGCTAAGTCTTCGAAGAAGTCCGAAGGAATACGAGGTCATCGACCCATGTTCGAAAGATGGGTAGAACTTGCCATGTAAGCAAGTTCATTGTCTTGATGTGATTATGGATGCCTCCTTGGCGGAGGAAGAGGAATCTTTACCTGATGTTGTTCGGGTTGAAAACCTTCAGCTAGTGGTGCATCTCACCGGAGAAGAATCTCCTCTTGTTGTGCTAGCGTTGGTTGCTGAGTCTCTCACAGAAGTTGAAGGATCTCATTTTTAGATTCTTCCATCTTTCGGATACATTCTCTAAGGAAGGTCCTGAAGTTCTTTCTCCAGCAGTGCTTTGGCCTCTATGATAAAAAGAGGTAGATACTTGACGCCCATGATTCATAGACTAATTCCCTGATTGATGGGTATTGGAGCATGAGACTCCCAACATGCGATTGCTACACAGGTTGGCCATTGAAGAAATACTTAGAATTGTGGGATTATTTTTCCAAGATAGCGTAAACTATTGCGGAGTAGTATATATGCAACGATAGAGTTAGGAATTTTTGCCTCAGCATTGTACGGATATCCAGCACTTAAATACAATAAAAATAAAACACAATATTTTTTATGAGAAAAACTGTAAAAAGGAAACAACCACGGGGTCACATCCAGTTAAAATGATTCCACTGGGGTTTGATTAGATTATAAGTGGCTGACTCGTCTATGAAATTCAGGATGATCAGATTACAATAATCAACCGTTGAGTTGAAATCCAACTACAAGCCGAGATCAGAAATCCGGCGATGTTTAGTGGTCGAGTGGAAATCTGGCTTTAATTGACGGTCTGGAAAAAGTCCGGCATCAGTTAACAATCTGACAGAAGTTCGGCGTCAGTCGGCCACCGAGTGGAAGTCTGGCCGTGGTCGAATGCTCGGTGGAAATCCGACGGTGGTCGAGGAGTTTGGTGGCAATAGAACTCTCTTCCTTCTCTTCCATCTCTTCTTCTCTTCTTGCTTAGGTCCCTTTCCATGACAAATGAGGAGTGTATTTATAGTTTTCTGAGAGTGGCATGGCCAGTAAATAGGACAAAGATTGAGGGTAAATTCGGAGTGGTTTGAATGGACGGCCGAAGTTGAATCCCTTGATCACGGACCATTTATTGGGCATTTGAATGTCTTAATGATATCAGAATTCAACGATCTTGGGCTTGTTGGATTCGCCTCGTCGACCCTCTTGATTCGACTATAACCATGTCACATTTGAAAACCGTTTGGTAAACCAAATTATTGTTTGAACCATCCAAATGAGCTTTGGGTCGTTGATTTGGACCTATTGGAGCTCGGATTGGGTAGAATTTTGTGTCATTGGGTTCGTATTTTTGAGACGTTCAGTTCGACTGTAAGTTTGCTGAAATCAGAGTTCAAATAGTCTCCGATTTAATTTGTAAAGTTTCTAATTTGATTTTATCTCGAGATTCGTGCCCGATTAAGATAATTTTTAGATGATATATCTATAATTTTGCTATGAATCTTGAACTTTATGTTGGTTGTTTATTTAAATAGCTTTATTGATTTATATTTCAAGAAATAATATAATTTATAGTTTGATTCAACTGATTTTATAAAAATAAAAAACTTATTAATAACGTAAAAAAAAATTAAAACAAATTTATAACTAATAAGCAAAATACTTAGATATTAACTGGGCGAAATCAATTAAATAATTCAAATTTTCTACATTATTAAAATTATACACTCCCTTAATTATACCACTTCTATTACACTAAAATAATTGTATTCTCAATAGGGCTCAAAAAAATGATGACGGCTGGAATTGAACCTAGATTAAATTTAAAACGCTTTTTGGCAATTCAGACAGTGTGGCCACTATAGTGCCAACTCTTCATCAGTCAAAATTTTCGGTTCCATCCACTTTGCACATACGATATTTCTCTCAACATAAATAAAGTATCGCTATTCCCGCATTCATTTCACATGCATGCACCCGGACCTGTTAATTTATATCTCGCGTTGTTCCAACTGAAGATCCTTCTATGAAAGATTGTGCCTAATCTCAATCAAAGGTCCAGATTGCTCCATTTCTCAACATGCGGAAGTTTCCACCCACGCGGACCCAGTCCTTACGCGTGCTATATATCTAACAAAACGAAGACCGTCGCCGTCGGCTGACTTGCTTGCTTCCCAGAACCGTCCCCAACTCTATAATAACAGAGCAATTGCCCATTCAACACCAAAAGGAGAAAAAGGAAAAAAAAAAAACACACTCAGAAGAAATCGGCAGCGATGCCATCGATCGAACAGGAAAAGCCACTGCCGCCGACTTCAATGGAGCATGACATCCGAATCCGGCGTGTGTGGGCCGAGAATCTTAAGGCAGAATTCGATCTCATTCGCGAGTGCGCTGAGCGATACCCTTTCGTCGCCATGGACACGGAGTTCCCTGGAACTGTCCACCGTCCGCATTGTAATCATTACCTCCTAACCCCATCCGACAAATACGCCTTACTCAAGGCCAACGTTGACTCGCTTCAGCTCATCCAGGTCGGCCTCTCACTCTCAGACACCGAAGGAAACCTCCCGGACCTCGGCTTAGACGGCGCCCGCTTTGTCTGGGAGTTCAATTTCCGCGATTTCGACCTCTTTCGCGACGACTATGCCCCCGAATCCATCGAACTTCTTCGCGACAACGGGATCGATTTCGAGAAGAACAGGACGAGGGGCATCGACTCACGCCGTTTTGCAGAACTGCTCATGTCGTCGGGATTGCTCTGTAACGATTCTTTCGTGAGCTGGGTGACATTTCACAGTGTGTATGATTTTGGGTATTTGATCAAAATCCTAACTAGCCGCAGGTTACCGAGGACTATGGCAGACTTCCTGGGTTTGGTCCGCATTTTCTTTGGAGATAAGGTTTTCGACGTAAAACATATGATAAGATACTGCGATGGTTTATATGGTGGGCTTGATAGGGTTGCGAAGACCCTTGGGGTCGATCGCGCGGTGGGAAGATGCCATCAGGCGGGATCTGATAGTCTGCTAACTCTGCAGACATTCCTTAGGTTGAGAAGGAACTGGTTTGTGAAGACCGGCGTAGACAAGTACGCAGGAGTTCTCCATGGCCTGGAACTCTAAATAATGTTTTGAGGCAAAATTGCTTGTTTGATATGTCCAATTGTTTCATAGAGCTTAATAAATTCATTTATTTTCATTTGCATACCAGTGCATCTAAATGGGAAACTTACAAGTAAAACTTAATGAATTTGAAGAACTAAAGAATAAGCTAAACAAAATCATGAAAGATAATTTTTTTCGGGTTAAAACTAGCATGAACAACTTTCATTGATATGACAAACAAAACATTATAGGTACATACACATCTTTGATTGCCCAATGTGTGGTAAAGCAAAACTAAGGACAAGAAGATAACAAGAAAAATATCAGAAAATACCTATGAATATAATAGATATCGGGGCTTAGATGTGCACCGAAAAATTCATTCATAAATTTAAAAAGTATCAATGAATTAAAGAAATGCCCTCTAAAGCAGCAGTAGGTATCAACACTTCTTGTATTTTCTAAATTTTTTTGCTCAGGTATTATGAATGCCTCCTGGTCACATCAAAAAGGCCCTACATAGGTTGTCATCATTGCCCAGACCGAAGGAAAAAATCATAAGGTAGTATACCCAAACAAAGAAGCTTCTTTATAATATTGCATCTCAGTAAGTCAGCTAATAATGATGACGAGCATACTATCAAATAAGAAGCGTATGCAGATAAAAGAAAAAACCCCAGACAACACATCACCACTTAATTTGAATAGCTAGCCTGCAAAATATCCAATCATAATATTGAGAAACTCCATAAAATACCCAGTTCCATGTGCAGTACCCACCACCACCAACAACAAAACCATTTTATCGAAACGAACTTGACGCCATATCCAAGTGAGATAGCAACAAGGAAAATAACAACTAACTATTTTAAAATGTCGCAACATTAGAGGAATGAGTTAGTAAAACCAAAATTGAAACAACACAAATAGGCTAGTAATACATGTTAACCAAATGTGATTGCAAAGTAGAATGATAGCTCCATCTCTAGCTCTTCTTATGAATGAAAAATTTAATTTTCGGAATAATCATATGTTTATTAAGGGCTACACTTGTAAAGACATGGGCATTCTTTTCTTGCCATATGTAATTTGTTGTGATATGCACGCCCAAAAGAAAAAAATGGTTGATATTGCACTAGAAATTATCAAAATGATTTAAGAGTTGTCATAAGGAACTCCCGATGTTTAAAAATTTCCAAAAGTGATGGAGTTTTTTAAGATATGCAAGGAAAATTCACAATCAAAGTATAGATGAGAATGACTCTCATTGTAGAGTTAGCACAACACACAAGTTTCAATAACCAAAATTCCTTGCTTGCATAGAACATTTGCAGCTTTTCAAGCCTTCCATAATAATTTTCTAAGCTAGAAAGACAATTTAGAATTTTAGAGGCAATATGACATTGAATGTCATTGGGAAGAATCCAATCCCCATTTTCAATAAAGAAAGAGACTAGAAAAGAGGAGGGGCATTAAAATTGTTCAATAACGACAGAACCAAATTTCTCCACAAGAGATGCACCACGGATCTAGGGGTCCCCAAAAAATGAAGAGTCGGGATTCATGTGCTACCCTTAAATCCATCATGTTTCTAATTTTACTGCTGGTGTTATGAAGAAATTTCAAGAAAGTGGAGGTAGAGGTGGTTGGCATAGCCCAAAATATTGCTATACACTTTATTAAGCCAGTAAGAGAGGAAGGAAAGCTTATTTAAGTATCTGATAAGGAACTTGGACATAAACATGTTTTGAATATTGTCAATGGAGGGAAAATTTGATCCACCCCAATCCCTAGGGATGGTAGTGGATTAGAAGGGGTTAGTTTGTAATTTGGAATTATTATCTTGTCCATATAATAAGTTGTCAAACTAGAGATTTTCTATCTAATACTTAGGAAGAATGAGTGATCTCATCCAAAAATGAAGAAGGTTTCATAAAGTTGAACGAATAAGTTGAAATCATCCTATAAAAGAGATAAATTTCTATTTCTAACTTCCAAGCCAACAGATATGTGGGTTTACAGTGATCTAGCACGTGACTCGCTGAGGTTGAAATATACTTAGATTTTCTTTGATATAAAATTAATAAAGGCCCACTAAAATACGCAAGTATACATGATAAATCAAGTAATAAAGTGAAAGAGTAGAGTTTCGAACCCACCAGAAAGTGTTCGACTTAATTTCAAGCTAATGATTAATTCAAATGCACCACTTATCCTATTGAAAATAAAAATAATATTTTGGAGTTTTTGCACTAAAAGAAAATAAAAACTTAAAAGGAGATTTTGATACTTATGAAATTATAGTGTTTTGGACTAATGAATATAAATAACATTGTTTTTCTAATAAGACTCTCAATTATTAATATGGATTAGAATATATGCATCCCAAGATCACTGTCGAGCTTGTAGGAATGAAATGAAAGGTCTATGGCCTTACTAAAATTTTACTAACTATATAGAACCTAAAATATTTAAATATCTTATATATAGGCATGCAAATATTCCATTTTAATATTTCTAATTATTCCAATATTCCACCATTGAGGCTATATATCATACTAAATTTTAACTACACACATGGCTATAGTTTGCATTAAATGAAGGTTAGGAGATATTAAAAAAAACATTTATCATTCAAGGAATATGAGTCTACATTAGTACTTGCTACGATTTTGTACATCATCAGCCCAAAACTAGAGAGTAAGTCATAAATTAAAAATATAATAAGCAAACTTATCTTTATTTCATGCATTGGAAGAAAAGATACAAGAAAAGTAATAAAAAAAAAATATCACCAACAAGGATCAAATGATCTTCTCCACACCCCTTCTTCCACTAACTATAGAGTTGCTTACACAAACAGGCTAAGGTCTCTACCCAAAAAAAAAGTATATTGCACTTATTTAGCCTCCCTGAGACTTTGTTCTAAGGGGAAACTAAAGAAACAAACTTAATATTATAGAAATTTCCTTAAGTGGCAAAACTCTCGAAACAATAGAACTAAAATACTATTTATAGTAAGTACAAGGATAGGTTCAGGCATCATAGCGCTCGACAAGGTGGCACAACGATTATGAAAATGAGCTAGCACCTTAGTGTTGTAATGTTGGCTCCATTGTAGCACTAGCCTACATGGTATAGTTACTTATTAAAATCGCATGTCTTTTTATTGGGTCAGTTTGGCTCTTCATCTTTGGTAACTACTCTTCCATTGTGCTCCAAAATATGAGCACTTCAACACTTGAATTAGGAATCCAATGATGACATGTTGAAAGGCATGGCACTCCGACGTAAATTTTTCCAAGGCTCCAATGCTGCAGTGTTGAATTTCAAGCACAATGACACTATAAGGCACTATAGCATTGACCTCTATGTTATCACGATGATGAACAATAGAGCAGTCGACACTGTAACATATGAAATAGGTGCCTTAGTACGGATGATCTTGGTGGTGAAGTGTTATATGAGTTGGCACTGCAACACTGCTCAACATTTATAATTTTTTTCCATTATATGAATATTTTCTTCATAAACACAACAAAAGTAATAACTTTTCACTAAATTAAATATAATAAATAATACACAATTTACACTTAACAAATTCCCACTAACTTAAACTTTTACTTGACCTCAAGCAACGGTAAAACTTCATTTATTGATCATTTAATAGCCAATATAAAAATTGATAATTTAAAATTACTAAAACATAAAATAATACATCATATTCTAGAAGTAAATTGGAATGAACAAAGTTATAAATCTAATTTAAAAAATCATAATAATTATTTGAATTAGTCACTCTTGCTATTATTTATTTTGAATTAATCCACTCTGTATGAAAGTGTAAAATTGACTTCTGAATTTAGAAATGAATAATATAACTTTGGGATTAGTTATGCACATAGTTAAATAGGATGTTTATTAGTGCACTATCATATGTACTAGGTCACTTATCTTAGCCTATTTAATTTAAGAAGTAGGATGCATTAGACTTTAAGCTTCTACTGATACCAATTTTTGAATGTACTTGTCTTTTTTTTTTCTTTTTTTTTTTGGGTTTCCACATTTATCAAACTTTTAAAACTTATGGAGTGCATACTTAATGATTTTAAAAACACATTCTCTTTCATACTCTTACATTCCTAATTGATTTAATGTAAGGATTTAATAAGATCACTAATTCTATTTTCAAGTTTACTATGAACCTCCTAATTTAAGCTACCCATATCTATTCCTTAAACTTAAGTATTCATTTTTTTAATTTAGTGGTCAATGCATTAATGTATAGTTTCTAATTTAAAAAGTAAGTCCATAGCTTAAGTGATCAAGGTAACGTAATTATTAGGTTTTCAAACTATAAACTATTATGCAATCTTCATTAAAACTATTATATAGAGTTTTATTATTATTTTAATTTTACATAGTTTTTAATTAACATTTTTATTTTGGCTAAATAAATAATCAAAGTTCAAAAATAAGTAGAGGATAGTGTATAATAATTTAAGAATAAAGGAATTCAATCAAATATAAATAAAAGAATACATAATATGAATTGAAACTAAGAAACATAACTAAACATAATAATCACATCATTACATTACACATAAGAAAAGAAATATGTGACTGAAAAGATTTTTACAAAAAATATAACTATGTTGCCACCCATTAGCGCTAAGCTATAGTCTTCATCCTAGCTTGCCAAGATTTATCATTTTCGCTAGGGTGCATCACACCACTCCTTAAGTTGTTTTCACTACGATCTTTCTCCTTCACTTTAGGGTTAACATAAGTATTATTGGGTAATAAACCAAGAGATCTAGTACTAAAAGAGATTACAAGCTTCCCTATTTTAGTTTCCAAATTTTTGATTGAAGCAGCTTGACTTTGTAATTGAGATCCCAATTGAATCACTACCTATTATAAAGGTGTCTTTCTATTTCCAAATCTATTGTTTTGACTAAATCATGGAGGATGATAAAGTCTAGGATTCATAATAGGTTGATGAGGATTATTCCAATTCCCTCCTTAATTAGATTGATATGTATTTCATTGATTACTACAACCAATATTTTTGGATAAACTCCATTAAGCTCTTCTAATTGCATAAATGATCATGATCTTGAGTTAACTCCAATTGTATTTAATTTTTTTTAAAATTATAACTACTTTTTTAGTAAGAATTGACATAACATCTTATTCATTTACTCCTACTACTCTCTTAGAATTCACCCAATTAGCAGGCTACTCGAAATGTTTTATAGTTATTTCTTTAAATGGCCTAAATATTAAAGATCATCCAAACGTAGTATCTATGATTGTTCTAAGGAATCCTACCAGTACATTGTAAAATGTTTGAATAATTAACCCATCGGGCAAAGCAAGGTGAGGGCATTTCCTAAGCATTTTCTTAAATCTCTCCCAACTTTCATAAATTGATTCTCCCTTAAACAGGGCAAAAGATGTGATATCATTTCTAAGTTTGGCAGTTTTTGAAGGTGAAAAATAGATAGCTAAAAATTTGTGAGCTAACTAATTCCAAACGATCATAAAGCTTGGGGGTAAGGAATTTAAGCACATCTTTGCCTTATCCCTAAGAAAAAATAAGAATAATCTAAGTTTAATAGTGTAATCGCTGACACCATTGTACTTAAATGTTCCACAAATTTCTTAAAAACTAGCTAAGTGTAAGTTGGGATCTTCAATGGGAGTTCTCCCAAATTAGGAATTTTGAACCATTTGAATTATAATAGGTTTCAGTTCAAAGTTTTTAACTTGGATAATAGGTCTATTGATACTCTGATGAAGTTCTTCTATTACATGGCTAGTATACTACCTAAGAGGTCTAAAATTATCCATAATCTCTAAGATCTATTTAATATTTTGAATTTCAAGGGTCATTTCTATTTCAAGATTAAATAATAAGGGCTCCTTAATAGAGTTACCAAATAGACAATAATGATGAAAATATTAAAATAAATATCACAAGTTGAATAATAAAAAAAACACCTTTTTGGTTTTTTCCAAAGTTTTTATTAAATAAAAAAAATTAAAGGATAGAAGTAGGCCTAAATATGCACTTATTTCAATCATATAGTTAAACTTGCAATACGCACATTACTTCCTTAGTAACAATGCTAAAAACTTGATGTGGTGGCTTATAATGAGCAAGTACATGACTCACCAAGGTTGAAATATGCTTAAATTATTTATATAAATATAATAAAAGCCCACTTAAATATACAAGTATATGTGCCAAATCAACTAATAAAGTAAAAGAATAGAGTGTCAAACCCTTGAGAATGTATTCTTCTTAACTACAACTTAACTACTACTTATTATTTCAAATGCACGACCTATCCTACTAAATATAAAAATGATGTTTTATAGTTTGTATCACTAAAAGAAAATAAAAACATGCAAGTAGATTTTCATGCTTATGAAAATATAGTATTTTAGACTAATGAATACAAATAACATAGTTTTTTGAATGAGACTCTTAATTATATATGTGGATCAAAGCATATGCATCTTTACATCTCTTTCGAGCTTGTAGGGATGAAAAGAAAGGTTGATAACCTTCCTATGGTTTTACTCTCTCCATAGAATCTAAAATATTCAAATATCCTATGTCTAGGCAAGCAAAAAGTACTATTTAATATTCATAATTATTTAAGTACTCCTCCGTCTAGGCTATAAATCACACTAAATTTTAACTACACACATGACCATTTTATGCAATAAATGAATGTTAAGAGATATTGAAAACATCATTTATCATTCAAGGAATAAGTATACATTAGTACTTGCTAGAATTTTTACATTATAAGCCCAAAACTATAGAATTAGCTAGACATAGAAAATATAACAAGAAAACTCATTTTTATTTCAAGGATAGGAAAAAAGATAGAAGAGAAGTAATAAAAAAAATTATCACCATAAAGGATCAAATTATCTTCTTCACACTCCTTCATCTACTAACTATAGAGTTACTTACAAAAACTGACTAAGATCTTCACAAGAAAAAATACCTTGCACTTCTCTAGCCTCCCTTAGATTATACTCTAAGGGGGCACTAAAGAAACACACTGAAATTCACTTAATTGATAGAACTCTCCAAATAATAGAATTGAAAAACTCTTTATAGTAAGTGTAAGGATGGGTTTAGGCACCGTGGAACTCAATTAAGTGGCACCACAATGGTAAAAAAGAGTTAGTGCCTCAGCATTTTAATGTTGGCTCCACTTTGGCACTGTAATATTGTCTCCATTATGGCATTGGCTGATATGGAATGATTATTAAGTAAAATAATGAGTCTTTTCACTGAGTCAGTATGTCTTTATGTTTTCTTTAACTGGTCCACCACAGTGCTCCAAAATTTAAGCATTGTGGCACTGAAATTGGAAATTTAGTCCTGAAGCATTAAAAGGTATTGCATTCGAGCATGAATTTTCTTGATGCTCCAATGCTAAAGTGGAAAATTTCATGCACTATGGTGTTAACATTTTCATCTATGCAGTGTTAAACAAATAAGAATTTGGTGTTGTAATGAATGAAATAAGCTCCTCAGCATGGATGATCTCAGTGCTGTGGCATGATATGAGTTGGCACCACGACATTGCACAACACTTATTATTTTTTCCATTTTTTGAATATTTCCTACATAAGCACAACTTAAATAACACTTTTTCCCTAAATTTAAATACAATAAATAGTACATAATTTATACTTAATACGAGCTTAATAATTTCTCATGTAAGATGGAATAGTGAAAGTCCTTAAGTTTGAAATAGTAATAGGAATTGCCAAGTAATTCTAGGGAAGGGGTGTGACCATAAAACTCTAAATATTAAGTAATAAAGCCTTTATAATATTCAAAATAGATTTTGAGAAACACAATAGGGATTTAGTGGGGTTAGTTATAAGGCCATAAAACATGCTAAAGATAGTAATGATGTGTAGCAATTAAAGGTGAAAGTCTTATTGCACACCAAGCAAGGGGTGGGCGAGGGTGAATTGGTATTTTAAAAACTTTTTTCTTAAAAATAGAGTATTATGTGGAAGCGACAAGAAATATTTTGAAATAAGATATTTAAACAATAGAAGAAAATATATTTTTCTTATATTTTAAAGACTTTCTTCTATTTTTATGACTTTATACAAAATAATTACCAAATTAATCTCATATTTAATGCTTCCAATGAATTACCAAAACTAAACCAAACATTGAAAAGTAAAGGTACAGGAAAAGTAACCAATGCAAACTATCAATTTTTATAGTGGTTCAATCTCCAGTCATGCGTTCACTCCCTAAAGTCTTCCAACTTGAGAATTTCACCATATAGAAAAACTCTTTTAACGCTCAACTTGGGGGAGAAGCCCTTCTCCCATACTAGGTAAAGATTAAAATCTATAGACTTTTACATCCCCAAAAAGTCTCCCTCCTTCAGCCTCATGGCACGACAGAGATGTCACTCCCTCCTACTCCTTATAATTGTGTAGATGCCACCTTTTCCTTTTCTCCTCAAATAGGGGAGATTTCACTCCCCAATCATTCCTCGGTTGGTATCGATTCTTCTTATAACACATTTTTAGATACCCTATTAAAACATTTGACACATGACTCTAGAGGATTGGTGAAGTTTCATAAATCTCTTGTGTGAATCGCTTTTTTATCCTTGAACACCCTCAGGGACTCTCTTAAACTCAGTTTCACTCCCAAAAGTTTGCTTAAGTTTATCCCAAAGGAAGAGGCCCTCTCTCTCCCTAAAGAGCTCTCTGTAAGTAACACACATTAAGATTTTTCTCTAAAATGTTACTTAAAATAAATTAAATTGGGTTATTTAAATAAACCCTAATTTTAAAATTTAATGCCCTCATTGTAAAGTATAATACTAAGTTCTAACTATATTATTAGTTCAGCTACCATTTTATAGTAGAATGTATGATATTTGGTCAAATAACATGATCAATTATATTGAATTAAGGATGATCTAGGACAAGCCATAGTTTTTCCCTAGAACTCTCTTTTAAACAAATAGCATGACATGGATCATATAGTATGATATCTAATAAAGATTTGATAATGATTTGAGTCCTTGATCAATAGATAAAATTAAGCCATTTTAATTAATGATTGTATAATATAAATGAATTTGTATAGTATAATTTGGTCAAAATTTAAATTATAAATTTACCTAATATTAGTAAACATTATTCAATGATGGGTTTTATCAAAATACTTGATTGTCCTGTATGATTGTAATTCATACAATATAAGTAGCTATGCTGTAAATTAATTTAATTAAACCCTTGATTTAATTTTTGAAATAGTTAGCAGTACAATACGATTTGGACCGTATAGTATGATCTAACAATAGAAAAAAATCAGATGTTATATTTTCTCTGCCCCACTTATGTGTGTGTGTGCTTGCCAATATATGCCCAATTCAAAATAACTCAAGAAAAAGGAAAAATATATGCTCTTTTATTATAACTTGTGACTGAACTCGCTACGATACTTCTTATGTTCTTTTTCTCTGGCATGGCTCACTAGATATTGTAAATGAAATATTAGTAACACACAAAAGATATATATATATATATATATATAAGATAATCATAAATGAGCAAACTAAAAATGTTTGTAATTAGTAAAACACTAGGTTAGTCTCATGTGTTTCAATAATTTTCCACTTTTTTATGATGATAAATATTATTATTTATTTCAAGTTAGAATTTTATTTTCCTGCATAGCTCTTCCTCTTAGTATATGTCTTCTTTATCATTAATAGAAAGGCAATAATTTTTTTTTCTTTTAAAATAAATAATAATTTAAAAAAAATAAATAAGTATTGAACTAATAAAAGACACTAAATAAACAAAAATAAGTAGTACAACTAACTAGTTTTCTCCCTTTGACACTCAAAGAGAGAGAGAGAGAGGGGAAAAAAAATATATAGAACTACTAAAAAATCAAAAACAAATGAAAAAATAAAACAAGGTAACACCCAACAACCAATCAATACTATAATGGTCCCTAATCAGGTGGTGGTAGTGGTTATGGTGCTGATGGTTAGAAGAAGTGGTGAAGGGCAAGAAACTACTCTAAAAACCAAGCTCTATCCTACTAGTGCTCTTGTGTCATCTCATCATGGTAGTGCACGAACTACTTTGAGCATACTGTGCAATCCTTAATTTGTGTATCTAATTAGAGGTCAAATCTAGAAAATTTCTCAGTCCAAGAGTATAGAGGAGGTGGCTAGAATGTGGTGGGCTAGTGTTCCCCCTTCGTTCTCTAAATCGTTCCCCTCCCGAGCATGTCAGCCTCTGCAATGGACACTATAGAGGAGGTGAATTAATTACTGGTGAAGTAGGTATGAAAGTGATCAGTTGTTGTCAAGAAAACTAAGTAATCCCTGGCATCTAATAAAGAGGAGATGATGTTTCCTAATGCCAAGTTTTTCCTATAATAGAACCTAGATTTTTAATTATTATTAGATTCTCTATGCAGTTAATGAGCATATCATGTAAAACTAAGTCACAATAAAGAGCTGAGTGGTAATGTTTATCCAATTGGTAGCTTTAGGAATAATAATGTGTTAATGGATGTGTTGGATAGCAAGAATTCAACACCATAATACTTTTAAGGGGCTTGTGAAGATTCATTAGGCTTTTTTAAGTGTGAGAATAACCTGTATCCAATTGTAGTCATTTATAGTAGAGAAACTGTGGGGTTTGGTGCTTGTGATAAAAACATGATGGTGGTTATGAAAATAAGGAGTGCTAAGTTCTATAGGACATATATTATCAAAGAGTTATGATAAGTGCACTTAATAGTGATTCTTAATTTTGCAAAACATTCAAGCAGGAGTTTTGTTTATTGGGAAAAGAAAGAGTGCCAAGAAATTTTAGATTAGTCCCTACAAAAAGGCCTGGATATAATAGCTCAAGTTTTCTTGGTTGATGACCTTGGAATGAGTTATAATGGCTACCCAATATCACTGGTATGTGGAAGCATCTTCTTTTGTTTGGAACCATTCATCTAAGCGAGGCCTTGAGGGACCTCCTAGAAGTCTTTAGGTGCACTTTCCCATCAATAGGAGTACTAAGGGCTAAAAAGATAGTTGAATTAGAAGTGATGTGAATTAGAATAAAAATAATACTCTATTTATAGTCTCTATTTGATTGTATAGTATGATCTGGATCATACTATCCAATCAGTAGAATCCAAGTCATCTTGTCCAAAATAGTATAAAGATCGGTCAAATCATTCAACATAATCAGAGATCGTATAGTATGATCTTAATTTTATCATTCATCCCAAGGGGTATCCTCTAAAATCATTTACTAAATTGATCATATAGTACAAAGAGGAATGGTATAATATAATGTGCAATAATGACCATATTATCCCTTACAATTTCATCCCAACCTTTTTTTATGCAACATGTATCATATAATACGATATTGTTCTGATGGGGGCTTATAATTTCTTATATTAAATGATCCAAACTAACTTAACTATATATTTAGATCAAGTAATTAAATGTAATAAGAAGAGTGTCGAACCCCTGAGGAAAAAGAAGAACCATTATTGACTTTAGTTCTAACTACTTAAACTACTAAACTTATCCTACAAAATGAACCATGGGTTAATTACTTGATATACTAAGAAATATTGAAAACTTTCAAGATAACCAAAGATAAAGATGTTTTGGACTAATCATGGTGAAGGAATCTATATTCACTGATACAGACTCATCTATTATAGTTTTGAATCAAAGCTTATGTACCTTTTAAATCTTTATCAATCTTAAAATGTTATAAATAAAGATTTATGGCCTCTCTATAGTTACTATATCTCCATAGATCTTAGATTCCTAACCATCCTATGTTTAGGTATGAAAGCATTCCATTTCAAAACTCCTATTTGTTCCAAAATTCCTCTGTCAAGCCAATGCATCACACTAGATTTTAAATTTATACATGGTGATTTTACAAGCATGGGAGATATTGAAAATATTAAGTCAAATTCATCTTCAAGAGTTTACATTAGGATATACTTATATTTTTTACATCATTACTCCAAAACTAGAGCTTAGTGGCCATAGAAATAAAATTGATCAAAATACTTTCTTTTACTTGTTCAAGAAAAGAGCACAAACCAAAAAGATAAAGAAAATACCACTCCAAATGAAGAATCCCGAACAAAGCCTATAGATGGACTCTTCCCAAACTGATTCTCTCCTTACACCTTCTCTCTCCACACTCCCTTCCACTCCTAAATGTGGTTTTTCACTCTACAAGGATGACCAACCTCTCCACACTAAGTAACTCACTATTTTTTGGTTCCTCTTTGCTCTAACCGTTCAAATAAAATATAAAAAAATATGTATACTTAACATAAATAGACTCAGGCACCACGGTGCTCAACAGGGTGGCATCGCAGCTTGACAATATGAACTAGCACCTCAGTGCTACTAAATGTTCTCTATTGTGGCATTAAGTTAACTAGGTGAAGCTATTTGCTGATCCAATGCAATTCTTGACTACTCCGGCATGTCCCTTTTTTTCTCTATGTTCTCCAATGTAACTTTGCAAAAGAGGGGCACTACTGTGCTTGCTTACGTCTTCTTGTGCTATGATGCTTTTGAGGTTGGCACTTCAGTATTGAATTATTTATAAATTTTATAAGGTTATGGTGCTGTGATGTTTAGTTATGGTGCTACCTCATTATGTGGCACTACGACATTGACCTATATTTCACTAAGGTGATTAATTAAATAAAATTTTCTTGAGGAACTGATGCTACAATGTCCTGATCTTACTCTCGGGCATTGAATCCACTACAATGTTAATAGTTCTTGCACTATGGTATTGGTTCTCAAATTTAAAATTTTTGCATCTTTTTTTGAGACATTCCTGCACAACATCCACTAAAATGCATGTCTTTATTTGAATTAACACAATAAAAATAACATAAATTTCACTTAATAAATTCCCCCAGCATAAACTCTTGTTTGTCCTCAAACAACTGTGTTTGTACCTTTGATCAACTCAATATTCCAAATAACAAAAAGTTGAAAATAAAAATTTGTTAAAATGTATGTTAGTACTCTACGTGAATTATAATGATCCAAGGTTGACAATCTTTACTTAAATAATTATTAATAAAGCATCCTAAGGAATCATCTTTATTAATATCCAAATTAAATTCCTCTACTATAAGTGTAAGTGCAATTAGACTACTGATTCGTTTTGATACTTTATCATTTAGAAATTGGTCATACATTATATAATTTTTAAATTCATTTATAAACCTTTCATATGTAGTATCATACTTACACTCTTATTTTTAAAATTAAGTATAGAATTCCTTATGAATTCAACATTCTCATATACCAATTTTGGATGTTATAATACTAATTTTTCTTGGCTTTCTTTCTTTCTTTCTTTTGAATCTCTTGTATTTCATTTCTTTCTTTTAAGGCACATAAGTACTAAAATAATAATTTTGAATATCTAATTAAGTGTATTACTTCAAGTGATCCTAAATTGGAATTATGTATGGATTATATAAGTTTACTAATTCCATACTTGAGTTCATAATGAGTTGCATAAATTAATCTAAGTACATCATTTTTTAAAAGTTAGCTATTCAATCTAATAAGCAATAGTTAGTCCTCAAGCGCTATAACTCTTTAGTTCAATGTGAAGTACTAACTTATATAATTTTCTATTATTGCTTGTGATCAATTTTAACTTGGAAATTATTTCTCTTTGGTCACTCAATTTAGCACCATTAATTTTGCATTATTCCTAATTTTAACTAATTTTTAAATGCAAATCATTTCATTAGTTAAATGAGTTATCATAGTGAAATTAAGAGAGGTCATTTCAACAATTTAAGGAAATGGAAAATTTAGTTATTGAAGATTTTCATAAACAACATCAATAATAATAAAAAATACTGAAATGTGTAAGTAACAAAATGAACAAAGCAATATACTAAAAGGTCACATAACATACCTAACCGCATAATAATTTTGGGTTACCTCCCATGCAATGCTAAGTTTTTACTCTTTAGCCCGACTTTGCCTAGATCTTTCATTTTGGCAGTGCAGCATCACTACTACTCCTCAAATGCTCCAAACTTTGATCATTTCCTTTTTCCTTAGGATTGATTTTAGTGGCACTAGGTAAGGTTCCATGAAGCCAACTACTAAAGAAAATTACTAATTGCCCGAATTGATTCTCCAAATTTTTAATAGCAACAACTTGACACTATAACTAGTTTCCCATTTGAAGCACTAAATCCTTGAAAGGGGTATTCCAATCTTTGAATTGATTATTTTGGTTAAAGCCTTGGCGATATGGTTTAGGATTTACTAAAGGCTTTTGAAGGTTATTCCAAGATATTATAGAGTTGGATTAATTAGCAATCTATTGATTTTAACCATTTTTTTAGGGGAAACCCTCGACGGGGCCTACGTGTTAATTAAAATAAAAGTACAAGGTCCTTAAAGGACCCTCGAGCTCACTACTACTCAAAAGAGCTACAAAAAGAAACAAAATAAATCCTACAAGCTCGAGTTCCCAACTAAGAAATAATAAAAAGACACCTAGGTACATTCTAGGGTGGCTAGAAGCCAACACCCAAAAATAGAAAAGATCCCAAGATAAGCTTTAAGCACCATCCTTCCAAGCCAAAATATAGGAGCAGGCAACACAGAGAAGGAGAAATACTTGCCAAAAATTTTAAGAAGCAAAAATATCTAGAGAATAATAGGGATAACTAGAAATAGCTAGATTCATGTGATGCAAAGTATGATAATATAAAAACTAAGTAAACCAATTACCACCTAAAGATAAAAGCCAGATAGTAAAACCCCTAAACATAACCTTGCAACAGAAATTATCATGGTAGTAGAGGTAAGCAAGAATAGTAATAGTCAAGTAGAAAATATCCTCCCAATAATCCAGCCGCAGAGAAACAGCGTCTCCAATACATAAAGGAAAATCATCAGCAAGCCTGTGATGAAACATGTGGGCCACAAACCACACCCCCTAGCCAAAAGAAAAACCAAGGATGAACAATCTAGTCCACAGAATAACCAAAACATCACAACACAAAAGGTGCTCCCAAGGCATCCATAAAAGACAACAGCCACCATGCAAAAATAGAGGCAAAAGTCCCTCCAAAGCTGAGACAAAAACCTGAGACAACTAAAACCACCACCACAAGTGAAAAAGGGTAAAGGAAAAGCCACAAAATGAAGAAAGTCAGAAAGTAACAAATCCCAAACAAAAATAGGGCCCATAGAGCTCAGGATAAAGCACCGATTACAACCATCATTATGAAAACCCCTATGCCGCTCCATTCTAAACCCAAACACTCTCAATTTTAAGAAACAAAAGAGGTAAGTAATAGAAAAGAGAACCATAAAGGAGATAATAACAATAATGATAATAACAGAATAGTCCTAATCCCATTCTATGACAATCCCGCTAATCCAAGAAGCAATACAAATACCGAAAGCATTCCATAAATTAAGGACAACCCCCCAAACCTTCCAGCATTGCAGAGCATAAGGAATAGCCCCAGAATTGTAATAGGCTAATCCACAACCATCTAGCATCCAGTTCTTAAAACAACCTATCAGCAAAATCATCTCAGGGAAAAGATAAGCAACAAAAGAGGTTAAATCAGGTTTAGAAGGATTCCAATCACTGCTCCAACCCCACATAAAGACATGCCAATTGATAACTAAATTCACAGGATAATCAATATAGAAAATAATACGCAACTTGACAAAACTAAGGATAAGGACCAAACAAAATTGCCACAACCAGAAAACAGGAAGAATTGTGCCAAACAAATCAAAGCTCATAACACTGCCAAAACAGACAACCAAATCAACTTCTAACAGAAGGTAAATTCATTTTCTCCAACCTAACCATCCCTTTCAGAAGATTAGGTAAATTAGCAGCAGTAAGATCCGAAAGGTAGTCTAAATCACAACCCAAATTGGCTAACCAATCAGCACAAGCACTACAGGAAAACTCATTGTTACCGGTGGACGAAATCCGTTGGTAATAATGAAAATCCGCCAGAAATATATGGTTTCCAGCGGATTTTTGACGGAAATCCTTTCGATGGTAATTCACACATCGGAAATAGATTACCGACGGATCTAATCCGTCAGTAATATTTCCGGCGGATTTTTCGGCATATTTTCGACGAAAAAATAATAAAAAAATGACGTTATTATGTTATTAGTTTCCGGTGTATGATCCGCCGGTATTACCCGGCAGAAATATCCATCGGTAATACCGGCGGATTATACGCCGCAACAAACCGACGTTACTATTACCGTCGGACCTTCCGGTGGACTAAGAGCCAGAAATGTTTGGCGCATAATCCGCCGGAAAGTTTGATATATCGTATTACCGGCACCATTTCTGGCGGATAATCCGCCGAAAACCTGTAGTATTGACAAAAAAAAAACCTTCTTCCCTAAAATTGGATTTCCACAACCTACAAACAAAACATATACAAAACAGATATACACAACGATGTCCACAACATAATAGATAATACACTATATAAACAATGTAACAAACTTCAAAACACATACTCAACAGATTCAAATGTCCAAAATTATTTCACAAAACATGTCCAAAACACAAATATAAATTTCCACATCCGTAAAATGAATAAAAAACATCTAGTCTGAATCCGTTTCCTCCTTAGCTGCTGTACTCTTCCCACTGCTCATCTGCTCCCTCATCCTTTGCATTTCTTCTAACATTTGAGTTTGTTGGATTTGCATCTGCTGCTGTATCTCCATCTGCTGCTGCATTTGCATCTGCCAATCAGCTTGGGCTTTCTGTACCTATTCTAGCTCAGCTGTAAGGGTAATTATCTGCTGGGTATATAAAGACTCCTAGGTACTAGATGAAAAACTGCAGCCACTTGATGTCTGCCCTTCATATGCATAAGCCTTTGAGCCTAACCCGTACACTCTGTCATGCTGCATTCCTCCTACTGCTTGCGACCAAGTGCGGTAGTTAGAATATTCAGTTGATCCGCCAGAAGAACCTTCACCTGCTGCAATCTGGCTCGCTTGGATCCGTGTATACTCTTCCTGTGAAAGTGAATAAAGAATTAAGCAATTTTTAGATAACATTATAAAAATTGAACTTATATACTTACAAAGGCTTTCCTCGCACGCTCGTCAACCCATCGCTGGTCCTCCTGTCGCTTGTGGGTATGACTATGTAATTCAACAGGAGTAGGTTCTCTACCCAACATCGCTTTCTATAACATACATATATTAGTATTCTTATTAAAGAAAATTATTAAAAGATTTTAAAATTTCTTACCAGACGTCTTCTATGCTCAGTATATGGAACAGAACCCCTAGTATGAAGGGAACTGCCCAGGCCCCCAACATCAGAAGCTCTTTTCTGTCTGTTTTGATCCCTCTTCCTGCTATAGTCTGGGCTATTCCAAGCAGCGCTCAACTCTGCCCATACACTCTTAGCCATCCAGGAGTAGGTAAAGGCGGGCTAGGCTGACTCTAGGTAGCAGGCTGAGATGAAGAGGTGCTCTCAGTACGTACAGGCCTGCTGGATGAGCCGCCAACTGTAACCTTCTTGTGCCTACCAAATATATTCTTTATCATTCCTCTCTGACGGTCATCACCTGAAGCCATCTGCACAAAAATTTAAGGGGCTGTTTGGTATGCGGATTTCGGCCGGATTTGGGCGAAATCCATCCAAACGGCCTAAAATGTAAATCCAATTCTCACGACAAATGAAATCCTCTCTAGACGGAAAATTCCCCTGATTCGCTCTAAATATCAGATTTCCAAAATAACACTGACCATGGGAGTCCATCTCCCTGCTCTTAGACATTCCTACGAAAGCTACGTTGTAAATCCAAATTTTCTAATGGCCAATATTCTACACCATACTGCATGGGTTGGTTTGGTTGGCCAAATCCCTCTCCTAGCCCTAGACCCACTTAAGTAAACTCCCCAAACAGTTTTCAGGATTTAACCCCCTTAGGATTTGGTAAATTATTTGGTAAATCCAGATTTAGAGAATTTACAAAATCCTACTTAAATGAAATCCTAGGTTCTACCAAACAGCCCCTAAGATTGAGAAGGACTTTTCTATCACACAACAAGCCCAATGCATTCCTCTACTTCAACAATCTAATTTGAACTCTACTAATAAAATCACACAAGGGTACAATCTAGTAAGAACATCCATGACTAAAGAAAAGAGAGTGTTACCTCCACACCAAGGAACGTCGTCGAAGGAGCAAAACCGTGTTCGATTCCGAAGGAACGTCGTCGAAGGAGCGAAACCTAGCGGCGAAGGAACGTCGTCGGAGTGTCATCGGAGCATTGCCGGAGAAGGAGAGTCCACCGGCGTCGAAGGAAAGGAATTCGTCGTCGGAGCGGAATCGAACACAGAAAAGCCGAACGAGACGAGAATGAGGAACCAGGCGCGGGATGGCTCGAAATAGGGCCTTTACCGGCAGATTTTCCAGCGGATACTCCATCAGAAATATTACCGGCAGAACATCCGCTGGTTATAGTTCGTCAAGTTTAAGTAAACCGGCAGAAAATACGCCGGTAAGACCGCCGGTAATTTCCAGTGGATATTGCGCCGAAAAATGAGACTTTTCCGACGCAATTGCGGTGAATTATTCGCCGATAAATAAGCGACGGATAATCTGCCGGAAATTCCGTCGCATAATTACCGGCGACAAATCTGCCGGTAATTGCGTCACTATTTTCCGGCGGATACCATCTGCCAGAAATTCCGACGGTTACAGACAGTTTTCCTGTAGTGAAGCATTACCTTCCCTATGAACATGAGTAATATTAAAGTTAACAAAAATTAACTGCTACTCAATCTCTCTAATAAGATAGAAAAAATATGGGTTGCAAATACTATTCGATTATTTCTTAATATGATGAATAGTAGAAGTGGCATCTACCTTAATCCAAATATTAGAAATACCAAGAGAGATACATAATTTAAGCCCATTGAGAATGGCATAAATCTCAGCCAATAAGTTTAGAACATTTATCTAAAGGGCCAGCAAAGGCCATTATCAAATTACCCTGCTCATCTCTAATAATGCCATCATAACCACAGCTACAGTTATGAACCGAACCATTAGTATTTAACTTAAAAGTGTGATGAGGAGATTTGAATGAACAAATCAATTTTGGGTAGTCCAAAAAGCTGACATTAGGAAAAATAATTCCAAAATTTTGAGCAACAAAAAAGTAGTTCCTAAAGTCCTTTTTTTTTCAGGAGGTTAGCACTAAAAGCTTACACACTTTGTCTTTAATGTTTTAAACAATAATGTGGTAATCCAAACCAATATTGTTGAAGAGGGAGTTATTTCTAGCATTCCACAAATACCATAGAATAAGGGAGGGTATCAAATTCCTCATATGAAAATTTGAGTTAATACACTATAAATCCAAAAAGTTTTTAATGGAAAGGTGAGCATTAAAATAGTTTAACTTGAACATATCTTCAAAGTAGCCCCAAATTCTAGCAGCAATAGGACCAGAAATAAACACATGATGAATAGTTTCCACATGATAGCAACATTGACACTTAGAAGTAATAATAAAGCCTCTCTTCGTTAAAATGTCATCAGTAGGAAGATAATTGTGCAAAATTCTCCAAATAAACACAGAAATAGTCTTTGGAATACTTTTATTCCAAATCATAGAAAAAACTTTCCCAACAGAATGCTTATCTCTAAACACATGCCAAGCATTCTTCAAACTAAACATACCATTATGAGAAAAATCACATAAAAGCAAATCATTAGAATCCATATTAATAGGCAAATTATAAATTCTAGAAATAACATCATCCGGAATCATATCAACAAACTTGTTATAGTACTAGTTATTATCCGT
Organism: Dendrobium chrysotoxum; assembly: GCA_019925795.1. Lineage (NCBI taxonomy): Eukaryota > Viridiplantae > Streptophyta > Magnoliopsida > Asparagales > Orchidaceae > Dendrobium > Dendrobium chrysotoxum. The sequence continues at coordinate 54,470,577 of CM034302.1, forward strand.
GATAAAGTGGTTAAACTTAATAGCATTAGTGGTAAAAGTATTAAGAATAGAGCCAATAGACTGATCACCAAGCCATTGATCTTGCCAAAATAAAAGGTTAGCTCTACCAAGACCCCATTTTACATGACTTTCGACTTTCCACTTAATACTACAAAGTCTTTTCCAACCCATGGAATCAAGTATATTATAAGAACACATAGTACGATGCTTGCCAATAGAGTACTTATCAGTCATAAACTTAGCCCAAGGAGAGATTTTAGACCAAAAGTTGAACCACAATTTAAAAGAGAAGGCCTTAGAATGATCATACATATTCTTGCAACCCAACCTCCCTTCTTCAAAAGTCCCATAACAATTAGTCTACGAAGACCAAAGAACTTTAGAATTCACATTGGTACCACTCCAAAAAAATGTATTCAATAGTTTTTCAATCCAATTACAAAAGTCTTGGTAGGTTGTAAAGTTTGGAAAATATAAACAGATAAGGAGCACAAAACACTTTTAATAAAAACAAGTCTACCACAAAAACTAAGAAAATTAGGGTTCCAAAAATTTAGCTTAGTCTGCATAGAAGTAATAAGCTCATCAAAAAGAAAGGTATTCTTCCTACCCTTATAAAGAGGGACCCCTAAGTACTTAAGCAGTAAAGTACCCTATAAAAAACTAGTACAATTCCTAATGGAAATAACCCGATCATGAGAGACCTTGTTGGACATAGTAAAGGAACTCTTTGTCTTATTAATATTCATACCACTACAACTTTGAAACTAATTTAAAGACTTCATGATTTTATTAACCAGATTAATCGAAGCATTAGAAAAAATAATTACCTCATCAACAAAACATAAATGAGAGACAGGAAAATCACCCAAAGTTCTATAGTAATTGCTTGGAAAATCCTCATAAAGATTGGAAATACCTCTAGAAAGATACTCCATGGAAATAATAAGGAGGGCAGGAGAAAGAGGAACCCCTTGTCTTAAACCATGAGAAGACTTAAAGAAACATTACTATTACCATTAATAATAATAGAGAAATAAGAGTTTTCGATGGATTGTTTAATAAGGTTAATGAAAACAGAATTAAAGCCAAACAAAAGTAAAATTTGGTAAATAAAATCCCAATTAATGGTATCATAAGCTTTAGCGATGTCCAATTTAAAAATAATGTTATCACCCAGAACTTTAACATCTAAGTCATGAATAATTTCTTTAGTCAATAACATATTATCCGTAATAGATCTCCCTTTCACAAAACTAGTCTGATTAGGAGCGATAATTCTAGGGAAAAAAGGAGCAATGCGGTTCATAAGAATTTTAGAAATCAACTTACTAAAAAAGGTATAAAGACTAATAGGTCTAAAATCTTTCCAATTACAAGCACTAGTAACTTTCGGGATAAGCACAATAGAAGTAGAAGAGAAATACTTAGGCATGATATTACCAGCAAAGAAATCATTAACATCATTATAAAGATCAAAACTAACTATGTCCCAAGCTTTTTGAAAAAATTTAGTAGTAAATCCATCAGGACCTGCAACAGAATCAGTATTTAAATCAAAAACAATTTTCTTGATTTCCTCAAAAGTAAGAAAAACAGTGAGGGACAGGTTTTCCTCTTGATTAATGATATGAGGAATAAGGTTAGGCTAATCAATAATAGAAGGAATAAAATTTTTATTAAAAAAATTATTAAAGAAATCCACCCCAAATGATGCAATATCCCGAGCATCATCAGTAAAGGAACCATCATCTTTAGAAATGAATACGATTGCTAGCTCTATTTCTTTTCACTAAAGCATGAAAATATTTAGTGTTATTATCCCCATCAATAAGGTGCTTAGAAGCAGCTTTCTACTTCCAGAAAGCTTCTTCCTGAGCTTGTAAAGAGAAAAGGTAATTTTTGGCATGTTGGAGGTCAAAAAAATTGTCAACAGATGGATTAAGCTGATAATTTTGCTCTAAAGAATTGACTTTATGCTCGGCAGCCAAAATATTAGAAAATTTTTTTTAAAATCATTATGATTCCACCAATTTAATTTTAGCTTAAATCACTTCAGTTTAAACCACAATCTACTCATGCCAAAAACAGAATTATCCAGATGTAGAGGGGCTTGCCAGTTCTCCTGTACCATATCAATGAATGAGTTTTCAAGAAGCCACATATTCTGAAATCTAAAATTAGTAGCAGAGATACCTTGATTTAACCTAATAGAAATAAGCATAGGAGAATGATCGAAAAACGTTCTACTAAGGTGTTCAGCATGTGTAGAGTTGAAACAATTAATCCAATTATCATTAAGAAGAACTTTATCCAAATGTTACCCGAGGTTACCACGATTCCAAGTAAATTTATTACCCATATAACTAATGTCAATGAGGTTACAATCCATGATCATATTGTTAAAATCTTCCATAGAGTGATAAACAGGGTTGCCCCCCCCCTCCCCTGAGCCTTTCAGTAGGAGAGGAGATGGTATTAAAATCACCCCCCACTGATCAAGGAGAATTAACATGACTATTAAATTGACTAATTAGATCCCACAAATATCTTCTAGTAATCTAAGAGGAAGTTGCATAAACAATCGAAGCAAAATAGTTAAATTGCAAGAAATCAATACTACAGTGAATCACCATAGTAAAATCACGCACAATATCAATTATAATAGGATCCTTCTAAAGAACCTAGATTTTATTTGGAATATTAGACACAGCATGATTAAAGCCCAAAAAACATAGCAATCTTATCTAGCCTGATATTAGAAATGAAAGGTTCAATCAAAATAAGCATAAAAATATTATGAATACGATAAAGATTGTTAACTCTAATTCAAGTGGAAGTGCAGCCAATTGCTCTCACATTCCAAATAAGAGACTTAAACATTAGATTGTAAGTGAGAAGTTTGAGATCAGGTGGTTCTAGGGGATTTCAAACCAATATTTTTATTTTTCTTATTTTTTCTTAAACTAAGTGAAGAAAAATTATTAACCTCATCACCTACTCTAATGTTACCATCAGCCAGTTTATCCTTACCCTTAGTAACACCATAAATTAGAGATGAAGTCTGAGAATCCTTATAATCCTTTTCCATATTTATAGCCTGGTTGATAACACACTCCTCATTTTGCCCTTAAATAAGCTCTCCTTCTTCCAAGGTTTGTTTCTCCTTGTTCTGCTCAAGAGATATCAAGTCAGAAATAACATGGTAAGAAATCATATTAGTGTGTTGGATAGAAACAAGATCAGAAGAAGTATTTTCATTAAAAATAATTGTTTTCAAACAACATGTCATGTTATTGTTCTCCACCACCATAGCATCCTTTTGTTTCTCAATAGTGATAGGCCCCTAATGCTTTACCATACCCTCAAGAGAGTCCTCTGTCTCAACTTGTTCATTAGAATGCTCAAGAAGAGCCTTATTTTTTTCATTTTCAGTATAATTGACCAGAGATGGTTCTACAGGATGCTGGATAACATTTTGGACAGTCATGGGGACTTTCGCCTCCCCATTAACCTCCACAAGACTCCAATCATTGGTGTATCAATATTATTCCTTTCTGAATCTTTAGGGATGTCCTTCTGCTTACATAAATGAGGGTACAAATGAAAAAAATTCAACATTACTATGTCCTTGCATTTTACAGTAAGTGCAAAATATAGGCAAATTCTTAAATTCCACTTTTTGTTGATATCCATTATGCTCAGAACTTATCCATATTTCCTTGGGGTGTCTCTTAGAGATATCCAATTCAACCAAAATATAAGCTACCGATAGAAACGAGATCAACGTAGTGGCTTGGCTTGTCTGTAAAGGCCTTCCAAAGATAGAAGCTAAAGCAAACAATATCTGAGAATTAAAGAAATGCAGACTTAAATTGGGAAAAGAAATCCACCACATGAGTTATGGGAGATTCCTCATTGACATCGAAATTCGGCGTCCATTTTAACAATCGCATTTGACAACCTTGTATATAGTAAGCTCTTCTTGAAAAAATATGGCTATAATCTATGTCAATCGAAAGCTAAATAGCAATATGTCGTTGGTCCATCAAACCAACAGTAAAAGACCCCGAAAGTTTGAGGTTCAGGTAGAACTTCTAAATAACATCCAGATTTGGATGCCTCAAGGGAAACTTTCCCACAAGAGTCAATGTAAAAGGAGCAGCAAGATGAGAAATAATGTTATCATCAAACATCAAAGCAGGTAAACCATTAAATGAAGTATGGACAAAATCAAGCTTAGTATTAGAAGAAGAAGATCCACCAGAGTGCAAATCCTTAAAAGATCAAGTTTTTCCATTTAGCTTCAACGGCAAGACCTATGATGACAGAGTCGCCATCGCCTAGAACCCATGGAATAAAGAAAACACTAAAGTAAGAGCACGAAAACAAAACAAAAATAAGGATGGAGAGAAACAAGAGGAAAAATCAACAGAAAAATGCTCCAGCAAGAGAACCCTAAAATTGCCTCAGTGTCTTCAGAGCAGATAGACATTACAGAGGAAATGTACAACATACACCAAGCAATGTTGATCTATTGATTTTAACCATTATTATTAATGCATATAAAATTAGGGTTGTTTGTGTAATATGGATTATAAATATTTGAATAAGGATTGTTAGGTCTTCAAATTAAATTCGCATTCTCAATTCCTTAAGCACTAGAATTACTACAAATTCAAATAATTCTCTTCAAAATGTGTAGATGATCTTAAAATAGAACTAACTCCAAAATTGACTAACTTCTGAGACATGGAAACAACTTGAGCAATCAAAATTAATAAAGAATTTGACTCATAAACACTGGCTACTCCCTTAGGATTCATCCTATCATAGGCCATTGGAAGTTATTTATTGCCATCTCCTCTATCAAGGCATAAGCTTCACAAAGAACGCTTTGACATCAAAGATCCTCATGTTGCCTCTTGAATTATTGACCTAAGTGATCCTATAAGCACATTGTAAAAATTTTGAATCACCAACGAATCAGGAAAAATATGATGAGGGCACCTTCTAAGAATCTCCTTAAATCTTTCCTAGCTCTCATAAGTTGACTCTTCATCAAATTGGAAAAATGAAATAATATCATTCCTAAGTTTAGCAGCTTTAGATGGTGGAAAATATTTTACTTGGAACTAATGTTCCAACTCAATCCAAATATTTATGGCACCTGGGGGCATGGAAATAAATGAAGCCTAATAGCATTATCACAAACTACATTATACTTGAATGTTACAAAAATTTATATGAAACAAGCTAAGTGTAGGTTGAGATCCTCAAAAAGAGTTCCCCCAAACTAAGAATTCTAAACCATTTGGATAATGATAGGTTTCATCTCAAAGATACTAGCGTGGATAGAAGATCAATAAATACTCTGATGAATTCCATCTACCAAGGGATTGACATACTCCCTAAGAGGTTTAGGATGGTCTTGATGTAGATTCAATTTAGTCATTCCTACAGCTAAAGTCTTTTTGAATTTTTTAATTTTTGTAAGGGTACTCTCTATTCCTAGGTTAAACAATAAGGGTCCCTTATTTGATCTACTATGCAGAATACTAATATAAAACAAAATTTGAAATACAATAAACAAACTAAAAATAAAAATTATATAAAGCAAACTATCATAGATTCATTGCTTCATAAAAGAACAATGATGACAAAAAAAGGTACAAATCAAGTTGAGTTGAATTTGTAATTTTCTAAACAAAATATAAATAATTACAAAAGTGCACACTACCCCCAACAACGGTGCCAAAAATTTGATGGGGGGTTTGTAATTTCTTAGGTAAAATTCTCCCAACTAATACAACTGTATGTTTTAATCAAGTAATAAAGTGCAATGAGAAGAGTGTCGAACCTATGAGGAACTAAGTGAATCACAAATGACTCTAGTACTTCCTACATAAACTAATAAATTTATCCTATAAAATGAAGCAAGGTTTAATTACTTGAGCTGCTAAGAAATATAAAAATAGTTGAGATAACCAAAGATAAATAATTTTTATACTAATGATGGTGAATGAATCTAAGTTGTCCTATGTAGACTCGTCTGTTATAGTTATAAATCAGAGGTTATGCACCTTTATATCTTTGTTGAACTTATAAAGGTGTAAGGAAAAATTTATGGCATCTCTACAACTATTATGTCACACCACAACCCGATTAGCATAGATTCCATCATGTTGAGCTGTGATAGGTATTTCCCAAGATCTAGTTTTAGAATGTTCATAATCTCTTCAAATTTCATTTTAAATAAAACTATAGATAACATAAAAACTAAAATATCCAATTACTTAAAATAAAACTTTAAATAAAACTTAGAATGTTCATAATCTCTTCAAATTTCATAATCTCTTCAAATATCTAGTTTTGTACTACATATTTATTTGTGTGTTAACTAACATTTCAGGTATAACCGGTACCATTATTGTAGTCTCAGGGCTCAAGATGGGCTAGAATAGGTTATGCTGAAAAAGTTTGTTATTTTTATTTATGGATTTATAGTTTCTTGAGACAAGTCTTGTATGGGTGTATGCTAGCCTCGTGATCATGCACACACACACACAAACAAGGCTAGAAAAAATAATTTTATCTATTTCAATTTTTGTGTACATTATACTATATAATATGGATCATACTATACAATATGGTGTCATAAAAATTAATTAAAATAATTTTCTTTTTTGTAATAAAAAAATTTTAAAATATAATTCTTCATATAGTATGAACAACACATCGTACTGGATGATATATTATAATTATGAACCCCACCGTTCTATAAATTAGGCAACAATTTGAATTTGAAATGTTGTTCTATTTATACTATATGAAATAAATTATACTATACATTATTTAAAATATAGCCTAATTTAATCATGTGACTAATCTATTAAATCTGCTTAAATTTGATATTTTGATCGTGCTATATAAACTGGATCATACTATACGATCAACATAAATGATATTTGGTCGTCCTATGATTCATCCTGGACGAACTGTATTTTTGTTGAACTAATTATACTATATGATTGGTCATTATACTAGTGATCATACAACACTAACAAGTAAAATTAAACAAATCGTATTATACAACTAGTCATTCATGTTGTAACTCTGGATTCAAGGATTATAATTTTGATGATAACAAATATTCTTGTTTCTATTTGATTGCCTAACCTTTCAGGTCCACAAGATCAAGTTCAATTCAAGCTAGCTCAGGATTGGGTCTAATTGTGTTCAAATATAATTTTTCCCCTTCTTGAGTCAAATGTAATGTGATGGATCCCTAAGCTAAGTAACCTTGCACACACACACTTAGGGGAAGACATTTAGTGAGTCAGAGTTCCTGTTCTATTTTGATCATATCATCCTGGACGATCATGAGATCATCCTGGATAATCCATTAAAAATATAAACCTTAATTAGGGCAACTATGTTAAGCTATTTTGAATAAGCAGATCATCCTGGACGATCCTCCCATCATCAGGGATGATATGCTTAAATCAAAATTTCTCAGCCGCCAGACTCATTTAGGCAAGTTTATTTTTTTAGGATTTTGGTCTAATCGTACAGGATAATATACTTATCATCCTGGATGATGCGTTACAGTCATGCCTAAATTAGCCAGGTGATTAAGGAAAGTAATTGAGGATTAATTAATTGATCACATCATCCTAGCCTATCACAAGATCATCTAGGATGATCCGTTATAAATCCTCATCTTCCAACATAGTTTTCCTGGACGACCTGAACTATGTTCCAAATGATATTACCCATTTCTGAACTAATTATACAGGATGATAGCTTTATCATCCTGGATGATCAAATATAAATCCTCATCATCCAACACAGTTTTCCTGGATGACTCAAACTCTATTCTGGATAATATTTGTCATTTTTGAACTAATCGTACAGGATGATATCCAAATCATCCTGGACGATCAAGTCATTTTCTACATATCATCCAGACTTTTCTCTTAAATATCCTGAACTATTTACTGGACGATATTCTTAATTTTGAACTAATCATCCAGGATGATTGCAGGATCATCTAGAATGATCAAAATAGACCATGTCTCCTAATCATCCAGAAGAACCAGATCGTCCTGGCTAAAAGGGTTATTTTACATTGATCGTACAGGATTATCACAGGATCGACCTGAATGATCTTTGATGGCAAGTTAAAATTTAGGGCAATTTTTGAGCCCTTCTATTTAAGCTCTCTTATTTATTAATGGAAAAACGTTTTGCTGCTGTCCTCACCTGAGAGAGTCTTCAGAAGGAGAGGGAGAGCTTGGGAGAGAGAGAGAGAGGATCTTTTAAGGGGTAGTTTGTGAGGTGTTCGTAAAGATTGCTCCAAGAAAGGATTCGAGTCGTCTTCTCCAGTTGTTTTCCCCTATTCCTTGATGGCTCTGTGGGAAGGATCACCAACAAGAAGATCGAGGTTCTCTGCTGCTTCAGGAGGAAGCAAAAGGAGGTAAGGTTCTCTGCCTGCTTCAGGAGGAAGCAAAAGGATGTAAGGTTCTCTGCTAGCTTCAGGAGGAAACAAAAAGAGTTTAAGTTCTCTGCCTCATCGGGGTCGGTAAAAAGGAGTTTTTATAAAGGCTTCTCCACCTTGTTATGGGAGCAAAAGGAGAGTCACTAAGTTTTAATGTAATACTTGGAGGGGAGGCTCTGGGGAGTGGATATACGTCAAGTTGATAGAACCACTATAAAATTTAGTGCGTTCTTCTTTTTATTGTTCTGCATTTTCATTTATGTACTTTACTTTCTTGTGGACAATCATGTGGTTAAAGTTTTTTTGGTTGATTAATCATCTCCGCATCAATGTGCAATTGTATTTATTTTAAAACATTCAAAAAGGTTTTTAAATACTTATTTTTGCTTAAGAACTTTTTAAAACTACCAGTTCACCCCCCCCCCCCCCCCCCCCATCTTGGTTAGCCTCGGGCTAGTTCATAAGGGCTTAACACCCCTAACGAACTTTCAAGTGGTATCAGAGAGGGATTCAAAAATTAAGTTTTAGATAACTTTTGAATTTCGATCCATGGCTAACTTTAATAACCGAAACACAGCAGAAGGGTGTTCTATTACTCGACCATCCTTATTTGATAACATACCTTTTGATTTCTGGAAAACTCGTATTTCCACCTTTTTATAGTTGATCGATTATCACATGTGGATGCTTGTTAAAGATGGTTATGATGCACCTTATAGACTTATTGATGGTATTAAAATTGAACTTCCTTCTACTGAATGGACTCATGATGATAGGGACTTAACGCAACTTAATGCAAAATATTTAAATTGTTTTTTTTATGCATTGAAATCTGAAGATTACATATGTGTGTCAACTTGTACAACTGATAAAGAAATTTGGGATAAAGTATGTATCACTTATGAAGGCACAATTGAAGTTAAGCAATCTAGGTTGAATATCTTGCTTCATGACTATGAACTCTTTTGCATGAAATCTAGTGAGTCAATATCTGAAATGTATACTAGGTTTACACAAATTATCACCTCCCTGGTTACCTTAAGAAGAGAACTCACTAACTATGAGAAAGTTAACAAAATTTTGAGATATTTGCCTTCTATCTATGATGCCAAGATAACTACGATCACCGAATCCTAGGATTTGAAAACTTATTCTATTGATAACTTACTTGGATCACTCTTTGCTTATGAACAAGCAGTGAACCAAAGATAACTTGATGTAGGTAAGAAAAAGAAGGAGAAAACTGTGGCGCTTAAGGCTAATGTTATGAATACTGATTCCTTTGGGTCTGAAAGTGATGATGCTGCCTTAATAACTTGGCAATTCAAAAGCTTTCGAAGGAAGAGATAAAATCACCACCAAAACTGGAACAAAGGTAAGAATAATAAAAATTCTAAAGGTTCTTCAATATGATTTGCTTTGAATGCAGGAAGCTAGGATATATAAAAGCTGGTTATCCTACACTTAAGGCTCACCCAAGTAAGGAGAACGGTGAGGAGAATCCCAAGTTCAGTAAGGATAAGAAATGGATTCAAAAGGTTTGCTAGGTGGATTCTGCATCTGACTCCTTTGATACTGAAGCTAAAGGGAGATTACAAACTTATGTTTGATGGTGGATGAATATCTTGGTCATTCTGACAAAGATAAGGTATGTGAATTAACCTATGATCAATTACTTGATGTTTCTGAGCAAATACATTCATCATATAAAAAACTTAAGAAAACTCATGCTAACCTAAAATAGGAATTCTTGAACCTATAAAAAGAGCATGAAGTTTTGCTTAAAGATCATTCTACACTAAATAGCAATCACATGTTATAACTTGATGAACATGATGAGTTAAATAAAAAACATTCTGATTTAATTATTGAGCATGATTCATTAAAAGCATCACATGTTGAATTAGAAATTGCACTCAAGGAATCAAAAACTCATGCATTTGATGTAGAGAGTAGGGAGCATGCATTGAGAGTGGAAAATTCAATTCTAGAAAGTTCAAATAAACTTTTTGATGATGAATTAACTGCTCTTATGAAAAATAAACAACTGCCATCACTCAAAGAATTTCATACATAATCATCAAAGCATGTATCATTGAAACGTAAGAAGAGGCACTATCAGCCACATAGATTAGTTAATCCTTTTTCCTGGCATTAGATGTTTTTTTTTTGTGGAATGTTAGGACATATCTCCCATACTTGCACTGTTCACCGTAGTACACATTGGGTGTGGAGACCAAAATTGTAAAATATAAAGCATAGCATGCAAGCATCGTATTATTCTGTTCAACATAAGGGACCCAAACTTTTTTGGGTTTATAAATCTGACATTTAATGATTTTATAGGGGTGCTCTCACATAAGACCTCATGAGAGCATGTGGTACTTGAGAAGCAGATGTTTAAAGCATATGATTTCAGATGCAAGTCAATTCATTTTACCAGAGGCTAGGGCTGAATACAAGGTCACTCTTGGAGAAAATACCACCAGAAAATTAGTTGGCGTAGGTATAATTGGAAATTTTAAGAACCTTTTTATTAAAAATATCTTGCTTGTAGATGGCCTGAAATACAACTTGTTCAGCATCAATCAACTCTGTAATAAAGGGTTCAACATAAAATTTCTGGCAAACACTTGCATTATCAGCTAAATAATAACACTATTTTAAAGGGGAAAAGGATCAACAATATCTACATACTTAATTTAAATAACATTGAGTGTGCACCTTCATTTTTCTTAAAAATTGCTGCTGATGAGTCTTGGCTGTGGTATAGGAGATTATGTCATGCCAGCATGAAAACCATTAGAAGAGTAATCCAAAAGGACTTAGTTAGTGGTGTCACCAAGCTTAAGTTCACTAAGGACCACTTGTGTGATGCCTGTCAACTAGGGAAATAAGTCCAATCCTCTTTCCATTCCATTAAGGACATTAGCACCTCTAGACCATTAGAAGTCCTTCACATGGATTTATTTGGTCCCATTAGCACTTCCAGCTTAGGGTGAAAAGTTTATGGATTTGTGATTGTCGAAGACTACTCGAGGTTCACTTGGATTAGATTTCTGTCACCTAAAACTAAGTCATTTGATGAATTTAAATCTTTCTCCACTTAGATTCAGAAGAAGCTAGGTTATGAGATCTTGACCATCCTTAGTCATCATGTTGGAGAGTTTGAAAATGGGAGATTTAGAAATTTTTATGAGGAGCAAGGGATTAGTCACAACTTTTTAGCTCCTAAGATCCCTTAGCAGAATGGGGTAGCTGAAAGAAAGAATATGACCTTAGTGGAAGCCGCCAGAGCCATGCTTACTAAGTATTAACTTCCAAAATGCTTTTGGGAAGAAGCAGCGAACATAACCTATTATGTGTTAAATAGGGTGAATATTAGATCTAATCTGAATAAGATACCTTATGAGATCATTGAGGGTAGAACACAAACCTTTCTCACCTCCATGTGTTTGGCTATAAGGTCTTCATTCTTAACAATAGGAAATCACCCTCGGGAAAATTTGACCTAAAATTTTATGAAGGAGTGTTCTTAGGATATTCAAGTGTGGGGAAATTATTTAGAGTGTTTAACAAGAGGACATTGGTGGTGGAAGAGACTACTCATGTGGTGTATGATGAATCTGATACTACGGATTCTAGAGCTAAGGAAGAAGATTAAATATGAGAGATTACCCAAGGAGTAGAAACTATAAATCTGGAGGAAAGGGTAGAACCTCAAAACACTTTCCCTAGAGAATGGAGATATTCTTTGAGTCATCCTAAAGAACTGATCTTAGGAGACCCTTCTGAAGGTGTTAGATCTAGGCATGGACTTAAAAAGGAAGTGAAACACTCTGCCTTTATTTCAATGTCTGAACCCACCAACATCAATCAAGCCCTTTTTGATAAATTTTGGATCTTAGCTATGAAAGTTTGATAGGGATGTTAAGCCCTTATGAACTAGCCCGAGGCTAACCAAGAGGGGGGTGAATTGGTAGTTTTAAAAACTTCTTTAACCACAAGAAAGATCTTTCTATAATTTGTAGTGGAAATGAATAAAAACAATAATAACAAGATCAATCATATATTTCACCCGAGCAGATAACAATAGAAAAATAAAGTGCAAAAAATAATCAGAAAGAACACCCCAGATTTCACCCAATATAGTTCGATCAACTTGACCTACGTCCACTCCCCGGAGCGTCGCCTCCAGGTATTGCACTACTCAAATCAGTAACTTTTCTTTTGCTCCTACAGCAAGGTGGAGAAGCCTTTTCACAACGCCTTTTTACCAACCCAGTGAGGCAGAGAATCCAGACTCCTTTTGCTTCCTCCTGAAGTAGGCAGAGAACCCAAACTCCTTTCACTTCCTCCAGAAGCAGGTAGAAACCTTACCTCCTTTTGCTTCCTCCTGAAGCAGGCAGAGAACCTTGACTTCTTACTGACAATCCTTCCCATAGAGACACCACGGGATAAGAGACGACGACCAGAGAAGACGACTTGAATCCTTGCTTGGAGTAACCTTTGTGAAGACCTCACAAACTCCCCCTCACAAGATTCTCTCTTTCTCTCCCAAGCTCTCCCTCTCCCTCTCATAGCTCTCTAAAGAAATGACTTTGGCAAAAAAGTTTTTCCAATAACAAACAAAAAGGTTTAAAAAGAAAGGCACAAAAATTGCCCTAAAATTCAACTTGCCATCAAAGATCATCCAGGATGATCGAAGGATCATCCTGTACGATCAGTGTAAATCTTCACCATTTAGCCTGAACAATCTGGCTTCTTTGGATGATTAGAAGACATGTTTTGTTCAGATCATCTGGGATGATCCTGCGATCATCCAGGATGATTAGTTCAACTCGAAAAAACTATCCTGAGGATTGTTCGGGTCGTCCAGGAGAAAATGTTGGATGATCTGAAGAAAAGGACTTGATCGTTCGCGGTGATTTGCCTATCATCTTGTACAATTAGTTCAAAAATGACCAAAATCATCCTGCATATTTGACTCAAGAAAGGGAAAATTACAATTAAACACCCGCGGACCTGATCTTGAGTTGGCTTGAATTGCGTTTGATCTTTTGTACTTGAGAGGTTAGGCAATCAAAATAGAATACCAAAATATTTTGTTATCATCAAAATTATAATCCTTAAATCCAAATTTGCAACAATCTCCCCCTTTTTGATCATGGCAAACATTTATTCAGTAGTTTCAAATAAAGTAAATTAGGAATAATCAATGCACATACGAGAGAAGATTTCTCATTGCAAAGTTTACTAATCATTGATAAATAGTGACACTAAATACAACAAAAGAAATAACTACAACATAAAATAACAAAAGAAACTACTAGTAACATAAAAAGTAACTCCCCCTTTTAACATCAGAAAAAAGAGGAAGAAAAAAAACAAAATAAAGCAAACTAGAAACATCACAATATAGAAATCTAATAGAGAGGCGGATCCTAATCAGATGGAGGAGGAGGTGATGGAAGAAAGTAGCTGTGAATGGTGGGGAACTGCTCACCAAACCAGGCCATGTCCTAGTCGTGTTGATGTTATTGGTGATTCACAAATGAATTGAAATGAGCAACATCAGTTGCATGCTGCTCCTCTTGTGCTGCCACGTAGGAGTGAACGCGAGCCTCCCACTGGTCAAATCACTGCACCAAGTGATCTAAGGTTGATTCTATACGGTGAGGAGCAGGTGCAGCTGGCTCAGGAGCAGCCTCCCCCTCTTCTCCCTCAATATCCGTGCTGGGCTCCGGATGTTGGCGAGTACTGTGAAGTGTGTGAAAAGAACTGTTGGAGAACAAGATAGGTTGGATTCTGGCTGGATCTGAATATTAAAAATTGTATTTAGTTTCAAAGGTATAGTGGATGAGATGTCCTAAAGTTAAGTTGGGGCATCTCCTGTGGCCTGGATCCCTAATGGTAGTCAGTTGTTCAATATAGCGAAAAAGTAAATTAGTTGCATTAAAGTCATGATGGGCCATGATGTAGTAGGTAGTTATGGAAAGCAAAGGAGTGATGTGGATGCGGTCCCTAGCCTAAGGAATGATGGAGGAGCAAAGGACATGTGGTCCCTAGCCTAAGGAATGATGGAGATCCATGTGAAGACCTTCTAAAGGTCTAGAGGTGCTGATGTCCTTAATAGAGTTGAAGGAGGATTGGACTTACTTCCCTAGTTGACAGGCATCACACAGGTAGTCCTTAGTGAACTTAAGCTAGGGGACACCTCTAACTAAGTCTTTTTGGGTGACTCTTCTAAGAGTTTTCATACTGGCATGACATAACCTCCTATGCCACAGCCAAGACTCATCAGTAATAGTTTTTAGGCAAATTGAAACACCAGCATTAAAGCATCTTAAATCCAGCATGTAGACATTGTTGATCCTTTTTCCCTGCAAAATAATTTTGTCATTTAAGCTTATAATACAGCAAGTTGGCAGGAACTTTATGTTGTATCCTTTGTCACAGAGTTGACTGATACTGAGCAGGTTGTGTTTCAATCCATCTTCAAGCAAAACATTATCAATAATGAAATTTTTTGAATCAGCATTATACCTGCTCCTACCACCCTCCTGGCGGTCTTATCTCCAAGTGTAACCTTGCCTCCAGCCCTAGCCTCCAGCAAAATGAAATGATTTGCATCTCCAATCTTATATCTTGAGCATCCACTGTCCAGGTACCACATACTCTCATGAGGCCTTTTGTGAGAGCACACCTACAAAATCATCAAACGTATGATTTAGGAACCCAAACAAGTTTGGGTTCCTTCTTATGAAAAGAAGAATACAATGCATGTGTGCTGTGCTGTGAAACATGTAATTTAGGCCTCCACACCCAATGTGTACTATGATGAACAGTGCATGTGTGAGATATATGTCCCAGTATGCCACAAAAAAAACATCTAATGCTAGGAAAAGGGTTAACTAATCTACATGGGTAATAGTGCCTCTTCTTAGGTTTGAATGAAATAAGCTTTGATGATTTTGAATTAAATTCTTCCAAAGGTGGAGGTTAATAAAATTGTGCAAAAGTAGGTGTTTCATTATTCTCATAAAATGGTGAAGAGAGAGTGGTGAAGAGAGAGAAGCTCTGTTCCTTTAGTAAGAGAATTTTTCAGTTTTTTTTCAAATTCATCCCTTCCCAATTTTTTCATTTTGGGTAGCTGGAAGTCCATCCATGGTGGCGGACCGCCACCGTCCAACACTGGAGACAGGATCGAAGGATCAATGCAATAATGGATTGAATCACCATCCACGCATGGCTCTAGATATTCACTATGAATCAATTGCCATTGAAATTAGGAATTTTGAGGATATTCATAAAAGGTGTTCTAGAGGTGAGTTAATCATTTCTAAAAATGATGGTTCTAATTTGTTTTCTGCTAAATGTATAGAACGCAAGGGTAAAGGAATTATGAGTAGTAACGAATGCTTAACTCCTACTTTTTCTAAAGTTTTTAGTTTTCCTGTGGCTGGTTTTTTTGACCCTGAAGTGTCATCGTCTAGTATGAACATTTTTGTTAACAGATTTTGAAACTCAAATGCTATCTCTGTCCATGGCAGTAAGAAAAATGCGAGTTCCCAGAGATTGGTTAACAAAAATATTCAAACTTTCATTTCAGTAACGGGTGGTTCTTCACAGCCAGGTGTTGTAAGTAAGGAGAATAATGCCGATCAAGTGTCTAAGGTTATGCCTAAGAGCTTGCTTAAAACCAGTAATTTGATGAATCCTTGGAAGAAGAATCCTTATATCAAGATCAACTTTAATAAGGACAAGGTAGTATTATCAAAAGATGGGAAAGCCATCAAATTAATTGAATCTTCAGAAGTTCAGAACGCCAAAAAGCTACAATTCTCTCTGGTTACTAGGATGTGGGAGAGAACTCCCATCTCATGTAGTTGCTTGGGAATTAAGGAGACAATGGGCTAGTTTTGGACAATTTCATTTCACTACCTTAGGGATGGGGTGGTATTTGTGCTCCTTCAAATCCTTGGATTCTATGGAAGGTGTGATGACTGGTGGTCCTTGGTTTGTAAATAAGCATATTGTGGGAATGGAGAGATGGACTACCGAATTCTCTCCTAGCTCTTTGAAAGGTTTGACTTCTCCAATTTGGATTAGAATGCCTCATTTGCCTCTCCAATGTTGGGATGAGGACAATGTCGCAATGATAGCTTCTATGGTGGGTGTCCCTTCGATAATGGATGGGAATATGTTCCAATGGGGAAGGAGGGAGTTTGCAAGGGTTTGTGTCCATGTAGAACTTGACAAGCCTCTTCCATTGGGTGTGTGGGTGGAAGGGTTGGTTGGGAGGTTTTTCCAAAGAGTTGAGTATCAAAAGAATTTCCTCTTTTTGCTTTGAATGTGGTATGTTGGGGCATGTGAGTAGCTCTTGTAATAAAAGAAAGTTGGAGGAGGTGAATAAAGGGATTGTTTCTGACAATCTAGTTCTTAATACTCCCAAGAAATTGGTACTTGAGAATAGAGGTATTGAATCTTATGGGCCTTGGATCCATGTAAGAAATAGAAGAAGAAAAGGTGATTTCAATCAGAAAACGGTAGCAGGTCCTCGGCTTATTAATCAAGGATCAATAGCCACTAAAGTGTTAAAGGATAATTTAAGTAGAATAGAAGAAAAAGTTGTGAAGGAATCATTGATTCCTGAGGATGGTGAAATTGTTGAGACAAGGAGGAATTCAGCTAAAAGGAGTGGGGAGAAGGTTTGTTACTCTTCTGCAGTCCATGAGAAACTTTCTTTAAACAATAAGTTTCAAACTTTATATGAAGAGGGAGTGGAGGAATCACATCTACAAGATGATAATGTTAAAATTCTGCATGAAGAAGAAACCTTTAATGAGCAAAGAACAGTGGAAGATGGAAAAGAAGGTTATTTTGACATCCAGAAAGGTGGAGACGGTTTGGTTACTCTTCAAAATATCGAAGCTGCATGTCTCAGGTCAGATAAAGAAGGCTTGGAAAGTTCTGTAACTCTGGAGCAGTAAAACAATTCTCGTTTAATTAATGGTATAGAAGGTGGAAATGATGTTAATGTCAAAGTTCCAGATGTTATGAAGGTGCCTATCCTATCCTCTCATAATGAGGAGTTTATTGAGGACAGTTTGAAGAATCAGTCAAATGCTGAAGTGGTTAAGGATTGCTTGTGAACTCAAGTAACTCTGGTTGGAGTACTTGCAAACTCAAGTATTTCCTATCATAAATTAGATTTTAGACTTCAAAAGGAATTAAAATCATTGGGGAAGGACAATATTATCACCCATGGTAGGAAGGGGGGTGGAATACTTAAGGAAAGGAAAGGGAGCAATCCCAATTCTTTTCATTAAATGTCTTCAATTATGTTTTGGAACTGTAGAGGGGCTAGGAAGAGTGTAGCCTCGCTCTACTTGAAGGAAGTGGTGAAAGATCATGAGGTGATGTTTGTGGGACTCCTAGAAACTAAAATCTCCTCCTTTGATAGACTAGATTGTGATAAGTTCATTGGAGCTAATTGGGTGTACTTCATCCTTCCAGCTGACGGATTGTCGGGTGGGATTATGGTATTCTGGAGAAAGGACTTGGCTTCATTTTCAATTTTAAGTCCTTCTTCTCAAGTTGTCATTGGGGAATTTAAATTGGTCAATAGAGGAACATGGATGGTTGCTGCAGCTTATGGTAGTAATGATTGGTATAAGAGAAGAGCCTTGTAGAGAGTTCTTGAAGGGATTGATTTATCAAAGTTTCCTACGGTTATAGGGGGAGACTTCAACTGTGTTTTGTCTCAAGAAGAGAAGAAAGGTGGAAAGAAGTTTGTTCTGTCTCAAGGAGCACAAGAAATGAGTTGCTTCATGAGAAACTATGATCTTCATGATCTGAGGATTGTTGGTCCAAGGTATACTTGGTGTAACAATAAAAACGGTGGTGCTAGAATTCTTGAAAGGTTGGATAGATGTATTTTAAATACCTTAGCTTTGAATGTAATACAAAGGCCGGCAGTAAGACATCTGGCTCGTGTAGGCTCAGATCATTGTCCAGTTATCATTAAAATCTTCACGTCTAGCGTTCGGAGGGACCATCAGATTAAATATGAGGAGGTCTGGGCGTCTTACCCAGTTTCAAAGGGAGTGGTGATTAAAGTTTGGACCAAGAAGGTGAATGGGAAGATTGCTTTGGCACTTAATGTGAGGTTTAAAAGAGCCTTGAAGGCACTGTTTTTTTGGAGCAAAGCAAAGCACCAAAACTTGATGAATTTGAAAGAAGTACTGAAGAAGGAGATCTTGGATCTTCAAAATGAAGATGCTTAGAGTGGTTGGCTCTTGAATGGGAGAGTGCTTCTACTTAAATCTAAATTAAATGAGCTTAATATCACACTTGCAAGGATTGACACGTGGTGGAGACAAAGAGCTAAAGTAAGGTGGCTAGAGGATGGAGACTCAAATTCCAAATACTTTCATACTTTTGCGTCAGGAAGGAGAAATGCAAATTGGATTCATCAGGTGAAAAATTGCAAAGGGGAGCTGGTGATAGATCAAAGACAAATTGAGGAAGTCTTTCAAGAATTCTTTAAGAATAAATAGGAGTCTAGAAGATGCAAGCTGATGGGATGGCCAGCACCTGTTCGTGTGATGGATGAAGTGGACAGGAATCAACTCATAGCTGATTTCAAGATAGAAGAGCTGGACTTGGTGGTGGCTCATGTGGAATCAAATATTTCTCCAGGTATCGATGGCATTTCATACTCTTTTATTAAATCTTACTGGAGTATCATTAGGAAGGATGTTTGGTCGGCTATTGAAGAATTCTTTAGAAAGGGAGTGAAAGATCCTAGTTGGAAGGAAACATTGGTAGTTCTAATCCCAAAGGTTGAAAATCCTATGTCTCCTTCTAATTACAAACCGACCAGCCTTTGTTTATCTATCTATAAGATAGTAGCCAAGTTGATGTTAAATAGAATGATTCGCATTTTACCCAAGTTGATTTCAGAAGATCAAGTGGCCTTTGTTTAAGGCCGGTCTATCTCAGACCACATCCTTCTAGCTCAAGAGGTGCTTAATAAGTTTAGATATTCCAAATCGAAGAAAGGTTTGATGGCTATAAAGATTGATATGGAGCAAGCCTACGATAGTATGGGGTGGTCTTCTCTTAGGCAAGTGTTGATCAATTTTGGTTTTCCTATTAAGTTTGCTGACCTCTTCTCCAGTGTGTTACTGATCCTAGATTCTCTTTGTTAATTAATGGTGTTGGTTCATCTTGGATTGAAGCCAGGAGTGGATTTAGGCAACGGTGCCCCTTGTCTCCGTACTTATTCATTCTATGTTCCCAACTTCTGTCTGATGCTTTTTCTCAGGGAGGTAAAGATTTGGGAGTTAAGGTGGCTACTAATGTGGATAAGGTTTCCCTTCTTTTATATGCAGATGACATTCTTTTGTTTTTATAAGCTAATAGTAAAAAAGTTAAGAAGGCTAGGAAGATCTTGCTTGAGTACTGTAGGTGGACGGGTCAGAAAATCAACATTCAGAAATCTTCCATCCTCTTTGGAAAGTCGGTTAGGAGAGCTAGAAGGAAGTCTTTGGCTAAGATCTTTGGCTTCAAAATGGTTAAAGACTTTGTGTATCTTGGTGTAAAGATGTCATTGAGAAGAATGAAAGCTGCAGACTATAACAACCTTTTAGATAAAGCTTCAAAAGTGTTAAATGGAAGGGGGAACCATTTTATTTCTCTTGCTGGGAAGATTCTTCTTGCTAAAATGGTGTTCCCTTCCTTATCCATTTTTCTCTCGACTCACACTCTGGTTCCTATGGCGGTGCTTTATGCATTGGATAAAACTTTTAGGGACTTCTTATGGAATAAGCAAGATGGAAGCAAAGGACTTCATTATGTATCTTAGGACAATATATGCAGACCGAAGTGTTTGGGAGGTCAAGGAGTTCTATCAATTGTTGCAAAGTTGGGTCCTCTCCGTGCCAAGTTTGCATGGAATTTTATTTCAGATTCAAATTCTTTCCTCTATAGGATGTTACGTGCCAAATATGGGAAGGATGTAACCAAACTTTATGGTAAAAGGCTTAGATCTCCTACAATAAAGATTATTTTACATGGATATAAGTCCTTGCAACAGGTTTTAAGATGGAAGGTGTCTTCGGGTGAGGCAATACGTACCTGGAATGATAATTGGGTTCTTGATAAACCTATTGCTAAATGGCCTACCTTGGTGGTTAATATGGATGAGCACACATCCAGACTGAACTATTTCATTTCTAACAGAATTTGAAATGATAACAGATTGTTGCAGGTCTTCGGCTAGCAGCTAGCTAATCTAATCAAACTGGTTCCTATTGATGCTGATCAGGAAGGTGATTAATTGGAGCTTATGTATAAGTTTGCTGGTAAGTCACTAGCTGCTATTATTTCTCTTAAGCTTTGTGGGTTTGGTAATGGGAAGTGGTAGGGGGCTGGAGAAGAAAACTCAGGCTAAGGCCTCGGGTTGAATAATTCTAGTGGCTCTTAATTAGTAATTCCATTCCCACGAATGAGTTTTAACTCATAGGGGGTTGGCTTCAAATGTAATGTGTCCGAGAGGTTGTAATGTTGAGGAAAATGAGAATCACATTGCTGTCTGTTGTGATAAGTTGAAGCAGGATTTAGCGGTGCTTAGAAGTTGGGGCCTTTGCATACCGGCTTTCTCATCCTTTGAAGACTGCTTGTTGGGATTGGAACAATTGGCTAGTAATGGCCATTTCCTTGGTAATATGTACTGTTCGGCTGTCTTTCTGAGCTGAAAAAGCAGAAGTAAAGGGGTACATGGTGAAAATGAAGATAGCATTACAACAGTGGCTACTAATGCAATTTATATGGCTGCTGCATCTTGCAATGGAAGTTCGGGCTACTGGGATTCCAATCAGCTTTATAAGCTGTCTAATACTTGGCATCCTCCTCCACCCGAATGGATTAAACTCAACGTTGATGCTTCTTTAAGTTGTAACTACAGTGGTGGTATTGGAGGCGTTTTTCAGGGATTATCATGGAAGGTTCTTTGGTGCTTTTGGAATTAAATGTACTCATTGGGACTCTTCACACGTGGAGCTTTTGATAATCCTCTCGGCTAAGAGATTCATACAAGATTGGATGTATGATTTCAAAGGTATCATTATAGAAGGAGACAATAAGAATATCAGGGAAGCGATTCAACAGATTTTTGCTAAAAAGTCTGTCATTAAGGGACAAGATCAAAGTCTGGATTTATCTTTTCTCGATGGGTTTAATCATGTGTTATTTCATTTTGTGAATAGGGAGAGTAATAAGTTAGCAGATTTTTGTGCTACTATGCTCGTTCGTTTGATTTCTTTTGGGAAGTTTTGGGTAATAATGAGGTACCTCCTCTATTTGTTTCTTTACTTGAGGAGGATACTCTCAGATCTTCATTCTTGTAGTTTTCTATTTTTAGTTGGTTAATAAATTGCTTCTAGCATTTCACCAAAAAAAAATATACACTAATTTTCACACTTAGAAATTCATTTTCTTTCTTGAGACTTGCAATTTCAAATTTCAAATAATGCTCATCATTATCTAAATTAGATGCATGTGATTCCAATTTCTTAAATTCAGCTTCTAATTCAACTTGTGATGCTTTTAATGAATCATACTCAATAATCCAATCAGAATGCTTTTTATTCAACTCATCAAATTCATCAAGTAATGACATGTGATTGTTATCAAGTGTAGAATGATCTTTAATCAAAATTATATGCTCTTTTTGTAAATTCTGAAATTCCAAATTCATGCTAGCATGAGTTTTCTTAAGCTTCCTATATGATGAATGGATTTTTTTAAAAACATCAAGCAATTGATAGTAGGTCATTTCACATATCTCTTCTTGGTTAGACTGACCAAGATGCTCACCAGCCATCAAACATAAGTTTGTAACTTCCTCTTCAGCTTCAGTCTTAGAGGAGTTGGATGCAGAATCCGCCTATAAAGCCTTTTGAATCCTTTTCTTATCCTTCCTGAACTTGGATTTCTCCTCACCCTTCTCCTTGCTTGGGTGAGCCTTAAGTGTAGGACAATCAGCTTTTATATGCCCTGGCTTCCTACATTCAAAACAAACTGTATCAGGAGGACCTTTAAAATCTTTACTATTCTTACCTTTGTTCCACTTCTGATAGTTCTTGTGTTTCTTCCTCAGAAAACTTTTAAATTGCCTAGTGATTAAGGAAACGTCATCATGATCAGATCCTGAAGAGCTAGAATCAGAATCATTAGCCTACAAGGCTACAGTCTTCTATTTCTTCTTCTCACCTGCATCAATTTATCATTGGTTCACTCCTTGCTCATAAGCAATGAGTGACCCAAGTAAGTTATCAATAGAATAAGCATTCAAATATTTGGATTTAGTAATTGCAACTATCTTGTCATCATAAGAAGAAGACAAACATCTCAAAATTTTGTTTACTTTTTCACAGTTGGTGAGTTCTCTTCCTAAAGTATGTTGAGAGGTGACAATTTGAGTAAACCTAGTATACATTTCAGAAACTGATTCACTAGGTTTCATGCGAAGAAGTTTGTAGTCGTGAAGCAAGATGTTCAATCTAGATTGCTTAACTCCAGATGTACGTTCATAAGTCATACATAGTCTATCCTAGATTTCTTTACCAATAGTGCAAGTAGAGACACGCATGTAATCTTCAGATTTTAAAGCACAGAAAAAATAGTTCAAGCATTTCATATTTAATTGTGCTAAATCACGATTGTCAAATCTCCATTCAGTAAAAGGTAGTTAAGTTTTAATATTGTTAACAAGTCTAAAAGGTGCTCTATAGCCATCTTTATCAAGTATCCACATGCGATAATATATAGATTGAAAAAAAGTGGACATGCAAGTTTTTCAAAAATTATAAGGTATATTATCAAACAATGATGGTCGTGTGATTGAATAATCTTCAGCAGTATTACGATTACCAAGGTTAGCCATGGATTAAAATTCAAAAGTTTTTAAACCTAATTTTTGAATCTCGTTTTGATACCACTTGAAAGTTTGATAGGGATGTTAAGCCCTTATGAATTAGCCCGAGGCTAACCAAGAGGGGGGGGGGGGGGGTTAATTGGTAGTTTTAAAAACTTCTTTAACCCCAAGAAAGATCTTTCTATAATTTGCAGTAGAAACGAATAAAAATAATAATAACAAGATTAATCACAGATTTCACCCAAGTAGATAACAATAGAAAATAAAGTGCAAAAAATAATCTGAAATAACACACCAGAATTTATAGTGGTTCGGTCATCTTGACCTATGTCCACTCGCCGGAGCCTCGCCTCCAGGTATTGCACTACTCAAATCAGTGACTCTCCTTTTGCTCCAATAGCAAGGCAGAGAAGGCTTTTCACAACACCTTTTCACGAACCTAGTGAGGCAGAGAACTTAGACTTCTTTTGCTTCCTATTGAAGTAGGAAGAGAACACAAACTCCTTTCGCTTCCTCTAGAAGCAGGTAGAGAACCTTACCTCCTTTTGCTTCCTCTTGAAGCAGGCAGAGAACCTTGACTTCTTGCTGACGATCCTTCCCATATAGACACCATGGGATAAGAGACGATGACTGAAGAAGATGACTTGAATCCTTGTTTGGAGTAACATGTGTGAACACCTCATAAACTCCCCCTCACAAGATTCTCTCTCTCTCTCTCTCAAGCTCTCCCTCACGCTCTTAAAGTTCTCTCAGGAAAGGACTTTGGTAAAAGGTTTTTCCAATAACAAACAAAAAGGGTTTAATAAAAAGGCAGAAAAATTGCCCTAAAATTCAACTTGCAGTCAATCGAAGGATCATCCTGGACGATCGCAGGATCATCCTGTACGATCAGTGTAAATCTTCACCGATTAGCCTAGACGATCTGGCTTCTCTTGACAATTAGAAGACATATTTGCTCAGATCATCTGGGGCGATCCTGTGATCGTCCTGGACGATTAGTTCAACTTAGGAAAATTATCCTGAGGATTGTTCGGGTCATCCAGGAGAAAATGCTGGATAATTTAAAGAAAAAGACATGATCGTCCGGGATGATATGCCTATCGTCCCATATGATTAGTTCAAAAATGACCAAAATTGTCCTGCATATTATTTAGATCGTCCTATATAAACATGCTGTACGATTGAAAATGACTTGATCTTCTGGGATGAAATTTCCATCATCATGGATGATTAGTAGAAATAGGCTTATATCGTCCAACATATTGTACGGGTCATCTAGGTGAAGTCATTTGGACAATGAGGATTTTTTATATATCATCCAGGATGATATTTTGATCATCCAGGATGATTTGATCGTATCAATTAAATATTAATTACTTTCCTTAATCACTAGACTAATTTGGGCATGCTTATAAAGGATCGTCTAGGCTGATACACGTATTGTCCAGGACTATCAGACCAAAATTCTAAAAATAAAAACTTGCCTAACTCCGTTTGGCGGCTGAGAATTTCTGATTTGAGCATATCATCCATTACGATGGATCTATCGTCTAGGACGATCTGCTTAATTAAATCGACTTAACATAGTCACCCTAATTAGGGTTTCTATTTTTACTAGATCGTCTAGGATGATATGAATATCGTCAAGGATGATTTGAACAAAATTTGGAATAGAAACTCTAACTCACTAAAACTCTCCCGGTGAGTATGTTTGTGCAAGGTTACTTAGCTAGGGGATCAATTACATTACATTTGACTCAATAAATGAAAAAAATATAATTAAACACACGCAGACCCATTCTTGAGTTGGCTTGAATTATGTTTGATCTTATGTACCTGAGAGGTTAGCCAATCAAAATAGAACACTGAAATGTTTGTTATCATTAAAATTATAATCTTTAAATCAAGCTTTGTAACAAGCTATGCAAGAAGAACTTAACCAATTTGTGAGGAATGATGTCTACGAGTTGGTAGACCCGAGGATGAAAGTGTAGTAGGAACCAAATGGGTCTTTAAGAATAAAATGAATGATTCTAGTATAGTGGTTAGGAATAAGGCAAGATTGGTGGCAAAGGGGTACAACCAAATAGAAGGGATTGATTTTAAGGAGACCTTTGCCCCTGTAGCTAGATTGGAAGCTATTAGAGTACTACTAGCCTTTGCCTATTATAAGGGATTTAAGCTTTTCCAAATAGATGTCAAGA
This sequence comes from Dendrobium chrysotoxum, assembly GCA_019925795.1. Lineage (NCBI taxonomy): Eukaryota > Viridiplantae > Streptophyta > Magnoliopsida > Asparagales > Orchidaceae > Dendrobium > Dendrobium chrysotoxum. The sequence goes on from CM034302.1 coordinate 54,496,225, forward strand.
GTGCCTTTTTAAATGGGGTAATAAAAGAAGATGTGTTTGTAGAGCAACACCTAGGTTTTAAGAGTTCCTTATTTCTAAATCATGTTTACAAATTAAAAAAGGCCTTGTATGGATTAAAATAGGCACCTAGAGCTTGGTATGAGAGGCTTAGCACATTCCTACTAGAGAGAAAGTTTGTTAAGGAAAGCGTAGATACCACCCTTTTTTTAAGGAAAGTAGGAGATACTCATTATCCAGATCAATATTGAAGATATACTTTTTGGATCTTCTGATAAAAATTTATGTGATGATTTTTCTAATATAATGAGTAAAGAATTTGAATGAGTATGATGGGAGAATTGTCCTACTTTTTAGGATTTAGTATAAGACAAATATATGATGAAACTTTTCTTAATCAATCAAAGTACAATAAGGACATCATAAAGAAATATGAAATGGATAAAGCCAAGCCAATTAACACTCCTATGAGCTCCAGAGTCCAGTTAGATAAGGATACAAATAGAAAATTGGTTGATCAAAAGAAGTACAGAGGAATAGTTGGATCACTACTTTACTTGACTTCTAGCCGACCAAATATATTATTTAGTGTTTGTCTCTGCGTTAGATTTCAAGTTGATCTTAAAGAATCACACCTGACTGTAGTTAATAGAATCCTTAGGTATCTCTTAGGGACCCTTAACTTAAGAATCTGGTATCCTAGGCACAACACATCTTTTGAAATTATTGGATATTCTTATTCTAATTTTACAGCGTCTAGAGTGGATAGAAAGAGTACTTCTGGAACTTACCAATTCATATGACAGTCTTTAGTCTCCTGGTCCAATAGAAAATAAATCTCTGTTGTACTTTCCACTAATGAAGTTGAGTATATTACCTTAGGAAGTTGTGTGGCCCAAGTCCTTTAGTTGAAGTAACAAATTCTAGATTTAGGATTATCTGTTGGCACAATTTTAATTCTATGTGATAACACTAATGTCATCTGCATCTCTATAAATCTTATCCAATATTCAAGAACCAAACACATTGACATAAGGCATCACTTCATTAGGGACCATGTTATCAAAGGAGATATTGAGTTTCACCATGTAGCAACTGAAAATCAACTGGTTGATATCTTTACTAAACTACTAGCCTTTGACACATTCAGCATCTTAAGGACTAGATTAGGTGTGATTGACATAAATGTATGAATTTGATGATTACCGAATTCTGAATTATCTCTTTTTTTATTTTTTTGTTTATTTTTATTTGATTTGTTTGTTTGTTTCTTGTTATGAATTTTTGATTTCCTGTTGATTTTTCGCATCTTTCTATTATAATTTGTTTGATTTGGTTAATTCTTTTTATGCACTTTCCTCTTATTTTTGTTTTCTATTTAGAATTAGGTCACTGCTCACTACTATTGATAATCTTGATTTCTATATGAGAATTTTGCTTTTTTTTTTGTTTAGAAGCCTGTAAGCAGTAATTGATCTCTCTAAAATAGTTAGGGAAAGAAACATTGTTGATTATTTCTCTTCCTCTAACTCTTTTAATGGTTTATTCTTCTTTTTAGATAAAAATCTTTTTAAAAAATTAAAAGTTGGACTTTGAAATAGAGATCTATTTTATCTTCCTACAGTAATCTTGAAAGTTTGAAAGGGATGTTAAGCCCTAGTAAACTAGTCCCAAGGCTAACCAAGAGGGGGGGTGAATTGGATATTTGAAACAAAACAAAAATATTTTTATAACGTGCAGCGGAAACGAATTAAAACAACGATAAAAAGATCAATCACAGATATCACCCAAGCAGATAATCACAACAAAATAAAGTGCAGAAAAATAATAAGAAAGAACACACCGGATTTATAGTGGTTCGGTCTAACCTGACCTACGTCCACTCCTCGAAGGCACCCTCCAAGTATTACACTAAACCAAAAGTGTCTCTCCTTCAGCCCATACAGTTAGGCGGAGAAGCCCTTACAAAATCCCTTCCACCTTCCCCGGTGCGGCGGAGTAGCCGGGTCCTTTGACACCAAAGAGCACTTCTTCTTCCCAAAACTTCCTTCGAGACAAGCCTTGAATCCGACGGTACTTAGGTGCAAACCTGCCAGAGCAACCGTGTGAACCCCCTCACACTCCCTCGAGAAACCCCCTTCCCAGGCTCTTCTCCCTCTCAAACTCCACCCTTTCCTCTCTCCCTTTCAAGCTCTCTCTTCAAGTTTTCTCCAAAAGAACGAAGCCTCAATGGCTGCTAAAGACACCTATCAAGTGCCTTGAGAAAGCTTAAATAAAGAGCTCCAAAAACCCTTCCAAATTAGTTCTGGCGGCAAACATCGTCCAGGACGATCGCCGGATCGTCCAGGACGATGTGCTCCAAAAGACGGCTTCAGAAAACCCTAAAAACTTAATTCTGCCGTCAAAGATCGTCCAGGACGATGTGCTCCAAAAGACGGCTTCAGAAAACCCTAAAAACTCAATTCTGCTCAAAAAATCATCCAGGACGATCACAGGATCATCCAGGACGATGTGCAAAATTTGACCTGATAGTCCCGTACGATCCTTGGATAGTCCAGGACGATCAGAACAAATTTTGCACAAATCGTTCAGTACAATATATAGATTGTCCAGGACGATTAGAACAAATTTTGACTCTTAAATCCTTGCCTAAATTGTTGTGGCGGCTAGGGTTTTGAGATCATATTGGATCGTCCAGGATGATATAAATATCGTCTAGGATGATTAGTTCAATGAACAGATCGTCCTGGACGATAAGAAATCGTCCAGTACGATTTGTTCAAAAGTTGAACTTCTGGTTTTGACAGGATCTAACTCCCACTAAGTATGTGTACACATGGTCATAAATAAACATATACCATTACAGGACTTGACTCAAGGAATTAAAAAGTACATCAATGAGAAATACAATAAGGCCTATTCTACTCATTCTTGAGTCTTGAATCTTTCTTGTATTGATGCATGCTGTTCCTGAAATGTTAGTACACACACAAATAAATATACATTCCAAATATTAGAAGATGTGAGCCATAATGTTTGTTATCATCAAAACAAAAACTTGTGAGCCCGAGTCGAAATAATCTCCCCCTTTTTTATGATGGCAAACATTACTGGTTGAATTTGCAAATAAGATATTTTCTCCTAATCTCCCCCTCACTAAGAAAACTTCTTTTTTTTTTAATTTTTAAAATAACTACAACAATAATATGATGTAAAACAAACAACATAAAAATAAATATCACAAATACAACAGTACAAAAAAAACATCACAAATACAACAGTACGTTCTCCCCCTTTGACATTATCAAAAAGAGGAGGAGCAAAAATTTGAAAAGTCATCTCTTAAGGTTCTCCAAAACTTAGTAAGACATGATTGACTTCTTTGAACCCAGAAAGGTTAGAGAATCAGAAAATGTAAATCCAAACTCAGGTTTTTTTTTTTTTTTTAAAGGCGAAAAAACTTTTTAAGCCAATATCTAAATCAAGGAACAAATTAGATAAGGAAACAAAAGTCTTTCAAAACTCCTTTCATGAAATACATCTAATAGAAGATTGATGCAAAGTAATGAATCAAAAAATCTTGATTTTCAAACTCAAGTAACGAATCTATCAAAAAGTCATAAGAGTTTTCTAAACTTTAGAGATTTACAAGCATGGAAGTAGCTTTTATGGGCTAATTTTGTGCCTCTTTTTCAATTTGTTTGGCGCTTTGCACATCTTTTAATTTTTGATACACTTTGTGTATTCAATTTGGCAATTTCACATCTTTTCAGTTTTGGGCTTATTTTGTGCCTCTTTTCAATTTGTTTGGCGCACTGCGCATCTTTTGATTGCCTCCTTTCTAAATCTTTAAAATCATCAAACCTTATTCTTATGATAAAGATGAACAACCTGAATAAGATAATCTTGAAGTTGGTTCAATAATTTGCAAAAGATTCCTATGAGATAGAAAAAATGTTGGGAGATGAAAAAAGTTTTAATTTCAAAAACTAATTTATAATCTGAAACAGATTTTGACTCAAAAGTAAGATAGCCTTATTCAAAGAAATGAGATAGAGAGACAAAATAATGAGTTTCCTTCCTTTACTTGATTTTAGAAAAATCAACCACAACTAACAAAGTATTTAAAAAAAATAGGAGGTAAATTTTCCATTTTTAGAAAATAAGATCTTAAAAAAATGATTTAAAATAAGAGGTGTTATGTGTGTGCTTGATCAGAGGAATTATAAAAAACATAAAAAATTTTTTAAAAGGAAAAACAAAAATACTAAAACACAGAAAATACAATGAATAAAACAATAGTAACAGAAAAAAAAAACAAAAAACATAAACACACAAAAAGAACATTAATTTACATCAGCTTGCTCCTGATCTGATGATTCAGAAGCTAGATCTGCCCAGGACATTTTTCGTTTTGCATTATCAGCCCTTATTATAATTTGCTTAGCTTTACCCTTTTCCTTTTCAGCAAGGGTTCTTAAGTTCGGGCACTAATTTTTCATATATCCAGGCTTCCTACATCCAAAACAAATAACATCAGAAGAAAACTTTACGTTCTTACCATTTTTACCTTTGTTCCACTTTTGATGTTGATGTTTGTGCCTTAGTAGATTTTTCAATTTATTTGTTGCTGATGCTAACTCTTCTCTTTCATCACTTTCTGAGTTGTTTTTTCCAATGTCTTCAGTTTTCAGCACTATCATTTTATCTGCATCCAAAAGCTTTTGACCCAAACCTTGCTCGTAGGCAATGAGTGAGCCAATCAAATTATCAATAGAATATTCATTCAAATTTTTTGATTCAGAAATTGCAATGACTTTGGTATCAAATTTAGCAAGTAGAGAACGTAGGATTTTATTAACTTTTTAAAAATTTGAAAGTTCTTTTCCTAAAGCATATAATGATGTCACAATTTCAGAAAACCTAGTAAACATGTCCAAGATCGTTTCATAAGGTTTCATGCTAAAAAGTTCATAATCATGCATTAACATATTTAGCCTAGATTGCTTGATTTCACAAGTACCTTCATATCTAGTGCATAATTTATCCCAGATTTCTTTGCTAGAAGTGCATGCAGATATTAACATACAATCATCAAAATTCAAAGTACAGAAAAAACAATTGAAATATTTAGCATTTAATTGAGCATTGATTTGATCTGTTATACTCCATTCAGAAAAGGGAATATCAATTTTAATTTCTTTTACAATACGTGACGGAGCAGAATAACCAATTTGAATCATATGCCACATGCGATAATCAATAGATTGCAAGAAAGTAGACACACGAATTTTCCAAAAATCAAAAGTAACATTTTCAAATAACGGTGGTCGTGTGATTGAATATCCTTCCGCAACATTACGATTACAAAAATTAGCCATGGATCGATTTCAAAAGTTTTTAAACTTAAATTTTGAATTCCGCTCTGATACCACTTGAAAGTTTGATAGGGATGTTAAGCCCTAGTAAACTAGTCCCGAGGCTAACCAAGAGGGGGGTGAATTGGATATTTAAAATAAAACAAAAATCTTTTTATAACGTGCAGCGAAAACGAATTAAAACAACGATAAAAAGATCAATCACAGACATCACCCAAGCAGATAATCGCAACAAAATAAAGTGCGGAAAAATAATAAGAAAGAACAAATCAGATTTATAGTGGTTCGGTCTAACCTGACCTACGTCCACTCCTCGGAGGCACCCTCCAAGTATTACACTAAACCAAAAGCGTCTCTTCTTCAGCCCATACAGCTAGGCAGAGAAGTCCTTACAAAATCACTTCCACCTTCCCCGGTGCGGCGGAGTAGCCGGGTCCTCTGACACCAAAGAGCACTTCTTTTTCCCAAAACTTCCTTCGAGACAAGCCTTGAATCCGACAGTACTTAGGTGCAAGCCTGCCGGAGCAACCGTGTGAACCCCCTCACACTCCCTCGAGAAACCCCCTTCCCAGGCTCTTCTTCCTCTTAAACTCCACCCTTTCAAGCTCTCTCTTCAAGTTTTCTCCAAAAGAACGAAGCCTCAATGGCTGCCAAAGACACCTATCAAGTGCCTTGAGAAAGATTAAATAAAGAGCTCCAAAAACCCTTCCAAATTAGTTCTGGCATCAAAGATCATCAAGGATGATCGCCGGATCGTCCAGGATGATGTGCTCCAAAAGACGGCTTCAGAAAACCCTAAAAACTCAATTCTGCCATCAAAGATCGTCAAGGACGATCGCAGGATCGTCCAGGACGATGTGTTCCAAAAGATGGCTTCAGAAAACCCTAAAAACTCAATTCTGTAGCTAAAAATCGTCTAGGACGATCGCAGGATCGTCCAGGACGATGTGCAGAATTTGACCTGATAGGCCCGTACGATCCTGGGATAGTCCAGGACGATCAGAACAAATTTTGCACAAATCATTCAGTACGATATATAGATCGTCCAGGACGATTATAACAAATTTTGACTCTTAAATCCTTGCCTAAATTGTCGTGGCAGCTAGGGTTTTGAGATCATATTGGATCATCCAGGACGATTAGTTCAATGAACAGATCGTCCTGGACGATCAGAAATCATCCAGTACGATTTGTTCAAAAGTTGAACTTCTGGTTTTGACAGGATCTCACTCCCCCTAAGTATGTGTACACTTGGTCATAAATAAACATATACCATTACAGGACTTGACTCAAGGAATTAAAAAGTACATTAATGAGAAATACAATAAAGCCTATTCTACTCATTCTTGAGTCTTGAATCTTTCTTGTATTGATGCATGCTGTTCCTGAAATATTAGTACACACACAAATAAATATACATTCCAAATATTAGAAGATGTGAGCCATAATGTTTGTTATCATGAAAACATAAACTTGTGAGCCCGAGTCGTAACAATCTCCCCCTTTTTGATGATGGCAAACATTACTGGTTGAATTTGCAAAAAAGATATTTTCTCCTAATCTCCCCCTCACTAAGAAAACTTCTTTTTTTTTTAATTTTTAAAATAACTACAAGAATAATATGATGTAAAACAAACAACACAAAAACAAATATCACAAATACAACAGTACGTAAAAAACATCACAAATACAACAGTACGTTCTCCCTCTTTGACATTATCAAAAAGAGGAGGAGCAAAAATTTGAAAAGTCACCTCTTAAGGTTCTCCAAAACTTAGTAAGACATGATTGACTTCTTTGAACCCAGAAAGGTTGGAGAATCAAAAAATGTAAATCCAAACTCAGGTTTTTTTTTTTTTTAAAAGGCAAAATAACTTTTTAAGCCAATATCTAAATCAAGGAACAAATTAGATAAGGAAACAAAAAATCTTTCAAAACTCCTTTCATGAAATACATCTAATAGAAGATTGATGCAAAGTAATGAATCAAAAAATCTTGATTTTCAAACTCAAGTAACAAATCTATCAAAAAGTCATAAGAGTTTTCTAAACTTTAGAGATTTACAAGCATGGAAGCAGCTTTTATGGGCTAATTTTGTGCCTCTTTTTCAATTTGTTTGGCGCTTTACGCATCTTTTAATTTTTGATACACTTTGTGTATTCAATTTGGCAATTTCACATCTTTTCAGTTTTGGGCTCATTTTGTGCCTCTTTTCAATTTGTTTGGCGCACTACGCATCTTTTGATTGCCTCCTTTATAAATCTTTAAAATCAGCAAACCTTATTCTTATGATAAAGACGAACAACCTGAATAAGATAATCTTGAAGTTGGTTCAATAATTTGCAAAAGATTCCTGTGAGATAGAAAAAATGTTGGGAGATGAAAAAAGATTTAATTTCAAAAACCAATTTATAATCTGAAACAGATTTTGACTCAAAAGTAAGATAGCCTTATTCAAAGAAATGAGATAGAGAGACACAATCTTGATTTCTGGTTCTTTAATTTGTAATACTATTTTATCAGATATTTTTCTAGAATAAAGTTTGAAAGGATCACTTTTCTTATCTAATTTCTTTTCTTCTGAATTAGATTTTTGTTTGAAAAGAATTTGAACTTGTAAGGTATTCGAGGTAGGGTTTACAAAAATTTATCTTCTAACTTTTTTGGATTTCAGCTATTCAATTTCCTCTTATAGGCTTTCGAATTGAAAATGAAAGAAAAAAATTTTGATTTGCTGGAGCTGATTATTTCCAAAAAAAATGTTGTTTTAAAGTGGGTTTTATGTTTGTTTCCTTGTTTTATTTTTCCTGGTTTTTGCTTTGATTTTTTTTGTATGGTTTTTGGATCCACTGATCATTCTTCACCACCCTTCATTTTTTTATTTTTATTCACATCGTCCTGGATGATCCTCACATCATCCTGGATGATATGAACAACTCATCCCCATTATGTGCCAATGGCTGATTTGCACCAATTATTGGTGATCGTCCTAGATGATACACCTAATCGTCTTGGATGATCCACATTGCAATAGTTGGACTACTTAAATTCATCCCGTCCAATTCATTAATTACTCATCGATCTGAATGATCCACCTAATCATCCTGGATGATACTTTTCAGCAAAGGTCATCCAGCTTGACTCCTCGGGATGATAATTTGAGTCTAATCATCCTGGAAGATTTTTTATCTTCCTTGATGATCTGACTGCCTTTTTGACCAATTGGCCAGGCTAACATTATTACTACAAATCATCCTAGATGATATCATGATTATCCAGGATGAAATTTGCAAATCTTTGAAACCAGCACAAGTGTAAGGCCTTCTTCAGTCCAATCTTCTTCCTCACATTATATCCTTCTTCCTTTCAGTCAAGCTCACCTATGGTCAATGAGAAACGCTCTAGGATGCTTACTGGAAGCTCCTCAAGGGGAACTTTGGATCCCCACTTCACTGATGCAGCAGATCAGGCTGCCTACCTTAGTTATAAAACTACAGGGATTACACTATCCAAGACAGTCAATCCCTGTAACCTGACCTACCCAGTGTTAAATCTTTTTACCCACACTACTCTTACTTTCATTCTTACCCTTGCAGTTCCTTTTCTCTCAGAACTTTTATATGAAATCTTCACCAGTCTCAAAATCAACAAAACCTATACTACACTCTAATCCTATATAACCAAATGATCTGTAGATAACACTTATCAGGACTATCATGAACTTCTTTAACTTTCTACCACTAGAGAAATGCTTCATCTCATTGCCTCAAATCCAGATTTTTAGTGGAGTCAGGTTAATCAGATTCTAAGGAACATAAATGCCACTTACCATGATGGTGCCTCTAGTTTATTAGTTAAAGATGCTCGGAGCATCCAACATGTCCTTAGAACTTCTATAATTCCCAAGGCTGGTGACCGGGTTCATATTACTGCCTTACTTTCTATCACCACCTACTATATCATGACTCATAGGGAATTTAATGCTACTGATCTTATCTTTTGATACATTGAGCATTTGATTAACATTAGGGATCCCAGATACAGGAAGAAGCCAAATTTGGCCCTAGGATACCTCATTCCTTATATCCTTGACACCAAGTATAATATTCAGTATCCTACCCCTCTAAGTTATCCACCCTCTTTCTACACAAATAGTTCCTTCCATGTCCTTCACAACACTCATCTCCATCTGGAGCACAAGCAAGCTGAGGGAGCAGAAGAAGAGAAAATTCCTGCACCTGTTCTTATCTGCTAGTTATCACATCTGGATCAGCTGATGGAGAGGTTTGGCCAGTGGGAGGCTAGATTTGACTCCTACGTTATTGCACAGCTATAGATATTGATCACTTTAATGCCTATGTAGTCCAGCAGCAGTAGCAACACGACTAGGATAAGGCCTATTTTGGAGAACAGTTCACTTCCCTCCACAGCCTTTTTTAGCCACCACCACCTCCTCCTCCACCTGATCAAGGTCCCTCCTACTATTAGCTTGTATGATTTTTCTATTTATTTTTCTATAATATTTTGTACTGTAGTTCTTCTCTGTGTTATTTTAGGTGTTTTCTATTTATTTTTCTGTTTCCTCCTTTTTGTGATGTCAAAAAGGGAGTAGTGTCAGTATTGTACAATTTCATGCATGTTTTAGTGAAATTTGAATTTTTTATATTTAATTATTTTTCTTTATCATATATGTTAATCTATTTAATTTGCTTGATTTGAAACTGCCCAATAAATATTTACAATCATGAAAAAGGGGGAGATTGCTGTAAATCCGGATTCAAGGATTATAATTTTGATGATAACAAACATTCTTATTTTTATTTGATTACCTAACCTTTCAGGTCCACAAGATCAAGTGCAATTCAAGTCAGCTCAAGATCGGGTCTGTTTGTGTTCAAATGTAATTTTTCCCTTTTTTGAGTCAAATATAATGTGATGGATCCCCAAGCAAAGTAACCTTGCACACACACACTTACGGGGAGAATTTTAGTGAGTTAGAGTTCCTGTTCTATTTTGATCTTATCATCCTAGATGACCGTGAGATCATCCTAGACAATCCATTAAATATAGAAACCCTAATTAGGGTAGCTGCGTTAAGCAAGATTGAATAAGCAGATCATCCTGGATGATCCTCCCATCATCCAGGACGATATGCTTAAATCAAAATTCTTCAGTCACCAGACTCATTTAAGCAAGTTTTTATTTTAGGATTTCGGTCTAATCGGATGATGTATTACAATCATGCCTAAATTAGCCAGGTGATTAAGGAAAGCAATTGACGATTAATTGATCGATCACATCATCCTAGCCGATCACAAGATCATCTGAAATGATCCATTATAAATCCTCATCATCCAATATAGTTTTCCTGGATGATCTGAACTATGTGTCAGATGATATTGCCCATTTTTAAACTAATCGTATAGGACGATAGCCTTATTCTCCCGGACGATCAATTATAAATCCTCATCGTCCATCACAATTTTCCTAGATGAAACAAACTATATTTTGGATGATATTGGTCATTTTTTGAACTAATCATATAGGACGATAGCCATATCATCCTGGATGATTAAGTCATTTTCTACATATCATCCAGACTTTCCTCTTGGACATCCCAAACAATTTACTGGATGATATTCTTCATTTTGAACTTATCATCTTGGACGATCGCAGGATCTTCCTGGATGATAGAATAGACCATATCTCCTAATCATCCAGAAGAACCAGATCGTCTAGGTTAAAAGGGGTTATTTACACTGATCGTACAGGACGATCGCATGGTCATCCTTAATGATCATTGATGGCAAATTAAAATTTTGGGCAATTTTTTAGCCCTTCTATTTAAGCTCTCTTATTTGTTAATGAAAATACTTTTTGTCGCTATCCTCACCTGAGAGAGTCTTGAGAAGGAGAGGGAGAGCTTGGGAGAGAGAGAGAGAGGATCTTATGAGGGGGAGTTTGTGAGGTGTTCACAAAGGTTGCTCCAAGCAAGGATTTGAGTCATCTTCTCAAGTCATCGTCTCCTATTCCTTGGTGCCTCTGTAGGAAGGATCACCAATAAGAAGATTGAGGTTCTCTGCCTGATTCAGGAGGTAGTAAAAGGAGGTAAGGTTCTCTGCCTGCTTTAAAAGGAAGAAAAAGGAGGTAAGGTTCTCTACCGGCTTCAGGAGGAAGCAAAAGGAGTTTGGGTTCTCTGTCTCACTGGGGTTGATGAAAAGGAGTTTTTGTAAAGCCTTCTCCTCCTTGCTATGGGAGAAAAAGGAGAGTTACTGAGTTTTAGTGCAATACTTGGAGGGGAGGCTCCAGGGAGGGGATGTAGGTCAAGTTGACTGAACCACTATAAAATCTAGTGTGTTCTTTCTTTTTATGGTTTCGTATTTTAATTTCTATACTTTACTTTCTTATGGATGAACGTGTGGTTAAATTTTTTATTTTTGTTGATTAATCATCTCCACATCAATGTGCAATTGTATTTATTTTAAAACATTCAAAAAGGTTTTCAAAATTTTATTTTTGCTTAAGAATTTTTTAAAACTAGCAATTCACCCCCCCCCTTCTCTTGGTTAGCCTCGGGCTTGTTCATAATGGCTTAACATCCCAATCAAACTTTCAATTCGTACTGATGATCATACAGTATAACTAGTTCATATTTTGCACATCAATATAAATGATCCTTCAATCCTACGGTATAAACTTTGATGGCTGAATTAAATTTTTAGGGTTTTTTGAATCCCTCTATTTAAGCTTTCTCATAAGACTTTGTAAGAGTCTTCTTGATATTCATTGAGTTAATTTCTTCTGAACCAAACATGAAGAGAGAGCCTTAAGCTAGAGAGAAAAAGGGCGAGGTTTGTGAGAAATGGAGAAGATCCTTGCGGGTTTCAAGGGAGTGTGAGAGAGATTTCACACAGTTGCTCTGGCGAACTTGAACCTACGTTCCTCTATGTGTCAAGGTTTGTCTTGAGGGAAGTTTTGGGAAGAATATCTCTTTAGTGTCAAACGACCCAGCTACTCCACCACACCAGGAAGGGTGAAAGGGATTTAAGGTTCTCTATTTATGAAAGGATTCTAGTTCTTTGCTATCTCCTGGAGGGAGAAAAGGGATTCGAGGTTCTCTGCCTATGAAAGGGTTTCAGTTCTCTACCATCTCCAGGAAGGAGAAAAAGGATTTAAGGTTTTCTACATGTGAAAGGATTTCGGTCCACTACCATATTGTGTTGGTGAAAGAGATTTATAAGGGCTTCTCTGCCTAGCTGTGGTGGTAAACGAGAGACACTATAGTGATAGTGTAATACCTAGAGAGGAGGACTAAAGGGAGTGGATGTAGTCATGGTTTGATCGAACCACTATAAATCTGTTATGCTCATTCTAATTTTTACTTTCTACACTTTATGTTTCAACATTTTATTTTTTTTATAACTGCTTGGTTAAAAATCTATGAATAAATATATTGAATATAAATGATAAATTATAAACTTAATAAAGAAGTAATCAATAAATTAAATTAATGAATAATCAACACTATGTCAATAAGTTTATATGTTAGAATACCTTGAGCTGTGGGGCTATATATCTTAAGTAGGCCTATATGCTCATGCTCATCATGAAAATGCCCCGAATGAATTGATCAAATGTAAATATTCAATTTTAAACTTTATAAATCAATATCAATTATTAGAGAGAAGCTCCGGGTAAATTAGAGAGAAAGAGGCTCCGGGTAAGTTAAAGAGAGAAAAATCCTTTTTTTTTCAAAAAATTTGAACTGTTCCACCATTTTTGTGGTTTCTTCGCATATTGTAGGAGAGGCGGCGGCGAACTCCGATGATCGCCGGATCTCTACCTCCAACTCCAGTTCTCTTGGCTATCCTGTTGTTATTGGAAATTTTCCAAAGACAGGTCCGTTGAATATTTCGGAACCTTCATCTGTGTTGAAGTCTTTGTCTCCCTCTGTTCCTGGCAAGGGCAAAGGTCTTGTAGATGACCTGATTTGCAAACCTTTGAGATCTCCTAGAGGTGTTACTCCTTCTAAAGGTTAGAATGATTATGAGGCATCTTCATCATCGGATATGAAGTTATTTGTGAGTAGGTTTAATAGCAAAATCGCTAAACCTCAGTCTGCGGAGAAGGATGAAACCTGTTTCGGTAAAGTTATGCGGTTGGATGTTTGGGTTAATGCTGAAAAGGGGAACCTTCCTAAGAATTTGGAAGCGCAAGTGGTACAGGATGCTTTTCCTGTCCAAAACATCAACAACCCTTGGATAAGGCATCCTAATATCAATGTTAATTTTTCAATGGATGATTCATTTCTTTCTAATAACAGGAAGGCGATTAAGCTGAATGAGGATAATGTGAAATTGAATACTGATAAGATATAGTTCTTCATGGTGATTAAGGTCTTTGGGAAAGGAGTCCCTAATCATCTGATTGTAGCTGAATTACATCGATAATGGGTGCATTTTGGGAAGTTCCACTTCCCCATTCTTGGATTAGGATGGGTTCTTTGCTCTTTCAGCACCTTGGAGGATGTAGAGAAGGTTTTAGAGGGAGGCCCGTGGTATGTTAATGGGCATATTGCATGAATGGATAGGTGGACTCCAGAATTTTCTCCTTCCTCATTTAAAGGATTATCTTCTCCCATTTGGATCAGGATGCCGCATCTTCCATTACTTTGGGATTGCTTCTATGATTGGAACTCCATTATGGATTGATGGAAATATGTTCCAATGGAGTAAAAGAGAGTATGCTAGAGTTTGTGTATGTATGGCCCTTGACAAGCAATTTCCCACGAGAGTTTGGGTGGATGGATCTTCTGGTCATTTTTTTAAAAAAAGTAGAGTATGTAAAGATATCATCTTTTTTTTCAATTGTGGGAAAGTTGGACACCTGGTTAATGAATGCACGACGAAATGTATTTCTGACTTGAAGGAGGGTTCCAATGGAACGGAAGCTACCGGCTGCATTGCTGAGAAGTCCTTATGTGAAGAGGTAGTTTCAGAACCATCTTATGGTCCCTGGGTCCATGTAAAAAATAGAAGAAGGAAGGTTATTGATGGTAAGCAGATTGATAAAGTTAAACGGTCCAATGCTGCTCCTATCCTGTTGAAGAAATTTCAACCTGTTAAAAAGGTTTTTCTGGATGATAAAGCTGGGGAGAAAGAGATAAAAAATGTTGAGAAAGATTTTCAAAACTAGGTGCTTGCTTCTGGTGAAGTAGTTAGTTCACGGGATGCTCCTCCAGAGGAATTGGATGTGGACACATTAGTTCCATCGAAAGATGCTGATTAAACTGGTGCTTTGTCTGTGGCCAGTAAGTCCTCTACTCCTTCTACTCTTACTGATTTGAAAAAGTTTAAAGTTCTGGATTGTATGGATGAAGACATTCTTGAGTATCTTGATCCTTTGGCTGGAGAACCAGAGGAAGGAGAACTTGTGGCTGGAAATATGGAGGTAGTGGGAATTAAATCTGGATTTGCTGATGAGGAGTCAGGAGGAAGTAAATTTAGATTGTAAAAAGAATTGAGATCATTGGGTAAAGCAAATATCATTCCTCAAAGAAGGAAAGGAGGTGCGTTGAAGGGTAGAAAGGGTCGGAGCAATCCCAACTCAATCCTTTAATGTCATCATTAGCCTTCTGGAAATATAGGGGGGCCAAGAAACATGAAGCTTCCTGATATTTGAAGGAATTGGTGAGAGATCTTGATATTTTCTTTGTTGGGTTGATTGAGACTAAAATTTCCTCAGTCAATAAGTTGGAATTCAATAATTTTTTTGGTCCTAGCTAGGACTTCTTCCTTCTCCCTGCTGAAGGTTTATCTGGTGGGATGATGATATATTGGCGGGCTGGCATGTTCTCTTTTTTTGTATAGGAGGCCTCTTCTCAAGTAGTTATGGGAGAACTTCATATTCCAAACAAAGGAATGTGGTTAGTTGCAACAGTTTATGGCAGCAGAGAAGTCTATAAGAGGAGAATCTTGTGGAGTAAACTTGAAGAATTTCGAGAAGAAATCTTCCCTTTTTAGTGGGGGGCAATTTTAATTGCATATTGTCTCAAGAGGAGAAAAGAGGTGGTAAGAAATTTGTATTCTCTCAAGGTCCCTAGGACTAGGGCTGCAAACAAACTGAGCCGAGCTGAGTATCTAAGTGTTCATGTTTGGTTTTTTTATTATTAGCTTGTTCAAGTTCGGTTCGTGTTTGATTCGAGCTTTATTATTTGTGTTCTTTTTTGGTTTGTTTAATTTAAGGGTGTTCATGTTTGGCTCATGTTTGGTTCATTTTCGGTTCATTTAGTGCTTATCGAGCTTTAAACAAACAAGCTTTAATGAGCTATGTTCGTGAACAAATTTAGCAAACAATCTATTAAACAAACAAACTTTAATTTTGTTCATGAACATCTTAAACAAACAATCTAGAAAACATGGAGAAATATGAAATTTCTTTTATTCATAAACAAATTCATTCTATTGAAGGTATAAAATAAAATGAAATTAAATTTATAATAAAAGCAGTTGTCTATATAAAATAAAAATATAATTAATCAAGCTTTTATCGAGTTTCTTATCGAGCTTAATGTCGAGCATGTTCATGAGCTTTAAATGATATTGTTCCTGAACATAAATTAACTAAACACATTAGTGTTCAAGGTTGTTTATTTAAGGATCGAGTATTTAAAATGTTGTTCAAGTTTGTTTGTTTAGTTAATTAAACGATCATAAATGAGCTTTAATCGAACCGAGCAATGAGTAGCTCAACGAACTCTTGGTTCGCTTGCAGCCCTACCAAGGACATAAATATGTTCATGAACAGTTGTGAGTTCCATGATACTGGGGTTGTTGGACCCAAGTACACTTGGTGCAATAATAAGATAGGTGGTGCCAGGATTCTAGAGAGATTGGACTGTGTTCTCCTTAACTCCTTGGTGTTGGAAGTTATTCAACCGGCTGTGGTTTGTCACCTTGCCAGGGTAGCTTCTGACCACTGCCTTATCCTGATTAAAATTGTTTCTTCAGGTTTTCAAAGAAGTTGGTTTCTGAAGTTTGAGGAAATTTTGACATCTTATCCAGCCTCCCTTGGGATTGTGGCAAAAGCTTGGGAAAAGAGAGTGAAGGGTGATGTTGCACACTCTCTCAACATCAGATTCAAAAGAACGTTGAAGGCTTTATACTTTTGGAGTAGATCTAAACTTATGGATCTTAAAAAGCTGAAAGAATGTCTTAAGAAAGAAGTCCTTGAGTTGTAAGAAGAAGAAGCTGAAGGGGGAGGGCTGCCTGAGGCTAAACTCCGTTTACTAAAGTCTAAAGTTTTGGAGCTTAATTCTACTCTTGGGAGACTTGATTCCTGGTGGAGGCAACGAGCAAAGGTTAAGTGGTTAGAGGACGGTGACACCAATTCAAAGTACTTTCATGCATTCGGTTCAGGTAGGTGAAACTGTAATCAGATTCATCAAATCAGGGACTTCCATGGCAACCTGGTTGAGGAACAGAAACAAATTGAAGATGTATTCTTTGAGTTCTACAAAGAAAAATGGAAAGAAAGGAAGTGTGTGCTTTCAGGGTGGCCTTCTCCTTCCTTTGTATTGAATGAGGAAGATAAAAGATTGATGCTGGCTGATTTATCTAAGGAGGAGCTTGATGGTGTTGTTAGTCAACTTGAAGCAAATGTATCTCCTAGTTTGGACGGTTTCTCTTACTCTTTCATTAAATTTTATTGGCAAATTATTAAAGAGGATGTGTGGAAGCAATCTATTCTTTTCTTAATACTTGTATTATGTGTAATGAGTGGAAAGAAACCTTAGTGGTTTAAATTCCTTAGGTTAAGACCCCTATTTATCCTTTTAATTATAGACCAATCAGCCTTTGTTTATCTATTTATAAAATTGTGGCTAAGATGTTGTTGAATAGGCTGATTTGGTTCATTACTAAGATTATTTCTGAAGGCCAAGCTGCCTTTGTTAGAGGTCATTCTTTATCTGAACATATTTTGCTTACTCAAGAATTAATCTACAAGTTCAGATACTCCAAAGCTAAGAAAGGTTTGATGGCAATAAAAGTGGACATGGAACAAGCGTATGATAGCATGGGATGGTCCACCTTGAAGCAAGCATTAGATCATTATGGGTTTCTTGGGAAATTTTCTAATCTTTTAATACAATGTGTGATTGATCCAAAATTTTCCTTTTTGATTAATGGCAGCAACTCTACTTGGATAGATGGCAAAAGCGATTTTAGGCAAGGCTACCCCTTCTCTCCTTATCTCTTCATTTTATGTTCTCAATTACTTTCTGATGCTTTTTTTCAAAGAGGAAGGAACATTGGTATCATGATGGCTTCTAAAGCAGATAAGATTTCTCATCTTCAATTTGCAGATGACCTTATTATTTTCTCTGAAGCCAAGCAGAAGCATGTGAAGAAGATTACTTAGATTTTGAAGGACTACAGGTAATGGACAGGGCGGAAAATTAATGTTCAGAAATCCTCTGTTATTTTTGGAAAATTTGTTGGTAGAAGGAGATTGATGGCTCTTGCTAGAATGCTGAGTTTTAAGGTAGTAAATGAACTCAACTACCTTGGAGTCAAGTTGGTGTTAAGAAGACTAGTTCTCTCAGATTTTCAATGTCTACTGGAAAAGGCATATAACAAGATAAATACTTAGGGAAATCGGTTCATCTCTCTTTCAGGGAAGCTTACTCTTATCAAGTCTTCCTTTCTTTCCCTTCCTACAATTTTATCTACGCATTCATTAGTCCCTATGGGGTTGTTGAATGACTTGGATAGGATGTGTAGGGACTTCCTATAGCAAAAAGGGGATAGAACTAAGGGCCTTCATTATGTTGCTTGGGATACTTTATGTAGACCCCAAAAAATGGGCGGTCAAGGAGTTTTTAAGCTTTTTTAAAACACATTAAGCTCTAATTACACTTTGATTGGAGGGTATTTCTGCAAACTCCCAAATATCATTTTCCACAAAGTAATTTAATTCTTCTTATATTTTAATAATCATATGCTCATTCATTAGTGCAACATCTATGCTAGTAGGCTCTATCATAGAAATTTATGTAGTGTGACTAACCTCCTTCTTAATGTCATGTCTAAACCTAACACCTTAGGAAGATTTTTTACGATATGATTTTTGGTTTTGCTACTATCATATCTCTACTCTCTTGGCAACACTTATTATTCTTGGGTTCTGTTATCTAATCTAACATTCTCAAGCATATGGGTGATATCCTCATCTTCTTCATCAACTCCTTAACAGCTTGTTATATTTAATAAATAGAAAGCCTAACTTAATGCTAGCGTACATACTACTTGAAGTAAAATAAAATGAATTGAGGATCATTCCTATAAGGAAATGTAATATCTTATTACTACTCTAGGACTTTCTATGTGAATAACTAAGCTTATCTTACTAGTAGAATTTGAAAAATGCTATACAAGTCCTACAATTTTGAAAAATAAACTTTAGATGTCATAGTTCAAAACATAGCAAGCAGTATTTACTACTTCTACCAAGAAGTACTTTGGTAGGCTATAAGTTTTGCCCTAGCAACCTCCACCATTGTTCTATTTTTCTTTTAGCTATTCCTTTTTGCTGGGAGGTTCAAGGGGCTAAAAAATTATGTTTAATATAAGATTCTTGATGAAATAGTTTGAACCTCTCATTCTCAAATTCTTCTCTATGGTAGTTTTGAATTGTAGAGATTAAATAACTTAGTTCAAGCCGAATTCAAACTAAAAATGTTTTGAATCCCATAAATGAATCGGTTTTACTTGCAAGGAACTTAACCCAAATTAACCTCAAATAATCATCAACAATTACAAAGTCAAAGGAGTCCTCCTAGGCTCATTGTTTTAATAGGTCCAAATAAATCCATATGGAGCACTTTTAAAGGCTTAGTGGTGACTACAACTTTTATTGATTGGAAGGAAAACTTTACTTGCCTATTTTCTAGCATGCATCATAAAGTTCTTTATTTAAAACTTCTAACTTAGGAATGTCTCTAGCTAATTATAATCGAGTAGTCTTCCAAAGAGTCCTCATGCTTACATGGCATAGTCTCCTATGCCCCAATAATAATTAATTAATAGTGTACTTCAAGTAGTAGACATCATAATGTTTATCAATGTAATTCAAATTAATCATTTAATTATTATTAATTCTCATTCTTTTTAACATATTTTTAACACTCAATATTAATAAATATTTTTCAACAAAAAATCCCACAACCAAACCTTTATCAATTTGTTGTCTTATACTAAATAAATTACACTTTAAAACATTCTCAAGAAAAGCATTCTCAATGGAAAGATTATTATATTTACCAATTATACCTACTCCTTTTACCTTTCTATTAATGCTTTCCCCCAGTGCCACCTTTCCTCCACGCTTGGCTTCTAGTGAGATAAATTTCTATATATCTCCAGTCACATGTTGTCATCGCCCACTATCACTGGACACCTTGTAAGAGCATACCTATAAAACCAATAGAGTTATAATTTTGGGAACCCAAGTGAGTTTGGGTCCCATTTTATATTGAAATGAATGTATGATATGCTATGTAGATGTGGCCTTGAGCCTCCAATCGAAATGCGATCTACTTTGAACTTTATGTGTCAAAATGCATGCAATATGCCCTAATATGACATAAGCAAAACTTATAACTCCATGAAATGAATGGGTAACCCTACGCGATAATGATTTCCTATATGATGAGTATGCATGCAATGCTTTCCTATGTAGTGTATGTACAAATCTTGATGCATTAGCACTTTTTTTTAAATTCTTTTCATAAAATTTCATTTGAGCTTTTATGAATTCCTAATTATACACGTGCCTCATACTCACAATTATTGAATTTTAGGAATATACCTTCTATTTCTTTAAATGCACTTTCTATGCTAAGTGGGAAAACAAATAGCCATGTAATTTTGAAATTTATATTTTTATAATCAAATTTGCATAGAGAACAACATACAATCTCAAAATATAGAAATGATGTTTCTCTATCGAATTGAAAAAAGAAATAGACTTTTTCATTTTCATGATGAAATACGGCATAAAGAATAGCATATTATCTTGAAAGATAAAAATTATGTTCAATTATTATTTATAAAATGAAAATAAGTTTGAAAAAAATTAGTCCACAGTTCTAGAGACTTTTCCACTATTTTAGAAAATAAAAATAGGGTTTATTTTTTATTAGGGTTATAAGTTCCCCATAAAGGATAGCTTCTAAGGTTAATTACTTCTCAAGAAAAACACATAAAAAAACTCTCGATTAAAGTGGAGACTAAATATTTATTATTCTATAATAATGCAAAGATAAATTTATGTTAACGATTTATCTATAGGAACTATATTTAAAAGCGAAAACTTATTTATAATTCACGGTAGCACTAATGATTCTTGGATAACCAGAATCACTCTAACCTATACAATGATTAGGCTTTAATGATTTAGAATAATATTGAATTTACATTTGAGTTGATCTAATTATTAGATAAGCATGATTATACTTCTAAAAGGAAATGCAGGAATCATGCATATAGACTTGTGTCTACCTATAGTAGACTGCTAGCAAACCACTTATGCACTTTTAAAAACATGATTTCATGTATAAATATTATGTAAGATCGATAGTCTATTATTCACTTAGGAGTGAAGGGTTTAAGGTTCAGAGTTTGAATTAAAGCTTAAAGATGCTAGAGATTCAAATGTTTCTGACTAATGCAATTTGAAATGAATTTTTTTTCTAATTTTTTGTATATGAAATAATGTGATCTATAACTGTGGACTTATAAGAAAAATCAGGCAACATAATGGCCTGATACAACCAGGATGTAAACAAGCCCCATTGCTTAGACTATCCCAATATTGTCTCTAGCCTGTGTGAGTTTAGTGTCCTTAGCAAAAATAGAAAAATATGCATGTGTATGCTCATAAATGTAATGTGGATGTTTAAAAATATTAACATTATTGAATCTTATGAGTTTAACAAGTGTCCATGAAAAATCATATACACTACCGAGAAAGCATAGAAAAGCAAGTGGAGGGAGCAAAGAAGTCAATGGTATGAGCTACACATAGAGCTAGAGTGCAATATGAATATGCTTACATTTCATTTGATATAAAAATAAAGAAAGCCCGCTAGATATGCAAGTATCCATGCCAATCAAGTACTAAAGTGATAAAGAAGAGTGTCGACCCATGAGGAAATACTTTGCCTAATTGTAATTAAACTACTACTATTTAATATAGATGCACGATTTATCCTGCTGAAAGAAAAATGATTACTTTTGAGTTTTTTCCACTTAATAAAGACTTGCAAGAAAAATAGATGCTAATGTAAGAAAACTATTTTTGACCAATGATGCAAAATATTAAAGTTTTTTTATTGAGTCTCTTAATTTTAGATATGGATTAAAGCTAATAAATCCCAAGATCTTTGTCAAACATGTAGGTGCAAAAAGGGTGGTTTATGGCGTTCCTATTATTATAATATCTCCATTGAGCCTAGAGGGTTTAACATCCTATGTCTAGGTATGCCAATAATCTATTTCAATTCTCCTATATGTTTCAATATTTCTCCATCAAGGTAATAAATTACACTTGATATTAACTACTTATATGGCCATTGTATGTATTAAATTAAGAATGGAAGATATTGGAAATATCTATAAATAATTTTGGGCATAAGAATCTACATTAATACTTATTATGTGTTTACATCTCTAGCCCAAAACTTAGAGATTTAGCAAAACATGGATAATACAAAATGCAAATTTATGTTCATTTCATTCATATAACAAGAATATACATGAGAATTAATAAAGATAAATCTCACCAGGAAGGATCAATTGATATTTTTAATGCTCTTTCATCCTCTAATAATAGAATTACTTATATAATACAAGCTAAGATCTCCAATTAAAAGTATCTTACACTTCCCTAGCCTCCCTTAGGCTTTACTCTTAGGGGGACTAAAGGAAGACACTCAAAAGTGTATGAATCCACCAAAAATGATAGAACTCTCTAACAAAAGAATTTGGAAACTATTTATAATGTGGTCAAAATGTCCTCAAGCTCCACGGTGCTCCATATAGTGGCACCATGATGGTATAAAATGAACTTGCACCTTGGTGTTATTAAACATGCTCCATTATGGCATTGTACGGACTTGGTAAGGTTAATGGCTGAACTGATTTGTCATTTGGTTGAGTCTACAAACCTACTCAGTTTATTAACTACTCCACCAAGTTGATGTAAAAAATGAGCACTACAGCCACGAAAAGGGCTATCCGATGAGGTTTGAGTGATTCTAGTGATAGAGTACCCAGTTTTCCACTAAGAGAGTGTACTTTTCAAACTTCTTTTTCCCTTTATTTTGACCTTTGTCATGGAGGCGGATGGTCATCGGCCATCCAATGGTGATTTTCAGGTTATTCCAGTGGGGAACTTTCATCCTTCAGCTGATGCTTCTAGGGGTCATCCTCATTCATCAATGTAGTCTGCGATTCTTACTCCTAGAGATGTCTTCAATGGTGATACTACTGGTCCCTCGTACAAAGAAGCTCACTTCAATCCTTTTAAAGAAAAAACCCTTTATTATTAATGAAGGTCAATTGTCTAATGCTAAGAAGATTGCTCCTATGTTTGGAAAGGGAAAAGGAATTATTATTGAGAATGAATTTAAAAGCTCAAAATTTTTTGATGTTCTTTTATCTAAGAAGTCTAGAGATAGAGTTAATTTTAATTCTGGTGCGTCGTCTTCGTTGGGGTTCAAGATTCATGTCAATAGATTTAGAAATCTCATTCCAGTTTCGGGGTCAGAGGATTTAAAGGTTCTTTATGATAGGTTGATGGTTTATTCTAATGTTACATGCTCAAGTATTGGTATAGATGATGAGGTTGGATTGTCTATTCATAATTCTAATGAGGCTTTTGCTACAATTTCAGATGGTATTCTATTAAAAGATGATCTTAATATGGTTCATCAATGTGATTCAGGGGACTTGGATTTGTGTCATCAGGGGACTAATACGTCTATGTTACCTGCTTTGAAGGAACCTACTGGAAATGTCATGCCAAATGTTGGGAGCAAGAAACCAAATATTAGAATAGATAATCTGAATTATTGATCTTCTTTAACTGAGGATGGAAAAGCTATGAAGTTAAATGTGGAAAATGAATGGGAGAATATTAGAAAGTTGAAGAATACTCTATTAGTCAAAGTGTTTGGTAATAATGTTCCTTTTTATGTAATCAGCATTGAGTTGAGAAGGCAATGGTCTCATTTTGGCAAGTTTCATTTAACTTTATTGGGGCTTCAATGGGTCCTCTGTTCTTTTAATGAACCTAAAACTGTCGAGTCGATATTGTCGGAAGGGCTTTGGTATGTAAGTGGGCATATTATTGGCATTGATAAGTGGTCTCCGAACATTTCTCTATCCTCTTTGAAGGGATTATCCACCCCAGTGCGTATCAGAATGTTGAATCTTCCTTTGTAATGCTGGGATGATATTAATGTGTGTAGAATTACTTCCCAAGTTGGTACTCCTTATATGTTAGATGGTAATATGTTTCAATGGGGGAGAAGAGATTTTGTTAGAGTTTGTGTTCAGATTTTGTTGCACAAACAACCTCTATTGGGTGTTTGGGTCGAACGGAGCTCAGGCAGGCTTTTTCAAAAAATTGAATATGAGAGGATTTCAAAATTCTATTTCAACTTTGGTAAAATGGGTCACTTTAGTGGTAATTATGTAGAACTAAGAGTGAAGTAGGGTCAAGTTAGTGGTTCTCACTCAGATTTCCATTCTACTGCTAGTAAGGAAGTTCCTATTGGTGGTACTAATTTGGATATTAATAGAGGTTGTATAGCCGGTGGTGTGGTGAATTAAGGGAATGGCTATGGACCTTGAATCCATGTGAACTATAGTAAGGGAGTCTTTAAGAATTCTGGAAGGCAGGGGAGGGTTCAGAATTCTGCCAGGATTCTATGAACTAATCTGGGCACAAGGAATTCTTCTGGCCTGTAGGAAGGAAAGTTGGTGGGGAGGGTGACATTAAGTGGGAGGTCATTTTTTATCAGTTTAATGTTGGAGGGGTTATAGGTTTGCTGCCAGTTAATGGTTTTGATGCTGTAGTTAATGTAAGTCATAATTTAGGGGGTTCTGCTTCTATTATTGCTGTGGGTTTGGAGGTGGGAAATGTTGGTGTTTCAAATTCTTTTTCTCCTATTCTGAAGGTTAATAAGTTTGATGTGTTTTCTGTTGCTGGTGAAGAGCTAAATTTGGATGATCAGCAGGTTAGGTTGAAGTCTCAGGTTGTTGAAAAATTAGATTCTTGATCAAATCAGTCAGTCGATTCAAGAGTTGAAGCTGCTAAAATTGGTCATAAAAGTTTAATCCATTTGATGGATAGATCAGAATTCTGTACTAATTTAGGTAAAAATCTTATTTCATTTTCATCTGAAGCCACTTTGACACTTAGTAAAGATAGGATGGGAAGTTTGGTTGATCCTCCGTATGCTAATTTAGAGGTGCAATATAAAGAGTCTGCTGGTAGTGGTTCTAAAATAGGCGGTGGTTTTATAGGGTGCAATTTTAGAGGAAAAAAAGTTAAACTTCAGAAAGAAATCAGGGCTCTTGGTCCAGGGAATGTTTCTACTCATAATAAGAAATTACAAATGATGAATAAGGAAAGCAGTGGGGGTCCTTCCTCCTTCACTGGTAAATGAATTCCTTAGCATTTTGGACCTATAGAGGGGCAAGAAAAGAGAAGCTTCTCCATATTTAAAAGAACTCGTTATAGATTTTGTAGTGTTTTTTTGTTGGTATTGTTAAAACTAAAATTTCTTCTTTCGATAGATTGGAATTTAACAAGTTTATGAGGGAAACTTGGGATTTTTTTTTTATCCGTCTAAAGGTTTTTAAGGTGGGATTATGATCATGTGGAGAGTAGATTTTGCTTCTTTCTCTATTTTGGAGGCTTCTTCTCAATGTGTTATTGGAGAGCTTAATGTGATGAATTAGGGAGTGTGGATTTTTTCTACTCTTTATGGAAGTCAGGATTTGTATAAGAGAAGAAGATTGTGGGATAACTTGGAATGCTTTTCTTCCAGAAACCTTCCGTGGTGGGTGGTGATTTCAATTGTATTTTATCTCAAGAGGATAAAAGGGGTGGGAGAAAATTTAGTTTTTCTCAAGGACCTCATGAGACGAAGTTGTTTATGAATAACAATGATTATCATGAAGGAGGTTTACTGGGTCCAAAGTTTACTTGGTGCAACAATACAAGTGGAAGTGCTCGTATCTTAGAAAGACTAGATAGATGTCTTTTAAATTTAGTTGCTTTAAATATACTTCATCGTACAACAGTTAGGAATCTTGCTAGAGTGGCTTCGGATCATTGTCCAATTATTTTGAAAATTTTCAATCAAAGCTACTAGAGAAATAGTTCTTTCAAATTCGAAGATGTGTGGGTTTCTTTTCCAGCTTTGTCAGCAATTGTGTTTAAGGCTTGGAAAAAAAATTCTCAAGGTGATGTTATCCTTATTCTCAATAAAAATGTAAATGAGCTTTGAGAGCTTTATTTTTTTGGAGCAAATCTAAGCACAAAAATCTTAATTTGTTGAAGGAAAGTCTTAAAAAGGAGGTGTTAGACCTTTAGATGGAGGAGGCGGATGGTGGGAACTTTTTAGAAGACAAATTGCTATTGCTTAGAATTAAGATTCATGAGTTGAACATTACTTTGGCTTGTTTGAATACTTGGTGGAGGCAAAGGACAAAAGTGAAGTGGTTGGAAGAGGGTGATATGAATTCTAGGTTCTTCCATGCTTTTGCAAATGAGAGAAGGAATGGGAATTGGATTAACCAAGTTAAGCATGATAATGGTGCTCTTGTTGAAGATCAATCTGAAATTGAAGGTATCTTTTTTGAGTTTTTTAGCAAAACGTCGTGAGATAGAAGGTGTGTTGTGAGTGGTTGGCCTTTGATTTCAAATTCACTAGATTATGATGATTGTAGGCTCTTGGATGCTAATTTTTCTAAAGATGAAGTGACCGAAGTTATCAAGGTTCTTGGAGGTAATGTTTCGCCTGGTTGCGATGGGATTTCTTATTCCTTTTTTAAAGCTTATTGTAACATCATTGGAGAAGATGTTTGGCGAGCTATAAATCAATTCTTATTTATTAGCAAGATGTGTTCAGAGTGGAAAGAAACTCTTGCTGTTCTTATTCCAAAAAATTAGAATCTTATGGTTCCATCAAACTTCCATCCCATCAGCAATTGTATCTCAATTTATAAGATTGTTGCCAAAGTGGTATTGAACTGGATGTCAAAGATTATCCATAAGATTATTTTGATTTAACAAGTTGCTTTTATCAAAGGTAGATCTCTATTAGATCATATTTTTCTTGCTCAAGAGTTGTTCAATAAATTTAGATTCTCCAAAAAAAAAGGGTTGGTGGATATTAAGATTGACATGGAACAAGCTTATCATAGTATGGCTTGGACTACTTTAAAACAAGTTCTTATGTATTTTGGTTTTCTTGTGAATTCACTAATCTTTTGATGGAATGTGTGGTGGATCCTAGTTTTCAATTATGATTAATGGGAACAGCTCTATGTGGATTGTAGCTAAAAGCAGCTTTAGGTAAGGGTGTCCGTTATCACCCTACATGTTTATTATGTGTTATTAACATCTGTTAGATGCCTTTTATCAAAGAGGTAGGAATTTGGAGATCAAAATTGCTCCAACCATTCAAAAAGTTTCTCATTTACTTTATGCAGATAATGTTCTTATATTCTCGGAAGAAAAGCTTAGATCTATCAGAAGAATGAAAAAAATTATTTCAGATTATTGCAAGTGGGCAGGCCAAAAGTCAATATTCAAAAATCTTCTATCTTCTTTGGTAAAGATGTTAGTTGTAATAAGAAGAGAAGTATTTCTAACTTATTTGGTTATAAAGAGGTGAAAGGGGTGAATTATCTTGGGATCAAGATCACGCTATGGAAAATTATGTATTTAGATTTTTGTAATTTGATAGAGAAGTCTTCCTTGAAGATGAATGCTTGGGGAAATAGGTACATCTCGTTAGTTGGGAGATTCATCCTAGTAAAATTAGTATCACTATCTCTACCAATTTTTTTTTCTACTCATTCTTTAGTTCCTAGGGGTATTTTGAATGAGTTTGATAAAATTTGTAGATGCTTTTTATGGCATTAGCAAAATGGTAATCATGGTATTCATTATGTTGCATGGGAAGTGTTATGTAAGTCGAAATGTTTGGGAGGGCGCGGTATGTATTTAGAATCTTCCATGGTTGGGCCTTTACGAGCAAAGTTTGCTTGGAATTTCATCAACAAACCTGGTTCTCTTCTTAATAAGTCCTTGATTGCTAGGTATGGGAGTGATATCTAGAATTCTAAAATTAAAACGAATAGTTCTTCTACATGGAAAATTATCATTAGTGGTGCTAAAGCTCTTCAGCCCATTATGGATGGAAAATTTGTTCTGGTAGGTCTATTAACATCATGAAGGATGTTTGGATTCTTGATAGGAGCATTGATCGATGGCCAACGTATGTAGTAGTTTTGGATAATGAAGTTCCGGCTATTGATAACTTCATTACTAATGGAAGTTGGAATTTAGATGAGTTCCATAAGTATTTTGGAATTCACTTAATTGATATTATCCAAAAGATTCAAATTGATCCTGAAGGTTTTTTTGATCGAGTGGAACTGAAGAAGAAGTTTTCTAGCAAAATAATTTTTGCTCTGGCTTCAAAAGAAATGGCAGAAAACTGGGTGCAAGATGTTCATTGGAAATGGATGAGGAAGCTAAAACTAGTTCCTCAAGTTGAGGACTTTTGGTTGGGATTACTTATTAGTGTAATTCCTACTAATGTTTTTTTAGGTATAAGAGGTTGCGGGATGATAATGTATGCCAAAGAGGTTGCTCTATTGCAGAAACTTTAAGTCACTTTGCTGCTGTATGTATCAAGCTCATTCAAGTAATTAAATTGCTTAATGAATGGGAATTTTCTATCCCAACCATTTCTTCACTTGAAGAATGTATAATTAATCTGGAAAAGCTTTCTACGGTTAATCCTTTTATTGCAAAACTGTATTGTATGTTGGTTTACTTTTCATGGAAGAGTAGGAATAATGTTAAGCATGGTAAATCTGAAGATTCCTGGAAGTTCGTTACAGCCAATGCTATCGGTTTGGTGTATGTATCTGGTAATATTTAGTCTTATTTTGGATCACTGGAAGCTTCTTCAGCTGTCTAATTCTTGGCATCCTCCTCCTCCTGAATGGATTAAAGTTAATATTGATGCTTTGTTATTGAGTTCTAACAAAGCATGATTTGGTGGAGTCATTAGAGATCATAAGGGATGGTTTTTGCTTGCTTTTGGTTTTAGTTGCATTCATTGGGATGTTGGTCAATTAGAGTTATTGGCCATTCGTTCGTTGAAGACAATTATTCAAGATTTGATGTTCAAAGCTAAAGGAATCATCATAGAAGGAGATAATTTTAATCTTATGAAGACTCTTCAAAACTCGGCTTGCAACTTGTATGGAATTGAAGATTTAGTTGACGTTGAAGACTTTTACATTTTAAAAGATTTTAGATATATTTTATTTCTTCTTCTCTAATAGGAGTTATAATAAGTTGATGATTTTTGTGCTAACTTGGCCATTTTGGATGATGTTTTTTGGGATGACATTAGCTATAATAAGATTCCCCCTTCTTTTATTTCTTTAGTAAAGGAGGAATGTGATATTTCCTTACACAACGGTGTTGTGCTGTGATGTGGCACTGATCCTAGATCTATTGTTGTGCTTAACTCCCTATTATTGCAGAGCGGTTGGCATTATAATCTTTGAATTCAACATTTAGCATTATAGATTATGACACTGCAGTGCTGTAATTGATGGCACTGTGGCGCTCATTCAACACTTATGAATTTTTTCTTTCCCTCAAAAATTTCCAACATATATATAACTAGAATAACACTTTTCACTAATTATTAATATAATAAATAATACCCAATTTACACTTAATAGATTTCTCCCAGCTTAAACTCTTACTTCTCCTCAAGTAATGGTGAAATCACCTATTGATTAACTTAATAGCAGAAGTTTAAATTGATAATTTAAAATTATTAAAATATCTGATAATACATCACAGTCCTGAAGTAATTTAGAATGATTAAAGTTATAATTTTAATTTAAAAGGTCATAATAATTATCCCAATCAGTCACCCTTATTATTGCTTGCATTAAACCTATCCACTATGAATGTTGGTGTAAACTTGATTTTTTATTTAGAAATGAATAATATATTACATATGGATTAGTTGTTCTCGTAGTTAAATTAAAAGTTCAATAGTGCACAATAATATGTATTAGTTCACTTACCTTATCCTATTTGATTTAAGTTTTAGGATTCTTTTGGACTTAAGCTTGAATAAATACTAATTTTTTATTGTAAAAATTTTTTTTCTCAAATTTCTTTTTATAATTTTTCACATTTTTACTTTTTTCATTCCTATTGAGTAGATATTTAATGATTTTAAATATAACTTTTGCTTTCAGCCTCCAATAACCTCTAATTAATTTAATATAAGGATTTAATAAGATCACTAATTCCATATTTAAGTTTATTATGGTCTTTCTAATTTAAGCTACCCACTATTTTCCCTAAACTCAGTTACTCATTCTTCAACTTAGTAGTGAGTGCATTAACAAGTCAAATACTTAAGTGATATATATATTAATTATTAATCTTTTTCAAATTAAAAATTATTATGCATTGTTCATTCAAACTATCATGTATTATTATCTTAATTTTACATAATTTTTAATAACTATTTTTATTTTGGCTAAATAAGCAATCAAAGTGCAAGCACTATGTAGAGGATAATTTTTAACAGTAAAGCATAAACATAAACTGAAATTAAATATAAATAACATAATATAATTGGTTTGCATAGACTTCAACCAGTCTATGCCAATTTTTCTTTTGAGGATGAACAAAACTAGTGATATTTCTCTGGCTATCTATGTCCCCTCCTAAATAAGATTTAAATCTATGGCCATTGACTTTAAATATGTGTAAACTTTTCTTACCCTTAATTTTAACAACTCCTTAGGGAAATACTTTCATAATAGTGAATGGTCCTTACCACCCAGATTTTGGTTTTCCTCAAAATAGTTTTAAACTAGAGTTAAAGAGCAAAACCTAATGTCCAATGGTGAATTCATTCTTAAAAAGCTTATGATTATTCCATTTTTTAACATTATCTTTATAAACCATAGCATTTTCATTACCCTCATTTTCAAATTATTCTAATTCATTCAATTGTATTAATCTGTTTTCTTTTGCTCCTTTAAGATTTAAATTTAATTCTTTTACTGTCCAAAATGCTTTATGTTTTAATTTTACAGGAAGGTGGCAAGCTTTTCCAAATAATAACCTATATGGGAACATTCCAATAGGAGTCTTAAAAGCAGTCCTATATGCCCAAAGTGCGTCATCTAACTTAATTACCCATTCTTTCCTATTGGCACTGACAATTTTTTTCCAAAATTCTTTTAATCTCCTATTACGTATTTCAACTTGGCCATTAATTTTGGGATGATAAGCTATTGCAACCCTATGATGAATACCATATTTTACTAATTCTATTTTTACTCTCTTATTATAGAAATGACTTCCCACATTAATGATTAATAATCTATGCATTCCAAATCTAGAAAAAATATTTTTCTTTAAAAAGTTTAGCACAACTTGAGTATCAATTCTAGGGGTTGCCACACCTTCAATCCATTTTGATACATAGTCAACAACGATAAGACTATACTGGCATCCATGGTATTGCACAAATGATCCCATAAAATCTAATCTCTAAGTATTAAATAACTAAATTTCAAAAACATAATCTAATGGAATTTTATTTTTTAAAGAAATATTGCATACTCTTTGAAATATTGAATACTCTTTAAAATTGATAACACTTAATAACATATTCATTAACATCCTTAAATAAAGTAGACTAATAAAATCCTTATTGGAGTATGTTAGAAGTAGTTCTAGATCCTCCATGAAGCCCTCCATAATGAGAATCATTTTATTCCCTGATTATAGGTTCTACTTCTGCCTCTGGAATACATCTTCTAAGGATCTGATCATTACAAGATTTAAACAAATATGGTTCATCCCAAAAATAATATTTGGCACTATTTAAAAATTTTAATTTCTTAGTAGATGATAAATCCAAAGGAAACACACCACTCTCAAAGAAATTGACAATATAATCATACCATGGTAATCTACGCAGATGTCAACCAAACTATTACTTATCAAGAAAAAAAAGTAATAAATTTCAAGTTCATTAGATACATGTTCTTCAGTTGTAAGTCTTCATAGATGATCAACAATCTTATTTTTAGTTCATTTTCTATCTAAAATCTCTGCATCAAATTCTTGTAACAAAAGAATCCACCTCACCAATATTGGTTTTGTGTCATTTTTATCATAAGGTATTTGATTACAAAATGATCAGTATATATAATTATTTTTGTGCCAATCAAATAAGATTGAAATTTATCAAAGTAAACAAAATGGCTAGCAATTCTTTTTCGGTGGTGGTGTAGTTACATTGTGCAGCATTCAAAGTTCTTCTACCATAAAAATAACATCAATCTTCTTATCTTACTTTTGGCCAAAAAATGCACCTACATCAAAATCACTTGCATCATACATGTCTATAAAAGGTAGAGTCCAATCATGAGCTGTAATAATATGTGCAGAAATCAAATGCTATTTCAAAGTTTTAAAAGCTTCAAGACATGTAGTATCAAAAATAAAATGAACAACTTTTTCCAAAAAATGACATCAGTTCAGAAATTTTTGAAACGTCTTTTAGAAATCTTCTATAAAATCTTTTTTTTTAGGGGAAACCCACAGAGGGGCCTACGCATTAATGAAAAAAAGGGGTTACAAGGTCCTTAAGAGGGACCTTTAGCTCCCTAATGCTCAGAAGAGCTACAACAAAAAATAAAATAAATCTTACGAGCTGATGGTCCCCACTACTAAGATATACAAAATGACCTAGTAATAATCTAGGGTTGCTAGAAGGCAACACCCAAAATAAGAAGCAAAAATGATCGAAGATCAACGCCCTTTTCCTGCAAAAAATCAGAATAACATCCCTAGATGCCTTGTTCCACTGCACCTACATAATAAGATAACTACAAATGACAATCCATAATATGAACATTAAAAAGATCACAGGAATATTGTAATTGGATAACATATGAAACAAATTCAAGCCACAATTAAAAAGGAGCAAGATGATCTTAACATAATCAGTGAATAACTCCTTTTTACTCCCTTTCAAAGTAACCGCATTAGACAAAATGAAACAATTAAAGTTGTAACAATTTTGTAGTGTTCGGGCAATCTATGCAAGGAGACAATCACATTCCAAGAATTAAACATATAGACAACCAAAATGCAAAGGCAAAACCATCTAATAAACCACTTAAGAATGAAATGCTGCCAGGTCCAACAGACCTGCCGAATGTAAACCCAGCCAAGATATGAATCCGAGAAGGAATGCATACCGCTAGAAATAATGAAGTCGCTGCAGTTTTTCCACTCACTTAATAACCAGGTATCCAAATGAAAGCTCCAACCAGATAAATTAGCAAAAATATGTAAGAAACGGTCCAGATTAATAAACATGACAATAACCATAATACCAAAAAGCCTTGCAGCAAAATTAAGATAAGTTTTAATCAGCTAAAAAATAAAATGATCCTGCTTAGAGTGAACCACACCAGATCTCCTAAAAACCCAATTAGAATCAAAAATCCAAAAACTGGCAAAGCAACCATAGCAAAATCTAAAGAGGCTCTTATCTACTTTGGACATACTGTAAACCCAAACGATCTAGCCGAGATATGCCAACAATATTGATAGGAAGATTATATCCCATGAACTCCCTAAAATTCAACAAATTGCAACCAAAATTAGCTAAAAAATCAGCAGCAGAATTGGCTTCTCTACAGATGTAGGTGATAGAAAAATTGATACCCGCCAAGAATTATTTAATAGCTTTTATGGTATAAAAGTAAGAGGGTTTCACATTAACTTTGCCAATAATGTAATGCATAACCACCATAACATCCACTTCAATCTAAAGATTAACGATCGCTAAAGAGGAACATAATTGCACACCACAACTTAAAGCATGAAGCTCCGCCAGTATAGCATTACTGGCAATCAACGGGCCAGCAAAAGTAACAAGAACCTGGCCATTATGATCACAAATTACCCCACCACAGCCAGCTCTATCTGATTTAAAAGGCCCATCCACATTAAGTTTGAAAAAACCTATACGAGGCTTAATCCATTTAATAATAGTATCTTTATGAAAGTTAGCAGTGAAGGTTCGATAGGGATGTTAAGCCCTGATGAACTAGTCCCGAGGCTAACCAAGAGGGGGGGTGAATTGGTTATTTAAAAATTTGATAGTAACAGTAAAAAATCTTTTCGATGATTTGCAACAGAAACAAGTAAATACTCAAATGATAAGATTAAACACAGATTTCACCCAAGCATATAATCATAGAAAACTAAAGTGCAGAAAGTAATCAGAAAGAACACACCAGATTTTTATAGTGGTTCAGTCAACTTAACCAACGTCCACTCCCCGGAGCCTCCCCTTTGGGTATTGCACTAAACCAAAGTGACACTCCTGCTGCTCCAATAGCAAGGCGGAGAAGCCTATACAAAAACTCCTTTCCACCGACACGGTGAGGCAGAGAACCTAACCTCCTTTCACTTCCTCTTGAAGCAGGCAGAGAACCTCGGACTCCTTTCGCTTCCTCCTGAAGCAAGCAGAGAACCTGAACTCCTTTCGCTTCCTCCTGAAGCGGGCAGAGAACCCAGATCTTCTTACGAACGATCCTCCCACAAAGAACACCGACACGACGAGAGACGATGAAAGGAGAAGGTGACTCTGATCCTTGCTTGGAGCAATCTTTATGAATCCCTCACAAACTCCCCCTCACAAGATCCTCTATCTCTCTCCCAAACTCTCTCTCTCTCTAGGGTTTCTCTATAAAGGAAAGTGGCAAAAAATTTTTCTTGTTGAAAGAAAAAGATCTTTATAGGAGGGCTCAAAATTTGCCCTAAATCTCAACTGGTCGACCAAGATCGTCCAGGACGATCGATACGATCAGTTCAAAATCAGCTGTTTCAGCCTGGACGATCTGGCTCTTCTGGATGATCAGTGGAAAAAGTTATTCATATCGTCCCATATGATTCTGCGATAGTCTGGGACGGTTAGTGTAAATTCAGGAATTTTTACCAGGAGATCGCTCTGGTCGTCTAGAGAAACTTGTGCTGGATGACCTAAAAATGACTTGATCGTCCAGGACAATGAGGATATCATCCTGTACGATTAGTTCAAAAAGTGCCCAAATAGTCCTGATCACCGCTCTGGACGTACAGCTGAAACACACTAGATGATCATGATCATCCCGGATGATCCTGCGATCATCCCAAATGATATGATCGCATCAATTAAATATTAATTGCTTTTCTTAATTACCAGACTAATTTAGGCATGATTATACTGGATCGTTTGGGACGAGTAGACCAAATATCTAAAAATAAAACTTGCCTAACTTGATCTGGCGGCTGAGAATTTTAGATTTGAGCCTATCGTCCCGCATGATGTATGGATCGTCCAAGACAATCAGCTTAATCAGACAGACTTAACTTGGTCACCCTAATTAGGGTTTCTATTTTTACTCGATCGTCCGGGACGATATTAATATTGACCAGGTTGATCTGAACAAAAAATTAAATAGAAACTCTAATTCACTGAAGCTCTCCCCCTGAGTGTGTGTGTGCAAGGTTACTTAGCTAGGGGATCAGTTACATTACAATTGACTCAAGAAAAGGAAAAACAGTACATTTAGACACACTTGTACCTGATCTTGAGTTGGCTTGAGTTGCTTTTGATCCTTTGTACCTGAAATGAATTAGCCAAGAAAAATAGAATTTAAACATGTTTGCCATCATCAAAGCCAGATTTGCAACAGTCTCCCCCTTTTTGATGATGGCAAATATTTATGCAGTAGTTTAAAATAAAATAACATAAAACATAAAACTAAAATAGAGGCGGACCCTGATTAGAAGTAGGAGGTGGATGTGGTGGTGTAAAGTAACTGTGAATGGTGGTGAAGTGTGCTCCAATCCAGGTAATGTCCTGATCGTGCTGCTATTGCTGCTGAGCAGCATAGTCAATAAAGTGTTGCAGATCCTCAGCGTGTTGCTGCTCCTGGGTAGCAACATAAGAATCGAATCAGGCCTCCCACTGGTCAAAGCGCTGCACCAGATGATCGAAAGGGGAAGCAATGTGAAGGGGAGCAGGTGCATCAGGTGCAGCAGGAGCGGGAATAGCTTCTTCCTCTTCCTCCTCAACATCTGGGGCGGGCTCTGAATGTAGTCGGGTACTATGGAGTACATGGAATGAATTGTTGGTGAAGAAGGAAGGAGGGATATTGGGAGGGACTGGATACTGTAAGTTATATTTGGTCTCAAAGGCATATGCAATGATATGTCCTAAAGCTAGATTAGGACGACGTCTATGGCCTAGATCCCAAATGGTGGTGAGATGCTCGATATATCTGAAAAGAAGGTCAGTGGCATTGAAGTCCCGGTGGGCCAAGATGCAATAGGTGGTCAGAGACAGTAATTGGGTGATGTGAATTCGATCCCCAGCCTTTGGGATGATAGAGGAACGAACGATATGCTGAATGGTCCGGGCATCCTTAAGGATGGAAGTGCAAGCGTTATCGTGGTAGGGTGCATTTATATTTCTAAGAAAGTGAGTGGTGACACTCCAATCATAGTCAGGAGCAGAAATAAGAGTGTGGATTTTGTCGCCAATCACAGAGAGCTGAAGGATATTATGAAAGTCCTGGGTTATGAGTTCTACTGGACGTTGATTCACATAGGAGCGGAGGTTGGAATAGTCAACAGAGATGCGAAGATTAGCAAAGAATACTCGGAGAAGTTCAGTGCTAAATGGGAAGGCGAGGGTGAGGATGAAAGTGAGGGAGGTGTGCGTAAAAAGATCGAGGACAGGATAGGTAAGGGTATGGGGGTTTACGATTTTGGATTGAGTGATGCCCACCTCAAGATATCGCTCGAAGGCAGCCTGATCGGGTGCATTGGGAAAGCGGGGATTGATATTTCCCTATGAGGAGCTCGCACCCTTTTGCCTAGAACGCTTCCCGCTAGCCATTAGAAAGCACAAGTGAGGGAGAATAGTAGGAGATGTGTGGAAAAAAACTGAAGAAATTGGCTGTTTAAATAAAAATCGTCTGGATCGTCCCGTACGATCGCAAGATCGTCCAGGACGATATGAGCATTTATGACGGCCAGGATAATTGGTTAAAAAGGTGGTCGGATCATCCAGGATGATTAGACGCAAGCGATCATCCCGATGAGTCAAGCCAGATGACCATTGATGAAAAGTATCATCCATAACGATTAGGTGGATCGTCTAGGATGATATGTAATAAATGAGTCATACAGGCCGAATTTGAATCATCCAGCTGCTGACATGTGGATCATCCGGGATGAGGTGGTGGATCGTCCAGGATGATGAACAATAATTGGCGCATTCTCAGCCGTTCGATCAGATTAGGAATATATGGATCATATCATCCAGGATGATGTAAGGATCATCCAGGACGATCACCAATAATTGGTGTATCTCAGCAGCATGATCGGA
Source organism: Dendrobium chrysotoxum (assembly GCA_019925795.1). Classification (NCBI taxonomy): domain Eukaryota; kingdom Viridiplantae; phylum Streptophyta; class Magnoliopsida; order Asparagales; family Orchidaceae; genus Dendrobium; species Dendrobium chrysotoxum. The sequence continues at coordinate 54,533,422 of CM034302.1, forward strand.
GTGGGGATGATTTGAATGGATCATCTAGGATGATTGATGGATCATCCAGGATAAAGAAGATTGTCCAGGACGATGTGGGGGTCATCTAGGACGATGTGAAAAAAATAAGAAAAAAGATGGAGGATGGAGATGAAAGATCAGGGATCCCAAAAACACATACATTAAAACAAAAAAATAAAAGCAGGGTAAATAAAACTCAAAATGAGAGGCACAAAAATAAGGATTTTGAATTTTTTTGATTTTTTTTTAATAGATCTGCTCCAGGAAATAAGAATTTTCCCTTGATTTTAAATCCAAAAACCAACAAGAAGACGATCGATAATGCTGAAATCCAAAAAAAGTTGGAAAATTGAGTTTTGTAACTCCCACCTCGAACATCTTATAGATGCAAATCCATTTCAAAACAAAAAATTTAATTCAGAAGAAAAGAACTTAGATTTGTAAAAAGATCCTTTCAAGCCTCATTCCAGAAAAATATCTGATATAATACTGTTCCAAAGTAATAAATTAGAAATCAGGATTTTCAAACTCAAGCTTTGGAAAATATTAAGTGGCGCACGGATTTTTCTAAGACATTTAACCAAAGAACTTGGGCCACACAACTTCCTAAGGTAATGTACTCAGCTTCAGCAGTGAAAAGTGCAACTGAGTTCTATTTTCTACTAGACCAGGAGACTAAAGACTGTCCTATGAATTAACAAGTTCCAGAATTGCTCTTTCTATCCACCCTACACCCTATAAAGTTAGAATCAAAATATCAAATAATCTCAAAAGAGGTGCTGTGCCTAGGGTACCAGATTCCTAGGTTTGGTGTTCCTAAAAGATATCTAAGAATTCGCTTAACAGCAGTCATGTGAGACTCTTTAGGATCAGCCTGAAACCTACCACAAAGATAAACACTAAACATGATATCAGGTCGGCTAGCAGTTAGGTAAAGCGGTGATCCAATTATTCCTCTATACTTCTTCTGATCAATAGATTTTCCACTTGAATCCTTATCTAACTGAACAGAGGAGCTCATGGGAGTGTTGATTTGCTTGGCTTTGTCCATTTTATATTTCTTCAAAATGTCCTTAGTGTATTTATATTGATTGAGAAAGGTTCCATCATCCATTTGCCTTATGCTAAACCCCAAAAAGTAGGATAATTCTCCCATCATACTCATCTCAAACTCCTTACTCCTTATTTTAGAAAACTCATCACATAAATATTTATCAGAAGATCCTAAAATTTTATCATCAACATAGATCTGGACAATGAGTAAGTCATCCCTTATTCTCCTCAGAAAAAGGGTGGTGTCTACGCTCCCGTTAACAAACTTCCTTTCTAACAGGAATGTGCTAAGCCTCTCATACCAAGCTCTGGGTGCCTGTTTCAAATCATATATGGCCTTATTTAATATATAAATATGATTTTGATATTCGGAACTCTCAAAACCTAGGGGTTGTTCTACAAAAATATCCTCTTTTATTACCCCATTTAAAAAGGCACTCTTGACATCCATTTGAAATAGCTTAAATCCCTTATAATAGGCAAAGGCTATTAGCACTCTAATGGCTTCCAATCTAGCTACAGGGGCAAAGGCCTCCTCAAAATCAATCCCTTCAATCCGATTATACCCCTTAGCCACCAATCTTGCCTTATTCCTAACCACTACACCAGAATCATTCATCTTATTCTTAAAGACCCACTTGGTTCCCGCTATACTTTGATTTCTAGGTCTTTCTACTAACTCCTAAACATCATTCCTTACAAATAGATTCAATTCTTCTTACATAGCTAAGATCCAAAACTCATCAGAAAGGGCTTGATTGATGTTGGTGGGTTAAGTCATTGAGATAAAGGTAGAGTGGTTTACTTCTTTCATAAGTCCATGCCTAGTCCTAACACCTTCAGAAGGGTCTCCTTAGATCAGTTCTTTAGGATGACTCGAAGAATATCTCCAATCTCTAGGCAATGTGGTTTGAGGTTCTACCCTTTCTTCCAGATTTGTATTTTCAATCCCTTGGAAAATCTCCTCTACCTCTTCTTCTTTCTCAACTGTAGTCACCTTAGGATCAGATTCATCAAACACCACATGAGTTGTCTCTTCCACCACCAAAGTTTTCTTATTAAACACCCTAAAGGATTTCCCCACACTAGAATAGCCTAAGAACACTCCTTCATCAGATTTGGGGTCAAACTTTCCTAAGGATGATTTTCCTTTGTTCAGAATGAAAACCTTACAGCCAAAGACATGGAGGTGGGGCAGGTTTGGATTTCTACCCTTAATGATCTCATAAGGTGTCTTGTTCAAATTGGATCTTACATCTACCCTATTCAGCACATAACAGGCAGTGTTCACCGCTTCAGCCCAAAAGTATTTTGGAAGTGAATACTCAGCAAGCATGTCTCTAGCGGCTTGCACTAAGGTACTGTTCTTCCTTTTAGCTACTCCGTTCTACTGAGGGGTCCTCGGAGCTAAAACATTATGACTAATACCTCGCTCCTCACAGGAACTTCCAAACTTCACATTTTCAAACTCTCCACCAGGATCACTATGAATAGTCAAGATCTCACAACCTAACTTCCTCTGAATCAAAGTGGAGAATGACTTAAATTCATCAAATCACTCAGATTTATGTGACAGAAATTTAATCCAAGTGAACCTCAAGTAATCATCAACAATCACAAAACTATAGACTTTTCCCCCTAAGCTGGCAGTGCTAATGGGTCCAAAGAGATCCATGTGAAGAATTTCTAAAGGTCTAGAGGTGCAAATGTCCTTAATCGAGTGAAAGGAGGACTAGACTTGCTTCCCTAATTGACAGGCATCACATAGGTGGTCCTTAATGAACTTAAGCTTGGGGACACCTCTAACTAAGTCCTTTTGGGTGACTCTCCTAAGGATTTTTTTACTGGCATGGCACAATCTCCTATGCCACAACCAAGACTCATCAACAGCAGTTTTTAAGCAAATTGAATTTTTAGCTTTAATGCAACTTACATCCAGCTTGTAGGCATTATTTATCCTTTATCCCTACAAAACAATTTTATCATTTAAGCTTAAAATGCAGCAAATGGGCAAGAATTTGATGTTGTATCCTTTGTCACAGAGTTGACTGATGCTGAGTAGGTTATGCTTCAGTCCATCTACAAGCAAAATATTGTCAATCATAAAATTCTTTGAATCACCAATTATACCTGAACCTACCACCCTCTTGGTGGTGTTATCTTAAGTGTAACCTTGCCTCCAGCTCTGGCCTCCAGTGAAATGAACTGATTTGCATCTCCAGTCATGTGTCTTGAACATCCACTGTCCAAGTACAACATGCTCTCATGAGGTCTTGTGTGAGAGCACACCTACAAAATCATAAAACATCAGATTTAGGAACCCAAATAGGTTGAGGTTCCTTCTTATGAAAAGAATAATGCAATGCATGTGTGCTGTGCAGTGAAACAGGCAATTTGGGCCTCCACACCCAATGTGTACTACGGTGAAAAGTGTAGGTGTGGAAAATGTGTCCTAACATGCCACAAGAAAAACATCTAACACCAGGAAAAGGGTTAACTAATCTACGTGGGTGATAGTGCCTCTTCTTAGGTTTGTATGAAACATGCTTTGATGATTTTGAAACAGATTCTTCAAAAGGTTGAGGTGCATAAAACTGTGCAAAAGTAGGAGGTGTTTTATTTTTCTCAAAAACACTGATTTTCACTTTCAAAAATTCATTCTCCTTGTTAAGACTTGGAATTTCAAATTTCAAAGCACCATTGCTACTCTCCACTTCACATGCCAGATTATCTAATTCTTTAAAAGCTCTTTCTAAATCAATATGCGGGGTTTTCAATGAATCATGCTCAGTAACTAAATCAGAATATTTTTTGTTCAATTCATCAAACTCATCAAGTAAAGTCGTGTGATTGCAATCAAAAGTAGAATGATCTTTAATTAAAATTTCATGCTCTTTTTGTAAGTTCAGAAATTTTAGTTTCAGGCTAGCATGAGTTTTCTTAAGCTTCCTATACGATGCATGAATTCTTTTAAATATTTCAAATAATTGATCATAAGTAAGCTCACATACCTCTTCCTGGTCAGACTGACCAGGATGATCATCAACCATCAGACACAAATTTGTTTCCTCCTCTTCAGCTTCAGTCTCAGAGGAGTCGGATGCAGAATCTGCCCAGAACACCTTCTAAATCTGCTTCTTATCCTTTCTGAACTTATGTTTCTCCTCACCCTTCTCCTTACTTGGGTGAGCTTTAAGTGTAAGATAATCAGCCTTAATGTGTTCAAGCTTCCTACATTCAAAACAGACAGTATTAGATGAACCCTTAAAATTTTTACTAGACTTACCCTTGTTCCACTTTTGAAAGTTCTTATGTTTATTCCTTAGAAAGCTTTTGAATTGCATAGTGATTAAGGCAATGTCATCGCTATCAGACCCGAAAGTATCAGTGTCACTCTCGTTGGCCTTCAGTACCACTGTTTTCTCCTTCCTCTTCTTACCTGCATCAAGCTGTCTTTGGTTCACCCCTTGCTCATAAGCAATGAGTGATCCAAGTAAGCTTTCAATAAATTAAGTATTCAAATCTTTAGATTCAGTGATTGTAGTTATTTTTGCATCATATAAAGAAGGCAAACATCTAAGAATTTTATTCACTCTTTCATAGTTTGTAAGTTCTCTTCCTAATGCATGTAAGGACGTGACAATTTGAGTGAACCTCGTATACTTTTCAGAAATGGATTTAGTAGGTTTCATGCGAAAAAGTTCATAGTCATGAAGCAAAATGTTTAACTTAGACTGTTTGACTTCAGTTGTACCTTCACAATCTATCCCAAATCTCTTTACCAGTTGTACAAGTAGAAAAACATATGTAATCCTCAAATTTTAAAGCACAGAAAAAATAGTTCAAACATTTGGCATTCAATTGTGCTGAGTCACGATCATCAAAAATCCTAAGAGTAAAGGGCAATTCTATTTTAACATTGTTAATCATTCTAAAAGGCGGCTCGTAGCCATCCTTAACAAGAATCCACATACGATAATCAATTGATTGAAGAAAAGTGGACATGTGAGTTTTCCAAAAATCAAAAGGTATGTTATCAAACAATGGAGGTCATATAATTGAATAACCTTCAGTAGTATTATGAATACCAAAGTTAGCCATGGATCAAATTTAAAAGTTTTTCAAAACTAGATTTTATGAATCCCGCTCTAATACTACTTGAAAGTTCAATAGGGATGTTAAACCCTGATGAACTAGTCCTGAGGCTAACCAAGAGGGGGGGGGGGGGGGCGGTGAATTGATTATTTAAAAATTCAAGAGCAACAGAAAAAAATCTTTTCGATGAATTACAACAAAAATAAGTAAATACTCAAATGAAAAGATTAAACACAGATTTCACCCAAGCATATAATCATAGAAAACTAAAGTGCAGAAAGTAATCAGAAAGAACACACCAGATTTTTATAGTGGTTCGATCAACTTGACCTACGTCCACTCCCCAGAGCCTCCCCTCTGGGTATTCCACTAAACCAAAGTGACTCTTCTTCTGCTCCCACAGCAAGGCGGAGAAGCTTGTATAAAAACTCCTTACCACCGACACGATAAGGCAGAGAACCTAACCTCCTTTCTCTTCCTCCAGAAGCAGGCAGAGAACCTTGGACTCCTTTCACTTTCTCCTGAAGCAGGCAGAGAACCTAAACTCCTTTTGCTTCCTCCTGAAGCGGGAAGAGAACCCGAATCTTCTTGCGAACGATCCTCCCATAAAGAAAACCGACACGATGAGAGACGACGAATGGAGAAGATGACTCTGATTCTTGTTTGGAGCAACCTTTGTGAATCCCTCACAAACTCTCCCTCATAAGATCCTCTCTCTCTCTCCCAAACTCTCTCTCTAGGGTTTCTCTGTAAAGGAAAGTGTCAAAAGATTTTTCTTGTTGAAAGAAAAAGATCTTTTATAGGAGGGCCCAAAATTTGCCCTAAATCTCAATTGGTCGGCCAAGATCGGCCAGTACGATCAGTTCAAAATCAACTGTTTCAGCTTGAACGATTTGGCTCTTCTGGAAGATCAGTGGAAAAAGTTGTTCATATCGTCCCGTACGATTCTGCGATCGTCCAGGAAGATTAGTGTAAATTTAGGAATTTCATCCAGGAGACCGCTCTGGTCGTCCAGAGAAACTTCTACTGGACGACCTAAAAATGACTCGATCGTCCAGGATGATGAGGATATCGTCTTATATGATTAGTTCAAAAAGTGCCCAAATAGTCCTGATCACCGCTCTAGACGTACAGCTGAAACACACTAGATGATCATGATCGTCCCGGATGATCCTGCAAACGTCCCAGATGATATGATCATATCAATTAAATATTAATTGCATTCCTTAATTACCAGACTAATTTAGGCATGATTGTATTGGATCGTCCAGGATGATACACGTATCGTCTAGGACGATCATACCAAATATCTAAAAATAAAATTTGCCTAACATGATCTGGTGGTTGAGAATTTATAATTTGAGCCTATCGTCCCGTACGATGTATGAATCGTCTAGGATGATCGGCTTAATCAGACAGACTTAACTTGGTTGTCCTAATTAGGGTTTTTATTTTACATGATCGTCCGAGATGATGTGAATATCGTCCAGGATGATCTAAACAAAAAATTGAATAGAAACTCTAATTCACTCAAGCTCTCCCCCTGAGTGTGTGTGTGCAAGGTTACTTAGCTAGGGGATCAGTTACATTACAATTGACTCAAGAAAAGGAAAAATAGTACATTTAGACACACTTAGACCCGATCTTGAGTTGGCTTGAGTTGCTTTTGATCTTTTGTACCTGAAATGGATTAGCCAAGCAAAACAGAATACAAACATGTTTTTCATCATCAAAACTAGATTTGCAACAAGCAGTATACATAAAATAGATACCAAAAAGCTGAGCAAGAGGATGACAACGTGTAAAAGAAGTACTATTAATCAAGTTTGCCAAATATAATTGTTGAATCTTATCTTTAACCTTGATGATAATGCTATTAGCATTCATATATATGTTCTCATGCTTCGACTCATTTCTACACTTCCACAGAAACCAACAAATGATAACAGGTAAAATGTTACGAATATGGCTCTTCGGATAAATAAACCAATCTTTAAAAATATTTTTAATATTATTGTAATCTTTATAGAAAAGGGTATTAAAGCAATTATCAAAATAAATCCAAACTTTCAGAGCAATAGACCCATTAGCAAAAATATGATTTAAAGTTTCCATGTGATAACAACACAGGCATTTAGAAACAATACAAAAACCCTTCTTGCTAAGAATAGTATCAACAAGGTTATAATTATTAAAATTTTCTTAATAAGAATAGAAAAAGAGATGGGAATGCCTTTCTGCCAAATAGTAGACAAAATATGATTTTTAGGTTTAGCATCCCTAATAGCATGCCAAACATACTTGAAAGAAAAACTACCATCATTGGATTTGTTAAATAGAGTACAATCACTCTTATCAAGTTGGAGGGGGATTTTCAAAATAAGAGAAATGATAAAATCAGGTACCTGCTTCATAAGGCAATGCATATTTCAACTGCTATTATGAATAAAATCTAAAACTTTAGAAGTAATAATTGAGTGAGTATTAAGTAAATTGTCAATAGAAGCAGAACCTAACCAATTGTCTTGCCAAAAGAAAATGTTACCTACACCCAAACCCCATTGAATGAAGCTATCAGCATCCCATTTGATGGAACACATTCTCTTCCAATTAAAAGAATTTCCCTTTTTGAAATAGCAGCTAAGAGGATTCTTGCCCATGTAATATTTTAAATTCATAAATTTAGCCCATAAGCTAATATTGGATCTAAAATTGAACCACATCTTATAAGAAAAAGCAAGATCCATATCACTCTGGTTCTTAAGACCAAGCTTACCTTCATCTTGGACACCAAAATAATTATCCCAAGAAGCCCAAATAATAGCAGACTTACCCTCTTTACTGCCCCAAAGAAACTTGTTGAAAATTCCTTCCGTCCTACTACAAACATTCATAGTAGGACATAAAGTATGAAGAAGATAGATAGGAATAGAACTTAAAACACTTTGATAAGCACAAGTCTACCACTAAAAGAAATAAAATTAAAAGCCCAAGTAGTCAATTTTTTCTGAATATTGGAGAAAATGTCCCCAAATATATGAGACCACTTCTTACCCTTGACAAGCGGAGTCCCCAAGTATTTAAGGTGCAGATGCTTGTGCATGAAACAATAGCCATGTTGGATAGCATTGATTCTTTGGTGAGAAATAGACTTAGCAGTGATAAAATAGCTTTTACTATGGTTAACCATTAACCCACTAGCATTTTGAAAAAGACCCAGAAATTTAAACATGATATTAAGCATTTTTCTAAAGCGGTTAGTAAAAATGATAACATCATCAACAAAACTTAAATGGGAAATAGGGAAACCACCCCTAGTACGATATTGTAATGAAGGGTGTTTTCTGAATAAATCATTTAAACCTCTATAAAAATATTCCACGGCCAAAATAAATAAAGCCGGAGAAAGAGGATCTCCTTGCCTGAAACCATGAGAAGAACCAAAGAAACCTGGACTTTTCCCATTGATAATGATAGAAAATAGCAATGCTCAATACTATTTTTAATGAGTTTAAGAAACTCATTATTGAAGCCCAATTTTTTAAGCATCATGTAAAGGAAAGTCCAGTTAAGATTATCATACGCTTTAGTTATCTCAATTTTGAAAATAACATTACCTCCAAAAATTTTAGCTTCCAAGTCATGAACTAATTCCTAGGCAAGCATAACATTATCAAAAATAGAATGACCTTTAACAAAACTTGTTTGTTCTAAAGAAATGATATTAGGAAGAAGTAAAGCTAATCTGCTCATAATCAGTTTGGCAATAAGCTTGTTAAAAAAAGAACAAAGGCTAATCGGATGAAATCATTCCAAAAATTAGTAACATTATTTTTAGGAATAAGAACAATAGAAGTAGCTGTGAAAAATTTAGAACCCTTGAAAAAATAAATAATAGCATTCACTAAATCCTCTTTAATAATATGCCAGGACTTTTGAAAAAATTTAGTAGTAAACCCATTCGGACCAGCCATAGAGTCAGTGTTCGTCTCTTTAATGGTAAGCCAAATTTCATCCTCATAAGGAATTTTAGATAACATTTGGTTATCCTCCTCAGTAACATTAGAATTAATAAAAGAGAAGTCCAAATCCAGATTTGGAGAGAAGTTTTTATTAAACACATTTTTAAAGTATTCAACACCTGAATCATCAATTTCTTGTTTAAGGACGCTCCTAATTCCTTTATCTAAAGTGGGGGTTTGAATTTTTTCTATTACCTGCAGCTTTTCTTTATCCACCTCTACTCCTTTCTTAGAGATATAATGCTCCAAAAGATGCCCTCAGTTACTATAAACTAACATTTTTCCTAATTTAGTACTATATTTGTTTCCACACATCTTTCAAGTACAAATGTTAAATGATTAAGACATGAATCAAAAGTAGTACCATACATAAAAAATTCTTTATAAAAATTTTAATGCCCTACTTAATTAAGTCTAAAAAGATAAACATCATACATCTCTATAAACTAGCAGAGGCACTGCAAAAACCAAATGACATCCTTATAATGGGAAAACTCCCATAAGGGCTACTAAGTGTAGTTTTAACCTTGTACTTAGTTTATATAAGAATAGGGTGATTCCCTAAATATCCATCTAGAAAATAATAAAAAAAATGTCTTACTAACCTATCTAGCATCTAATGAAGGAAAGGTAAGGGAAAATGACCATTCCTATTGGCTTTGTTCAACTTCTTATAGTCTATATAGATTCTCCAACTAATGACTATCCTAATGGGGATAAGTTCATTAAGTTCATTGGATACTACAATCATACCACCATTCTTAGTTACACAATGAATAGGAGCCACCCAAGCACTATTTGTAATATGTTAAAGAACTTTCTCATCTAACCATTTAAGTATCACCTTTTTGGCAACCTCTTTCATAGATGGGTTTAGTTTTCATTAAGGATCATCTTTCAGTATAGATTAGCCTCCATTAAAATCCTATACATATATAGTGTGGGGATGATTCATTTGATATCAATAATAGACCATCCAAAAGCATTCTTAAAATCTTCTAAAACCCTAATCAACTTGCCTTTATGTTCTTTCTAAACTTGCAAGCATTATTAAGGCAAACTTGAATCTCTTCCAAAATAGCCAGGCTTAAGATGGGTGGGTAAAACCTTAAGTTCTAAAATTGAGGCTTCCTCTACCAATTGTCTTAAAGCTTTACCCATATATAAAATATATAAGGTTTCAAACTTCCACCTAAACATTTTAGTAGTATCTCCAATAGATTGAATAGTTTCTCCTAAGTCCTCACAATTTTCTTAAAATGTTCTTCGAAGGAGTTCTTCCCTAACAATTATTCCTTAAAGTTCTTCACTATAGTTTCTTCCAAATCAACTCCAAAATAGTCTCTACTCTTTCATGAGGGTATTTATTGTATTTAAGAACATCAATGGTCACTTCTTAATCTTGACCCCTATAAGTAATTTCCCTTCGTGAACATCAATCTTAGCTTCTCCTCTAGCTAAGAAAGATCTCCCCAAAATAATTGATTTCACCCTATACTCTTCCTACTCTAAGTCAACAAAATCAATAGGGAAAATAAATTTATCTACATTAACAAGGAACTCTTCTACCACCCCTTTGGTAAGTGAATGATATATGAACAAGTTGAAGGGTGATAGTGGTGGGTTGAACCTCTCCTACATATTATCTTTTCAAAATGGATAAAGACATAAGATTGATGATAGATCCTAAATCACAGTAAGCTCTACCATAGAATTTATCTGCTATTGTCATTGGATTGGTGAAGCTACTCAGGTTTTTAATTTTTTAGGAAGCTTTGTTTGAATAATTTCATTGTAGTTCTTAGTTAATGCTATAATTTAAAACTCTCCGAACTTTCTATACTTTATTCATAATTTCCTTCATTATTTTAGCATAGTTAAGCATCTGCTTTAAGACTTCAGGGAAGGCTATATTGATGGTTAACTTTTAAAACACTTCTTAGAACCTGGAGAATTGCTTATCTAAATTTTGTTTTATCAACCTTTGGGGAAAAGTTGGTGGTTTTCTCTCTACAACCTTCCTAATCGGTCTGTTAGTATCTTGGAGTAGTTTAGGTTGTTGGGTGGGTGGTTTTCTTCTACAGTTTCTTTTACACCACTATCCTTTAAAGGATAATATTTATCCTTATAAGGGCCTCCCCAATCTTTTCTACTCTAAAGTTGGAAACTATTGCATTGCTCCCCCAAATTTTTATTGCTAATCAAACTAGCAAGTTGCTCTCTCTTATTTTCTATTTTTCTAAGGGTAAAAGATTGATCCTATAACTGAATTCCCATTTGATTCCTATCTATTCCTAATGTAACTTTCTATTCTTGAATTTATTACTTTGATCAAGACCTGAGGGGTAAAACTATGGTGTTATAATGGTGGGTACTATAATGCTCACATAAATATGATCTATAATAAGATTTGAGTAAATATGATGCCTATGTGATCCAGTTCTAACTCCAATAATATCTAACTTCTTAGAAATTATAGCTACCTAAGCAGTCAAAATAGATAATACATCTGATTCATTAACACTAGCTACTCTCTTAGGATTCACCCTATCAGAAGACCGCTAGAAATTATTTATACTTATTTCCTCAATTAATTTATAGGCTTCCTAAAATAGCTTAGACACTAAATATCCTTTAGCTGCTACATCTATAATTGACCCTATGAATCCTATGAATCCATTATAAAAAGTATAAAAAACTAACCAGTCGGGGTAAAACATGATGAGGGAATTTCCTTAAATTGATGGTCCTAAACCGGTACTAGTTGAGACATCCCAATTTTTTTTTTAATTTTTGTAAGGATCCTTTCATTATCAGAATTAAATAATAAGGGCTCCTTACTAGGTCTACTATGCCTAATACAACAGTGCAACAATATATAAATAAAAAACTAAACAAGCCAAAAAAATAATTTTATCTCTTTCAAAATTTTAATAAGAATAGTAAAAATAATGATACATGACACAAGTAGGTTTAAATTTGTAATTAGTTCAACAATATCATTTCAAAATGCAATACACACATTATATCCCTTAAAATGTGGCTAAAACTTTGGTGGGGGCTATATAGTCAATAGTTTGAGCTACACCAAGCTAGTGTGCAATATGAATTTACTTAGGTTACCTTTGATATTAAAAAAATGAAAGCTCGCTAGATACACAAGTATATATGCCAATAAAGTAATAAAATGATATTGAAGAGGGTCATTCCCATGAGGCAGTGTTCTGCTTAATTGCAATTAAACTACTACTAACTAATATAAATGCATGATTTACCCTACCAAAAGTAAAATGATTATTTTTGAATTTTTTCCACACTATGGAAACTTTCAAGAAAAATAGATACTAATAGAAATAATGTTTTTTTGGGCAAATGAATGCAAAATAATATAGTTTTCCAAATAACACTCTTAATTTTAGATGTGAATGAGAGCATACTTATCCTTAGATCTCAGTCTAGTTTATAGGGGTAAAAAGGGAGATTTATGGCCTTCCTATAATTATAATATCTCCTTAGAATTATGAGGTTTTACATCCTATGTCTAAGTATGCCAACATTTCATTTAAATTCTCCTATTTATTCTAATATTCCTCTGTCAAAGTAACATATTACACTAGATATTTAATACACACATGATCATTGTATATATTAAATTAAGATTGGAAGATGTTGAAAACATCTTTAAACAAATTCAAGGCACGAGGGTCAACTTTAGTAATTACTATGTGTTTGAATTATTCGCCCAAAATATAGAGATTTACACATATATAAATAACATAAAAAGCAAATGTATCTTTATTTCATTAATATAAGAAAATGATATATATGAATTAATAAAAATGAATGTCACCAAGAAGGATCAATTAATATTTCTTCCCCTCCTTTCTCCAATAATAGAATTGTTTACACAATATAGGCTAAGATCTCTAATTGAAAGTGTCTTGCACTTCCCTAGCCTCCCTTAAACTACTCTAAAAAGGTCTTAAAGGAAGACACTCAAAAGTTTAAGACTCCATTAACGATAGATCTCTCTAACAAAAGAATTCAAAAGCTATTTTTAATCAATGTAGAAATGACCTTAGGCACCGTGGTGGTCTATATGACGGCCTTGTAGTGGTATAAGATGAACTGGCACCATGATGTTGTTGGTCCTATTCGGTTGTGGCGCTTTGCTGACCTGACATAGTTAATGGTTGAACTTTTGTGACTTTTGGATGAGTAATTACAGCTCCTCATTTTATAAATTGATCCATAGTGGTGCTACAAAAATTTAGTGCTAGTTACTACTTTCTATTGCATTAATGCTATGAAGCTCCACTGTGTTGATCTTGGATCCACCGTGGCACTAATATCCCTAAAATTCTAGAGCTTCCAGTGCTGAAATATTAGACTTTGACTCTGGAGCGCCGTGGATGATGGCACATCAATGCTGTAACTAAGGGCATTGCGATGATCATTCAATACATATGAATTTTTGTCTTCTCCCGAGTATTTCTTACACAAACATAACTAGAATAACACATTTTCTCCAAATTTTAACATAATAAATAGTATATAATTTACGCTTAATAGTAAGCAATTTCTATGTAACAAATTATATACAATGAAAAATCATATAATGGAAGTGTATATAAAAGAATTAAAAAAATTACGTGTGGTAATTACAATATAATATGCAATCCAAGGTCTATTGGAAAGTGAAGGTGGCCAAACTCCACCAATAAGCTTGGATTTCTAGACCTAGAATGATGCAAGTCTATACAAAATACTAATTTTTATTTAAATATTTATGTCTTCTTCAATCTCTACTAGATATGATTATCCATCTAATGAATCCCAAAGTACATTACCTTCAAAGAAGTTTCATACTCTTGGACTTGTTTATTATATAATAAACAATTTCATGTTAGACTTTCACAACTTTGTACATTTATAGCTTTTTACAAATTTACTTCTAAATATAAATGAATAGGACATTGTACACCTGTAAGGATTAGTATACCAAATAATTTATTTATTTAATATAATCCACATGACACATCATAGAGTGTAGGAAAGTAAACACTTACCTTATCACACATTCACCAAAACATCACTACACAACCAATACATGAAAGAATAATAAATACATACACCACAAAACACAACCCTTAACCTAAGGCTAGAGTTGGTTGTCCTATCAAAAAATTCTATGTGTGTGATGAGTTATGTGGTTTGGATGTGTCGTAAATTGATTGGAGTTAGAATTATCTACAAATTAAGTTAAGGTTGCAAGATTGAACCATTTAGTTCAAATTTAAAATTTAATAATTATATTTTATTAATGAATTTTATTTATTTAAGTTTTTTTAATTAATTTTAGCTTTTATAAAACCATGTTAATTAATAAATTCAACCTACAAAGAAATTATTAACTAATATGTCCTAGGCTTAGAGAATGAATGCATTTGTTTCATTTCAAAGGAATGAGGCAAACACAAACAAACAAAGTAATGTAAAATTTATTTATTTATTTCAATTTATTCAAAATGAATTAACTTAATTAGTTTAATTGAATTTTATTTAAAATTTTGATATATATGAATTGAGTTATTTAAATTTTTAAATTTATAATTTATAATTTATAATTTATTTTATTTAATTCTTCATTTAAATTTTCATTAATTTAAAATTAAAATTCAATATATATTGAAGTTGGATTACTTAATTTGATTTATCTATAATTAATTAAATATTTGTATTTATTTATTTTTAATTAATTAATTAATTAAATTATATATTTATATTTATTTATTTTATTTTATTTTTAGTTATTTATTATTATTATTTTATTTATTTTTAATATAAAAAAATTTTATGCAAATTAGATTATTTTATTAAATTTAATCAATGGATTTTTTTATTTCTATTTTTTAATTCAATTTAATTTTATTTATTATGTTTTTATTATTCAAAATTTTATCATTTAAATTTGACCAAGACTTAACTTTTAATTCAAAATTTAAATATTTTGAGTTATAATATATTTATTATTATTCTACTATTTATTTAGAATCCAATATTTTTAATTTGTAATTTAATTATTTTTATTTATTTAGTTATGAATTTTCAATGTTTATAAATTATTTATTATTTATTTACTAAACGGGTTTTGGTATTTTCTCATGTTCGCTACAGAACAAAAGAAAAGAAAACCAAGGAGCCTATAAACCCATCAAAGTTCCTATACAGAAAATCCTAATAACAATCTAGGTAGGCCAGGAGCTATCACCCAAAAAAACGAGAATGAGAAATTCTCATTTAATTCATTCTCCATGCAAAAAGAAAAGCTCTGCACAGGATTACGAAGATCCCTATAACCTGCAAAAGGAAAAATCTTCAAGACAAAGTAATAAAACATAAATTCAAGAAGACAATATAAAATAATAGTATTGATGAACAACCATGAACAATTTTTAGCCACCTAATAATGGATCCACCAAAAGATAGAAAAGTAGACCTGAGAAGTAGAATAGGGTAACAAGTTGGAAAAGAAATTACCCATAAGATCATATTTATCAAAAAGTAAATTGGGCCAAAAATACACTACTAATTCTATAATCCTCAAACACCACAAAAGCAATACGGAAATCATCTCAAAAGGAAATTGATAAACATGATGGAATAGCAATCATAAGAGATGTTAATAGTAAAGAAGCTCCTAACTAAGTGACAGTCATCCAACATCCTCAAAATTGAATAGCAAAAATGGAAAAAAATATGGAGCATAATATTAACAAAGGAATCAACATATAGTTCATAAATGATTAACATATAGTTAGGCCATAAATACATAGAAAAAGCTCTGAGGTCCACAATTTGAAAGTTTATTAGGGATGTTAAGCCCTTATGAACTAGCTCGAGGCTAACCGAGAGGGGGGGGGGGGGGGGGTGAATTGGTTGTTTTAAAAATTCTTGAGCAAAAATGATTTTGAAAACCTTTTTGGATATTTTAAAATAAGTACAATTTCACATTGATGTGGAGATGTTTAATCAAACAAAATAATAACTTTAACCACACGATCATCCACAGAAAATAAACTGCAAAAATTAAATAGTAGAACTGTAAAAGAATGAACACATTATAGTAGTTCGATCAACTTGACCTACATCCACTCCATGCAGCCTCCCTCCAAGTATTGCACTAAAACTCAGTGACTCTCCTTTTGCTCCCACAACAAGGCATAGAAGCCTTTATAAAACTCCTTTTCACCAACTCTAGTGAGGTAGATAACCCAAACTCCTTTTGCTTCCTCCTGAAGCAGGTAGAGAACCTTACCTCCTTTCACTTTGTCCTGAAGCAAGCAGAGAACCTTACCTCCTTTCGTTTCCTCCTTAAGCAGGCAAAGAACCTCTATCTTCTTGCTGAAGATCCTTCCCATAGAGCCACCAAAGAAAAAGGGATGACGACTGGAGAAGACGACTTGAATCCTTGCTTGGAGTAGCCTTTGCTAACACCTCACAAATTCCCCCTCACAAGATCCTCTCTCTCTCCCTCCCAAGCTCTCCCTCTCCCTCTCAAGACTCTCTCAGGTGAGGACAGTGGCAAAAGATCTTAACAGTAGAAAATAAGAGACCTTAAATGGAAGGGCTCAAAAATTTCCCTAAATTTCAACTTGCCGTCAAAGATTTTCTACGATGATCTGTTGATCGTCTTGTACGATTAGTGTAAATAAGCCCTTTTTAGCCTGGATGATCTTGTTCTTCTGGACGATTAGAAGACATGGTCTGTTCTGATCATCTGGGACAATTCTGAGATCCACCAGGAAAATTAGTTTAAAAATCAAGAATATCATCCAGAACATAGTTCGGGACATCTAGAAGAAAAGTCTTGATGATCTGTAGAAAATTAAATGATCGTCTAGGATGATATGTTTATCATTTTATACGATTAGTTCCAAAATGACCAATGTCGTTCGGCACATAGGTTGGGTCGTCCAGGACAACTATACCGTACGATTTAACTATAACTGATCCTCCGGGATGATAATGTTATCATCCTATATGATTAGTACAAATAAGGTCATATCATCCAGCATATCGGTCGGGTCATCCAGGTGAGTTATATTGGATGATGAGGATTTATAACTGATCATCCAGGATGATCTTTTGATTGTCCAAGATGATGTGATCAATCAATTAATCCTCGATTACTTTCCTTAATCACCTAGCTTATTTAGGCATGATTGTAGTGAATCATCCAGGATGATATAAGTATCATCCGAGATAATTAGACAAAAATACTAAAAATAAAAACATGCCTAAATTAGTATGGTGGCTGAGATTTTCTAATTTGAGCATATTATCCTATACAATGGTAGGATCATCCATGATGATCTACTTAATAAGATCGACTTAATATGACTGCCCTAATTAGGTTTTTTATTTTCAATGGATCGTCCAAGACGATATTACGATCATCCAGGATGATATGATCAAAATAAAATAAAAATTCTAACTCACTAAAATTCTCCCTTTGAGTGTGTGTGCAAGATTACTTAGCTTGGGGATCCCTTATATTACATTTAACTCAAGGAAAGGGAAAAAATTACATTCGAACACAGACACACCCAATCTTGAGCTAGTTTGAATTGCACTTGATCTTGTGGACCTAAATGGTTAGGAAATCTAACAAAATTAAAAACATTTGTTATCATCAAAATTATAACCCTTTAATCCAAATTTGTAACACAATTTACCTAAATAAAAAAGGAGACAGCAGATAAACTTCTTGAAACTCAGCCATAACATAACCTGGCATATCCATACAGATAACCTAAAGTAGCCCAGCCTAGCCTGACCAAACAAAACAAACCAACAGTAATACCCACCACAGTTGACTAAATATAGGCTAAACCAAAGACAGGGAACAATAAAACCCAACAACAGAAAAGCATAGAGGTCCAATAACCTAATAACAGCTAACCAGCCACCAAAAGGATAACACAATCCAGACCAACCTAAGAAGAAGAGTTTAGGAAAAAAGAGAGATCATTCAAATAAGAAAGAAAAATATTTCTAACAAGTCCAAAGAAAAAATAGAAAGAGGTTAGGCAATGGGAGCTCAAACGTGTAACATCTTTAAGGAAATCATGGATACTGCCTAAATGCCGCTTTAAATTAATCCAAAATCAGTACAACCACCATAGGTGAACATAGTAAAATGGGAAGGCATCCGACAAGATAGATATGCACGAGGATATAGCAATAACCCTAAACATGATGTAAAAAAACCACTGCACCCACCACCTAACAACAGAAATAAAGATACAAAGCTGCCAACCAACGACACAGCTTACAAGTAACTAGGACAAAGTAGGAGACCAAAACTTAAAACTACCATAATAATTGGCCAGAGAGGAAAACCGTTGAAATCTACCACCAAAGACCCAAACCCAACATAAATATAGCCCTCTAAAAAGACATATCAACAAAACCAAAGACCCTACTTATGACCAATAAATAATTAGATGAGCAGCAATCAAGCATAGACTCAATACCCAAAGGATTGTAATCATCTTAAAGATCAACCTATCCAAGAAGCTAGACGTAGTGAAAAATTAGGCAAAAGAATAGGAAACCCACAAAGAATAAAAAAAAATAGCATGGATGGGAAGGAAGGATGGATCAACAATGCACCAAAGGCAAAGATAACCAGTTACAAAAATATAAAGCTAAATTAGAGACAGTAAAAAACAAACAGACAATAGTATACCATAAGAAACTATAGATGAACAAAAGGAAAACAAGTTTATCCAAGTTAATAAGACCTTTCAAGACAGAGTTAGGTTAGGATAAGATAAATCCATAATAAAATCTCGAGTGCAACAATAATTAGTTAACCAATTAGCATAAGTGTTACCTTCCCTAAGAATATGTGCCATGTTAAGGTTAAAAAAAACACTAAGAGAAGCTTAATATCCCGAATAAGATAAAATAGATCGGGGCTACGAATGGGATTATTAGGATTATTAAGGCAATGAATGCTATAAGTAGCATACACCTCAATCCAAATGTCAGATATGCCAAGAGAAATGCACAACCTAAGCCCATGTAAAATAGCATAAACTTTAGCATAAATAACAGAACACCTATGTAAAGGACCAGTATAGGCCATGATGGTGTTACTAAAAGAATCGCTAATAATACCACCACAACCACACCTACTACTATTAACAAAACCATCAACATTCATCTTAAAAGTATGTATTTTAGGCTTAATCCAATAAACCACCTGGGCACATCAATAGGAAAGTTAACATTCAAAGAGATACAAAAACATTGAGCAACAAGGAAAAAGCCTTCAAAATTCTTAGTAACCAGAAGATTAACATTAAAATGCTTCAAAATAATATCTTTGACTTTACTAATAATATGCTAGTGATGCATGGTATTATTGTTAAAAAAGGAATCAATTCTAGCAAGCCATAAAAACCATGTAATAAGGGAGGGATTGACATTCTTAACGTGGCCTTTAGAATTAATATAGTACTTATTAAGCATGTTAGGAATATAAATATTACCACATAAGTGATTAGTTCCAAAAATATCATCAAACTAATTCCAAACTTTGGCTTTATTAGGGCCTAAAATTAAAAAAAAGCACATATTCTTAACATGGGAACAACATTGACATCTAGAGGGTAAAATAAAGCCTTTAGTCAATAAATTATCATTAGTAGGAAAAAATTATTGACCTAATTTTTTATGAGGTCACTTGGATCAATCCAAATCTTTGGATATACCCAGATCTTAGATCAGTCCAAATCAAATCCATATTTCAACTCAAACTTCAAGGTTCAAAGGTCATGTCTTGAAAGCCTTTTCCATTGAATTTTCAAACAATTCAAACCCTAGTCAAATGACCCACGATTCAAGATCTATCAATTGCATATTGATTAGGCATGTCCCTAGGTTCTATTCTCCAAATTTGAGCTCAATCTAAGATCTCTAATCCTAGAAATTAGAGTGAGATCCAAAGGCTGTAAAACTTTCAAATATTTATGGCCTATGCCACTAGACCTGCTACCCAGTGGGTTTTGACCTTGGAGCCCTCTCTAAATCCTTTAATCACATTCAAGCCCTTGATTATAATATGTTAAATATTAAACAATATTTTGGTGGACCCATTTTGACCCTTAGTTGACTAGGGTTAAAAAGACCAAAATGCCCCTTAAGGGCAATTTTAGAGTTTTCTTGAAATTCTAATATAATCTTTTCAAACCAAACATGAGAATCTCCACCAATGCATCCCAAATATCATTAGGAGTGCATTGGACTCAAACCCTAGCTCTGGATTAACCTGGTTGACCAAGTCAACCTAGGTTGACCCAATTAACCCTTAAGCTTTCAAACATCCAATCAAGCCTTAAATCTATTCAAACATCCGCATACAATCAAATCCAACTCAAAGCCACTCAATGCTATATCTTGAATAAACGCAATCCTAGCTTGAGTCACATCAAGGTGGGTTTGATGAAGTCAACATTATGGACTTAGTTAAACTTCCCTTCTTGGGTCAAATCCATTTATCTAATGAAACAAACATCTTCAAACCCAAACCCTTTTATTTAATCCAATCAACATATTTAAACCCTCAATCTCATTCCAAGCTATGGCTTAAATATATATAAAACCATTTTGAAATCAACCTTGGTTTATTTGACGAAGTCAATTCATTTTGACTTGGTCAAATCCAGTTAAAACCCACTTAAAACCATTTTTTAAATCAAACTCTAATTCCATAGCTTGATAAACATTCCAAACAATCTCACAAAGTCTTCTCCCATGCCAAATCATCCCATTGACTAGTTTGATTAGTCAAACTGGTCAAATAGTCAAACTAAGTGATTAGAATGGTCAGACTTGGTCAAAACCCATCTTAAGATTAATCCTCTCTAATCCAAACCTATCCATGCATTTTGGTGGCTGAAAGGGACACTTGGAAACACCATAATGTTTCTCCCTCTCTTGATTAGGATAGTAATCATTAGGAGGAATGGAATAACTTAACCCTTTACTCAAAGCTTTGGCTCCAGTCTCTATCTTCCAAAAAACTTCCAATTCCTTCTTATCCAATAAACCTCACCTCATAAAACTAATAAGAGAGCCTCTCCAACTAGTTCTATGGTTTTTCCAATCTTTTCCCAAGTGGTTGCAAGCCTACGGAGCCAAATTGAGAATAGAGAGAGAGAGAGAGAGAAAGAGAGAGAAAAGAGAATTTCAACAGCCGATTTAAATCTAGTGGTTAAAAGTTCTTGGAGTCTTCATAAAAGTTGTAGAGAATTCAATTGTCTTTCCAACAAGCCTAAGAACATCAAAATCCAACATTTAGATTGTAAGTTATACCTATGTTTCAAATTTCATCAAATTTAGACGGTTAGATTGAGAGTTATGGGCAATTGAATTTTCAGTTCATTTTGAACTATGCGATCGGATGGCTATGATCGCGCCACATCATGCGCGTGGCTCATTTCTGCTCAAATTGAATAAAAAAATTCAATTAAATGCCCAGAACTTCCAAAATACACAGAAAATCAAATTTTTCACCAAATTTTGTGTTCTTAGGCTCGTTGGAAAGGTCTTGAGCCCTACTATTTATTAAAATTAAAATTAAAGCATTTTTATCAATGTATAGTGAGTTATTTGAGTTTGTTTGAAACCCAAATGTTATAATATTCTCATAATCTAGTGGTCAAATTGAGTCCAAATATTGGTGAAATGTTTATGGACATCTTAGGCATTTCTTGTAATTTTCTTAGGATCAGATGTCCAGTGGATTATTGTGATGTGAATTTTCAAAGTAATGGGTTTAAATTAGAACCAAAATTTTGGAAATTTATAACTCTTCAAATTCTTAGAATTAAGCTACATAATCTTTGTGATGTGTCTGCATATGTCCCAGAGTTAGATGGGCAAAATTTTAAACCCACTTGAACATTAGAGACATCTAGGAAAAACAATTAAGGAAATGGTCTAGACAACTTAGAAAAATTTTAGAAAATTGTACACGCACCAATAGTGGTGAAACTTCAGAACATAAAATATAGTGACATTTTACATCTTAGGTCCAAATTTCACTAGATTTGGAGGTTATTAGGTCAGAAAATTAAACTAATCAAAATTCAGCCCTTTTTAAGACCCAAAAACTTCAACAAAATATAATATCTCAAAATTAAATCCAAAAATTATAAATAATATATCAAACTGACCATTATTTGTTGCTCTATCTAGAAATATTACAAGCCTTTTTACTGGACTTTTAATTTAACTTTAATTTAAATTTAAGTGAAATTTAACAATTAATTAAATAAAATATTTAAAAATTATAAAAATTCCAAATCAATTCTAAATTCTTAAAAACACTCCTATAGGTCATTCTTGATCTATGGGAGTAATTCCATACTGTTTAGAATAAGTTTGGATCAAAATAATCAAAACCTCCATAATTAAGTAATTTAAAAAATTCATTAATTAACCAAAATTTTGAAAAATCACAACTAATTGTAGAAAACTCCAAATTGAGCAAACTCAAAGGCATAGAACTCCATGTAAGGTATGATATTTATTAAAAATTTTATATCATCAAAAATCAATTAAAATCAAAAAGTCAACTTTTTGGTCAACTTTAGTTCAAATTTTAATTAAAATTTCAAAAATTCATAACTTTCCATAGAAAACTCTAAATCCAGCAAACTCAAAGTCTAATTACTCATTAAAAGGTTTAATATTTAACAAAAATATCAAAACTTTAGAAATCTATATGAATATAAAAATCTATTTTTGACCCCTTAATTAATATATTAATATAATCTAGAAAATTCTAAAATTTGATAATGAATTTTAAATTCCAAAAAATGTTAAGTCAATGTTAAAATTATCCAACAAATCCCTTAATATACAACAACCACTCCAAAGATGAAGTTTTTAGGATGGATTACTCCAGGTTACGGTCCTATGAGTCCAAAGGAGGCTTTGTTCCTCGAGCCTTGTGGCGCAACGTCACTAATGGATTCAATGGAGTGCAAAATGTTAAAATCAATTGATTATTATTAATTTAATCAAATAAAAATTTTTAATTTAAATACATCAATTAGGTTTTTGGGATGGACTACTCTGGGCTGTGGGGCTACGTGTCCTAAGGAAGCTTTGTTCCTCGAGCTTCGTGACACAATGCCATGAATCAGTTGATGGAAAATATAAATTAATTTAATATATACAATTAGTAACTAATTCAATCAATTAAAATTACATTAATTCTTTAACTTCTAATTAATTAAATCTATTTAATCAATCAACATAAAAAAATCCAATTGTAAAATAAATCTTAACAAATTAACATTTGAACTTCTAAATTTACCCTTGAACCTTCAACAAACCTAAACCTTATAAAACTTAAACTAATTACCAGATGTAAGACATATCCAAACCACAAAGCTTACTACACACACTTAGATGATTTGCTAGGGCACCACTTTTAGATCTAGGCTAGGCCGGTGTTACATTTCTACTATGTGATGAGTTTTTTGAGCTTTGACTGCATGCTAGTTGTTATAATTAGATAATTGCTATGATTATTTATTTAATTTTTATACTCTATGATATGATTGATGGGCATCAGATTTACCCTTAGGATAGAGGCAATTTAAATGCTAATATAATCTTATGCAGGTGGCTATGCTCATACATGGAATTAAAATTGAAGGGGGCAAAGTTAAATTTAAAGTTTATCAAATTTTTGCAAGTGCTCCAAAATGCTAAATTCACCTTTAAAAGTTAAAAGAGCATAGCCAAGTTTGGCTGGTTTGAGTACTTTTAATTTAAATATATAACTGCTTGAGATGTAATTTTAAATTATAACTGTTTAGGATAATCCTGCAGGATGTTTGAGTCTAAAATTTTCTATTTTCAAATGTAATTTGATTTGAATCAAGAGTTGTATATTCAAAGTAACTTGAGATGGGACATAAATCTAATCTGAAATTCAAAGAGAAGAGTGACATCCCTTAAAGGAGAGTTTCTGTTCATTTAAAAATTTAGATTAGGATACTTTGAGTATCCAAGGAGGAAAGAAAACACCCATTCAGGGAGGAGTTTCTTTTCACTTTGATATCCAGACCCGAAAATCTAAAGAGTATTGTAGAATGATTAAGGAATGAAGAGCAAGAAGAATCCTAATTCTCAAATTCACTTGTCTTAGGAATAGAATCCGCGCTGTTGTCAGTGGTACCTAGCCACTTTACTTTCCGTAGACCTTAAGTTGTAATATTAAAAGGCACTTGCCTATGGACATTTTTTTAATTATCCAATTGTTTGTTTGATGCTGATTGCGATATATGATTGCATACTTTTAGTAGTTTTTTTGGAGCTTTTGTATGTCCATCTTTATTTTAGCCTGGAACCCGATCGGAGGCTCATGAAAGAACATTAAAATTCATTTACTTAAATAAAAGTTAATGCAAATCTGGATTCAAGGACTATGATTTTGTTGATAGCAAACTTTTTTGTTTCTAGTTCAGTGTCTAACCTTTCAAGTACAAAAGATTAGATGCAATTCAAGCCAACTCAAGATCGGGTCTATGTGTGTTTAAATATACTTTTTCACTTTTCTTGAGTCAAGTGTAATGTAACAGATCCCTAAGCTAAGTAACCTTGCATACACAAACTCAGGGGGAGTTTTTGAGTGATTTAATATTTCTCTTAAAGAAAATTGTACTGTACAATTTCTCCATCGTACTGTGTGATAGGTCATTAATATTCTGGCTTATGGCTAATTCTGAATGATTAATTTTGAGAACTAATTACACTGTACGATTCATATCATACTGTATGATTTAAAAAAACCCTAGCCGCCAAGATTGTTTTGGTAATATTTAAATTTTGAATTTTTGAACTAATCATACTATATGATTACAATCGTACTATACGAACATTTTAAATCCTACCCAAATTATCCCCCGTGATCGAGCAATCAAATCTTGGTTTCTTAATTAATTGCATTCATACGATATGATATTGGATCATACTAGACGAACAATAGAGACGATGTCAGTTGTCCCATTAATCGTACTAGACAAAACTAAGGTTTTTTTATTCTATTCATCCCGGATGATATTTGTATCGTACTGTACGATGGCCTGAATTAAACTATTCATACTGTACAAATGGTGTAATGCGGGATAATGGACAAAGATGAATTCGTTCATTCCAAAGAGCATCCCGTATGAAAACTTGTATGTCCACCTTTTTATAATCTAAGTATTATCGCATGTGGATGCTTCTTAAAGATGGTTATGAAACACCTCATAGACTTATAAATGGCATTAAAACTGAACTTCCTTTTACTGAATGGACATTTGATGATTGTGATTTAGCACAAATGAATGCAAAATGTTTGAACTATTTTTTCTATGTTTTAATATCTGAAGATTACATACGTGTTTCCACTTGTACGACTGGTAAAGAAATTTGGGATAGATTATGACTTACCTATGAAGGTACATCTAAAGTTTAGCAATCTAGATTGAATATCTTGCTTCACGACTACAAACTCTTTCGCATGAAACCTAGTGAATCAATTTCTAAAATGTATACTAGGTTCACTCAAATTATCACCTCCCTGCATGCCTTAGGAAGAGAGCTTACTAATTATGAAAAAGTTAGTAAGATTTTGAGATGTTTTCCTTCTTCCTATGATGCCAAGATAACTGCAATCACTGAATCTAAAGATTTGAATGCCTATTCTATTAATAACTTACTTGGATCAGTAATTGCTTACGAGCAAGGAGTGAACCAAAGACAGCTTGAGGCAGGTGAGAAAAAGAAAGAGAAAATTGTGGCGTTGAAGGACAACGAGACTGATACTGATACTTCCGGGTCTGATAGCGATAATGCTGCTTTAATCACTAGGCAATTCAAAAGCTTTCTAAGGAAGAAACACAAGATCTTTCAAAAGTGGAATAAAGGTAAGAGTAGTAAAAATTTTAAAGGTTCATCTGATACTATTTGTTTTGAATGCAGGAAGCCTGGACATATAAAGGCTGATTGTCCTACTCTTAAGGCTCACCCAAGCAAGAAGAAAGGCGAGGAGAAACCCAAGTTTAGGAAGGACAGGAAGTAGATTTAAATGACATTCTGGGTAGATTCTGCATCTGACTCCTCTGAGACTGAAGCTGAAGAGGAGACTACAAACTTGTGTCTGATGGCTGATGATCAACCTGGTCAGTCTGATCAAGAAGAGGTATATAAGCTAACCTATGATCAATTGTTAGATGTTTTTAAAAAAATTCATTCATTGTATAGGAAACTTAAGAAGACCCATGCCAGCCTGAAATTGGATTTCTTGAATTTGCAAAAAGAGCATGATCTTATGGCTCACGATCATTCTACACTTGATAGCAATCACATGTCTTTACTTGATGTATTTGATGAATTAAACAAAAAATATTCTGAATTAGTTATTGAGCTTGAGTCATTGAAAGCATCACATATTGACTTAGAAAAAGCTTATAAAGAACTAGACACCATGTCATGTAACTTAGCTAGTGATGAGCATTATTTAAAATTTAAAATTATAAGTCTTAAGAAGGAAAATGAATTTCTAAAATTGAAAATTAATGCATTTGGGAAAAATGAAACACCTCCTATATTGTACAGTTTTATGAACCTCCACCATTTAAAGAATCAAATTCAAAATCATCAAAGCTTGTTATATTCAAACCTAAGAAGAGGCACTATCGCTCACGTAGATTTGTTAACGCTTTTACTGGCATTAGATGTTTTTCTTGTGGCATGCTTGGACATATCTCTCACACCTGCATTGTTCACCGTAGTACACATTAGGTGTGGAGACCCAAATTACATGATTCACAGCACAGCACACATGCATTACATTCTTCTTTTCATAAGAAGGAACCCAAATCTGTTTGGGTTCCGAAATCTGACATTTGATGAGTTTGTAGGTGTGCTCTCACAAAAGACCTCATGAGAGCATGTGGTACCCGGATAGCGGATGTTCATGACATATGATGGGAGATCTAAATCAGTTCATTTTATTGGAGACCAGAGCTGGAGGTAAGGTTACACTTGGAGACAACACCACCAGGAGGGTGGCAGGAGCATGTATAATTGATGATTCATAAAATTTTATTATTGATAATATTATGCTTATAGATGGATTAAAATATAATCTGCTAAGCATCAGCTAGCTATGTGATAAAGGCTTCAGCATAAAGTTCCTACGTACTTACTGCATTATAAGCTAAAATGACAAAATTATTTTGGAGGGAAAAAGGGTCAATAATGTCTACATACTGGATTTAAATTGCTTTAAAGCTGATATTGATATTTGCATAAAAACTACTACTGATGAGTCTTGACTGTGGCATAGGAGGTTATATCATGCCAGTATGAAAACCCTTAGAAAAGTCACTCAAAAGGACTTAATTAGAGGTGTCCCCAAGCTTAAGTTCACTGAGGAGCACATATGTGATGCCTATCAATTAGGGAAGCAAGTCCACTCCTCTTTCCACTCAATTAAGGACATCAACACTTCTAGACCCTTAGAAGTCCTTCACATGGATTTGTTTGGACCCATTAATACTGCTAGCTTAGGGTGGAGAGTCTATGGATTTGTGATTATTGAGCATTACTCGAGGTTTACTTGGATTAGATTTCTGTCACATAAATCTGAGTCATTTAATAAATTTAAATCTTTCACCACTTGGATTCAAAAGAAGTTAGGCTTTGAGATTGTGACCATCCATAGTAATCACGGTGGGGAGTTTAAAAATGAGAAATTTGGAACCTTCTATGAAGATCAAGGATTAGCCACAATTTTTAGCTCCTAGGACCCCTCAGTAGAATGGGATAGTTGAAAGTAAGAACAAAATCTTAGTGGAAGTTGCTAGAGCCATGCTTTCTGAGTATTCACTTCCAAAATAGTTTTGGGCAGAAGCAGTGAACATAGCTTATTATATGTTGAATAGGGTGAATGTTAGATCCAGTCTGAATAAGATACCCTATGAGATCATTAAGGGTAGAACTCCAAATCTGTCCCACCTCCATGTCTTTGGGAAATCATCCTTAGGAATATTTGACCAAAAATCTGATGAAGGAGTGTTCTTAGGCTATTCTAGTATGGGGAAATCCTTTAGGGTGTTTAATAAGAGGACTTTGGTGGTGGAGGAGATAACTCATGTGGTGTTTGATGAATCTAATCCAAAGGAGACTAGAGTTGAGGAAGAAGAAGATGTAGGAGAGATTACCCAAGGAGTTGAAAATTTAAATCTGGAGGAAATGGTAGAATCTCAAAATAATTTGCCTAGAGATTGGATATATTCTTCGATTCATCCTAAAGAACTGATCTTGTGAGACCCTTCTAAAGGTGTTAGAACTAGGCATGGACTTAAGAAGGAAGTAAACCATTCTGCCTTTATCTCAATGACTGAACCCACCAACATCAATGAAGCCCTTTCTGATGAATTTTTGATTTTAGCAATGCAAGAGGAATTGAACTAATTTGTAAGGAATGATGTTTGGGAGTTAGTAGAAAGACCTAAGAATCAAAGTGTAGTGGGAACCAAATGAGTCTTTAAGAATAAGATGAATTACTCTGGTGTGGTGGTTAGGAATAAGACAACATTGGTGGCTAAGGGGTACAATCAAATAGAAGGGATTAATTTTGAGAAGACCTTTACCCCTGTAGCTAGATTGGAAGCCATTAGAGTGCTACTAGCCTTTGCCTATTATAAGGGATTTAAGCTTTTTCAAATTGATGTTAAGAGTTCTTTTTTGAATGGGGTAATAAAGGAAGATGTCTTTGTAGAGCAACCCCTAGGTTTTGAAAGTTCTCAATATCCAAATCATGTCTTTAAACTAAAAAAGGCCTTATATGGATTGAAATAGGCACCTAGAGCATAGTATGAGAGGCTTAGCACATTCCTTTTAGAAAGAGACTTTGTTAAGGGGAGCATAGACACCACCCTTTTTCTAAGAAAAGTAGGTGATGATTTTACTCATTGTCCAGATCTATGTTGATGATATACTTTATGGATCTTCAGATAAAAACTTATGTTATGACTTTTTTAAAATAATGAGTAAGAAGTTTGAGATGAGCATGATGGGAGAATTGTCCAATTTTTTGGGATTTAGCATAAGGCAAATGGATGATGGAACCTTTATCAATCAATCAAAGTATATTAAGGACGTCTTGAAGTAATTTGAAATGGATAAAGCCAAGCTAATTAACACTCTCATGAGTTCTAGTGTCGAGTTAGATAAGGATTCAAATGAAAAATTTGTTGATCAGAAGAAGTTTAGAGGAATAATTGGATCATTGCTTTACATGACTGCTAACCGACATGATATCATGTTTAGTATTTATCTTTGTCCTAGGTTTCAATCTGATCCTAAGGAATCCCACCTGATTGCAGTTAAGAGAATCCTTAGATATCTCTTAGGGACCCTAACCTTAGGAATATGCTATCCTAGGTACAGCATTCTTTTCAGATTATTAGATATTCTGATTCTGATTTTACAGGATGTAGGGTGGATAGAAAAAGCACTTCAGGAATATGTCAATTCATAGGATAGTTATTAGTCTTCTGGTCTATTAGAAAATAAAATTCTGTAGCACTTTCCACTGCTGAAGTTGAGTATATTGCCTTAGGAAGTTGTGTGGCCCAAGTCTTTTGGTTGAAGCAACAAGTTCTGGATCTAGGATTACCTGTTGACATTATTTCAGTTATATGCAATAACACTAGTGCCAAATGCATCTCTAAGAATTCTATCCAAAATTCAAGAACCAAACACAATGACATACGGCACCACTTCATTAGGGACATTGAGCTACATCATGTATCAACACAAAACCAACTGGCTGACATATTTACTAAACCACTGGCCTTTGACTCATTCAGCATTTGGAGGACCAGATTAGGTGTGATTGACATAAATACATGAATTTGATGATTACTGGTTTCTGATGTTTCTATTTTTGCATTTTGCTTTTAGCTTTTGTTTGATTTGATTATATATTTCCTATTTATTTTTATTCTCTGTTGATTTTCTTTTTATTGTTGTTATTTTCCTGATTTGAGTATTTATTTTGATACAATTTTCGACTTGTTCTTGATTTACTACTTTTCTTCTAAAATCAGATCACTGCTCACTACTGCTAATAAACTAGATTTTTGACTGAGAGTTTTTGCCTTATTTTTGTTTGGAAGCTTGTAAGCAGTGATTGACTCCTCTGAATCTGTTAAAGGGAAAAAACATTGATGATTGTTTCTCTTCATCTAACTCCTTTAGTGATATATTATTTCTTTTGGATAAAACTCTTCTTCAAAATTAAAAAGTTGATTTTTTAAATAGAGATCTCTTTTATCTTCCTACAATAATCTACCTCATATAAATAGTGTTTTCAAAGCTTTGAATGAGTGTTATATTTTCTTAATCAGGTGATTGCACTTATCATATGATGTATGGTTTTTATTTTCTGTTAGAAAGTGAGTTTTGTCTTCTCTTATATCTGGACGGTAATTTCACAACTGAGATTTTTTAACGATTATGAAAGGAAGCAAGCTTATAAAAGATGCGCAAAGAGCACCAAAATGAAAAGAGGCACAAAATGAGCCCAAAGCTGAAAAGATGTGTAATGTCGCCAAATTAAAAAATATATAAAGTGTATTAAAAAATCAAAAGATGCATAGTGTGCCAAACAAATTGAAAAAGAGGCTCAAAATAAGCCCACAAAGAAACAAGCTTTCTTCCCTTTCAGATCTTTAAATGTCTTAGAAAAAATCCATGCGCCACTTATTATTTTCAAAAGCTTGAGATTGAAAATCATGATTTCTGATTCCTTACTTCGTAATACTATTTTATCATATTTTTTTTGGAACGAAGGTTGAAAGGATCTCTCTTCAAATCTAATTTCTTTTCTTCAGAATTAGACTTTTGTTTGAAAGGAATTTGAACCTATAGGGTGACCGAAGTAGGAGTTACGAAAAATGATTTTCCAACTTTTCTGGATTTCAGTGTCGTCGATTTTCTTCTTATTGGCTTTTAAATTGAAACTCAAGGGAAAATTTTGATTTACTGGAGCTGATCGATTAAATAAAAAAAAAAAACTTTTGATGTCTCTTGATTTCATCCTTTTGATGTTTTTCTTGTGTTGTGTCTGTACTGTTTTTTATGTTTCTCTATTTTGATGTCAAAAGTGGGAGTTATTTTTGTGTTACTAGTAGTTTCGTTTATTATTTTTTTGTGTTGTAGTAGGTTCTTTTGTTGTATTTAGTGTCACCATTTGTCAATGATTCCGCTTAATTTGAAATTACTAAATAAATGTTTGCCATCATCAAAAAGGGGGAGATTATTGCGAATCTGGATTCAAGGACTATGATTTTGATGATAGCAAACCTTTTTATTTCTAGTTCAGTGTCCAACCTTTCAGGTATAAAAGATCAGATGAAATTCAAGCCAACTCAAGATCAGGTATGTGTGTTTAAATGTAATTTTTCACTTTTTTTGAGTCAAGTGTAATGTAATGGATCCCCAAGCTAAGTAACCTTGCACACACGCACTTAGGGGGAGTTTTTGAGTGATTTAGTGTTTCTCTTCAAGAAAATCATACTGTATGATTTCTCCATCGTACTGTAGGATAAGTCATTAATATTCAGGCTTATGGCTAATTCTGAATGATTAGTTTTGAGAACTAATCGTACTGTACGATTTGAAAAAAACCCTAGCTGCCAGGACTGTTTTGGTAAGATTTGAATTTTGAATTTTTGAACTAATCATACTATACGGTTACAATTGTACTGTACGAATATTTTAAATCCTGACAAAATTATCCCCCATGATCGAGCAATCAAATCTTAGTTTCTTAACTAATTACATTTGTAGAGTACGATATTGGATCATACTAGATGAACAACAGAGATGATGTCAGTCATCCCGTTGATCATACAAGATGAAACTAATGTTTTTTTGTTCTATTTGTCCCGGACAATATTTATATTATACTATACGATGACCTGAATTCAACTATTTAGACTGTATGAATGGTACAATACGTGATGATGGACAGAGATGAATTTATTTGTCCCAAAGATTATCCCGTATAAACAGTTGAGAATAATTTGATCGTACTGTATGATCTACGGATCATACTATACGATGTTCATAAAATTTATGAACTGTTCGTTTGCATTCGTACTGGATGAAACTATTTTTGAACTGATCGTACTGTATGATATTGGATCATACTGTATGAACGGAATCATCAAATTGAATTTTAGGGCAATTTTTGAGCCCTCCTTTTTAAGATCTCTTTTGTTCAATCGTTGAAATCTTTTGCCACTTTCCTTACCAGAGAAAACCTTGAGAGAGAGTGAGAGAGAGAGCTTTAGAGAGAGAGAGAGAGGATCTTGTGAGGGGGCGTTTATGAGGTGTTCATAAAGGTTGCTCCAAGAAAGGATCTGAGCCATCTTCTCTGGTCGTCATCTTTTGTCTTGTCGGTGGTTCTGTGGTAGGATCATCCGCAAGAATGTCTGGGTTTTCTGCCTGCTTCAGGAGGAAGCGAAAGGAGTCCATATTCTCTTCCTGCTTCAGGTGGAAGCGAAAGGAGTTCAGGTTCTCTACCTCACTGGGTTGGTGGAAAGGAGTTTTTGTACAAGCTTCTCCTCCTTACTGTGAGAGCAGAAGGAGAGTCACTTAGTGTTAGTGCAATACACGGACGGGAGGATCCGGGGAGTGGACGTAGGTCAAGTTGACCGAACCACTATAAAATCTGGTGTGTTCTTTCTGATTATTTTCTGCACTTACTTTTTTGTTGATGATTATGTGATTGTGATTATTATTCTGTTATCGTTGAACATCTGCACATCATCGTATAACTGTAAACATTTTAAAACATTCAAAAAGATTTTCTAAATCATCGTTTGCCTACAAATTTTTAAAACTACCAATTCACCCCCCCCCCCCTCTTAGTTAGCCTCGGGACTAGTTTATAATGGCTTAACATCCCTAACAAACTTTCAAAAGTAAATTTTTTAAGCTCACATAGAAATCTAACATTTTAAGAAGTAAGGCCAGGTCCGCTAGGAGTTATCATAGTATACTTGCTACCTTTCTTTCCTTTGTTAGGAATCTCCCCACCTGCGGGTTTTGGCAGACCACCTGTGTTGCAAATCTGGTTTTGATGATGACAAACATGTTTCCAGTGTATTTTGCTTGGCTAATTTATTTCAGGCATAAAAGACCGCGAGCCACTCAAGCCAACTCAAGATCGGGTCCAAGTGTGTCAAATGTATGATTTTTCTTTTTATTGAGTCAATTGTAATGTAACTGATTCCCTAGCTAAGTAACCTTGCAAACACACACTCAGGGAGAGAGATTGAGTGAATTAGAGTTTCTGTTAAAATTTTGTTCAGATCGTCCTAGACGATCTCCATATCATCCTGGACGATCCAGTTAAAACAGAAACCCTAAAAAGGGCGACTAAGTTAAGAGGGTCTGATTGAGCAGATCGTCCTGGACGATCTCCGGATCGTACGGGATGATATGCCCAAATCAGAAATTCTCAGCCGCCAGATCAAGTTAGGCAAGTTCTTATTTTTAGATACTTGGTCTGATCGTCCCGTACGATACGTGAATCGTCCCGGACAATCCAGTACAATCATGCCTAATTTAATCTGGTAATTAAGGAAAGTAATTTATTTTTGGTTGATACGATCATATCATCCTGGACGATCGCAGGATCGTCCCGGACGATCATGATCGTTTAGTGCATTCCAGCTGTACGACCCGAAATATGTTCAGGATGATTTGGGGCCTTTTTGAACTAATCGTACCGGACGATGACCCTCTCGTCCGGGACGATCAAGTCTTTTTAGGTCGTCCAGCACAGATTTCTCTGGACGACCCGAACTGTCTTCTGGACGATTTCCCTCAATTTGCACTAATCGTGCAGGACGATCGCAGGATCGTACGGGACGATATGAACAACTTTTTCTACTGATCGTCCAGAAGAGCCTAATCGTCCAGGCTGAAACAGCTGAATTTGAACTGATCATACAGGAAGATCTACCGATCGTCCTGGACGATCTTGGCCGACCAGTTGAGATTTAGGGAAAATTTTAAGCCCTCCTTTAAAAGAACTTTTTCCAATTTTTGGAAAAACCTTTTGCTGCCTTCCTTCCCTGAGAAACCCTAGAGAGAGAGAGAGAGTTGGGAGAGAGAGAGAAGATCTTGTGAGGGGGAGTTAGTGAGGGATTCACTAAGGTTGCTCCGAGCACGGATCAGAGTCATCTTCTCCGCTCGTCATCTTTCGTCTAGTCGGTGTTCGTCGTGGGAGGATCGTTTGCAAGAAGATCCGGGGTTCTTTGCCCGCTTTAGGTGGAAGCAAAAGGAGTTCGAAGGTTCTCTGCCTGCTTCAGGAGGAAGCGAAAGGAGTTCAATGGTTCTCTGCCTGCTTCAGGAGGAAGCGAAAGGTGGTCAGGTTCTCTGCCTCACCGTGTAGTGAAAAGGAGGTTTTTGTACAGGCTTCTCCGCCTTGCTGTGGGAGCAAAAGGAGAGACACTTTTGTTTAGTGCAATACCCGGAGGGGAGGCTCCGGGGACTGGACGTAGGTCAAGTTGACCGAACCACTATAAAATCTGGTTTGCTTTTCTGATTCAGTTTTGCACTTTACTTTTATGATATTAACTGCTTGGGTGAATATCTGTGGTTGATCTTTTTATCATTGTTTTAATTCGTTTTCGCTGCACGTTATAAAAAGATTTTCATTGTTATCGGGAAATTTTTAAATAACCAATTTACCCCCCCTCTTGGTTAGCCTCAGGACTAGTTCACTAGGGCTTAACATCCCTATCGAACTATCAAGTAGTATCAGAGCGGAATTCAAAATTTAGGTTTAAAAACTTTTGAATTTGATCCATGGCTAACTGTAATAATCGTAATACTGCTGAAGGATATTCTATTACAAGACCACCGTTGTTTGATAATATTCCTTTTGATTTTTAGAAAACACGCATGTCTACTTTTCTACAGTCTATTGATTATCGCATGTGGATGTTAGTTAAGGACGGATACGAACCACCTTTTAGACTGATTAACAATGTGAAAACTAAACTGCCTTTTACTGATTGGACGTTTGATGATCGTGATTTAGCACAGTTAAATGCAAAATGCTTGAACTGTTTCTTTTATGCTTTAAAATCTAAAGACTATATGCGTGTTTCAACTTGTACAACAGGAAAGGAAATCTGGGATAGATTATGCATAACATACGAGGGTACAACTAAAGTCAAACAGTCTAGGTTAAACATCTTGTTACATGATTACGAACTTTTTCGCATGAAACCTAGTGAGACTATTTCAGAAATGTACACAAGGTTCACTCAGATTGTTACCTCTTTGCATGTTCTAGGTAGAGAACTTACTAACTACGAAAGAGTGAACAAAATTCTAAGATGTTTGCCTGCTTCTTATGATGCTAAGATTACTGCTATTACTGAATCTAAAGATTTAAATACTTACTCTATTGACAGCTTACTTGGATCACTCATTGCTTACGAGCAAGGGGTGAACCAAAGGCAACTTGATGCAGGTGAACGCAAGAAAGAGAAGACAGTGGCACTAAAGGCCAAGGATTCAGATGCTAGCACTTTCGGGTCTGATAGCGATGATGTTGCCTTAATCACAAGGCAATTCAAAAGCTTTCTAAGGAAGAAACATAAGAACTATCAGAAGTGGAACAGGGGTAAGTCCAATAAAAATTTTAAGAGTTCATCTGAATCTGTTTGTTTTGAATGCAGGAAGCCTGGGCACATAAAGGCTGAATGTCCTACACTTAAAGCTCACCCAAGCAAGGAGAAGGGTGAGGAGAAACCAAAGTTCAGAAAGGACAAGAAGCGAATTCAGAAGGCGTTCTGGGCAGACTCTGCATCCGACTCTTCTGAGACTGAAGCTGAAGAAGAGGAAACAAACTTGTATCTTATGGCTGATGATCACCCTGGTCAGTCGGATCAGGAAGAGGTATGTGAGCTTACCTACGATCAATTATTTGAAGTTTCTGAAAGAATTCATACATCGTATAGGAAGCTTAAGAAAACTCATGCAAGTTTAAAATTAGATTAGTTAACTTTGCAAAAAGAGCATGATTCTGTAGTTAAAGATAATTCCACACTTGATTCAAATCACATGTATTTGCTTGTTGAATTCGATGAGTTGAATAAAAAATATTCTGATTTAGTTTTTGAGCATGATTCATTGAAAACTACGCATGTGGACTTAGAAAGAGCTTTTAAAGAATTAGATACAATGGCATGTGAAGTAGAAAGTAGCAAGGGAACCTTGAAATTGCAAGTTTAAAGAAAGAAAATGAGTTTTTGAAAGTAAAGATAAGAGCTTTTGAAAAGAACAAAACATCGCCTACTTTTGAACAGTTTTATGCACCGCCAGCTTTTGAAAAATCTGTTGCAAGTTCTTCAAAGCATGTTTCATATACATCTAGGAAGAGGCATTATCATCCACGTAGATTAGTTAACCCTTTTCCTGGTGTTAGATGTTTTTCATGTGGCATGTTAGGACATATTTCTCACACCTGCACTATTCACCGTAGTACACATTGGGTGTGGAAACCCAAACTGCCTGTTTCACAGCACAGCACGCATGCATTGCATTCTTCTTTTCGTAAGAAGGAACTCAAACATGTTTGGGTTCCTAAGACTGACGTTTGATATTTTTGTAGGTGTGCTCTCACACAAGACCTCGTGAGAGCATGTGGTACCTGGACAGCGGATGTTCTAAACATATGACTGGAGATGCAAATCAGTTCATTTCACTGGAGGCAAGGTTACACTTGGAGATAACACCACCAGGAAGGTGGTAGGCACAGGTATAATTGGTGATTCAAAGAACTTTATGATTGATAATGTTTTGCTTGTAGATGGACTGAAACACAACCTGCTGAGCATCAGTCAACTCTGTGACAAGGGATACAATATCAAATTCCTGCCCACTAGCTGCAGTTTAAGCTTAAATGATGAAGTTGTTTTGTAGGGGCAAAGGATCAACAACGTCTACAAGCTGGATGTAAGTAGCATTAAATCTGATAATTCAATTTGCTTAAAAACTGCTGCTGATGAGTCTTGGTTATGGCATAGGAGATTGTGTCATGCCAGTATGAAAACCCTTAGGAGAGTCACCCAAAAGGACTTAGTTAGAGGTGTGCCCAAGCTTAAGTTCACTAAGGATCAGCTGTGCGATGCCTGTCAGTTGGGGAAGCAAGTCCAGTCCTCTTTTCACTCTGTTATGGACATTAGAACCTCTAGACCTTTAGAAGTTCTTCACATGGACCTCTTTGGACCCATTAGCACTGCCAGCTTAGGGGGAAGAGTCTATGGTTTTGTGATTGTAGATGATTATTCGAGGTTTACTTGGGTTAAGTTTTTGTCACATAAATCTGAGTCATTTGATGAGTTTAGATCCTTCTCTACTTGGATTCAGAAGAAGTTAGGATGTGAGATTATTACCAACCATAGTGATCACGGAGGGGAGTTTGAAAATGAAAGATTTGGAAGTTTTTGTGAGGATCATGGGATTAGTCACAATTTTTCAGCTCCTAGGACCCCTCAGCAGAACGGGGTAGCTAAAAGGAAGAACAGGACCTTAGTTGAAGCCGCTAGAGCCATGCTTGCCGAGTATTCACTTCCAAAATACTTTTGGGCTAAAGCGGTGAACACTGCCTGTTATGTGCTGAATAGGGTGAATGTGAGAGTCAAACTGAACAAGACACCTTATGAGATCATTAAGGGTAGAACTCCAAATCTGTCCCACCTCCATGTCTTTGGCTGTAAAGTTTTCATTCTGAACAACGGGAAGTCACCCTTAGTAAAATTTGACCCCAAATCTGATGAAGGAGTGTTCTTAGGATATTCAAGTGTGGGAAAATCCTTTAGGGTGTTCAATAGGAGGACTTTGGTGGTGGAAGAAACAACCCATGTAGTGTTTGATGAATCTGATCATAAGGAGTCTAGATCTGATGTTGAAGATGAAGAGATTATTGAGGTTACCCAAGGAGTTGGAAATATAAATTTGGAGGAAAGGGTAGAACCTCAAACAGATTTGCCTAGAGATTGGAGATATTCTTCGAGTCATCCTAAAGAACTGATCTTAGGAGACCCTTCTGAAGGTGTTAGGACTAGGCATGGACTTAGGAAGGAAGTAAACCATTCTGCCTTTATCTCAATGACTGAACCCACCAACATCAATCAAGCCCTGTCAGATGAATTTTGGATTTTAGCTATGCAGGAAGAATTGAATCAATTTGTAAGGAATGATGTTTGGGAGTTAGTAGAAAGACTTAAAAATC